>JAKEPQ010000998.1:0-1200000 GCA_024500445.1 Entomyzon cyanotis | reverse complement strand
CACTTAAGTTGGACAGATAGGATAATGGATGTGGTACACACCAGATGTTACATTTCCTGAAAATAGATATGTTAAAGGAGCTCACAAATGGTTGTCAATGCCCCTTTCATTACCCCATCAGTCTAAATTTATCCAGCTGAAATAAACATCTTAGTTTGTCTGAACTTGGGATTCACCTTTAAATTCTCTTTGCTACTTTTATGCGCACAAGATAATAGCTAAAAACTCTGCCATGCTATGCCACAGTGTTTCTTAAATCCTCTAACAAATTAAAAAGGTAGAAATTTTCTCACTGGCTCATTTTAAGACAGGAGCAGCAGCCAGCTGGGCACAGTGGGGTTAAAACATTGCCAAGGTCCACACTTTGGTAATAGTTTTCTCTTGTCCATCACAACATGCAGAAATAATCTTCTCAGCTGCATATACAGTCAGCTCCTGGGAACCTGCACAGAAATGGCTGATACAAGTCATTTATAGAAATTCCTATTGGGAATACACATGGATCTCTAGCTGTTCGTTTTTCATGGGGGGTGGGTTTTGTTTCTCTGTGGAGCTTGCCCTGGGAAATTTCACAATGTCTTTGGTGTTGAGTCTTAGAATAAACCTCCACCAAGTTGGTTTTTTAGGTCCCTTTAATGCAGATTTCTCCATGGAGTGGGGATAGAAGAGCAGCTGAAATGGGCTTTAGCACTGGCTGGTGTTGTACATGAGGTACATTGAGGAGGCCAGAGAGTCCCTTCCCGTTGCAGGTTTGAACATCCTCATCCATGAGCAGGGCTCCATCTGCTCACACAGGGCAGGACAGCAACATGGACATGCCCATAATGTGTTGTCTTCTCTGGCCCTTCATGTAAACTGGTTCTACATAGAGAAATTCTCAAAGAAAAATGCACAAAAAGAGAGAATCTTTCCCAGAAGGAAGTGTAGAAGGGAAGTCCCTTCTTCTGCTATACAGAGGGATTGATTTGGAGTCTAACAGGGCATCCACAAAAGTATATTTTTGAGGAAACTTTGGATTAAAATCTAAAGAGTCCATTAATAAAGCAGTTGGGTGCAGTATTCTGTAATATAGCACTTGAGAGAGGCTTCATAATTTAACTCTATGGTCTTCTGTTGAAGCTTAACACACGCACAAAACATTTGAAATTGTTTTTAGGGATATTTTCTTCAAAAGAAGCCAATAAATTCTACTGAAAGGACAGGATATCTTATAGGTTAAAAGCACTCTGTAATGCACAAGATAGTTTACCAAGGTAGTAGTTGGTCATGGTTTTGTAGACAATTAAAAAAATCCATGTAATTGAAGAAATACCATCAAGAGTGCTGGAAGCACACACCAGTGTTTGCACAGTGAGCTGTAGAAAAAGGTGTGTCTTCAACTATGTAGTTGCTTCTTTATGTAATTTATTCTGTGAAAATTTCAAGCATTCCCAACTGAACATGTTTATTCCCGCTGGTGACTATTGCCCCACTGAGAACAGTGGGAACCTATGAGTTTATGTGGACACAAGGTCTGACCTGTAATGTGGAGACCCTTCCAGTCTCATCTGGGGGAGGGAAGGAATTTGTTTCTGTTGACCATTGTTTTCAACACCAGGAATCCTTTATTAAAAATGCCAGCTAGGAGGGGCAGCACACTTGGGTTATTTGACCTTCTGAGCAATGGTCTCCCCAGTTTAGCACTTAATCTGATAAGGAATGGGCTGCTGTTGACATCACACTGATAGACTCTGCAGCACTTGGACATTGCTCCCATGTGTTTGATGTCTGCAGAGCATTCAGCACCAGCCCAAGGAAAAGATGTCTTTAGCAGCTTATCCATCGATGGGGGTGTTCTTGGGGGGTTTTGGGATGCTATGGGGTACTTCACTGAAATAAGGAATAGGATCTGAATAAAGGAGGAGTCTGAAAAAGGAAGTACATTTGAGCTGGACAGAGCCTTTGGAGTGTGTGGAATGCACTTGTCAGCAGTTATTTTTGTGCCAATAAGTTAGATAACTGTTACTGTTTACATACCAATTTGCTCTGTTATTGAATAATTTCTGTAGTAACCAGGGCAACAGTTCCATCACATGATAAATTAATTACTCCAAAGATACACATCTTCATAAAGGAGCTTCATATCATCAGGTTATGTAGATGCTTGGAAAATTTGGTACATTTCTTAGTTGGGAGATAGGTCCAGTAAATAAACAAAATCATCCCAGACTTCAGGCTCAGCCACAACCTGTGTGTGGTATATGAAGTCTTCCCCCTGACTGGACTGGGTTTCGGATCTAATTTTAAGATCTGCTTAATAAAACCAAGCTCTTGAATTTCTTTTCTGCCCGTTCTATTTATGTATATCTGAGCAGAAGCCCCCAGGCAAGAGAAAACTTGGCATGGGAAGAGCAGAATGAGATGAAGATTTGTCTTTTAATCCATTATATAGCCCGTGGTACAGGATTAGAGGAAAGGCAGAGGGATTTTTGAACTTTGGCTTCTCATGGTGATTTTTCATGGAATAAGTGAACTCCCATGCCAGGAAAACTGAACTTGAGTTACTCAACCTTGAAGCATCTCATTGTATAGAGGAATGAGGCTTCCAGAGATCCACTTTCAGGGGATTACGACCTCCTGAAAGTGCCAGAGATTTCAACTCTGATTCATTTCTACAGCAAAACCCAAAAGTTAAGCATAAATATTTTTCTGGCTGGTTTGATGGTTTTAGATGGTAAAGAAAAGCCAAAAACATGGCAGAAGAGCAGGAGGTTTAGGTCTAAATAGACCTGAAAATATTAATAAAGGTCAGTGTTTGTAGCTGGAATAAAATGTGCTGTCAGGGTCCAAGTCAGGATGAGGAGTGCTGCAGCTGCAGATGTTTATAGGTCAGGAGATGTAATTTATCGTCATTCAAGGTAGCAATAAATGGTAGGTGTAGAACTCTCAGGTTAGGAGGGAAAGACCTGTCAAAAGAGGTTGTGGGTCTTCAGCACTGCTGGATCTTTCAGTCATGGTGCAGTGTGCTCCTCTGAGCTCTGCTAGAAATGCAAGATATGGAGCTGAGTGGAAGAATCAGTAAAAATCTCTAAGTTCTGTCTGTTAAAGGGCTTCATTCTATTCCTGTATTGTGCTGTTTGGAGTCTGTGCTGTAGAATGTTGTGTGACCTCTCTGGGTGCTGTGGCAGCTCTGGCTGTGTTTGCAGCATCTTGATAAATAACTTGCTGACACACCAGAGATAGGGATCTCCCAGACTGTTAGAACTTGATTTCAGTGTATCAAAGCCAATTAGCTATCTAACTTCTAACTATATTAGAGATAAGCTTTTTTTTTTTTTTTTACTTGTGATAATTTTGGAAG
This sequence comes from Entomyzon cyanotis, assembly GCA_024500445.1. Lineage (NCBI taxonomy): Eukaryota > Metazoa > Chordata > Aves > Passeriformes > Meliphagidae > Entomyzon > Entomyzon cyanotis. The sequence goes on along the minus strand of JAKEPQ010000998.1, from coordinate 1,196,660 downwards.
TCAAAAAGGTTTTCTAAAATTAGTGCAAGAACATAATATATTACAAAAATCAAGGACATTTTGTAGCATGTACAATGCACAGCATGGTGGGATGCTGAAGCTGTTGCATTAGGTTTCTTCACACACAGTAATATTGGTAGTATTCTGTCCAAGGCAAGGAAAGGTAGGAAAGAGGAACAAAAAAGCCAAAATTAAGAGGTTCAAGATGCCTAATTTTATGGAATCTGTGAAGAAATATGTCTTCAAAACCTTCAGAGCAGAAGAAAACCGGGAAGCAGCTCTATAATTACTCCAATCAGATAGTATGCCAACAAAAAAGGAACAATTAGTGATGTTTCCCAGTCAGTAGATATTTCTCCTTACCTGAGTGATCTATTGCAGAGATATGTAATTAGGACCATGTAATAATAGGTTGGGTAACTCTATCCCTGTCAAAAAGGGAATAAAATCCATCCTATTGATAATTGCAGGTTTCTCTGTGTCTCACTTATTTCCATCCTCCTTTGCTCCTCATCAGATTCCTTAAACATGCCTGACTTTTGGCTCACCATATTTTAGTTTGAGTCAGTGGACATGTTTACAGATGGCATTCAAAGAGTTCAGAGGGGAAAAAAAAGAGAGTATTAGCCACCTAATTCAGAGGGAGAAGTTCCTACATTGTAAGGTGCCAATGAGTTGAGGCTCAAAAAACACCAAGAAAATCTTTGAAAATTTTAGAAGTCCTATTTATCTTCCTTTGATTTTCTTTTATTTTTTATCACTACACAACTGTGCAAGGTTTGAAATTTGCAAGTTTTAAATGCTTCAGTTAAAGCTGCAATCCCACCAGTGAAATATTCCTTCTGCAAAAATATAACAAGATTTCAAGAAGAAGGACTGTGGACCCTATTGATGCATAGCCAAAAGCTCCATAATTTGCATGTAAACTGATGACATGAAGGCAGATATTTCATTGCTTAAAAAAAGTAAATCCTGAATGACAGGTGGTATTGAACATACAAGAAGTGTCTTGAATCCTGCAGTGAGAAGGAACCCTGTATGTGTTTTTTGCAGGCTAGATGTCATAAGAATGACAATATTAGCAATTGAATTTGTCCATTTGTGACAACCTCTAAATGCCAGGGTTAAAAAAATGCAGGTCTTTTAAGCTGTTGACTCCAGTAACGTTTGAGCATTATATCTTGAACTCTTTCTGTAGTGGGATTGCAAAATTAAATCTCTAGGTTAAAAACCATGAAAAGATGATAGCAATTTCTGGTCAAAGACCATAACTTCTGTTCCCAGGACAAATAACCAGTTTGCTGCTCTAGATCTGATGGCAGGGATTAACTGCATGGCATCTTGAGCCTTTGTTGAGGTCAGCCAGACACACTATTGAAAAAATTTACTTAAGAAGGAAAATTTTGCCTTCGCAAAGAAATTCCCTCCTCAAAAAAAAAAAGGTGTTCCATAGACTGACCCTGCCTCTTGTCCTTTGGAGAAAACTGGTCCTGCTGCAAGTGGCTGAGTGCTTGGTGAGCCCAGGCACAGGCAGGCCCAGGAACTGCTGTCTTAAGTTAAGAGTTCTTGGTGCCAAAGCAGGTCCTTGCTTCTTGTTAGAGGAGTTCGTCTGCTGCCCATGAGAGAGAAGCCTGAAGTGCAGCAGCTTCATACCAGAACTGATCCAGGATTGGCAGAGTGCAGCAGGTCCTGAGGAGCTGTTCTTTCCTTCAGGGACAACTCCACGTGTGCATTGCCTGCTGCCTCCTCCCCCTCCCAAACTGCTCCTCTGGCAGCACTTGGCTGCAGCAGTTTGCAGTAGTTGCCATCTGATTTGTCTCAACAATCCTCATCTGCTCTCAGCTGAGACCCAGCTATAGCCCCAGGAGCTGCAGGTGCTCCAGGTGTGGATCTGCTGTGCTGGTGGTGTCCGTGTGGAGGGTGGGCTGCTGACCAAGCACTGTCCACTAAACCCTGGTGGGACAACTACTCTGCACTGCTGGCATTCATGGGAAGAGGAGTCAGCAGAAGCCCCTGATGGAACTCAGGTTGGAGCACAGAGCCCCAGATCACCTGGGCTGTCCTGCACATTCTTGAGCACCATCTACTGGTGCTGCTCTTGGACTATTGAAAGACTCTTGTGAGGGTGGCTGTGGCTTGTCTGCTTCTCAACCCTGAACCATGGGACAGCTGCAGCTCTCCTCAGTCAAGCCAGGTTTACACTGAATTTCAAGAAGTTGAAACTGAAATCTGCAGCTATTTGCATTGCAGACTAAAAATCTGAATGCTGCTTGAGAGGGATAAAGATCCTCCCTTTCTATGGCTCATAACAGTGATTTCCTTTCCAAGAAATAATATTCCACTTTTGTTTCATGAGGATGAAATGAAGCTGCCTTTAAATCAATAAATAAATCCCACATGCAATGTCACTTTTAGAGCAGAAGTCAATTTACACCTTTGCAGATGCCCAGACAGGTGGTAAAGCAAAGCTCCTCAGGAGGCCAAGACCTCAAGCCTCTTCTTCCAGAGCAGGACTGAGCTTCATTTGCACCCTGCTTGCACAAGAGGCACAAACCAAGCACAGAGTTTCCTGCATGAGCTGCTGTGATGGGAGCCAAAGTCTCCCAGCACCCCTGGGCTCTGCGAGGCTGGCAGCTGGAAGAGCTTCCTGTTGGGAGCTGTATCCTCATCCCACGTTCCTGCTGCTCCCAGAGAAGCCTTTCTGCAGCACTGCTCGCTGGGGCTCTGCACTGTATTTATGCACAACAACTGCTCTGCTTTACATCTGCTGAGCAATTTGGAATAAAGAGTAACCCCTGACAATATATTTCTGCACAGGTATGAGAGATACAGGTTCCTCTGAAGGATATTATTGGCCAATTATGACTTACTTCCCCTTTTGAAAGAGTAATAGCAACATATAATGAAAGAGAAAAGATATTTTCAATCTTCGCCACTGACTTGGGTTTGTCCCAGTATGTTCTTTTAACTGGAAGTGTTTAAGTGCTAAATGGGAACATGGGAAGTATTTTTCACTTTCCAGAACAGGCAAATGAGCAAGTCTGTTTTCTAATGCTTGTATAAAACTATTGTTTAAAAGGATGCAGAGCTGTAATATCACTAAAACAAAAATCAGCTTTCCAAAACTGTAAAGAAAAAGAGAAATTTCCAAATACATACCTTTTTCTTGAAAATATCTATTACCAATCCAAGATTGTTATAGTAGCTTCTGAAATAAATTACACAAAACCCAAAATTTGTATTTTTTATACAGAGTGATAGATAAAAATAGAGATGGGAATTTTGTTCACAAGTTGCTTGCAGTTTGATTCTCTCTGCTTACCTTTACATTAACAAACAGACTTAGGATTCCAAAGGCAGGAACTGCCAGCTGTTTCCAGGAGGGGTTTTAGCCCTCTTGTTACACGACGAGTAGCAGGGATTTTCCTCTGAGTGGGGCTCTGTTCCCAGAGAAGTACATCCTTGTGCTGGGCATCTTAAAAAATATTATTTCAGATAAGCACAGCAATGGAGACTCAGTTGTATCCTAATATCCAATAGCACGGTGATCTTTGCTGCCTGAAAGCAGTTTAGGGCTCCCTAAATTTGTTCAAATAAGTAAGCATCATCTTTCAGAAAATTACCTACAGAATTCAATATAGATTATTAGAAGACAGATCATATAAACAGTATAATAGTGTACCTTTCATCCCCATAATCTCTGTCCCTCCGGTGTTCTTAGATAACTGACTCAAAATGGCCATAGCTTGACTCAAATATTTTCGGAGAGAACCAGGATCTTTGTTCCTAGAGCTATTTCTGCCTTTTTTTCCTTTTGTCATTAACAAAAAAGTAAGCCAAGAATATTAGTCTTATGAATTCCCAAACTTCTTGCTCTGAATGCAATTCCTTCCATTACTACCAAGATACCAATCTATACTTGCTCTCCTACTGTCAGCAATGACTCAACCTCTGCAGCCTGCAGAGAGAAAACTTTGCCATCTCTCTGCACAATTCAGACTTTGTTTCTCCGATCAGGAAAATGGCTCATTCCGAGATGCTGCACTTCCAAGTGTGTTCACTTTGCCATAGAATTTCTGCCTTCTGGCAAAAGCAATCAGATGGCAATTCTGCTGGAAACCTCAGTTCCATCTAGTGACTTACTGATCTTTGCTCTTCTGTGTACATCCACACATTGAACTCATATAAAAATTAGTCCATTTTGCCCTCTAACCTTGGGATTTCAGTTAGTAGGTTAAGTCCAGTGGTTCTTCTTGACTTGGAGGATCTTGCACTGACTGTGTCTCCTTACAGCTTGACTATGTAATTCTGGGAGTAGCATTTGGCAATGCAGACAGCATCAATGGGAGCAGAAAGATCCAGCTGAGCATGAAGAAAGAAAGAATTGATTACAGCTCACTCAAGTGCAGATTGAACTGTCTGCCAGCTTCTGGTTACTGTTTGATCTGTACTGCCTTTTAATTTTTTTCCCCTGTTTTGATATGAAAGCCACATTACATACAGAAAATAATGCTGAGGTATTTGTAGCGAAGATGTTTTGATAAGAATCTAATCAAGAGTTTCTATTATAATTTCCTCCAGCTTTTAAGCCCTATAAGTACAGTGCTTCAAATAAAACACGCTGTGATTAAGTTACCGTCTGAAAAACCATCCTAATGGTTGTTTAATTGTAACACAATAAAGAAATCTTTAAGAAACCAATAGGACAAAGTATAATCTTGGAGTCCTGGGGAAACACCTTTTAACACCCAGCTGGAGGAAGGTGTTTTTAATCTGTTTTCACATCTGATGTACAAAGAGAAACTGAGTTGATATCAATGTTGCCCAGAGAGGTTGTTCCCTCCCCACCCCTGGAAGTGTCCAAGGCCAGGCTGGACAGGGCTTGGAGCAACCTGGGATAGTGGAAGGTGTCCCTGCCCAGGGGCAGGGGGTGGAATGAGCTTTAAGGTCCTTTCCAATCCAACCCACTCCATGATTCTTTGACTCTCTTTAAAATGGAGCACATGCATCAAATCTCAGGATGGCATGAGGAACAGCAAGTTCCAGCTGAATCAAACATTTCATGCCCAGCTGAGTTATTTGTCCTGTAAAGTGCCCATGGTCCCTGAAAGTTTCTAGGGAGAAAAAGAGGAGAAAAATGTCAACTTTACAGAGAGAGAACTGATGCAAATCACTGCTGGAAGCCTCAAGGCAAACAGTATTACCCAAAGCCTGTGATCTTGGGGGCTCTTTGGGGTTTCCTGCTATTGTTTTTATGGAGGCCCTTCCACTTCCAGTCATACAATTTTACTGTTGATATCCCAAGACAAGCTGTGGAAGGAGCCTGGTCATTTTTGTGTGTGTCAGGAATGGGCATGAATAACTTGCAGCACAATAAGAAACCCATCCACAGACAGAACCATTGTGATAAAAAAGAATTTTAGACTGCAATGGCACAGTTCAGGCCTTTTTGTAGCACTTCCTGGTGTCACACACTGAAGGCCACACCAGGCATGGCTGGTGAAACACCCCAGACACTCAGGTCTTGTTTGAGCTGCAGGGTGACTGTGCTTGTATTTGCTGTGGGGGCAACAGTGCATAAGCCAAGAACCAGGGACTGCCTGCTGCTGACCTACGAAAGAGGACCTGGAGTTGTTGCTAGATTTCCCTGGCCATTGATAGGCATTAGAAGATGCTGTCTTCTTTCCTGATCTCTTCATTAATATCTTTTAAACAAACCTGTGCAGCTCCTGAGGGAACAAGTGCTTCTTGGGTTACATATACTGAGCAGCTGGACTCTGGTTAAAACTTAGATACTCTTTATATTTCACCTCACTGTAGGATAATGAGTGCTTATGTGCCTGCTTACTTTATCAGTGCATGGCCTTTAGGCATAAAAGAATAATAACTTATAAACATGGATATGCAAAGAAGCTATAATAAGAAATAAATTGTTTAGATCACGTCAGAATTATAAGCTCAAGTAGGAGTTCTTGTTTTATGTCTGTCTGCTGCTGCCTCACTGGAAACATTCTTGGTCTCTGAAGTTCAGCCTAGTCTTGGTCACTGCAGTTCAGTGAGACAGAGATTATTTTACTTCTACACACTTCTTCTCTAGCCCTTTGATTAATATTTCCAGTGTGTTTCTTAATTAGCACATTCTTGAGTTTAGTCTGTACATCTCTGGTAGTCTTTTGATATTCTTCTTTCAAAGTCCTATGTGGCAAATGATATCCGTGTGCGTTGTGGATGATTACATGTTCCTCACATGCGTTTTGTTGGGTTTTTCTTCTGTCAGTTTTCTGTGAAGATCAGTGCTGCTGTTACACAAGTCTGAGAATATTGAGAAGTTTCTCACATAGTTTTGTTGTTGGCCTGATTCATGTTACAGTCAGACCCAGCTGAGTGGGAAGGGCCCCATCGTAGGACAGAAGGCTGGAACTCTATGGCAGGACTGGAGTTATCAGCAGTGATATCAGTCCTCTGTGGGGATTGGGTCCTGACAGCCCTTGAGCTTAAACCAGACCACCTGCCAAGGTTCTGAGCACCACTTCTTCCCTTGAGCTACAAACCCTGTCTGCAGGCAGTGTCAGATTAACGTAATGCCTGTGGACATCATGAGACTAATCCATGGGACCCACGAGCTGCCTGTGTGAGAGGAAGGAATATGCAGGACCACTATCTGCAAGGGGCTCCAGGCCACTGGGATTTGAGGATCCCAACCCTTATGGTGCAGTGGGCATTAACTCTTTGTGAGGCAGAGTGGGGTCACAAAGTAAAATGCATTTGGTAGGAACCAGCTTTCCCATTGACGGTCACTGAGGTTCCAGTAACAGAAGCTGGTGAGGGGTCTGGAGAGTCATTCCTGTGAGGAGCAGCTGAGGGAGCTGGGGTTGTTTAATCTGGAGAAAAGTAGGCTCAGGGCTCACTCTCTACAGCTCCTTGACAGGAGGGTGCAGCCAGGAGGGTTCAGGCTCTGCTCCAGTGACAGGATGAGAGGAAATGGCCTCGGGCTGCACAAGGGGAAGTTTAGGTTGGACATCAGCAGGAATTTCTTCATCGAAAGCATTGTCAGGCATTGGAAAGGGCAGTCCAGGGCAGTGGTGGAGTCCTTGGAGGTGTCCAAGGCCACCCTGGCTGTGACACTCAATGCTCTGGGCTGGGTGACCAGATGGGGATTGAGCACAGCTTAGACTCGATGGCCTTGGAGTTCTTTTCCAACATTAATGATTCTGGGATTCTGTGGAATCTTCAGCCCTCCCCAGGAGGGGAAAGATAAGAAGCTTCATTTCGCCCTTGATGTCCCAACATTTCTTAAATGTTGCATTTGCTATAAAGTGAATATGATCCTAGGTCCTCTGCCACCACCCAAATACAGCCATGAACCAGGTAACTACACGTCAAACACTCAGTGTTTGGGTGCTGCAGGTGCTCAGGTGCCAGCTAGGAAGTTTTGTCAACGCCAAACTCTTTGTTTACATGGAAAAAGAAAATAAATAAAGAAATATTTGCTTAATTTTCAAACTGAACTTCTGAAACAATTAAGTGGAGCTGAGCAAATTCATAAAACAAAGACTAATGACATGTCCCCCACACTGCTTGGCTGTGTGCCCCCATTGATTGACTTGTAGAAAGTTACAGGCGTTAAGTTGGTATTTTTCATTACTTGCGATGAAATATGAGCATTTCTTACCATTCCCTCTGCCTTATTCTTGTAACTAAAGCCACCCATTCATTACAAGAAATCATTATTTATTTGTGTGCAGGAAAGAATCCAGGCTACTTCACAAATTCTAGTGCTCCCATAGTAGCCTGATTCCTGTTACTGCTCACCTTTTCTGTGTGTATCCCTGAAATTCGTCTTAACCAAGCAGGAAAGGCCAATCATGCAACAATGCAAGAGGAGGCAAGAGGAAAATACCAGCTTTGTTTGCAACAAGTGTTTCATGAATTCCTTCTCACCGTTTTTCTCCCCTGTGTGAACCAGCTGGGAATTGTGTTCATGCACCAGTTGGGTTTTAGCAAACCCTGTTCTAGTGTCCACCTTAAATTTTATTCAGAATAACATGAAACGATGTTGTGGATATAACCCCGAAGGCAACTACATGTGAAGTCATTTATCACCAAAAAAAATGTGAGGAATGTTGAAAATAAAGTTAACGTTCATAGTCATATTTTCATTTTTTTAACCTGTAGTGCTAAAGGCACTTCTCTTTGTTCTTTAAGCATTTTCCTTTCTTTTTAGTCTTTATTTGTTTGATGCAAAACCTGATAATATATCAAAAAGCAACTTGAAACTATTCCTCTAAATGTGAGAAATGTGTAAACTGAAGAAAATAAAGAACCATCCATCTTCCTGTTTTCCCCTCACCTTCCCCCAGCCAGAGGTTTTGTTGCTGCCTTGTGCTACATCAAAAATAAGCTCCTGTGCCAAGGTCTAAATTGCCAGAGCCACTCTGCTTTACTTGCCATGGCATAAATGCGCTTGAAGTAGTCAAAAGCAGGGGTGTGATGGGACAGTGGTGCAACTTCTGTCGAAATACCAGGATGGCAGCCTGGCACCCACAGCTGGCAGACAGCTCAGGAGTCTGGAGGGGTCCTTGCAGTTGTATTATTATTGGTATTAACACCAATGATGGTAGAATCCCTGCAGGGCAAGGAGGGGTTTGGGGTGGTTTTTTCACGTGGTCTTGCTTACAGGGATTGCTGCTGTAAGAGGCTAATTGTTGGTGTGAGCTGTGTTCTCCAAGTGTGTGCATGTCTGGTGGTACATCCTTGCTTACCAATGCAGTAATTCCCTTCCTTCAGCCTCCCAAACCCTCTGAGCTGACTGAAGAAGAACTACCTTTGAGTGCTCTGTGTAGAGCTGCCAAGCACATTCTCAACTGCGTGTGCAGAGGTAGCAGGGATGCAATAAAATCCACACTGGGAGGTGGTGTGGGATCAAGCTGAGTGCAGCATGAAAGAGAAGGAGGGGGGAAAACCTGTGAAACTGCAGTGAATTGGTGTGGAATAAGTGTGAAGAAGGCACAGAGCTGCTCTCCAGAAGCCATGGCTCTCCCAGCCAGGCATATGGTTTTAAAGTGAAGCTGCTGTCATGTGCAGCCCAGTGTGGAAAGATCCCACAGCCTGGGGCTGTGGCGGCGGCTGAAGAACAGAAAATTGGTTGTGCAGCCGTGAAGTTGGGATTACAAATCAGAAAGCCTCAGGATTAAGATTCCAAAGGAGTAGAGTTTAATTACAACAAGCTCTCTCAAGCGTTACTACACCACTTGCAGCAATGTACACAATACTAATATATGCTAACAGCCTGCTCTACAAGTTGTTCTGCCATTTGGCAATTTGGGTTTGGAAATGTGTTCTGCTGCCTGAGCTGGGTCTTGAAGAGCCTGCAGAGACCCAGCTCTGGGCAGCTCTGAGGACCCAGCCTGTGGAGGGGGCTCAGCTTTTAATCATTATGGTAATGGAGCTCTCGAGCAGGAGACGCTGCAAAAGTGTTGGATTGTTTCTGCCCAGGATTACTCGGCGTGTCTGAAGTGTGCAAAAGCAGTAGCTGGAAAGCTGGTGGCTTAGAGAGAGCTTCAGCTGACTGTGCTCCAAGTCAAACACAATAAACTGTAAACCCAATGGAATGTGAAAGAAATTCATACCTTAGTGAACCGTAAACAGAATCACGGATGATAAAATTTAATCAAAATGTAACATTGCCTTCAGGATTCAGATCCAGTGTCTTTTGATGATTAGCAGGATTATCAAATGTAGATGCTCTGTTGAATACCATAATGTTGTAATGTTGCACTCTATGGAACATCAATGCCAAAAATAATTTAACACCTGCACATAAATCATTTTGCAATTATCTTTTGGGAATTATTTTATCTTAATCTTTTTATTTTGTTCCAAATAAAATTAGAGAGGAACACTGAAAGATGACACTAGGTGAAACAGAGGAAGGATAGGAGCACTGTCAGGTTATATAAACTAAGCTAAATGTCTGTTTTCCATTATTCAATTTTTAGATTGACATGCAGCTTTGGCTAAGGACCGTAAAACAGAATTGGTTTGTGTGTATGTACATACAGTTAATTAAATGCAACTTCAACACAGCAAGATTGAAAATATATGCACTGTGCTCTTTAGCTTTAACATCAGGGATATTAAGGCTGGAAAACCTTGAGCCTGTTGATCCTCCTTTCCCTAAAGCAAAACAGCCACCTAAGTTTGGGACTTAGAAGATTATCAGTCAGAAGCTACAAAAACTATTCTCTCATCAGGGAACAGAAAAGAAACAAAGTTAATTCTTCCTCACCTTGGGAGGAGCTGGAGGTGCAAAGCCCTGTGCAGTCAGAGACGAAAACTGCCCCGGGTAACCTTCCAAAGTGGTGCTGGGTGAGTCACTGGTCTTAATGGAAACTGAGACTAAATCCCCATCAAGTCCTTTGAAAGCCTAACCCCCACTTTGGAAGGATGTAATGATGGGCTGTATCTGCAGAACAAAATAAGATAGAAATAAATTATTACATTTGGGTGCACTTCGATTGTGTTTCAGTATCTGACCAGCTTTGTCTCAGCAGTGTTTTGAAAGGGAATTCTTGAAACCCTATTGCAAACAACTTTGCTTTCTGCTCTGAATCATCATTGGGTAGTAAAATCTACCAGTGTGTAATAGTCACAGTAATGATAAGCAAGCAAAGTGTAAAAGCAACAATGTAGATGTCACTTTATATTAGGCCAAAAGAATGACAAAATGCCTCCCTCACAAAGTGTCAATAACCAGTGGGCCAAGCTATGCCCCAACAGATTTTCATGTGAGCTCCTGCAAACACATGAAATACCAGCAACTGGCTTTTATTTTTATACAAATCCTTGTAATTTTCTGTACCTGTTTGTCATAGGAAAGTTTTCCCCTGGGTGCAGGAGGGGCTGTAAGCAGGCTCTGCACAGGGAAGGGCACCAGCTCACCTTCCTATTTGCAAATGGGAGCTAAAAATTGAGCCTTGGGGGTTCTTTTTAAAAAGAAAATGAAAAAGTTCCATGGCATATTTACTAATTTTCAAATAGTGGAAGGGTGAAGTTAAACAAGTAACTTCAGAAGTACTCTGAACTCTTCGCATGAGAGTTCCCTGTGGAGGTGACAAGGAATAGCCCTCAATGAATAGCACAGCCTTTATCCTCAGAATTATTGGTCAAATTTTGACCAAACCTAGAAATTCTTAAAGTGGAAATAGCTTTGTCATTGTAGTGTGATTCAAGGATTTATGATATTATTTTTTCTTCCTTGCATATTTCCATACTTGTGTGTCCCAGCTCAAGGTATGCTATGATTCTATGATTCATGCAAATGCCTCAGTCTTGTCTAGGAAGAATTGAATATTTCTGCTCATGAGAAAATCTTAAATTGGAACATTTCAGTTGGTCTGAGCTTGGAAGAAGAGACTCTTGGAATTGAAACAGAAGGAGACTTTTGGTATAAACATTTGCCAGGCTGGACAATGTTGTGTTTAGGAAACATACACTTTCCTTTCTCTAATGGGTTTGTACAGAAAGCTCTAGCAAAGAGATACACTAGGCAATCAAATTTTCAAAAATGCAGAATTCTCTGTTAAATGAAGATAAACAATGCAATGGACTAAACAAAAAAGGTTTTGGCGCTTTGGTTTGGCTTCTTGGGTTTTTATGAATATTTCTTTTTTGTTAAAGTTGCAATAATACATGTGCACAGGAATGCTGTTATGAATTTTGGCATCCTTTATGTTAATTTCTGATTAATTTTCTAATCAATTAATTTTCTAATTAAGTAATATTCCCTTTATCAAAGTCTTTCAGCAATTGTTATGGAGTTTGCTCACAGTATTGAGCAGGTTTGAGCTGCTTGCCTTTGCAGAAATCGCTTTCAACTTCTATTATTTCTACAAACATTGATGCTTCTACATCCTCAAGTCTGGAGAAGGCTTTCTGTGCTTTAGGCCAGCTGAAAAAGTAAGTTTTAACAAAAATCCTTGTACCCCTTGTGTTCCTTGTTCTCTTCAATACCTGGTCCATGAATTATTGATGAAGGCTGGGAGAGCTGGGGATGTTCACCTGGAGAAGGGAAGGATCCAGGGAGACCTCAGAGCCCCTGCCAGTGCCTAAAGGGGCTCCAGGAGAGCTGGAGAGGGACTTGGGGCAAGGGATGGAGGGACAGGAAACAGGGAATGACTTCCCACTGCCAGAGGGCAGGGAGAGATGGGATATGGGGAAGGAATTGTTCCCTGTGAGGGTGGGCAGGCCCTGGCACAGGGTGCCCACAGAAGCTGTGGCTGCCCCTGGATCCCTGGCAGTGTCCAAGGCCAGGTTGGACACTGGGGCTTGGAGAAGCATGGAACAGTGGAAGATTTCCCTGCCCATGGCAGGGGTGGCATTGGATGAGCTTTAAGGTCCTTTCCAGTCCAAACCATTCTGGGATTCTGTGGTTATGTAATGAAACCTAAAAATTCAACCAAAACAGTCAAAAGCACAAAAAGAAAATTCTGGTGCCTTAAAGTCCCTAGAAATGAAACAACACACTTTCGAGATAATGTTAGTGTAGGAGGTAATATAAAAGCTGGTCTTTATTGGAGGCTTCCAGGGGCAAATATGGAAAAATGTCTGCCAAAGCCCACCCCCCACAGGGTGAACACAGTTTCGTAAGTTTAGCATATTAGCATATCTGACAAAAATGGCCAGTTAGAAGCACAGGTGATAATGTAATTCCCTCTTCTGCTTCAACCCTTTCCTGGAGCCCCACCTTGGTACTGGCTGAACTTTGTTTATAAAGATGTGTCTCCAAGAGCTGGTCTCAACCTTGGTAGCCAGGGAGAGCCAAGACAAGATAGGGGCCCCTGGAATGTGTTTGGTCTTTCTGCCTGGGGAAAAGGTTTGGAAAACTACTGGGACTAGCTACTAATATAAGAATAGGCTACAGGGCTACAAATACATGTGTAAAGAATACAAAGAATATATAAAATATAAAAGGCAAAAATCAATCTTTTGATTGAGTGTCTATCGTCTTAAAAAAAAAAAGAAGTAGGTTTTGTTTTGTTTTGGATTTTTTTGTAGTTTTTAGTGACATGATAAAGGTGTTGTAAAAGCCAGAGCAGACTGAACAAGTGATGCTCAGCCCATCCATTCCTTCATTCCTTGGCCCCCTGGAGGCCTTTCCACACCCTTCACAGGAAGGGGAAGCTGTTGGTTGAGGCATCTCCTGAGCACTTTTCCTGAACTCTGGACAATTTCAAGGGTTGGATCCCACAAAGAAATATTGTACCACTGAGAAATAATAAAGATAGGGTGATTTTACATAGAAAATTGAATGTATCCCTTGTTTCCTTTAAAGTTTTTTTTGTCTTCACTGTATAACACAATGTATGGGGCAGTAAAATTCAATGTAAAAAGGGGGTAGAATGTTTTATTAAGGCTCACAATAGTGATTCTCTCTGATCAATTATAGATTTTAAGACAAAGAATGTAACATGAACCCAACTACTATTAACATAAGTTATGCAAACCTATGATCAGGGATGGAATCATTATGCCACACTCAGTATAAAGTAAGAGCAGAGAAAAGCCTTTTTAATTTGAAATGGAAATTAAACCAAGAGAAAGATGTTCTATACCCACGGGATTCCTTCACAGCATTAGTGCATGAATTAAGAGGTTGCTTCAATTTTTTCTTTGTTCCACTAGGACTTTAACAATGTCTCAGTATACTACCAAAATGCCTAAAATGAACTTACAGCATGGTCTTCACTGTCAAAATTTGGTTTCCCCACCATCATTTATATTCCCACTAAATTCTAGAAGAACTAAATTCTAGTAGTGTGGAAAAATGGTTGTGGAAGTTTGAAGGATCTGACTGGCTGCTGAAACATCTCTGAACAGTCCTTCAGGAAGGCAGGGAAAGGACTTAAGAACAGAACTGAAATTCCCTGAATTCCTCTCATTTGCCACTTTCTCAGGTCAGTCACCTTCAATGTACATTTTCCCCAAGTGTTTTCAGGACATCAGTTTTTGGTGCAGGATTTGGGGCTCTGGCAGAGGGGTTATGGTAATTCTTGCATTGCAACATGAGGCAATACCATCCCCAGAAATAAACAGAAAAGAAATCCCTCGTTGAAGCAAAGTGAGATCTTAAATTTAGAGCCAATTCTTAAAGTGTTGATGCTTGTTTAAAAGATGATCATAACACACAATTGATTCCTGAGACATTCTGTGTCTCCCAGGTAGCCATTGTATGAGTTTTTGGGGTTTTTTATTATCTTAGGATTTTTTTCCTTTGGTCTGTTATTAGTACAAAATAAATTACACAGAAAAATCATGTAAAATTTGGGCTATCCTGTTTCTGCTTTCATACAGTTCTTGAAAGAAGTTCTAGTCCAAAAATGTTTAAGTTAGTTGCCAGAACTCAGGACAAATTAGTAATTTTCCCCGTTTTGGGCTATTATGTGCCAGTTTTATTGCTTAATTATTTTCCAGTTAAATAGCAGACAAACTCATACTGAAATAATATCCTGAAACAATGCAGAAAGGTTTCAGCTGGTTAAGCTTGCAAGGTGTCAGCACCAGATAGACTCTGTTATCAGCTTAAGAGTGTCTGGATCAGAATCACAGGTCAGCTGTGGTAGCAACTTCTGAAAGTGTTCTGGGAAGTTTCAGGTGTTTTGAGGTTTGTTGGAAATGATAAGAAGTCACTCTAAAGCTTTCCATGGAGATGATGTTCCTGTAGCTGGTGGTCTTTTATTGAAATCAGCAGATAGAGAGGCTGTGGGGCTGTTATTTGTGAGGCTGTTATTCAAGGATGGATACTGCAGTGTGTTTATAACTGCAGCGACACTTCTGACACACAAATCAACGTTCAGAGTTGGGGGAATTTTCTCAGCACTTGTTTACACTTCATTGACTTTAACATGCCAATTATACTTATTTAATAGATGGAAATGGAGACCTAGGAATATCACTGAGTATCATTCTTGGAAGCTGCTCTTGCTGAACTGGAAGGATCCTAGGAGAAGTCCCTATGAAATGAAAAGCAGAGCTCCCTGTGGCCATGTTCAGGTGTGTGTGGCTGCTCCTGTGAGGCACTGGGGAGCAGCAGCTGTTGTGCTTCCAGCTCCTGCATCTATGGAACACAACAGTTTGTTCTCCTGCAACGTGCCAAAGGCAGCAGGGCTGCTCTTGAAATACCAGCCCTTCCAGAGATGTGCCTGGGCAGCCCTGGAGTGTGTTTGTACTGATTTAGCAACTATGTGAGGCAGCAGTGGAGAGCTCTACAGAGCTGAAGTGTTGTACAGAGAGGAGATGGGTGACCTGAACTTCACAGGTCACCTGTGCACCATCTTGAAAGCGGAGTTGTCTTTTCAGACTTCCTAGAAAACCCACTGGGGCCCACCAGATGGGAGGCCCATGTTCTGTGGCTGGTACTCTGCCCACCTGGACAGCTGCCCAAATTCTTCCCTACTTTATTAAAAGACAGTGTCTTTTGTCAATTCATCCCACATCCTCCAGCCCAAGAATTTTGGTGGAAATGTAGAAGGGAGAAGGGAAAAGATCATGTAAAACAATCACTGCATGAATTGAAAGCTTTAAAACTAATAATGATCCCGTCCCTGTGATATCTGGTACCTAAACAAGGTTCTGTCAGAGTGCACACAGACCAGGAAGGGGAGCTATAAAATGTCTCTCTCTGGGCTTTGGGTTTTCACATGTGTTTGGTTTGAGGCAAGTGGGTACATGAAAAGAACCACAGAAAGTTGTAGTTAGTAGTCAGGATATGTTTGGTTCTTGAATCATTAACACTAAAGACATTTTGAAGTGTGAGCTTCCAACTTAAGGAAAGGTTTAAGTAAATTGCATGTAAAATATTCCCGTGTTTATTCTACAGTGAAGTGTTCCCTCACTTGACTGTAAAAATGCACTTCCTGAAACAGAAAACTAAACTGAGCTGGTCTCATTTATCATATCTGTGAAAGTCAATGGAATTTCTTTCTCCCATTCTCTTTTCCTGGGAGAAAGCAGAAGGAAAAGCCTTGATTGCAGGTTAAATAGTGTGTATCCTCTAACTGCTGCACCAAATTGTTTCTCATGGGCTTAATGCATTTACTTTGAATCCAAAGCCTGGAGGTTTAACTCTGTGTGCCTTGAAATGAAAGTACACTTTGGTGATGAAGAAGGCATTTGCCTTCAGGTTGGGAAAAATTGAAGCTCACGTCATCTCGGCATGATTAGAGCTGGTGTGTACTGCTGACCTGGGGGCGTGCAGCAACAGGCAGGAGGCACAGAGACAATCAATTCATTCTCTGCCTTTGGAGAATGCAGCTGTAACAAGGTGAAAATCCCTCCAACAAGAATAATAAAGGTCATAATTATTAAGAAACCAAAGGATAAAAATATTTGGGAGTGTCATTACAGTACTTACAGTGCTCAGAGTATGGGTTGTGTGCAGTGGCATAGAAATAAATTATTTTAAATCAATATAAAATTAAAGGTCAGTTGTAGGAGTGAGGCTCAGTTTAAGGGAATTATACCATGCTTATAGGCTTACAGAGTTTGCACTTCAATTAACCAGTGTAAGTCCAAAGAATCACACTTTTAAACTGCAGAAACTCCATCCTAGTACCAATTACTAAAGTCAGTCAGCAGTGTTAACACCTTGGCCCTCTACCTGGCTTGGCTAATTAACAAAGTGATAACACTGTGATATTTCCACAGTAAAATGGAATCCTTGCAATAATTTCTATATTCCATATTGATGTACTACTCATTCTTTTTCTGTTCCCTCCCCTTTCTTTCCTTCACAGTAGTTTCTAGAAGGACTCCCCATCCCTGGAATTGTTCAAAGCTAGGCTGGATGGGGCTTGGAGCAGCCTGGTCTAGTGGAAGGTGTCCCTGCTTATGGCAGGGGTGGGAATGGGTGAGTTTTAAGGTGCTTTCCAACCCAAACCATTCTGGAATTCTGTGATTAGACTCGCTCTGTGGTTAGAACCTCTCTGTGATTCTCTGGAATTCTGTGATTAGACTCACTCTGTGATTAGAACCACAGAATCATTAAGATTGGAAAAGACCTCTAAGATCATCAAGTGCAACCATTAACCCAGCACTAAACCACCTCCATTAGAACAGCTGGAGGTGAATGAAAGCACCTCTTTCCTTTGTTAGGGTGAAGGCGATTCTTAAACCTTTCAGATATTGACTTTACCAGCTACACAGACTCTTGAGCTCCCACAGAAATCCTGCCCTTCAGAGTGAGCTTGGTCTGGTTTCCATGCCAGGTTTCTGTAGGTGTGTGTTGGGGTATTCCCATGTGCACAGGGTGTGTAGATCTGCTGTGAAAGCTGCAGTGAAATGCCATTGTGCACTCAGAGAAGCTCCTGGAGAGTGTCCCTGGCACAGGAGTGGCCTTTGTGGCTCAGAGGGGTGGAGTGAAGAGAGGAGCTGGTGCAGTCCAGGCTCCTGCAGATGCTGGGCTCTGCTCAGAGCCATCACAGAGCATGAACAGCCCACAGCAGTGCTGAGCTCCCTCTGCTGTGGGGCTGCTGGCAGGTGGCAGTGGGGGCAGCAGGACCCTTTTTCTTTGTGACAAAGGCTGCTCCTGCTCTCCTGAGCTCAGTAGTCTCAGGCACCACGACTGCAGGGCCTGGGCTGTCTCTCCTGGCAGCGAAGTCATCCATGTGGCTGGAAGGTGCTCCACCTCTCCTGCTGAGCTCCTCTCACCAGGGACTGCAGGACTCAGCCCCAGCAAACCGTGTGGGATCTCTTCAGGTGCTTTTATAGGACACAGTGTGATACAAAGCCCTTAAGTCATTATATCAAACACTTTTAGAGTATGTTTTGGGATTGAGCAGTGCTATTCAGAAAGAATGTAATTCTCACAGTTGCAGCTAAGGAATGACTCCATGATTCCAGGTATAAATACACTAAAAGATATGTATAGTGCCCGCAAGGCATGTAAGTTTTTATGCTCAGTGATTAGGAATTGGGCTTTTACTTTTGGGTGCCTCTATATGTGCAAACATACAGTTTATAACTTCTAAAGCTCCCTCAAACTGAATTTAAAAATGTTTTATCAATACCTTTGCAGTTAAGAAAGCACATCACTTATTTGATCTACTCTTTAAAAACTCACAGGCTGGCCTTTCTACCCAAAGAATAATGAGGATACATTATTTTCATCAGAAATATGAGGAGCGGTGAAGGTCATTTGGCTTGTTCAGCCTGGCAAGAGGAATTTGGTGGGAGACCTCCTCGGGGTCTGCAGCTTCCTCGTGAGGGGAAGAGGAAGGGCAGGCACTGATCTCTTTCTGTGGTGAGCAGTGAGAGGACCCAGGGAACAGCTGGAGCTGTGCTAGGGGAGGGTCAGGCTGGATGTCAGGGAAGGGTTCACCCTCTGGGGGGGATGCCCAGGCTCTCCAGGGAATGGGCACAGCCCTGAGACTGCCAGAGCTCCAGGAGCATTTGTACAATGCTCTCGGGAACATGGTGGGATTGTTGGGTGTCTGTGCCGGGCCAGAAGCTGGACTGGATGACCCTTATGGGTCCATTCCAGCTCAGGAACTTCCGTGACTCTGTGAAGTCCATGCAATGGTGTACATCCAGAGCCTTCAGCAAATTGGAATAGGTCAGCCTTCAAGTACATTTGTGCAAAGGCAGTAAGATGATAGTTTAATGCTTTTTGTTGTAAAATAAATGCTTCCATAGTTTGTTCTTTGTGTGGGCAAAACTGACATTGGAACAATGACAGTGAGAGCCTGGAGAGTGAAGGAATGGTGACTCAGCAGAAGGCTTCGCAAGATGCAACAAATGAGAACAATAATGCTGATCCTTTCTAATCCTGACTTTAAATTTCCATAAGAAGTGAACATCTGAGGCTTGAAACCCTTTTTAAACTATTGTGCTCTTGCCCTAGTAATATTGCCCTACTGAATGTTCAGTGATAACATCTGGATGTACTTCCCTGTTGAGAGCCAAAGGGGCAGCTGGCCATCTGTCTGTTCCTTCCTCAGCAGGCTCCTCATCCCCTGGCTCCAGAGGTGTGTTAGAACAGGGAGCAGAGGCATCTCAGCTCACAGAAACCACCCACAGGCCCCTGTGCCAAACACCGTGATGTGCTTTGCTGTGCTGGGTCAGTCCATGGGCCTGGGCATCTCCAGGGACCTCACACAGCTCCATGGCAGAGCCAGGGACAGAAATATCAATTAGACGCTCTAGAAATCCTGAGGTGCTTCAAAAGCAGGGATGGCAGGTCAAGGAAGGGGATTCTCCTGCTCTGTTCCACTCTCCTGAGACTCCACTCTGGGGGCTCAGCATCAGAGGGATGTGGAGCTGCTGGAGCGAGTCCAGAGGAGACCATGAAGATACTCCAAAGACTGGAGCCCCTCTGCTTTGGAGCCAGGCTGGAAGAACGGGGGGTGTCCAGCCTGGAGAAGAGAAGGCTCCTGGAAGATCTTATTGGAGTCTTTCAGTACCTGAGGGTGGCTACAAAAAATCTGCAGAGGAATTGTTTACAAAGGCATGGAGTGACATGAAAAGGAGGAATAGCTTCCCACTGCCGGGGGAAGGGTTAAATGGGATATTGGGAGGAAATCCTTCCCTGTGAGGGTGATGAGGCCCTGGCACAGGGTGGCCAGAGAAGCTGTGGCTGTCCCTGGATCCCTGGAAGTGTCCAAGGCCAGGTTGGACAGAGCTTGGAGCAGCCTGGGACAGTGGAAGTTGTCCCTTCCCATGGTGCGGGGGGCACTGGATGAGCTTTAAGGACTCTTCCAACCCAACCCATTCTGGAATTCCATTATAAATATTTGCACTTGTGGATTTCCTAGTTAGTATTTGCAAAGGCACAAGAGAGCTGAGGTTAATTAGTAGCAATTTAGCATAAGCCTGAACTCAATCGTAGTAATACATTTGAAGAGATGAAAAGGGAGGAATGAATCTTCTGTGGGGAATAATATCACAAACAAGGAGGATCATGAAGTTTGAGACTTAAAAAATTCCCTGTAGATGGAATCTTCATGGTAGCAAATTAGGCTTTCTTTAGAGAAAAATGCAAGATTAGCTCTGTAGTGCCCTAGTAGTAACTGGGGGGGGGGGGGGGGGGGGAACCTAAATGGAAGTTTTGGGGTTAATTTCCATGGAAAATGCATTCATATATCACACTGTGGACTATTTTGTCAATAAAATCTGTCTCATCTGTCTTTGTCTTGTTTTCCAGTTGGCCTTGCAGTATGGTGTGTGGAGCTCCATTCTGCTGGGTGCTCCAGAGGAAAGTGTTGGGATTACACCTTTGGATCAGTGCTGGATGCAGTGAGCTGTGAGGGCATCTGCCAAGCTACAGAACTCCTCAGATGTCAGCTGGCTTCTTATCTGGCTGGGCTTCAGGCACTCATGCTTCCAGGGTGCATTAATTTATCAAGTCAGATTTTTGCCCTCTGTTTTGAGGTTCTATGCTTTAGAATTCTTGAACTCTTTCCAAAAATGTCAACCCCGCCCCAGACAGACCTATCTTTTAGATGGGTCTGCCCGTTCTCCACAGAGGGTTGTGAAGCCCTGTTGTAATCCAGGAGTGGATTTTGTTTCCCCTGCGTGTTGCTGTGAGGCTGTGAGGTTGTGAGGCTGCACTGTTGATATCCAGCTCTGTTAAGGCAGGGCTTTCCTGGGCTTTCTCACCAGCACAGTCAGAGCTGTTGTCACTGCAGGGACCTCATTCTGCAGACACAGAAGACACTCATGTTTTGCAGATGAAGTAGATTGTCTAAGTTTATATTAAATACTGTCTTTTAAAGATGTCTGACCTCTTCATTTTTAATAAGCCAGTGTATCTCCCCCAAATCCTGACCCTTCCTGGTGCTCAGCTCTCTGATGCTGACCCCACTGACCAGGGGTGCTGTGTCTGTTCTCTGGGTTTGTTTCAGTAGGATGTGCTCAGCTCTTGCTCTTACCAGCTGCAGGAAACCTTTGAGGAGAGCTGTGTACAATTAACTTTGGGTAGACATGTAAAAATAAAAAAATGCTTCTGCTTTGCCTTCACTGGGACTGTAGAATGAGTGATGTACATCAAAGGAGCAGACCAGTTCTTTTATTATGGTCCAATAAAGGTATAAAATTAATGTTTTCTTCTGCTAATAAATACCTGATGCAGAGATTTCTTTTTCAGGCATTTCTTGCTTTTATAACTTATCCAAAAGTCTTAAAATGCTCCCTATTATTTTTTCTTCTGTTCAGCCTCCCAGAGCTCCTTCACCCAGTAATTGTTCCTGGTCCCATGGGATGCAGCAACATCCTGTGGCCCAAACTCCCCTGCCGAAGTGCCACAGTTCCTGGTGCACATTTCCACTAGCACAGGGCAGGGAAATAATGACAGCTGTCTGTAAAATTTGCACTGAAAATAAGTCCCATAAATGTGGAAGTTTTCTATTATCTTTGACTAGTAAAAGTACATTAGGAGGAACCTGAGGTATAAACCCTGTTTCTATGAAATAATCTTGTGTATTTCTACAGAATTTTTGTGCACTGTAAAGGTTAATGGCATATCTCTGTCTGCTGGGTTAGAAACCCTAACTAAAGAAGAAGTTAGAAACCATAACTGAGCAGAAGAAATAAAGAGCAGAGTGGTGGTGAAAAGGTGGGTTTTGGTGGCCTCTCCCTGGTTCCACACAGATAACCCAATGTGCTCATGGGACTTGCAGTGATTATTCTGCCAGCCTTTGACATAGTAAGTGCTTTTTGTCGTGGAGAAAATGATGCTCTGCCCCCATTTTAGACAAATACAAAAAATTGCCAGCAGGTGGCATGCAAAGGGTACGATTTCCCAGGGCTTTTTGTGTTGGTGGGTTTTTCCTTAAAAGTAAAATAAAATCGAAAAATGAATTTTAAAGATGGTGCAGTGAGAGACGCTGTGTTGTCTCAAAGGCTGGTGGTTGCTGCGGCACTGCGAACAAGAGCCTTCCTTCCTGCTCCCTCCAGAAGGGTGTTACATGGGTGCTGGGGTTTGGGAAGGGATGGCTCTGGAGCCCGTGCTGCCCATGGCAGGATCAGAGCAGCTCCAGGCCCTGCCAGCCCCGGGCTCCAGTACCGACAGCACCCGGATCCCGCGCGGCACGGCGGGAATGATGGGCACAGGAAGGCACTTCCCTTTGTGGTGCCATTCCAAATTCTCCTGTGACAACAGGTCAACGGGCTGGCCTAGTGCCATTGCGAACCTATGTGGGGATGAAAGAAATACTATTTTTTGTTTGTAGCCTTATTACAAACGTCTGGGTTTAAGAAACTCCTGCTTCTCCCACATTAGCGCTCTAGACAAATCTTGAGCCACCTTTGTGGCAAGGCCTAACAAACGCTGTCACTTTGACCTAATCCACTTTTCTGCACAGCTGTGCTAAAGTCACCTTTAGTTTTATCACATTTTAATGCAAACAAGGCCGGAAGGGTGCTTGTTTGGATTGAAGAAGCTGTGACAATTCATCTGAATGGGAACTTCAGTAACTGGGAAGAAAAATGTGACAGGGAGCTTTATCACGGCATTGTACACAACAATCTGAAAATTATTGCTTCTTTAGGGGCCTATTCTCTTCTTGAGGCCTAGCACAGTCTATGCTAAGCAGCCAGACAGCTCTGAATGGTTTGCCAGTCCTAAAGACAGATTTTAATTCTATTGTTTGTGGGTATCCCTGACTTTCCTAAGAGGATTCAAAGACAGGCTGCAGAACAAGGCAGCTGACACAAGACTTTGGCCAATCTTTAAAATTCAAATAGCAAAGGAGGTTTCCCCCGGTCCTCTTAAATTAGTCAACCTCCAGTGATGTTTGCTTTCAAAATTTGTCAAGTTCATTCAAAACTAAACGAACTTGCAAAACGTGCTTTGTTAAGCCTTTTTTAAAAAGTTTGCTTAACCACTAATTTCCTGTAACAGTGCGAATAAACCAGGGAGGAAAGATCCTTTTTTTTCTTTTTAAAACCTGGAAATTGCCTTAGTAAGAGGCGCTTTTCAGAAATTACACATATAAACATTTACCAAATATGGGCAAATATTTATATAGGCACAGGTCATATTTGTACTGATTTCTTTTTAATACTTCAAGTAAATTCCAAGTGAAACTGAACAAGTACTGAAATGCTGAAAAGCTTTATCACAGCCTTTGATAAAACTACTGCAAACTGAATATTCAAAGTATTTGCAGGACAGCATTGAACGAATCCTTCTCGAGGCTGCAGAGTGAGGTACCCGGAAAATAGGGGATTCAATCTCCTAGGAGACAGCAAAGTGAGCTCAGTGTGAACAGGGGAGCTGGAGCTGCTTGCCTGCTGCCTGTGCTATCCCATAGCTGGGAGCTGAACTGGCAAAGTGAGGATCCTACTGCAGCAGCAAAAAGGACCTCTCCCAGAACTCCCAAACCTGTCTATCCTGCTGGAAAACATTACAGTAAATCTGTCCAGGAACTGCAAAACTTCAGCTCGTTGTGTGAAATGTTTTATAAAGATAATAAAATACCATTCAGGTACAAATAGATGCGAGATAATTGTACTTACCTTGTACTGACTTCTCACAGATAGAAACACGTTTTAGAGGTGCTTTGTAATAGTGGGCAGAAATACCAGGAGTGGAGTTGTACCTTCCTCCTAGTGCAAGCACAGGCAGGGAGACAGGACGGCAAGGAGCAAAAAGCGCAATCTCCCCATGACAGCTGGGCACTTGGTGTGATAAAACAATGGAATTATCCAATTTTTCAGTCTCTTCCCTCCTCCCTCCCACCTCCGGTTGCTGAGATTGCAAATCTTGGTGAACAGTGGTGGTACCAAAACCCAAAAGTAATTTGGGAAATTATGCAGTCAAACTGAAAAGGTGGCATCTGCCCAAGCTGGCTTTGGTGGCCACATCTGCTTGAAAACAAATACCCATCAGATTCTGCCACTTTTCTTTAAAGAGAATCTTCAGATTATATAGTGGCTGGCAAATATTTCACCTTGAAAAGGTGATTTTTTCATTTATTTTTTAAGGGAAGATGTATTTTCAACATTTATAGTCTTTAATAACAGAACAGTTGGCAGCAGTGTGATTATCCTGGTTGTTTCCAGAGCCACTTGGGGATGCTCAAGAAGCAGACCTTGGAGGGCAGCTACAGTTCTCACTGGGAGCTACCGACTGAAACCCAGCAGTTCTTTTCTAATGCAACCTGTGGGGATTGTCATGGGGGCATGGGAAGCACGGGGGTGTTGCTGGAACAGGAGCTCAGCCCTCAGCTGCCGCCCTGGACAGCTCCTCGCCAGGCTCTGGCCACGTCTGACCTCTCAAAACTGCCATGTGCACAAAGGCAGAGCCTCTCCTGCAGCAAGTACTGTCTGTGGAGGGACCAGGACCCCTGAAGTGCCACCCTTGGTGTCAGTGTCACCCTGGCTGGAGTGTGGCAGATCAGGAGCACCAAGAGCACTGTGGCAGCACAGCTCTGCGCTAGGACTGTGCCCTTTCTGCCTGGGGCTGCTGAGTTTTGCCCAGGTGAACTTTGCTCAGGCTTGTGCCAAAGGAACCTAACACCCTGCAGGGAATTGCATGCACTTCAACCCCACTTAATATGCATGTTGAACTGCAAGGCTGTTTTCAATATATTTGAAATGCAATTAGGATTCTCTGTAATTGTTATGACTTCTGTGCCAAGACTTGTCTGCAGTGTTGCAATTGCTGCTTCCAAAATACCTTTCAGCTCTTTCCATTGTATTCTTTGCATCTTCTGACCACTTTCCCTATTATTTGCTCATTGACTTTCTGACACAACACATCCTTAACTTTCCACCTTTTGCAGAAAAGATTCCTGCTTAAATTGTTCACTAATTACTTGCAGGTTTGCTCAGGTATTTATTAAGTCACAAACATGAAGGAGAAATTGAAGACTGGGAACCTACAGAACCCTTTCTCCTTATACAGGAATTTCAGGTTGTTCACACCTTAGCACTGCCATCCATTTATAACCAGGCACTTTGCAGGGGAGGAAAAAAATCCTTTTCTTCCTCCTTCCATACCTGCCTGTCTCATGCTGGCAGCAATTATGTCGAGTGAGTTGGTAAATTCTTCAGCTTGGGTCTGCTCCCGTCCTCAGTGAGGCTCTAATGGATCTGGTTGTGCCCACAAGAGCTCTACACTCCAACCACTGTCATGGACTCCGTGCAAGATAATTAACCACAAAGTGAGTTATATGTCCCAGGCTGAAAACGTAATGAAAATCAAGGTCAGATACCCTGTTGTAGGAGACTAGGAGGAGTCTTCTGTGTGGGAGTCCATATTAGGCTTCCCACTCTCTTTAAGACTGCAGTTTTTAGTGTTTAATACAATTATATCTTGAAAAAGAATGTTTAAAATCTGTTATCATGAAGTAATGAGTGGGCTTCATGCTAACTTTTAATCCACTAGTTTTTAAAAATTACTTTGAGCCCACCAAAGTAAGACTGCAGATAATGAAAGAAGAAAATCCTTCTAATTCCTTTTTCAACACTTTTCCAGCAATTGAGACTTATTCACAGAATTCTAGGGATGTAGAGGGAATTTCTGGCAAATCTCATCATTTATGGCAATCAGCCTTGAGTTAGATCTTTGGGCAGTGCCAGAGCTGCTGTTCTAGAAGGTCTTTATTTGATTCCTTGTAAGTAAGGCTGTGGGTTTTGGCCAAAAGCAGGATAATAAAAGTCATGTCCAATGATATTTGAGATTTGGGGTAGATCAGATAAGAGAAGTATCTGTATATGTTGTATCAACAAAAAAAAAAAATCCATTTAATTAGAGATCATAATCTTTTTTTTTTTTTTCCCCTAGGGATTATGTTTTAGATTCCCTTGATTTAATATTATCAAGGGGCAAAAAGTAGCCACTGTCTACAGAATTACAATCTAGTATATACAAACACATTTTTCAAATTGTTGGTCCTGTCTATAGGTCAAGTCATTATATTCATAAAGACAAGAGATAGGATCTAAAAGTCCCACTGGAATACCAGGAGCAATTATCTGGGCAAAATCTGGCCAAAATTAATTTTTTGTTTAGAGGCTGAAATACTCTCTTAGTGGAATCCCCTGTATAATTACAAATTCATGTCCCAGAAATAATTCTTCTGAGGGTGGAAGAAGACTGTGGTTAGGTCCTGTTAGAAAAGACTATGTCATTCGCTTCTGTTTTCACAAAAAAGAAGTCCAAAAGTGGAAAATGGATGGGTTGGAGGACTTGAAGGACTGTGGCATCTTGAAACACCTGTGCAGTGCTGCCGACAAACAAATTACCTCTTGGGACTGAGGTGTGTATTAGCTTCATTGGCCATGGCTGGAGAAGAGCACAAAACAAAATTTGTAATTTTTGGCCACCTCTCTCCAGAAGTTCTAAGGGAGTCCTCTCAGAAGAATTGCTGAGTTCTGTGCTGTTTGGGACCAGTCACCAACCCAAGAGACTTTTACCTGAAACACATGACTTAGAGCAGTTATTTCTTGCAGGAGTCCCTAAACCCCATGGTGACAGCCGTGTTTACTGGAGCTGCCTCAGTGAACACAGCCTCACTCCTAGTTCCCGATCCTTCCTGGGTCTGTCCATCACTCCTGCTGAGGAGCTCTGCCCCAGCTGTGCTCCTGCTGCTCCACTCTTCCCATCCTCTGCCCCTGTGTGAATGGAGGCAAAACCTGGATCTCCTGTCCAAGCCTGCAGAGCAATTTAGTTACTAAGTACAAGCCGGAAATAAAATCCCACTTGCTTTCTTCATTTTATGAGCTGCCTGCAGGGAAGTGTGGGGTTTTCAGTAAATGAGATGTGAGGTTTCTGTGCACTGGAATGTGTTGCTTTTCAATATAAACCTTAGTGTCTGCTGTCATTTTCTCTGCTTACCTGGAGGTCCTTGAAGCTCTTGAAATCATTGGTGGAAACTGCTCTAGAGTGGAGATGGAGTATGTGTGAGTGGTGACAAAGCACCCAAAGTAACAGGCAGGACTCGAAAAGGAATGAACATCCCTGGGGTTATTCATCCTGGTGCCTACACTGGGAGAGCACTGTGGTGAGTGGCATCCATCACCTGAGGTAATATGTGCAGTCAGGATCTCTCACGTCACAGGACTTGTATGCTTGCACCACTCTTAAAAATACTATGGAAAAAGTAAACATGATAAAGCAAGCTGAGGAATATAATAGAATTGTAAATTAGGGCAGGATAAGAGGGAAAGAAAGAGTTTAGTTTGTATTGCAGACCTCACTACTATGCCCATTACTTCATTTTCAATTTTCTTCCTTCCCAGACAATGGGGAAGGCAGGCAATGTCTTGGCTCATGGTTGTACTTCTCTTCCTGTTATGGAATTGTTCTGCTCTGGGTTCTATACCCTTGTCTTTTCCTCTCTCACAGCCTCTGTCACTGATCCTTCTTGATCTCCAGCACCTCCATCCCTCACTGCTGCACTCACAAGGAGTGAGCAATCTGCTTTCCTCATTGCTTCTTTTCCTCTGTCCAAGGTAGGCAGGTTATCTTCCTCCTTCAACTTTTCCACTTGTCTGCTGAGACAGTCCCAGAATATTCTGAGTGGGAAGGGAGCCACAAGGATCACTGAGCCCAGCTGTTAATGGCCTGTGTGGGGGTTGAACCTGTGCCCTTGGTGTTACATCATGCTCTGACCACCTCAGCAAACCCCAGGGTCCCACCCCAGCCCTTCAGATCCCCTCCCTCACTCCCAAACTATTCTTACTCATTTTCCCCCCCCAGGATCCCACATTACAACCTTTCTGGCTTACCTGTTAGCCCTCACTTTATACTGGCTGCACTTCCTTGACTATTTCATATTCTCTGCAACTCCAAATGTATCAGCTGATTCTGTCTCTTCCTGCCCGCTCTTGCACTGTTTGTATTTTACATTTCCCCTGCTGCATCCCTCCTTGTCACAGCAGGAATACACACTTTGCTCTGTCAGTGATTTACCTTTGGCTTCCTCTTGCTCTGAACAGCTTTCTCCAGTGCTTCATTTCAAGCTAGTAGTGAAAGAACTGAAGTGGTCAACAAAACTTTTCCTGGTGAAGCATCACTGTTGATTTTCAGCCACAGCCTGACAGTTTCTTCAGTAAGGCCCTGTGCACCTGCTTGGCCTTGATTTGGGGAACACATTCCATGCACAAGCAGCACACCTGGTCTTCTTCTGGGACCCCCTTTGAGGAATAAAATGCCAATTGGAGCTCAGCTGGTAAGCACATTGACACTGTTAATCATAAATGTGTCATAAACCAGTCTCTAGCTATTCAAATCACTCCTTCTGTGCACTTACACCCAACTGTGAGGTTTTAAACTGTCCTGAGAGAAAACTATGACCATGTGTGATTAGAAAAATGGGGCTGATTCTAAAATACACAAAAGCCTGTTGGTTTATGCTATGGAGTTTTATTGTGTGAAATATTTCACAGCATAGAAGCTGGCAGGATTAGATGCTTTAGTGCACTTTAGCTTTAGCTTTAGTTCAGTTTGGGGCCACTGTGCAAGCTGTCAGCTGTAGGATCACTTACTGAATGAAACATTCTCTACATGTGCAATAATTGTTCCCCAGAGAGTAATGAAATAAACCCAGTAGTTGTTGAGCTGTGACATGTTCTTTGCTCATCTCCCACCTAACTGCAAAGTTCAGGGAAACAAGGGAATGAAACTGTGACTGTGCACAGTGCCTTTATACCACGTTGGGCTTCCAGATGAAAGTAGGAAGCTGGGGTGATCTGGATATTATTAGTGACAAATATTGCACTGGGACCAGTCCTGGCAGGTGTTAAATGGCAATCAAAGAGTATTTTGGAAATATCTTTGCAAAAGTATTTGAGAAACTAAACATAAACTTTTTACTAAATTGGTCAGGGGTCCTCGGGGAAAACTTTCTTTTAATAATCTCTATTGTCTGATGTTATTATAGATCTCTGACACTGTTACATACTCACTTGCTTCTCCTCAATCTGTTTGTGTTGGAAATAAGTAGCATGCTTTTCCCACAGTTTGGAAATTTAGGTTCATCTAGTACTCCTTATCCTCACATAATGGATTCTCGGCCTGGAATCCATGAGCAAAAAATTTTCCATTCAATAAATTAGGTAATTTGGTTATCACCAAAATAATATGTCAGTCACAAAAGATTTGCTCCCAGTTAGATGTGAAGCCTTTTGAGGAAAACTGAGATGCAGGTTACAGAGAAATAAATGCAAATATTGACACTGTTTTGGGGGTTGGGGGGGGGGGTGTTGGTTGTTGGTTTTGGGGTTTTTTTGTTTTTGGGGGGTTTTGGGGGTGTTTTTGTTTGGTTTGTGTCTGGTTTTTTTGTTTGTTTGTTTGTTTTTGGGGGTTTTTAAAAATATTTTTGGTGGTGATATTGGTTCTGTTTTGTTTTGGTTGGTTTGGTTTGGTTTCATTTCATTTGGTTTTGTTTCGTTTAGTTTTGGGCTATTTTGTTTTTTTCACTTGCTTAATACTTTTTGGCATGGTTAAACCTTCTTACCTTTGAGACCAGGCTGGACAGGGCTTGGAGTAACCTGGTCCAGTGGAAAGTATCCCTGCCCAGAGCAGGGGGTGGAACAAGATGGGCTGGAAGGTCCCTCAAACCCAAACTATTCTGGGATTTGGAATTCTGCCATTAGCTGGTCATAACTAAACTGTAGCTACCATGACCTCTCACACTGTGTGCTGACAGGGTTAGCTTTAAAACCCTGTGTTCACTGGTTTAACAGAAGTTTTAATAGACATACAGCAGTCCAGTCTTGGAAGGTTCCTATCTGTTCTTCAATTATCTATTAATGTTTTAGAGTACAGTTCCAATACATAGGCTTAATCTAACTTTTAAAAGATAAAGAATAGCATTCCTGTTACTTTTCTGAAGAAAAAAATGATGGTTTGTGACCATTAAAATTATTTTAAAATTTCGGATAAATTCAGATGTTTCACTGTTTACATAATTTCATTAAATATTTTCTCCATGTGCTAAGAAATTGGAAGCAGTTTTGTTCAAGATGTTCTGTCTTAATAGGAGCCGTATTGTACCTGTCATATCCATTACAACAAGCAGTTAGATTTGCATTTCAAATGGAAGATTATTTTAGAATTATTTTTTCTATATCAAATGCAGAAAACAAATGGAACATTAGCCCGATAATGTCTAGCAAATGGGGCATGGAGAATGGGACAATGAGCCTCGTGGGGCTGAAATGCTTTAGCTCACTCTCCATGCCAAGAGAGCGAGTGGACCTTGCTGTATTCACCTGTTCTTGCTTTGGCTTGCTCTTTTTATTTGGGGCTTGGAGAGGCTGAGGGCAGAGCAGGAGCGGGGGATGGCTGCCCCGGGGCTGCTGGGGCTGCTGGGCTCTGTCCCTGGGGCTGTGTCCCCGGGGCTGTGTCCCCGGGGCTGTGTCCCTGGGGCCCCGCGGTCCCTGCGCTGCTCGCTGGGGTAACCAGAGCTGCGCGGCGCGGAGCCCCCGCGCTGGGATCGCCGCGCTCGCACAAGTATCAGCTGACGCTCCCGTGTCACGTTTTATTTCAAAGAAGTAGCGGTAACAATGGCTCACAGTAATAACAGTGCTGCCGCTTCCCCCCGGGGAAGGCACAGAATGCTATCTCGCCACATGATCTCATTTCTTTTAAGCTCTGCACTAACCGCTGACATATCGCATAAATGCCTCCTTTATTACCTGCCAGTGATTGTCTTCTGTGCTGGGAATGGCCTCCGGAACCCACGTCCTCATGCCAGCCAAGTGCTTCGCTTACTGCCTGTGAATTTGTCTCTGTCTGGCGCTCCGGGAGGCCCCAGCATCCACCTGAGCATCCCGGTGCGCTCGGCAGCCTGGGTTACAGCGCTCTGAGACGCCTTTGTTCAGGTGCCTCGCCGGGGCTGGGCCGGGAGCTGGCACCGGCCGGGGCTCTGTTGCTCCATTTGCCAAGTCGGTAATTTGCCATTTTAGTCAGGGGTGGGTTTTTTAAGTGGTGTCCAGCGGGTAATGTAGCCTGGCCACACATCCCTGCAAGGATTCTGGTTCTTATCTTTGCGGCTGCTTTCAGACAAAAGCAACATTCAGTCACATCACTTCCCTTATCAACTTGCTAGCAGATAAAATAGTTATTTTTCAAATTGCCTCTCTCTTTCCAGTTTTAAGTAGGCCTGTATAGATACTTTTCAGTCATTTCAATCTGCAGATATTCATTTCACATAAACAAGAATACACATTCTGTTTTGTACGACCGTTCATTCAAATCCCATTTCCATTTGGACAAAGCATGTTCTCTTTATTTCACTATATTATGTTTTAATCTGTTCTGGCCAGCCCTGTTTAAATTAAATAAAGGGCAGAAAGTAGCATACAAGTCAGAGTGACCATTTTTCCCCAGCAGTGAATTACAGTCTCGTACACACACATCTACTCAGGCTGGTGTTGAATTAATAAATGGTACCTTTTCCCTGCAGGTTTTTTTCCTTTATTTTTCTGCAATGTCCTGTTTTGAAAAGGCTGGTAATTATTAGGTACTCAGAGTACAGCAAAGGACTGAGCTCTTCAATAAATCTGTGCTTTGCAGATAAATATTTTGATCGATGGTAATAAATGAAGCAACAGTAATGTAACAGCAAACTGCTGTGTCTGTGAGCTGTTCTTGGGTGCTGAACCTCTCCAGCTTCCTCCCTAAGCCCATTCCTCCAGGTCTTTAAAGATCATTGAATCCCAGAATCCCAGAATAGTTTGGGGTGGAAAGCATTTACAGCCTATCCATTCCTATCCCCTGCCATGGCAGGGACAACTTCCACTGTCCCAGGTTGCTCCAAGCCCTGTCCAGCCTGGCCTTGGACACTGCCAGGGATCCAGGGGCACCACAGCTTCTCTGGGCACCCTGTGCCAGGGCCTCAGCACCCTCCCAGGGAACAATTTCTTCCCAATATCCAATCCAACCCAAGAAGTGTAAAACCTTTCCCCCTCGCCCTGGCACTAATCTGCCCATGTAAAAGGCCCCTCTTCCTCCTTTTTATAAGCCCCGCCTTGTCCCCCACATTCCCCCTGGAATGCTGCAGAGAAATCTCCCCCAAGCTTTCTCTCCTCCACACGGAACAATCCCAGCTCTACAGGTCATTCTCCAAGTTCCTGCTCTTCCAGCCAAGCCGGGGCTCAGTTTTGCCAGAGCCCTAAGCTCAGCTTTCTAAACCCCTATGAGAAAAGTTGATCATTTACCACAGGGTCTTATTTTTTAATTCCTGGGGGTTCCTTCCAGCTTTGTCTCTGGCTTGTGTTCCACCCGGGAGGGACCACACAGATCCCTGCTGGAGGCTGGGTCCCAAGTCCCAGCGCTGTCCCTTGGGGATGTGGATCATGCACAGACTCACTGCCTTGCCAAGAGCCCACACATTTCCAAATGTACCTGTTTGCTCCTTCCGTGCACACACACACTTCACACGTATACTTTGTCATTAACAAATAGGCCCTTGGCAAGGTGGTTGCAAAATACTCTGTCAGCAGGGCTGGAGCTCCACCGTCCCTTCTCCAGGCTGCAGTTTTGTGGGAGTTGTTTGGGCTGCAGAGAGCAAACCATGCAACCTGAACAGCAAGATACCACTAAGAGAACTCTCTCTTCAAATGCTACTTTTTAACATTTTGGGACAAAGCTTTCAAGGACTTATTTTTCCTTCAACTTTATATCCGTCTTAACTCTCTCTCTCTCCATATAATCTCTTCCTGCTGAAATTAGGACCAAAGATGCACTTGTATGCTATAGTTTCAACTGCATAAATACCAACTGCACTTCTGTAGCCACTGCTCAAGCTGTCTAAACAACGGCTGTGAAGGATGGTAACAACTAACATGGAATAGCCCTGGGAAAGTATAATAATGCAAACTTGGAATGGGGGCGAGGGAAATTGTCTTATTTTCTTTTCTTCAGAAACATGAACTTACTTCCCACTTTTGTTTGCTTTAGTTTGCTGATTTGCCAGGTGCACGGATCCAGTAGGCCAGGGCGCACCCAAGACATTTGCTGGGATGGTTTTATTTCCTTTTACATTGCTCTTCAGATCCTGTTGCATAAATTAACACGTCATGTTCCCACATTTGGTCGTAGAGGGTTTGTGGTTCAACATGGATTCGTCCTCTCTTGCTGTTGTGTTGAATCAGCAGCGAATCTCAAGTAGGATGAGCTTCATCAGGGAGTAGCTGTGTCTTCATGTTGTTGTGTGTGAAACCATCTCTGTTTCTTACCCTTTGCTTACAAGTCTGATGGTAGAGAGTTCAAAAATCTGCAGTTTATACTCTTGTTTGATAGCTTCATAAACTTTTAAATAAACTGCTTTTATAGTCTTAGGAAATCTCAGTTTTGCACTGAAAAACTAAAAGTTTTTATTTGCTCCCAGCTGTATGAAGAGTAAATACCACAAATTATCCCCGCATTATGGGAATTTTTCTGTCCTTCAGTCTGTGCAGAAATAGAGGTGAGTATGAACTATTAAGAAGGCACCCCCAAAATAAGCATTAGCAGGGCCAGTCTTAGCATGGAAGTTTTGGTTCAGTGATTAAAGAGAGGAGTCAAAAGTCAGGAGTTTGGACTGGCGCACTGAACCACAGTTTTATTTTTGGAAAAGAGACTGCAGCTCTCTTTGGTTTATCTAAAATTCTGTGGATTTACCCTCTGAAGTGCACATAAGGGGTAGCTGATTTTTATACAGCTGGCTTTAATTGTTTCAGTCCTTATTGGGACTTTGCATTCGTAAATACTGTTAAGTGATATAAGTACTGTCAGCAGAACCATTTAAAAGAAGGCAAAGCACCCCTCCCTTAGTTGAGGAACTCACTCCTTCCCTGAGCACTGCAAGTGCCTTTGGCTGGCTGGCAGTGGAGGATGAAGAGCTGTAAGATTAAGAGTGTCCCTTTTGCTTTCAAAACGAATTTTCATTCAGTAGTGGCTAAAGCTGGTGGACAGATGGCTTCAAAAAGCCCTTTAACTAATACGTTTTGCCAGCCCTACATCCCCTCTTCTGTTAAACATTTCATTCATTATGCAGTTTCAAGAAACGGTGAGAGCCAACTCTTTCTGCCAGTGTCACCCCTGAACGTAACTCCCCCTTCTTTCCAAAGAGCTGTCAAGAGGCATTTTTCTTCGAAAGGGGTAGAATCTAAGTCTTGCTACAATCAGCTTCTGAAGAGGAAGGGCCTTGCATTCACCCAAAGCTCTGGTGATTGCTGAGATGGAATGAAAAAGGAGAAGAAATAAGAGGAGGGAAAATCTCAAAGGGTGTCAGGGGGCTATTTGCCTCAAACAGCCTCGTGGGATGGAGTGTGGTGTACAGACTTTGTTTTACAGCTCCAGCTCAGTGTGTACAAAGACAGTGTCTTGGATGCTGTGTGGGTTTCCAACGAGGGAAAAGAGGAATGAAAATAACACTGCAGCTTTTCCATTCTACAAGAGCTTCTTAATGACTCTGAGTAATTAGAGACTGCAGAGCAAAAGTGGCTATTTTTCATTACAAGCCCTGTTTTAATTCAGTTTAAAGTCACCTGTTAGTACAAGAGGAAAAACAACCAAGCATTGGTTCTGCTTCTGTGAAGTGTTGGAATTGTTTCCCTTAAAAATGCAAGGAATGAGAGCTCCTCTGGACACGGCGATCCCGGCCCCAGCAAGGAGCTCCCAGTGGGAGCAAGGGCACGTCTGTGCCTGGGCAGAGCACGCTGTGCTCCATCTCCTGCTGGGCTGGGAGGCATTCTGGGTGTTCCAAAAACTCAGATATACCTGTGTGTTATGTGACTTGATACAAAAGTATTCGAGAAACTGATTTGAACGGAAGTGCCAGAAGATTTTCTGGTCTATTTTCCTCTGAATGACCATGTGGTCAGGAAAACAGAGGGCCAGGGGAAGGACCACGTCCATGGGAGACTCCATGTGTGCACTAAGGCTGGCTGCTGTCACACTTAGGAAAGGGAAAATCCTCCCAGAACGAATGAGAACTGTTTCCTCTCATCTGTTCCTTCTTCTTTCCCATACACACACACCTGTGAGGTTGGTGGGTTTGGACTCAGTTCATACCACAATGGCCCCATTTCTGCCATAATTGGCACAGAGGCAGCTCTGGGGAGGGCAGAAATAAACACACTCTGAGCTCTGAAATTTTTGTGTTTGTTCTGTTTGCTGTTCATTTTTCTGCTAAATATAAAACAATTTTAGTGTAACTTCAGCTACCCACAGTAAATGGAAGTTGGGGTAGGAAGAGGTAATACATTAGTCATTTCAAAGAACATCTCAAACTCCTTTAAGTTGAAGGAATTTAAAACATCCTTTTTTTCTGACAGTCTTGCATGAGGAGAAAGGATAGGAATTTTCTCCAATCAGAAGATTTCGTTAAGTTGCAAGAGTTTTTTCAAGTGTTTACAAATCCAAGTCAGTTAACAACTGCTCACATGAAGAGCTCTGAACAGTTTTCATATCACTGGTGCACAGATTGGGAATACATGTGAAAAGTGGCTCAGCAGATTAATTTTGACTCCAGACATGACTTGCAATTAACACCAACAAAATTTTGACATGTGGGGCTCTATAGACAGCACAAATGTATTTTCTGTAGGACTTTTGCTTTGCCTGGTGTGAACATTTCCCTTCTTCTAGTACATCAGCATTTCTTCCTCAAGTGCTAAATTAATATTTCTGTAGGTGTCAGGAAAAGTAGAACTTAAAGCTAAGGCTTCCTACATCCGTCACTTTAGAGGAGATGTGTACATATACATATATATATATATTCACTGATAAAAATTATATCATTTATATAATTTATATAAATAAATTTATCCACCTTGCATGGATGTTTTAATGGACATATACAAAATATGACCAACCAAACCCTTGTCCCAGACAGAATGAATTAGTGTTTCTATGCTCAACAAAATAAAACAGTCCAATTATCCCAACAACCTGTTCATAGTGAAGAAACACAAGCCTGGTCAGAAGTGCTCTGATCAAGCACCTCTGAACTCCAATGACAGCAACAGCAAATTAACATACAGCAGTGTGACTGGGTCAGTGTCCAAAGAGGTTTTGTCTGCCCAATTCTCCAAGTAGAGAATTTGGGGAAGACTCTGCAGGCCAAAGATGCCAGAAGAGGAAGTTCAGAGGGAAGCCAGGAAGGAGGGAGAACCTGAGACACCCTGAGGTGACCCCAACATCTCAGCCTGTGATTTGGTGTGATCTTTCCAGCACTAGGAGAAGAGGGACAACTTGAGGTGACCCACAGCCCTGCACTGGGGATACTGTTACCACTTATTGACCTGGTTGATCCTTTTCCTGAACCCCATTTCCTCTCCCATGGGAAAAAGAAGAAGGATAATTCATAAAATCGTACATATTTGTGATTGGAGAGTTTTGGTATCCAAATCCATTTAGTCCTAAACAGTGACAAGACACAGCGACAAGCCAACAGAGTGATTCCGTGGAGAGTATAAGTAGCACCTTAGATATTTCTCAGCTGCTGTTTTGATTCCTGCTTAAAGATTTCAGCAAAAACCAGTATGGATATGTTGGGGGAAACTGGGACACAACTAAGGAATTCAGAAAAAAAAGTAACAACCCGTACAACCCATACAATGAAATTTAGGAAAGACTGTTCTGTTTTGTCACAAACACTACTTTTTTTTCTGTCTGCTGTAACTCAAAATTGTCAGTGTGATCTGTAAAGCTGGAATTTGTCCATTCCTCCTGAATCTTCCCAACACTCTTCTGAACTGCAAGCCAGCTCAAGCCTGGGTGTGGAATGGAATATGAGGAACAAGGAGAAGGAGGTCCCTGTTATTGACATGCCTGAGGCCACTGATATCAAAAGACGTTTTTAATGGGTTCACAAAGTGACAGAGTGAATGGGGACAGATGTGTCAAAGAAGCCATCAGAAAGGGCAGCTCCAAAGGACCCAGTCTTCCCCTGTTCCTGGATTAAATCACAGCAAAGGAAAGACAATGATATCCAAGAAAAGACTGAAAGTTGAAGTGTTGGAAGATAATCTGTTCTGAGCCAAATCCTGCATTTCAAAACACCCTGAATTTACTTTAGTTCACAACAGCATTAGTCAAGGACTTTATCTGTGTTTCAAAGCACAGCATCAGAACTGGTGCTTAATGGCTCAAAAAGGTCAGTTTCAGGACAAATGATGGCTGAGACCTGATCTGTGCCAATTGGGTTTGCAAAAATTGCATTGGAAAATTCAAAGAGCTTCTTACGTTTGAATATTTTGGCTGCTATACCCAAACTCACAAGCACAGAAGGGAGAGTTAATGACATTTTTTAGGTTTCAGTATGGGGCAATCTCTAACACACGAGTGTACATCAGCCCAGAGCACAGCTCAGATCATTGTCCATTAACTAGGAAATGAGGCTGTGGCACATCTGTGGGACAGGACATCCCAGAATCAGGGGCTCTAGTACCAGTCTCTCACCAGTAATTACTAAGCCATGCTTAGTTGAACTCGAGGGTTTTCCAGAATCTAAGTCCTGCACGTGGTTCTGATGTAGCCAACGTTCTCTGCTGCTCTCCAGGCATCACCTCAGCCACTATGGAGAATATGAATAATTTTCCCATGCAGTCTTACATCAGAGCTCCATTTCACTGAGGAGGGTATTTTTGTTTGTTTTCAGGGACTTTCTACTAAAGAATTCTGCAGCCTGAAGAAGAAATTTGGTAGGAGTCAGCTGGTCATGGTTACACTGTACTTGCTGCCCCTCTTTCCCTGTTTTTCATTTTACTTGCCATAGAGCAAAGTTTTCATTTGAAAACTCAAACATCCACCCGGCAAATCTTATTTGTAGCTCTTCATATCTTGGAGAAGGAGACAATATGTTCTAAAAAATGAAATAATAGCCCCCCCCCCCCCCCCCCCCCCAAAATGCAAATTTAAGTAATAATATAATTATCATGTAATTAAATTTGGCTGTGTGAATTCAGCTGTCCTGAATAATACATGCCTTGAAATCTCATCTTGTAATGTAATGTTTCACACCATGTGTTTTGTAGGGATTTGGAGTCTGGGGACTTATTTATTTGTTTGTTTTCCCTTTGTTATATCATTAAATGCAGCAGAGCATCACTTGATCGAAGTTGTTCAAACTTGTGTGATTTCAATCCACTTAGCTGGGTTGAACTGCCAACTGCTTTAATAACCAGTTGTAAGAATGAACTACAGAGTTATCCCAAATAACCCACAGAAGAAAGGAATAAATGTTTTTTTCTCTCTTCTGCTGATATGAATTCCATGCTTGATGGAAGAAAATTATCTCATTACATTAAAATCTAATAGGAGGGAGTGCTCGATGTAATACATTAATGCACATTATAATAGTTTCTCTTGAGAGCTGAGGAATAATTTAAAGCACAATATACTTGTAAATATTCAGTCATTCAGTAAACCTACCAATCTTTGACTTTGTTAGTTAATGCTTTTTAGTTACCAAAGCAATAACCGAGGAAGGAGAGCACCAATCTAATGCAATTACCTCAAAATAGTGTGCTGTGAATATCAATCCAAGCAGGTAGCATTCCTGCTGAGACCGTGGGAAGGGAATGGAGTTAGTCAGGAAGAGTTCAAGGTGCTTTGGTGGAGAAGGTGGAGAAGGGAAGCAATGTGTGCACAGAAAAGGAGCTGTTGGGATGTGCCAGGAATTCTGAATGCCAAGCAAGGGAGTGTGGCTCAAGGATTGCTTCAGAGCAGCAGCAGCTCTAACACCACTTGGGGTTGGTGACATCACTCCATCAGAGCTGAGCAGGGACATCGAGTGGGGCTGGCACTGTGTGGAATTCCTGGGAGCCAGCAGATATCCTTGTGTGCTGTAGGCTAGAAATGCAGCACTTGGCACTGAGCACTTGGGAAGACCCTCTGATTTTCTATTAACTGTAGGTTTTAAGACCTCCCTATCTCACTGGTATCCTGCTCATCACCTTTAGCAACTGGGAGAAGAGGGAAAGTGAGTTGGAGAACTCATTCCCAGTGCATGGTCCCTGCATTACTAAACTGCCTCAGTTCCACACTTGCCCTGTCCTGTGTCAGAGGAACAAAGACAGACTTTACCTCTTCTGGGTCTCACTGGCCCCAAGTACCACCCCCTTTACTGGAAGCATAATCTGACCCAGCAGGTTTAAAAGCAGGATGCTTTCCTTAACTATATTGAGTTGATGATAAATATTTCCAGGAACTACAAAAAGGAGAAAAATAATTTCTGGAAGGATCACTTGTCTAAGAGTGCACATGCTGCAGTTGTAGGTGCATTGCTGGGTGAGTTTAAGTGTTCTAGATATGTCAGGTCCTGGCATCTCCATCATATGCTACTGCCTCATTTTAGTTATAAGGAGAAGATGATCATAAATCTCACTGAATGCTTTAAAAGATATTTGGATGCTCAGACATATTGTGACATAGTGAAGTTGTAGTATTTCCTTACCTGAGATGCATAGGAATAATTACACATGTTGTAGAACTTAATTAATTGTCTCATTTCAGGCAGTATGAAATGCTAATATGTGAAATGACTCAGTCCTCATTCATCATTTCATACCATATAAATCCAGTTTATAATGTTCAACAAGATGCAAGTCAGACAACAGGACAGAATTCCAGTAGTCTTGTCCCTGGCAAACCAAAGGCAAATCTTGGTAAATAAAGCCAGCTTGTAAATAATAAATTACTATTAATTAGCATTCTTGAACCAGCTATTGAGGAGTTAGATGAATGAGCAGATCTGGAGCCAAGTCAATAATGACTTTCTGTTTGTGTAACTACATCAGCTTTTAGAAGGTCTGAGACAGTTCTGGCACATAATTGGCCCAGCAGTGATAGATTGGCAGTAAGGAGCAGATCTGCCTTCCTAGACTGAATTCACCTGGTTCTATATAATGAAGCATTAGACTCCTCTGTATGTCTTTACACAAAGTGAACGATCTAGAACCTGTTTATCTTGAGCAGCTGTAGGCACCTTCCTTCCCTCTGGAGGCAGCACCAGGGTGAAGACCAGCTTTAATGTGGCATGTTGATTGAGCTGCACAAGAACAACCTTAAAAAACTTGTCCAAGTGTGGAACTCCCTAGTTTTTCCAGTTCTAGACTCCTGTCACCACCACTTTGTGCTCAAACAGGTTGGTGATATCCTGAAACATTGCTATAACCTGATAGCTGTTTATGTACATTTGATGGAAATTTTGTCACTATACACTGCAGGTCCGGCTGGGCTGTTTCACAGAAAAGCAGTAACTTCCCGAGATCCAGAACCATGGATTCATCTCTGATGTGGAATAGGCTTCTGTGATGAAGATGATGCCATTCTTAATGTACAAGATAAAGGGTGTACAATAGACAGGGCTAAATTTATGATGGCTGCACACTCATAATAAGACAAAAATTGCATTTTCTGCTGAAATCCTGTGTAGATTTTTACATAGCTACAGGTAAAAGTAGCTTTAAATATGGTACAGCCATATGAAGTAAAATATAGGAGGTAATGAGTATTTTGTTCAAGTATTGGATGTTTTTCTGAGAAGCAGAAAAATCTGTATAACTATCTTGACTTTTTTTTTTGGTTGAAACCAGCCCTCCTCCAGACATGACTAAAAGCCCATGCAATATAAAGCTCTGGTCAGTGGTTGCTACCAGTTTTGCTCTTGACAGTATCATTTTTGAGCAAATATCCTTACAAAGAATTGACTGAAGTGTCAATGACAGCAGGAACTCACGTGGCTTAACCCCTCCACCCAGTTTCACATCAAACAGAAGCAGAAGCAGGACTTGACTCTGGTTACATGCCTTGCTCCATTAGTGAAAGTCACTGTGCTGTGGCTGGGAAGGAGAGGAGATAAAGAAATTATTACTTGTTTTTGCTTGAGAAAACAGTGTATTATAGACCTGCTTGGAATAATAGGAAATAGGCTTTTGGAGATAGTACTGAAGAATGGTGTGTTCTGTGTTTTTACATGGAAAACACTGCAAGTTTTGGGTTAGTCATCCATGTGTCCAATATCCAGAAGAAAGTGTGGTATGTTTGGTTCTGTAGCTTATTAAAATATACCAACAGAGCAGGGCTTTCTTTCTGGTAAGCCAAACTCTGCAGCCTTGTTGCTTTCTCATTATTTGATTAGAATAAAATAAAAAGGTCAGGTTTAAATCAATGAGAAAGAAAATTACATTCCTCAGTGGAAGGAAGTTGGCTTTAAGAGTGGAAGAGCTACCAAAGGACCCTGTCCAACTCTTTCCAGAAAGGTTGGGAGTTTTACCTCCCTGTTGGCTGCACTGCTGCTTCTACACTCTGGAGCAGTTTGCAGCTTTGCCCAGGAGCTGAAATGCTGAGTGTCCCCTTGTGACAGTCTCAGGGAGGCTTTGTCATGACTTGGCAGTCATTGTCCCCTTCAACCAGCACAGAAGTGATGCACACAGAATAAGCCCCCTGCCCCATGAGCAGTTCCTGCTCCAAGAGATGTTCCTGGGGTGTGATCCCACAGAGCTGCATGCTCTGCCACAGCAGCTCGGAGCAGCCAGCCTGTTTCTGCCAAAGATTGGGAGCAATGTGTTCTCAAGGGTTGTGGCAGAGGTTTCTTGGTGCCAGAATGCACCCAATGTTTCAATTTGTGTATCTGTGTGTAAGAAAATTGGACTCTGGCTATGAAATGCCACACAACTCAACTCCTCCAAAATATATGAGGAAGTGGAGGTGGGTTTCAGACCTTTCTTAGCGTGGGAGCTGTGTCTCACATTCTTGAAGACAAAAATCATGCCCCCAGTCCCATTTTGTTGGTAGTGCTCTTTATTCAATCAGCAGTGTCACTGGATGTGATGAGCCAGGCGAGATTTATGTGGTGATTCTGTCCCACAGGTCCTTTTGGAGGATTTGGAAATTCCAGCAGCAATAACAGTTAACACAGAGCACACGTTGTTTGGAAAGAGTTTTGCCACAACACCTGTCCTAATGCAGTGTCAGTGTCTTCATTGCTGCTGGTGTTTCAGAGCATTTGTAATGCACAGCCTGCCTAAAGCTGGAGCTCAGTGCAGAAAACTGCTCACAAGAAAGGGCTTGTTGGCCAGATTTCCCTGCGAGAAACTCCAAGGTGCCTTTGTAATGTAACCCTTTATTAATGATAGAAATGGAGTCAAAAGAACGTATTGCAAGCCACTGAGGTTAACCAATATGCCACTTAAATATAACTGTAGTTTGTGTTATCTGTAACTGAAGAAGGTCATGGGATCTATCGTTTGCAGTGGGAGCTTGCAGTGCCAACAAATTAGCATCCAAAGCCCTGGCTCAGCATACAGAGCAGCTTCTGAGAACTGCCCAGGAGCTGCGAGCAAGAGGAACAGGCTCCCTCCAGCTTCTGGTCCTACTGTCATTTATTCAAACAGTCTAGCTCTTGTTGCCAGCCTTAATGTGCTTGAGAAAGTGTCAGTGGAGCCTGAGACAGGGAACAGGAGGGGTGGCAGTGCCAAGGGGCCGAGGCAGCCGAGCCCAGGGAAGGGCCTGTGGTGCTGTGCTCGTGGGGCTGAGCAGATATCTCACCTCTTTCTGCTTCAAGGAAGGCAATGACAGGGTAAGCCTGAGAGAAAAACTCTTCTGAGTGGGTAGAAAAGAAAACCAATTTACTTTGAGAGCAATGAATTTAAGTGCTTTTGCCCTTTCTTAGCAAGACTGGCTAAGAAGGAGAAAAAAGGGAGAAAGCAAAGTCTTCTTTCCTCCTCCCCCTTGCAAAATCCTACATGCCCTTTTGGCAGAGATCCATCATTCACTTAATGTGTCCTGCTGAAATCAATTCATGTGTCGGGATTTGGAGAGCTAGAACAAAATTTGTTTGCTGATCCCATCCACAGATCACTCAAGAGGATTCATAAAGGTTAGCAAAAATACCCACAAACCCACATTCAATTTGCTGTGTAAAGTAATGCATTAGGAAATGACAGATTCCAGCAGGGAGGGGAAAAGCCTGATTGTACAAACCAGTTGGTCAAAGTCCACAAGCACCTTGAAGCGCATGCAATTACATGAAAGGGGATTTGCCTCCTTTGGCAATGGAAAAAATGGCCTTT
This sequence comes from Entomyzon cyanotis, assembly GCA_024500445.1. Lineage (NCBI taxonomy): Eukaryota > Metazoa > Chordata > Aves > Passeriformes > Meliphagidae > Entomyzon > Entomyzon cyanotis. Next base: position 1,153,649 of record JAKEPQ010000998.1, on the reverse strand, counting down.
ATATGAAAAGCGTGCCCTGGTGAGTGAGGAAGTGAGGGCATGAAGAGGTGCTTTGTGGCTTGGGCTGTGTGACACCAGAGCGTGGGATGTGTCACATGTGGGATGGGTCACACAGCTCATGAGGGGAGCAGGTCCCTTGGCCACTGGTGCTCTGAGCCAAAGCCAGCGCTGTGTCCCTGCTGCCCATGGGGTTTGGTGGCACTCTGACCTCCACATTTAATTTGGGGCATGTGGGGAGCAACTTTGCCACTACATAACCCCTCCAGGCCAGGTGGAGAATTTTCTCTTCCAGCTCCTACTTTTCACAGACCTGTGAAGTCACTCCTGGTTTGGGATTCCCTGGTCTGTCTGCACTGACATGGAATCATAGAACCAGGACCATCCTGAGTTGGAAGGGAGCCCCCAGGATCACTGAGCCCAACTCCTGTAATACACATCTTCAAAGCTCCTGTTCAACTCACCCAGCATAGAACTCAGCAATAAAGTGTCCAAATGTCTGTAAGCACTGAGGAGGAGTTCTCAGGGTACAGCCTTGGCCACAGCCTGCTCTTCTGTCTGTGGGTGTACTGAGAGCATCACTTCATGCTCTTGCAATAGACCAAGTAGGACCTTGCCTTTTGAAATTATTCTTAATTAAAATGCAATTAACTGCATTAAGAAGAAAGCGGCTTTCTCTAATCTCACATTTGAACCGAAAGGATGGCTATGAATGTTGGTCAGCACTGCTCAGATGCTCACCTAACAACACCCCTCTTGCTTTCCTGGGCTCACAGAGTGCAGCTTCATACAGAACATGAGACTGGGAGGGCAGAATTACCCTGATTGTAGCTGAAGCTGGCACCGACTGCATTAACCTACCCACGGACTGATGTGCAGTTCTACAGCCTCACTGTGTGTAGTTCCTCTGGTAAATAGTGTGAGGCATGATGTCACTCTTGCTTAAAGCAATTTGTTGAGTTGTAAATACCACTAATCAATTCCTGTGACTGAATCCTGTGACCTTGGGTGTAATCCATGACAATGCTGACTTTAATGTATTTTCTAGCCTTAGCAAAACTACTTTTAGCTGCCCTTTCCCATTAACTTCCCATCTCACTAATAAAATACTAGGAGAATTATATTCACCACTTCTGCCAATTTTAACCGGAAATGATTCTGACTAAGGAATATTAAATGTTGCACATTGACAAATCTGATCTCTGCTCATCGTTGCTGGGGTCAGCAGCCTCCTCCTCAGCCTTTTCTCAAACCTAGGCATACTTTGCAGTCCAGGGTCACTTGACCAGTTTCAAACTCAAATTTAAAGGGCTTTTTATTTATGCCCAAAGCAGGAGAGGGTAAGCAATCGCTGTCTGTGTGAGAGGTTTTGTTGTGATACTCCTCCAGCTTGAAAACTTCCTTCTTTGAGCCCAGTGTCTCCTTCCTGCCTCTCCTTCCCTTGGCCAAACTTGCATGCAGACACTTTTGAAAATGATTGCTATTTGTTTCCACTTGGTTGTCTCCTAAAGCAGGAAAATTACTGTACAGACTGGGAGGTTCTTAATAGGTTTTGGAAGGGTGGTTTGGGGAGGATGATTGAGGACAAGACACACAAACTGTCTGACAGGAAGGATATTTGCACTCAGGGGATTTTTCCCTGACATCTGAGATGATTCCAGTGATATCTCCTATGACAGGCTCCTATGAACTGAATTGCTGTCTCACAGATTAGGGGAGAAAGCTCTGTGGCAGCAGCTGACCTGGGCAGGTTTCTCTGTTTCGGGGCTGCTGAGCTCTGACGCCACTGCAATGCCACAAATGGGCACCCTGTGTTTGAAGTGAGGGAGAGAGCTCGGAGGCTGAATGTGATCTGCCAAATCTCTCTTGCTCTCCTTCTGTGATGACATGAGGAATCTCTGCTTATTTGGCTTTTCTTCTAGACTTGTGACAGGAGCATAGGCACAGTCAGCAGCAGATGCAGCCTTGTGGGGCTCTAAATCTCTGTGGCCCCCATGGAGATTTTACACTTGTAATTCTCAGCTCTGGCTTTAACAGTTTTTCTGGCTACAGCAGAAATCCTCATTGTTTCAACATATCAGGGTGACAACTTGGTGTTGCAAAGTTGTCTTTCATCTTTGCCTGTACTGCTACACCACTTCAGCATCTCCAGGCCTCCCAGCCATTTCATCTCGAGTGCCTTGGCACCGCAGGGCTCAGCAGATGCACCAGGCTGGTTCCTGTGTTGTGAATGTGGTGAGCAGAGCTGCAGCTGAGTGACGTGGGTGCGTGGGTGGCAAGGACCTGCAAGGCTGACAACACTGTTGGAAAGTTTGTTCCCTAGAATCTGAACTTCAGATAAATAGTACATGCTGGCTGTAATTTAAATTCGATCAATATTCAGTTAAAAAATAAATAGAAAGCTTTTTAGATCGGTGATGTAAGGGAATGTTGGTTCAAGGAAGTAATTACATATTATGTAGAAAAAGTCAATTTAAGTCCTCAATAATTTACTTAAGTGATTTACTTGACTGATGTGTTTTCTTGACCCAATAGGGCAGAGTAACAGACACTCAGTTATGGCAGAGTTCCAGCAAAACCAGCCGTTGTTACCGTCTGACATAAATCATTAGCTACTGTCTTGTTCCAGGTGTACACAGGTGCTATTTAAAACAAAAAAAGTGATAAATTTTATGTTTGTAAACATAACTCTGCCAAAGGTAATCCTGTTTCTGGCAGATGAAGATGTTATCCATACCTCTTGCTAAGGCAATATCCATTTTCAGGAAATAAAGTTCCTAGTATGTAATTAGCTCAAATTGGCCGACATTAGGGCAGTAGGGATACATGGTGGGTTTTAGCTGGATAGCTGTGAGAGAAGCTGCCCCCTGCCAGTGCCTGCTGCACAGACTCGTGGGGACAGCTGACAGGATGGCTGCTGGCCTGCTGAGGCTCCTGGGCTCCAGGACCACATCCACCTCTCATTCCGGGCTGCCATCACATGGTAGTGGCTTTTTAAGGATGCTCTTTGGACTCTTCCCATATATGTGGAAGATAGAGATTGCAATTTGTAGCCATGACAACGATGCTGGCAAATGCTGCTGCTCTCTCCTTGCTGTACCTGTGATACAAGGGTCCTTTTAAAAATTACCTCTTGTGCCGTGCTCTTCCTTTAAAGTTGAGGTGAACTTTGGCCCCTGACAGGATGAAACCATGGGTGCATTGGATGGGTGTGCTGAGCTCTGAGCTTGGTCTTGAGCTGCACCAAGTCTCAAAGAACAGCACCGAGTCCCATATGCTCGCTCCAGATAGATCTGAGACTAACCGAAATCGGAGTTTAAGATTACACATAAATGGCTGCAGATATTCCTGGGTAAAGTTGTATGATCCAACATATTTAAAAACTTCAAGCAACCCATTAATCCCCTGTTACACACCTGTTTCCCTGTTCCTTACTGCCTTGAGTGCTTGTAGCAGCAGTGCCAGAGGTTACGTTGCCTCTTTGCCTTCCAAGTGCCTTCACTAGGCCATTGGGACAGGCTCTGCTTGTATGTTCCTCATGTGAACATAGAATCCCTGCAGGGCTTCAAGACCCTAAAGGTCACCTAGTTCCACCCCCACTTTATGTGCACATGTGATGTTGTGTGCATCAGGTATGTCTTCCTGCAGCCATCACTTTCTGAACACAGTTTTCCACTGGCAATTCTGAAGCCCTGGTTGTACTATGAGCTACAACAAAGCGAAAAAAAAACCCTACTAAAAATGCAAAAAATCCCCCCATAACCACTCCTTATCCGTACTCCCTTGAAAATTATTGGAATATAATTCAACTACTTCTACTTCAGCATTAACACTAGTATGTGTGACATCCCTTTAATTCCCATGCACTGAAGATCACCAGCTCTAGAAAGCATCTCTGGAAGATGCAAGAAGCTCAAGAGCAAGTAGGAAAACCAGACTTATGGTAGTTGGGCAGGATGATGGTGAGCAGCAAAATGGAGCTGAATTCTTCATAAAACTTATGTGGCTTTGCAATTATAACATGAAACTGGGGCAGACAGAACCCAGTAAACCACTGTGGGGAAGGGATTCCAACATATGTTTAAAATGCAGCAAAAATGGCTACTGACAATTTTTCACATATATTCTTCTAGTAATAAGTAGCGTAACAATTCTTGAGCTTGGTTCTGAAACGAGATCATTAGATCAGCATTTGAGACCTATTTACTGTGACAGGAAAACAATACACCTATGATCTATTGTGGGCTGGGCTGAGATATCCAACTTCAACAGTAAATATGGTTGATAAATTAAATCAACATGATATCCCTGAAATAGTACCAGTAGTTTGTGTATTACAGCTACAACCAGGTGTTGAATTTTGTTCTCAAAGAATTAACCTGACCTTCAGCCCTCTCAGGTCTTCATTCTCTTCATAAAGCCTATAAATACCACAGACAAGGCTTATGTCATTAGCCTCTTAATGTTATAAACATTTAATGAAGTTAAATTTGAAGTACAACACATTGTAAAATCGATCTGATCTTGTTGGGGAGACAAAGGGAAGAAAATTGTTGGAGTCATTTGGAAAACAAATTAAGAATTACATTCACTTAACTTTGAAGTGGATGAAAAATTATGGCCAAGACGGATAGAGCCATTGTATTTCAAAGGCAAAGAGGGCTGGGAGCAGGGAAGCCTCTTGGTGCTGGATGCTGTCTGACATAGATTACCAGCACCCTCAGTGGCAGGCAGCCCCCCATGAATCACTTGGGGCATGACAGGCAGCACTTTCCTAGAAATTGGAGGAATTTCACTCTAAATATTGCAGCTCAGATGCCTCTCCCCCAAAGCAGCCCCTTTAGCAGCTGGATATTGCTGTGCTTTTGGCCATGTCTGCACGGTTCCCCCCCAGGCACCTTGCTGGGGGATGCTCACCTGCTCCTGTCGCCCAGCACAGCCTTGCTCTGCTCTCTGCCACGGGGCTGTCTTATCTGGCTGTAGGACAAAGCCATTCCTCCTGCAAATGCTTCCTTGTAATAGGCTTTCTAAGGAATATGTCGGAGCATGAGGTCTCTCACCTCATACTGCAGTGGGAGCAGGGAGCTTTGCTGGCAGGCAGCTCAGTTTCCTGGTTTACCAGCACCCAGTGTCTCCTCCAAGTGCTAAGGGGGAAGAAAAGAAAGACATAAAAATAAATAAACCCCTATTAGTGAAGGTTTACTGTGTAAAAATCAGAGACAATGAACAGGAAAAAGTGAAGCGCAACGGACGTGTTAAAATGCTGCAGACAACAACCTGCTCAGAGGAAAGTGTATTTGTTCTTTCTTTTTAAAACTCATTATTTATTTTCTCTATTCTTCAGACCTAATGTCTCACTAATGAATTCCAGGGGGATTTTTGAATCATGGTGATATCATGGGTTAAACCCCTTCTCTACTTTTTGAATGTAAATTCTTTTTGACATTCTTAGTTATTGCAGAGCATTGACTTCTTTCCTACAACAAAACCAAACGCTCTTTGGTTTTGCATAGTTAACATTTTGCTAATGGGTAGCCAAGATTCTCTCAGCAGCTCAACAACATTTTCTAAAGCACACTGGCGTTGTTGTAGCAACTGGTGGCTGATCTGTGAATAAAGCAGATGTCATTGTGGCAGGATAAAGGGAGAATAATCTATCACCCGGCCACTGCCACTCCTGCCCAAACAAGTCATCAAAATGACAACTTTGGTGTGCAGCCATTAATTCAGGTCTATGTATCCCCTTATCTCAATATTATATCAACCAAGGGTATGTTATAAACACCAAGAGGTTCCCAGCCCCTCTCCGTTGTCTCTCTGGAGGAAGTGCAGCCTAGATGTGCTGAGGCACTGACAGTTTGCCAGCTTCCTTTTAGGCTCTGATTGATTTTGCACTGTTGTCCAAGCTGCTCTGGCCTAAATAAACACCATATATATTCTGGGATGCTTTTTTTCTTTACTGTTTAATCTGAATTCAGCTCATGTGGCTCGTAAGTAAAGATGGGCAAGCATCAAAATATTCTGACAGGTGCCTGAGCTGAGCACAAAAGGAGAGATAGAAGCAGATAAATTGCCTTTCTAACTTCTCAGAAAGGCTTTAATCCATTTATTATTGTTTTAGTTCTATTCTAATTCTCACAATTTGTAATTGGTACAGTTCACTGACCCCAGTGAGTCACCTCACATCCCCCTCTTTTGGTGGCAGCAAATACCATGTGGTTTAACACTGTCCTGTTAAATGCTTTCCATTAGAATATTCCCTAACTTTTTTCTGTGCTTCCAGGGCTGAGGCATCACAGCAATTTGCCCCTGCTTTGAGGAGACTCTGAGCTGAGTTTCAGCTTGCCAGAGGTTGGTTGTTCCCTCTGTTGTCCACATCCCCTCACTTTAAAAGCTTGCTCTGCTATCTTCTTTGCCTCACAGCTTTGCTAAGCACTTGACTTAAGGAGACAAAACATGAGACCAGGTTTCTACCATTTCCCTGGTGCATGACTCATACTTAATGTGGAGGTTATATTAATTACTGTGTGCTCAGCATTTAATGAGCCTGGGAAGGAGACTCCTCTCTTCAGCTATACAGAACATGCAGGGAAATTACTGCATGCAGTGAATACATTTCCCAAACTCTCAAATCTGGATATGCCTTTTATAGAAGGAGGCAAATCAGTCATTGCTTGAGTTCCTTGACACAGGATGGCAGAAGCTGAGAAATCTGGGCCATAGTCCTAATTCTCTCACAGGCTGCCTTTGTGCCCACTGGCCAACCCTCCTGGGCTCTGTGTCTCCTGATTTCCTGTCTGTTTGTAGGGATAATAGTGGCTGGCTGAGACCAGGCTCAGTGCAGAACATTTGTACAACTTGACATCACAGTATTAGAGAATGCTGAGAGGAATTATCCTGATTTTTTTTATATGTGAAAAATACCTTTTTTTTCCTTTTTTTTTCCCCTTTTTAAATAAATTACATACCTTCCAGTCCTGTGTGATGGCATTATGGTGTAACAGTACTGCCTGTACTGGATCTTCTCTGTCTTTCTACATTGACTTCTTTCTCAGTGTGATGGGTATTTAACATCATCTGTAGGATTTAAATAGTTTCAAAAATACGCTGTATGTGATGTCCATAACATATATTTCTATGGGCCCACGTGCAAAAGAAAAGTTGCTAGGTAATCATTAAGTGTGCGAAACAGCTCACAAAACAGGTTTCTTGCTGATTCAAGGGAATAGATGCTTGGTTTGGCTTGATCCAAATGAAATTGGTCTATGGGCTGTGTAGCAGTGGGGCAAGCTTAGCTTTGGCTAAAATCTGTCCATTTTGCCAAGCCTTTTCTGTTCCCTGGTGGGCTCAGTGGTGTGCCTTCCATCCATTGAGTTGTTCAGAGGTTTTCCTTCTTATGTTCTGTACTCCAAAGCATTTCTGGGTTGCACCCTGTCTGTTATGGGCCTTCAGTTTCTTTATCTTTCAAATTTCTGTATCAGTCTCCTAGTTAGAATCTTGGAACATCCTGAATAGGAAGGAGCCCACCATGATCATCCAGTCCATCTCCTGACCCTGCACAGACACCCCAACAATCCCACCTGTGCATCCCTGGCAGTGCTGTCCATACACTCCTGGAGCTCTGGCAGCCTTGGGGCAGGGACCATTCCTGAGGAGCCTGGGCAATGCCAGCACCCTCTGGGGGAAGAACCTTTCCTGATATCCAGCCTAACCCTCCCTGGCACAGCTCCAGCCATTCCCTGTGTCCTGTCCCTGTCACCGGGAGCAGACAACGGAGCTGTGCCTTGGGAGGAGCTGCAGCCCACAGTGAGGTCTGACCTCAGTCTCCTGTTCTCCAGCTAAACAAGCCAAGTGCCCTCAGCCACTCCTCTTATGGCTCCTCCAGACCCTTCACCATCCTCATGTCCCTCCTTTGGACACTCTCCAACAACTTTAGAGCTTTCTTATATAGCAGTGGCCACAACTACAAACAATATTTAAGGTGAGGCTGCCCCAGTGCAGATCAGAGCAGGACAATGCCATCCCTGGCCCAACAGGCCATGCTGGGCCTGGTATTCCCCAGGACACAGAAGATCCCCCCTGGCTGCCTGGGCAGTGCTGACTCATATCCAACTTTCCATGCACCAGGATTCTTAGATCCCTTTGCACAGTGCTGCTCTACAGCACCTCTTTCCCCAGCTTGTTCGTACATCCAGCGTTGCTCCATCCCAGGAGCAGAATCGGGCAATTGCGCTTCTAGAATTTCATACAGTTGGTGATTGTCCAGTCGTCCAATTTGTCGAGGTCTGGTCCAATGAACTGTTTTTCCCTGCCCACACTAAAATGGAGTCTGATGGAGTTGGGTAGAAATTATTTTTCTTTCAGACACTATTACCATCACTTGGAGAATCTCTGTGGTCCACAGCTGAGAATGAGTCAAAGTGTGTGAAAGTAAAATATAACCCTTGGGACAATACCAGAAACCTGACTAATGGATCTTGATTTAATCTACTTTGCTCTGCCCGTGCTCTATGGGACCAAAAAATAAGTTGTTGGGTTTTTTCAACCAGAATGCTAAGAGTGTTATGGTATTTATTGCCTCTTATGGTGTAAATAATAAAAGGATTTCAGGATAAAAGGACAAATGGCACAAAGGATCCAGGAGGGAATCTGCCAAACTGATTTTAAAATATTAATAGTTAGAGCAGTGTTTGCTGACATCATGTGAGTGAAGAAAGCTCGACAGCATTGAGAGAATGAGAAAAAATAGCAACAGGAAAAGGGTTGTGGACAATAAGTAAATGTGATTAAGTGATAATCATAGAATTCCTGACTGGTTTAGGGTGAAAGGAATCTTAAAGCCCATCTATTCCAGGTTGCTCAGAGCTCTGCCCAACCTGGCCTTGGACACTCCCAGGGATCCAGGGGCAGCCACAGCTTCTCTGGGCACTCTGTGCCAGGGCCTCCTCACCCTCACAGCCAAGAATTTTTTCCATGAGTAAAAACTTTCTTCCAGTAATATTAAGCATGATCTATGCTACCTGTAGTCCTGTCTATGGTATCTACACATCATAGGAAGTCGCATCTAAATTGATGAAGAACAAAATTCAGCACTGCCTCTTTACAGGCTTTTGCTACAATTTCTTTTGCAAGTTTATCTGAGTAGAGAACATCTCTTCCAGCCCAGTCTCTTCAACTTTGTTTTAAAAAAAACCACCAGTGCAGCTTTCTCAATAATGTCAGAAAGGTGAGTTAGGAGCGTGTGGTGTATTAGATGATGGAGTAATTCCATATTTCTTGTGTTGGTCTGAAAAATTAAAGGTACAATGAGAGGATGAGTATTTATTCATGTTGAATGTCCTTCTTCTCTATTGTATCATAGCCCCTCTTGCAGACCAAAAGTCAAAACACACAAGCCCTCAGTGACTGGGAATCCATCAGAGAGCTTACAAATGCTCTAGAGAGAACTGAAATCCAGGAGCTTGGAGAAAATAGAGCAAGAAGCATATGGGAACTGCAGGCTGGTGACAAGGGGAGGCATCTTTCCTAACACCAGGAATAAATACATAGTGCTACACTTCCAAGTGAGATTTCTCTGGGACTTGTTTCAGAGCTCCCAGTTGCACATTACACATGTGCTATTGATGAATCTGAGTATAACAACAACAAACTAGAAAATCAGCAATTTCATAAAAGACTGAAAAGATGCCTTTGGGGTTTTACAGCATCATCTCTGGACAGGAGAACTGCAAAGTTCTGTTATCCCACTTCAAACACCTGAAGTCCTTTTGATCCGCATACATCTCCTCAGCATTTTGACTAAATCATATGTTGTTTCCAGAGGAAGAATTTCCTTAATTTTTGTTCAAGACTAATCACTTACCTTTGAGAAATTATTGGTATGATTTTGAGCAGAAAAGAACATGAATAGGGTCAAAAAGTTAGGTGACTTGTCACAGTGACCACTGAGATGACTATGAATTAAGGGAGAATGCTTTAGAATCAATATGAGCTTCATCATCTAAAGTCCTGCTGAGTGATGAAATGTCCATACTTTTATTTTTGGACAGTTTTTGAATATTCAAGCCTGACTCAGATGGTACGACTGCTGGCTGGCAGCAACAGCATGTGCCAGGTTTGGGCAGCCCTGACTGGATGTATCAGGGGCTGAGTCTGCAGTTCAGACTTGGAGACCTTCTTGCTCTATCGACTTCTTTGGGTTACAAGCTGGGGACAGGGGACTGTATTGGTTAATATGCACATTTGGGACATTCACAGATCGTATTTCCTCATGTCTGTGATAATGACAGATGTGAAAATATTGTCAGAAATACTTAGGCAGATCTTAATTTGCATTTGTGACCCCTGACTGCAGCCTGAGACATTTCTCTGTTTAACAAATGAATTTTAAAGTGTGGTCAGCTAAAAACAGTTTTGTAATCCACAGAAGAGTTCATTAAGAGCTTTGTGCAATATGGTGTGTAGCCATTATTTTCCCTTTCTAAGTTACTTTGTCCCCTTTCAATAACTTTGCCAAATGAGCCACTTAAATGTACATTTTGAGGATGTTTTCAGTTTAATTATCACTGTTGAAAGACATATCTCCATTAGCTTTGTGCATACATGGCAAAGAGAACTTAATCATTGACTGACTCATGTTTTATGTAAGTGCTTTTAGTATCAAGCTGATTAAATTCAGGCTAGTTGTCCTTTTAGAAAGGCTGAGAGGTAAAACTTTAAAACTTACTTAGGAATCCTGAGGCATAACAAATTGATTTCCGCAAATTGAGGTTCCACCATGGGATGAGGAAGGGAGATTTCATCTTTAACAGCTTCCCAACTTGCAACCAGGCTTTTTCCCTTCTGCTTCCCACTCCTCTCTGCCCCTGTTCCTTGGCTGTGTTTCCCTTCCAGCCCCATCCAGGTTATCCCTGTGCCCAGCAGCTCAGTGCTTCCCTCTCAGCACAGATGAAAAGATGTATTTTCTTTTGAGGGCTGCATTGTTCTGCAGTTGTGTGCATTTCAGTGCCATTGTGTGGTTCTTCCCCAAGTCAAAACAGAGCTCTTCTATCCCCGAGCACAAAGACCAAACTGTTGTCGGGGGGAGGAATATCTACAAACCCGTAAATCTTCTCCTTTCTCCTGTTTATTCTCCGTGCTGTTCTAGCCCATTTAGCGAATGACCACTTAACTCCAGACTCATGGCACATTCTGATGGGCCAGATTTCTCCTATCTAAGATGACACAGCCAAATTTCCAAATACTTTCTAGTCAAATGCAGCATTTGGTTTTTCTTGCTTTTTAATTCATAGTTCCCAAACTGTTTTTCCAGTTATTAAACAAATTGACATTTTTTTCTTTTTTTCTCTCCATTTTCTCATTAGAAATATTGTAAAATATAGGGAGAATGTGTACCAAATAAAATTCATTGTGCATCCAGTTTTTTATTATTGTGAGTAAAACTGTTTAAAGATATTTGTCCTTCAATAATTATTCTGCTAGCTGTACATGGCACATCACCGCATACGGAAATTACAGGAAGCAGGAGTTTTACACATTATTTTTCTATGGTAAAAACATGCTGCAAAAGTAATAGTTTGAAAAGTAACTCTTATCATTGAGGACAACACAGTTTTAACTATGATATGGTATCCACTAAATCAAAACCCAATACAAACCGGGGGGGGGGGGAGGGGGGAGATTCCGATATTAAACATCAGATCTGAATTATTTAACCATAATACTGTGTTGTAATGAACATCCCCTACTGTATGTGGTTGCATTTTATACCTTGTGTGGAGTTTAGAAGGACTAAGAGCAGTGACTCAATGACCAACACGAATTTGCTTTTATATTGACAAGTTTGAAAGTAAATTATGTTAATAACTTTATTTTGATACCCCATTCTGGTGTCTGTGAATAAAAGTTCTATTTTGAGTTAAGTGGCAGGTCTGCAAAGAAACTGTGTATTAACCCTCACTATACATTGCTAGGATTAGGTATTGCATGGGCTTGTGTTCTTAAGTAATATATATACAAGGAGTGAGTTAAAACCCGAGTCCTAAAAGGTAGGTTGTCAAACTTTGCAGCATCTTTTGGGATGCTTCTGCTTCCCTTCTCAAAAATTCTCTGTTTTAGCAGTCTTAGATGGGAGTTTTGCCTGAGAAGGATCAGTGCACACAAGACAGACCTGTCTCATCTACTCCTTGTAGCACTTGCTGCTATCCAGGAAGTCAGTGACACATTCCCTTTACTAATTCCTCATTGACTGGGGTGATCCTGCAGTCTGGAAGGAGGAAAGAATCTGATATGTCCCAGACAATGTGCAACATCATCAGTAACACTGGGCCATGTTTCTTACCCAGTGAAAAACAACATCAAAATTAGGGGTTTTTTTTAATCAGTCACAAATGAGTTAAGCAGAAGGAACAGAATGATTCTAAATGCAAAGAAATATTTACCACTCGAGTGTCTAAAGATACTAGCAGTGATGAAAAGGAAGTACCACAAAGAGAATGCAAAATGGCTTAGTTGGGCTCTGAAAAACAAGTCAGTAGTCTTTAAATTTGCCTCTTTAAACCTGTCTGAATGTTTTTGTGGATTTTTGAGCTCTGGCATTTTTGCAGGGGAAAGAATAATGTAAATGCCAAAAAGAGTTGGACAAAAAGTAAGCTTTGTATCCTATCTATGAGAATCAGACGATGTGTGTCATGCTAGTTATTACAGTCACAGTCTACAGTCTTCCAATGATGGAAACCAAATTTGACAGTAGCACAATGCAGAGGTTTAACTGACAGCACACACAGCACATTTGCGAGTCATAACGCCACAGTTTAATGACTGACGCATGTGGGAAGCTAATTCGGAATTTTTTTTCTTGAATGAGATAAATGAGCATCCAGTTAATACCAATCATGAATTCAAGCCATGTGACAAAATTGATGCTACATACCCTGTTCTTGTTTTGCATATTCTGCAAATTGAGCTGCAGGAAAAGAGCCAGTTTGTACACACATCCGGAGAGAAAGTTCATTCTGCTTTCTGACACATCCACCAATTGCAGCTGAATGCATCCAGCTTGCTGCTGTTGTGTTCACAAACTAATTACCCTTTCTCTGTTAAATAGCCTAAGAATTACAAATTGTATGCCTGTTTTGAGAAAAAGTACAGGTTGAACAAGCAGACATAGTATAAATAAAATATTTATATAAAAATAGTCTCTTACAAAATATACTCTCTTATCCTATGGTTGATTTTTCCAAAAGATGGAATTTTGTCTGGATTTTCTTATTTTTAGACATATTCCAAACAGGATTTTATTAATGCTTCTTTCTTTAATCAAAGAAAAAAAAAAGAAACCACAAAAACTGGTAAAGATTTGTAGCCCCTACCACTCGACTTTTGTTCCAGACAACTAGCAGCAAACAGGAGGAAACAAACAAAAACCCCAAAATACAGTGTGTTTGTGTATGTACATATATATAAAGATGCCAGCTTTTGTCTTTAAACATCCAGTACTGTAGAACATATCCTGCAAGTCGAACTAATAGAAATATCCTAGTCAAGAATAATATATACAGCTCCAGTTTTTCCTTGCTGATCCTACAAAATTAATCCACAAAGAAAGCCAGCTATCTACATTAATTGCAGAATAGTTCTAAAAAGGTTGGTAAAGTTCTTTTTTAATTAAATAAATTAATATTAGTTTTATCTGAATAAATTGTTAAATATTGCTATTATTATGCCCAAGTGTCCCAAATCCCTGTGCTAAAATCTGCAGCACACACACACACACGAGAAAGGCAGATAAAGCAGTGTCTACAGAAACCTTCCACAGTTCTTCTTGCTGCAGCAAGTGCTGTGAAGTGGAAAGCTGGGCAAGACCATCAGATGCTTTTCATGAGTGTAGAAGCCTAAATCTGTGTCATCCACACACTCACACGGGCGATGCATGGGGAGGCTCTGTCCATCCCATCCTGTGCAAAGCCCTATTTTAGGGATTCTTCCCCTACCCCTCCCTGCTCCTTTTACACAGAAGTGTTTGACCATCTCTTTGCCAAACCAAGAGTTAGTTGTCACACCCAGAGATTTCCCCCTGACTGGTGTCTCTCCACAAGGCAGTCAATGCTTCTTGCTTTCGAGGCGCAGGTTCAATGAGATGATCCTTTTCTCTCTCTTTTGTGTGTCTGGTGGCCCGGGGTGGGGTTTGTTTGTTTTTGTTTCTTGGCTGACTTTATAAGTCTGAAATGTGTATCCACATAAGCAATGAAACATGAGAAGAAAAGAGAGGGCTCCATTCATCAGCTTTTCTTCGGGGAGAGCAGGACTTCCTACAGTTCCGTTCAGGTACGTCGAGTGCATGTGCAAATGTATCCCATCGGGGAGGAGCCCCGGGCAGATGCTCACTTACAGGTGTACACCTCTGTCCTCTCGCTGCACGTGTTGCACTTCACGTAACAGCACCAGTGGAACTTGCAGTTGCACTGCCACACCCTGGAGTACTGGTGGGTGTTGTAGCCGCGGCCGCAGCACATCAGGTCGCAGCCGTTGGACTGCTGCGCCGTCTTGTTGCACATCCTGCCCTGCGTCCCCACGCTGCCCGTCACTGGGTCCTCTTCGCAGTAGTTGGGAGATTTCTCTATGTATACCAAGTCTGTATCCATGGGTTTGCGATAGGAAAGGGGCTTCTTGATTTTGAGGAAGGTGGGGCGCTTGTTGCGGCTGGCCCTGACGGGCTCCACTTGCACCGCCTCGTTGTACTTGTCCTTGAGGATGTAGCCCAGCTCCCGGAACTTGGGCAGCGTTGTCCAGCAGGTTTTAGTAGTGCAGGATCCTGACACCCCGTGGCACTTGCACTCTAACTTCATGTTTTCCTCCAGGATCTGTGGTTAGAAGAACAAAGAAGGATGCATTAACACAAGCAAGATTCTTCTCAAAATAGCAGGGCTGTTTGGTGGGCAGTGGGTGACACTCAGGGATGGGGTTGTTCTCCAGAAGGAGCTGCCACCAGACACAGCTCACGCTGTTGTCCCAGGCAGCAAATGCTCAGCAGAATGAACCAGTTCTGCCTGTGAAGCTGATTCCCCTTCTGCACAACAACTTAAGCAGTGAAGATAACTTTGCCTAACTTCACAGCCGAGGAACCAAAGGTAAAATTGGACCCTCCTCAGCCATAGCTTTTCTTCAACATGGCTGCCCAGTGCTTCGTATTTGTCTGGTCTTGCAATGTTTGGCACAGGGCAGTGAAATTAGGAACTGGCAGAGAATCACACCTTCACATTAAGTGGCCCATTCAGAATGGTTGCAGAGTTCAACAACAGGGGCCACAACTCTACTTTTGTAAACAGAAGTTCAAAGGTAAACTGCATCTCAGTCCTAACACCTGAAAATGACATGAGCTGGAGCAAGAGAGGAGCAAGCAGATAAACTTTATCAATGGTTATCCCCCTGTAATCTCACATTAATCAGCAGCACAGAACATAGGATTATTTAGTCATACAGGCATCACCTGTTCTAAATGTTCCAAGTTAATGCTCCAGTTTGGAAATCTAAGCATTATTTTTGATATACCACAATCAAACACACTTCTGGAAGGTTTGAAGTAATTTGCCTCCTGTCACATGGAGCACACAAACACCATAGCTCCTTTGCAAAAAAAAAAACTGGTCTGTCTTAGAGCATAAAGGATGAAAGTAAAGATAAGGAATCAGTTTCATGTTTTGTCATCAATCCTTGTTAAAAATTTTCTATCTCTTTAATACTGTAAAGCATCTCAAACACCTCAACATCATGGCTTGCTCCAACCTGTCTTGTGTTCTCTTCTTTGTAGGGGTCTCATGCCTGAGTTGTCACTACTTTCCTTTTGAAGATAACAAGCTTCACCTTCCCTTCCACCTTCACATCCCTTGGAACTCTGCCCCTGTATCTTCTTCTGCTGTTTACCAGGCCAGTCTTTGCCAAATAAAACTGGGGACCAGCTTAGTCCCTGCTCTGTGTCCTGAGCCCTACAACTGACCCCACTCAGCAGTGACATTGGGATAACGCAAGTAAACACACCTAATTCCAGCAATTAATTTCCCACTGGCCTTTACTTGAAAGAGACCATAATAATCTTGATGATGAAATTCTGCCTAACCTGGCACAGACCAGCAGTGAAAGCCCAGCCAGAGGGATTATCAGGGTTCAGGGAGTGGCCACATAATTTTTCCGCTGAGAAAACCCAGCTGATCCATGCAGCTCCAAACCTGGGCAGCTGGGAAGGCTGGAGGGAGGTCAGTGATATGGAAATCGGAATTAACCCTTTGTTACAGCCTCTCCCGAAGTTTTGGGTGTTTGGAAACAGCAGACACTCTCACTGGCCATTTTCAACACAAAACTGAAGGAGCCAGCACTGCACTGAAGGAGCCAAGTCCAGCTCCAAGACTGGACATATGTGTGGGAACCTCAAGCCTAAAACCTCACTGGGGTGGAAAGGAAAGAGCACATCCCAAGCCATGAGCAGGGCACTGGCACTGCCACATTCATCTCCAGCCTGACCTTAGGACATTCATCTCCAGCCTGACCTTAGGACAGTTTGGAGCTGCCTCTTTGCTCCTTGTCCTTCCTCTGCCTATTTTCCATGAAGACAGGGATTTCAAAGCATTAAAATGACAGGCTGGAAGAGCTGGGGCTGTTCAGTCTGGAGACGAGAAGGCTCCAGGGAGATCTCAGAGCAGCCTTCTAATACCCAAAGGGAGCCTAAAAGAAAGCTGGGAAGAGAGTATTTATAGGGGCATGTCACTTAGGACAAAGAGGAATGGCTTTAAACTGAAAGAGAGTAGGTTTAGGTTCGATATTAGGAAGAAATCCTTCCCTGTGAGGGTGGTGAGGCCCTGGCACAGGGTGGCCAGAGAAGCTGTGGCTGCCCCTGGATCCCTGGAAGTGTCCAAGGCCAGGCTGGAAAGCGCAGGTCCAACACTTTGACACAAGTGAACTCAGCATGTTCTAGGTCACGTTTTGTGCTATCACCTTTAAATCAGTTTCTCATGCAAACTATTATGACTGCCCTAAAACTCAGATGTGAGAAACTTCCATATTCAGATCTACATCTTAACTTCTGCTCAAGCTTTGGCTTTATCTCATTATCTTGAGTTTCTCTCTCAGCCACTACATACTTCTTTTATTGCTCACTCATTCATAAGGCAGGACACTTTGAAGATAGATGAGGAGATGGAAAAGGAGTTATAGCACAGAAACCGGAAAAATAACATAAATTCCTTTAGCCTCATTTGTACCTTTTAAAAAGCTCTCTCTTTTTAAATTGAAACTAGCCAGGGATACATTTCTCAGCCCTAATTCAATCACTGCTCTTGTAGAAGTGGCTGGCCTTACATCCTGGTACCATGTTCAAACTTGCAACAAAATATTTCCAACTCACCTGCCATGGGGATCCGCCAAATTGGCTCGAAACATTAACACGAAACACATCGTGTCATCAATCCAGGCAGGGTTTTTTCCTGAAGTGTAGTTAAGTAGCCTAAATTACCTTTTGGTTTATTTCATTACCATCCCATTTACAGCCAGCAATCTCTGGAGATGAGCAGCTCCTTGGGAAGGAGCTGAGCCAGCGACTGAGGTGGCGTGGTGTCATGGGCTGGGCTCCTGCTCGGGGCACACAGAGCCAAACACAACCAGCCCCTGCCTTGCAGGTCTCAGCTAAGGCTGGCCTGGGGCACTCAGGACACAAATGTCTGGTTTTGCCTGAACAGAAGTTTGAGCAATACCAGCTGAGTCCCAGCCCCAGTGGTCTTTCCTAGAGGTCCAAAAACACTTGGAGGAGGACAGGAAGGAGCAGCGGGATGAGAAAGTGCTACATTATTGCTCTCTTTGCCATTTATTGGTTTTGTATTTTCCTAAGATTTACTGGCTATCTCTCCCTTTCTCTCTGCACTTGTCAGAGGTCCCAGAGATTCCAATACTCTGTGCTGGAATTTCTCTGACACGTCTGCCTTGTTCAGGTCCCCGGCACTCTGCAACTGAGCTTTCCCCTCCAGATCTGCTTCCTCTAACCCAGCCTCTCCACCTGTGGCTCACAACCCCTTTTTGTTGGTTCTGCTCCTGCACACATATCCAATCCTCCTCACCGGGCTTTCAGGGCTGTGTTCTGCAAGTTCAGCAAGAGATAGAATTGACTCCACAGCCTTTGGAAAATAGGCTATGTGGAACTTGAACCGTCTGTCCTCAGCAAAAGCAAAAGCCTGCAATGGTGATTTGATAGTTTTATTGTACTCTGACAGCAGGTGCTTGGACTACTTGTTTTACATTAAAATATGTGGATGGTGGTATTTTAATCTATTATATTATTCCAGTAGCCTCTGATGAATCAGTGCCTGTATAAATTCAAGATGAAAGTTGCAAAGAGAAGGAAGAAAATAAAATAGGGGATTCTTTCAGTGGGGACAGTAAGCCACAGTATTTTCCTTGATTGCCATGAGCCAAAAGCAGCACCCTCCCCTTAAAAACTTGTTCCATTTTAAAAACAGAAAGTGTTCTTCACCTTTTATATCAGGATTTGTTTCTTTGAAGGAAATATCCAGCAGCTCAGACTTTTAACATTAGATTAAAACTTTAGGTATGTTACAGACTGATTTTTCCTATAATGTAAGAGCCTGAAGGGCACAAAATTTAAATGCCAGGTCCCGTTTCTTACCAAATGACCATATCCAGCTCCATCAACCATGGGAAGTAAATCTGTATGCACCAGTGAATGCTCTGAACTGGATTAAATGCAAACAAAGAGCTGGAGTTCATTTAGCTTTGTCCATTTTTGCTTTGAGCTCCTACAGTACACTGTCAGTACTTGTTTCTCTCTCTCTCTCCCTCTCCATTTGCCTCTGGGAAATAGTTTGTGTGGAGAGAGCTCTCGCTGGCTCTCTCTGCTGATGTTATCTTCAGATGCAGCACCTTTGGGCACTGCCATTAGGAACAGAACGTGTTTTCTCTCCCGGTTGGTTTTGCAGGGAATGTGTAGGGGTTGGCCATGTGAGGGTGGCAGCTGCAGCTCTGCTAGCCCAGGAGCTGTGGGGTCTGGTTCCAGATCTGTGGTCCTGGAGCCTGGAACCTGGCTGGGGCTCAGACAGGGCTCCTGCCTTCAGCAGGAAGTGCTGGTGGCACTGGAGTGGCTTTGGCTCACGAGGGACACTACTGCTGCTCTGCAGCTGTGTGGCAATTGTGTCCTGCAGGAGGTGGGATGAGTGTCCTGCTCTCCTGGGGGAGTCTGACACACAGAGAGCTGGATCTGTGCCTGCAGTGCTCAGGAACCCTGCTGAACCCATGCAGGGATTTCCTCAGTTCAGTCTCTGTCACCCGAGTCACACGAGTGGTGTGTCCTGGGGTTCCAGCACCCAAAGCAGTTCCCAAAGGACCCCTGGTCCCTCTGTGGCACCAGGGACTGCCCAGCCCTGTTTCAGTCTCCAAAACTCTGCAGTCCTCAATGCCAAAGCTGTGCTGAAGGACCTACATCTCAAATCTGGAAATCATCCCACCTCCAACAGGATTCCCATGGAAACAGAATCAATCCACAGCCACCACCACAGTGCCTGAGGCCAGGGACCCTCCTGCTGCAGCCACAATAACTGCAGCTGCAGTCTGCATGTGCAGCCCAGGGAATTAGTGAGACAACAGACACTGTCTCCTGTCCCACCAAGGCCATGATCTTGCCTAATTTTGTCTGACACCTGATCACCTGGGTCAGGAAATCCCTGTCACCTGCAAATGTCTGCACACACACCTTTACTAAAGGTCAAGGAAAGCACAATTATTGGCAAAATGAGTGAGATTTTCACTCCACACTCCATTTTGTGATCTGGGGAGGTCAGTGGACAGATGCCCCTTTCAGCTGGTGGAAGTTGAGGATTTGTGATTAATACTATTATGGAGGCAATTGTAGCTCCTTAAATAAGAAAAAGCTCCTCAAACTTTGGAAATAATGTTAAGATACATTTGTCTTTTCTGCTGAAAAGGATTCATTGAATAAAAATAATGTTTTAAGATAATAGAATAAAGCCATGTCTTATTTAGCCTTTCAGCAAAATAACTTGAGAACCAAATCATATGTAGAGCAACTGGCAGTGAGGTGTAGAGTGAGACCAGGCATTGACAAGGGCACTGGGGGATGTGTATACTGACTGGACAGACAGCAAAAGGACTATGTCTCTTAAAGTTACTACGAAATGTCTCTGCCACTAGTTTTATCCAAGTGTGAGATTAATCTCAAAAGGATGCTACTGTTTGAACAACTTGCAGGACTGTTCTAACACCAAACCTCTTAAATTTAAGGGCAGTACAAGTAATACTTGGTGCTTTTTGATTGGAAAAACAAAACTAGGAGAGAGCACAAAAAAAGGAAACTCTGCTGTCAGAGGCAAATCCTACAAAGGCTTTAAGAAATGTGAGAAACAGCATTATAAAAAACATTGAAATGCAAGTTTAAAATTAGCAAAGGCGCACTTAAACAAAAAAAGATGGAAAATATTCCCATCAGTGGATGGCCACTAACTATATTCACAGAGCTGCAGTCAAATGTGTTCTGTGGAAGCACACTTTGCACTGATATCCTCTGGCAAACTGACTGGGATGAGCTTGGAAAAGATTGTGTCCCACACAGTGACTCATTCCAGACAGTCTTTGATACCTCACTTGAACATATTATGAAGATCTTATTAAGCACAGCCAAAAGATTTTTTTTCTCATGTTTTTGATAAGTAAATCTGTGCAAAAGAATATCTGAAGTCAGTATCAAACAACTTCGCTACTGAACACCATGAGCTGTGACTATCCCAGAAATCCTGCTACTCCAGGCAGGCTGAGCTATTTTTCTCATTTCAAGAATTTTTGTGTTTTAAATAAAAAATGAGTGGGAAATCACCACAGCATGTGACCCACATCAATCAAACTACCTTTGCACTTTCCTTGGAATAGGTGTCTCAGGAAAATCAGGCAACATGCTGCTCTGAGGACTGATTATGAAGAGAGCCAAGGGCATTCTGATAAATGACACCCTTCTCCAAACACCTCAGCTGGGTGGCATTTCCCAACACCACTGTCTACCTTCACTAAGGGATATCCTTCTTTAAAGAGCAGAAACACTTTTTCCAGATTTGAAGTCATGATACCCTTAGAAGTGAAGACTTCAGAAATTTTATACTCTCATAAGTTCAATCTTTTGTGTCCTATTTCTGACCTTTCTCTAGGCCACCAAAAGCATGAGGTTCCTTTAATTTCTCATATGCCCTTTATAGAGTTTCATATTTATTTTGTGCTTTCTGCCTAGAACATTAGTTGCCCTTTACTTCATCTTTGTAAAAAAATGATCATATGGAGCAATTATTTTTGAAATGCAACTTCTATTTCCACAGTATATATCAAACAGGTAAAAAAAAAAATATTACTTAGACTTTCTGCATGGTCACAGTGCTCATGCACTGCTGCCAGTACATGCAAACAGAATGAGATGTTCTCTTCTTTCCCTGAGTAAATTGTGTTGTTTAAATCACAGACCTGGTACCCTTCATTCACTGACTAACACTGTGCAGAATAGCAAATGAATGAGAGCAAGGCCAGTAAATGCTGAGAGGAATGCAGCAAAAAATATTTTCTCCTGCATATTTTTCTTATACTTCTGATAACCCCCATGACTTGCCATATACTAAATCAATTTATCACCACTTCTGGGTCCAAAAGCAAAAGAGCAGTAGAAAATAAATTTCACAGAATGCTTTTATAATCGTTATTTTTGAAGAAGAGCTGAACTTAGGACAAAAATGGACCTAACTGGTTTCAAAAGGTGTGATTTAATGAGACAGATTCTCACACAACCCAATTAATGCTCTTCTCAAACCATAAGGCATGGCCCTTGCCTTTTTTCAAGCACTGTGAAATAAAACAAGGTGTCATAATACCTCAGAACCACAGAAATTTCCGGGTTGGAAAAGCCCTCCCAGACCATTGAGGCCAAGCTGTGTCTGATCCCCACCTTGTCCCCAGCCCAGAGCACTGAGTGCCACATCCAGGGGGTCCTTGGACACCTGCAGGGATGGGGACTGCAAACCTCCCTAGGCAGCCCCTGCCAGTGTTTAACAACCCCTTCCATAAAGGAATTCTTCCTGAGAATTCTAATTCTTCTTCAACTTTCTGTCACTGAGGGGTCTTTCTAGGAGAACACCTTATCTGCCACTGTAGCTGCTCTTGGGATAAACTTCTGCCCAAACCGTTTTAGTTTCATAAAATTAACTGTGAAAGTGGATCCCATGCATGTGGCTCAGGCTTTGAGCTTGCCCAGTCCTCAATAGCTCTCTCTGATTGCTCTGCAAATCTAACCACACTTTATGAAAGTCAAATGAGGCTCTGAAGTTTTTATCTCCATCAGGTTCCTGTTTGCAGAGATAGTGGGCATGATGTGGCAGCCCCTGCTGCTGATAGCTCAGCATCAGCAGTTGTTTGAGAGCAGTGACACCCCCGAAATGCCCTCTGCCCCATGGGGTCAGGAACAGCTGCCACAGGTCCCTCCAGGTGTTCTCTCCTCTGCTCCCTCACCCTCTCCCTTTCCCACCACATCTGGTAACAGCTGCAGGACCCTGGGATTCTGTGCCTTCTAACCTCTCGCCTGAACACATTTCAGTTTTCCCCAGACAGAAAGGATCTGCACTCTTGTCTCTCCTTGGGCATCAAAATGCAAATTGAAACCATTAATTCCCGAGCTGGAGCTGCAGCCTCAGGTTGAGTTTCCCATACTTTAAAGGGATGTGGGTGTGACAAAATTTCCTGTGACATATGCAGTGCAAAATCTCGTTACCCACCCTTTCACAGAAGTGATGTTAGAGAAGCTTTTCTCAACTACAAATTTCCAAACTAATGCTTAGGTAAGTTTTACATCAGGAAAGAGACTGAGAGCAGCATTTTCCCACTCTCTGTTGCAAGTAGCAGGGAAATGGGGTATCCTGGTGTGGGACTTTGTGTTTTCTCAGTTGCTGATGACAAAAGCTCACTATTTGAAAGGTGGCTTGGCAGTTTATTGAGGGGCTTACTGCTGTGATAGCTTCTGGATACAGCTGCCTGCAACACTACTTGCCTTTTGGTTCTGTGGGTTTTTCTATTTAAAAGCAACGCAAATATTTTCGTGAAAAAAAATGGAAATAATTTGAAAACATAACTGTCAATGGGTTTGATAAACTACTTGTTTTTGAAAAATAACTCTTGTGAGACACATTATCACCTAGATTAGACTGGATCAATGCATTGCCAAGTAAGTGTCATCATGTAGGAAGTTTAAAGATCAGTCATAAAAAGGAACTTGGAAAAAATAGGTCTGAAAAAAATTCAGTTTCTTTTAATGTGCTTTCACTTGTTATTATTAGAATATGGCTGACCTGTCTCAAAGACATTCAACCTGTGACTTGATATTCTGTATTTAAATGAAAATGTGATTTCCTAGCCCCTTTCTGAAATGCGATTGTGAGATTAAGGGAAAATTTATCTAGGATCGTTATTTGCTGCTGTCCAAGCAAAACTGACACTGTAGACATGATGGATTTTAGCTTATGAAATACTGAACAGTCTTGTTGTCTGGCCTACCTGGGCACTTTGTAGGATGAAGCTAAAATAGGCTGGGAATGGGGGTGGTGGTACAGAATTACAGATAGAGTTGTTGGTTATATTATCTAGCTTACCTTCCTATCACTACATAAGTTTTCCACAGTACATATCTTCCTTTCCAAAAAGATACTGGATAGACTGTTCATGCCAGAAGTGAATAAAAGATGATGATGGAGGAGTTTTGGAAATGAAGAAACAGCATGGTGTTCACTGACACTAAGACAGTTTAGAAAGAAAATGAGACAGCAATTTCTCTGCCTTTTGACATGTTACCCACATAGCATTTCTTCTTAGATTATGTCTATCTTCCTTACATTCTGGTCACCAGTCAAAAATCACTCTAAAATACTGATACTTCCAATCAGGACTCTCTAAAATAGTGATCTGTGTGGTATTTTGCTACGTATTAAAAATGTCATGAATATCCACTGTTAAAAACATCATTTTCCCTAATCTCTGCCTCAACCTACAAGCTCATCCCTGCAGTCAATGTATGGATCAGAATAATGAAGTCAATGAAATCTAAACTGAGCAATGTTTGCTGGCCTTGACCTGTTCAAAATCAGTACAATTCTTCCAGCATCCTACGTCCAGAGTGTCTGGTTTAAGTTTAGATCTTGGGAGAGTGATCTTCATCCATTCTCTGGGCTTCTAAATGAAGATGTTATTAAAAAGGTAATTGTGCTTATAGTTGTTATTTTAGCATGATATTTCTGAAGAACCTGGAAACACTCCCAGATAAGAGGAACTGAATTTAATTATGCTCCTCAGTTTGGGAACACAATGAGTTAAAATCTAGGGGTTATTCAGGCAGGGATGTCATTGCTGCCCCTCATTTTGGGCTCTGTCATGGAGCCTGAGTCATTCCTCGCATTAAAAAAAGATGCAGGGTAAACAAGAAATGACACAACTGGAATTTGTCCTCGTCACAGCGGATGCACACGGAGAGGAATGATCCAGGCCTGACTCATTCCCACTGAACTTCACCTTCCGTGTGACTCTCCCCACTGGTAGGGAAGTCCTCCAGTGAAGTGGTGCTGGCAGTAAAGAATTGTGTAGTAAAGAACAGAGAGCCACCAGGTAGAGCATTTTGACAAATGGTCAAGCTGTCAAGAGAAAAGTTTCCAAAGAGTGATGGAAAGCAAGAGAGCAGCCCCACTTGTTCCAGACAACTAATCAGGAAACACCTCTTGTGCTAAACTAATAAAGCCAGGTACTGGCAGGAGTATGAGCTGCAAAATATTATCTCTTCATATTGCTTCCAAACATTTCCAACCAATAGCCACACACAGTTAACTATAGGCTCATTTATTTGCATACCAAACTGTGAAAGTTAACCCTTAGGTACTCAGCAGATAATACTACACAGGACATTATTTCTGATTGTGAAAAGTGGCTATAAATTTTAGTTCTCCATGCCAGTAGCTTTAGTAAACAAAGGATGTTTTTCCTTTCTATCAAGCTTTTCAGGTAATTTCAAAGTAATTCTACATCAATTTTCCAGTACTGTTTTATAAAAACACAATATTTCTTAGCTTATCTTCTTCATTTACACCCTTGGTCTAGAAAGAAGAATGAGGTATGTTCACATTTGATTCATAGAGAGACAAATACACTTCAATCCTAACACTGGCCATAAGCAGCAAATGTCCCTGGAGAGGCACCCATGGCCTGTTTTGCCTACCTACAATTTTTTGTAGGTAGCTGGGAAGAGTACCTGAGCTACCTCACACACACTCCCACTCCCTCCCCACTCCCAGTCCCATTATTTTCCAGGGATAACATGACCTGAGCTGTGGCAGAGGCTCCAAGCCTATTGCTAAGGGTGGTTGTACCTTGGGTGGGATCTCACCAGGTTGGCACATCAAGCAACAGCTGCTCAGGGAAGTGAGAGCTATTCTTGCCAGTTTAAGAGAAATTTCTCATTACTCCTCCAGTTAATCACCATGCAATTATGTTAGTTATTGTAAGGCAGAAGCTGGATCACAATGACAGAGTGTGTATTGTGAACAGACCTCCACACATTTTGTGTTTACAATTCAAAATATTCATGTTATCATAAAGTAACATGATTTTGGTGTTAATTGTAATATTCTTGTGAGAATAATTACTCCACAAAGATGACTTCCCAATTAAGTTTAATACATAAGTGTTTTCCCCACCTCCAGTTGCAGTTGGGACAATAGGTCCACACTTGCATGTTTTCAAATAGCTCCCATTTATCAGAGATAAGATCCTACCAGCAGAGCCTCTCTCTGCAGCCCTGCAGCTGCCAAGAGCAGCATGCCCAGACCCAGGCCAAGAATTTTAACAAGGATCTTCTGGCCTGTTCTCAATGAAAATTTGCTCCTATGCAGAAGAAAGTGGAATTTCCTAAATTTATGTAATGCCTAGTGCAGTCTAAGCACAGGGTGCCCAGAGAAGCTGTGGCTGCCCCTGGATCCCTGGAATCATCCAAGGCCAGGCTGGAGAGGGCTTGGAGCAACCTGTGATGGTGGGAGGTGTCCCTGCCCATGGCAAGGGGTGGGACAGGACGAGCTTTAAGGTCCCTTCCAACCTAAACCATTCTGTGATTCCGTGGTTCTGTAATTTTAGGCAATAGGTGAAGTTTTTATCTTACAAATCAATCACATATTAACAGAATTCACTTTTGAGGTTTACTGTGTTGCTGGATGTGGTTCCCCTGGGTCAGCTCACCCTCACACCACACAGTGCTCTTGCTTTTTCCTTACAGATCTACCTGTTCACTGCTTATACACAAGTTCAGCAACAGCAGCCAGCAATGCCATTCGTAGTTCCTGTTTATAAGCCATGCATAAGTGAGTCTTCATATCGACAAGGATGTTTTTAACAAAGGGTTAACCAATTGCTCCAGGTCTTCAGTTCAGAAGGCCATAGGATGCCTCTAACAGAGCTAACCACCAGTTTCACCAGCACCTGAAACCATCAAATAAAGAAACCATGCATGTCTCTAGTGCACCTTTGGTGTATTAATCTGATGTCAATTTTATAAATCTCTCATTAAGGGGTACCTTAGTATAAAGCAGAAGTCTGTTGGATCAAATTAAACAAATATCTTAATGCTAAGGTTTTGCCTAGCATAGTTATTTAAATCTACAATTTTCTAGAAAATATTTTAGGACTTTCACTACACCTTTCAGTCTAAACTTGCTCTAAGTATAGCAAGGCAGACTTCTCAGGTTGATTCCCTGGGAAAGCAAAATCTAAGCTTGATGTCTGGCTCCCTTCTGCCTTCTCATTTCCCACTGGAAATTTCAAAGTAATTTCAGCTAAATATGACAAAGTGTAGACATTTTGAAGAACCTTCTGTGAAGTCTTAATCCAAGTTTTTTGGACACATATTCTTGACTCGTTATTGAGCTTCTTTATTTACAGGCTATTGTGCCCTCTCAATAGTTAATTGTTCTTTGACTGCAGGATTTATACACCCAAAGATAAGAGCATGTGCTGTGACTCGATTAACATCTCCTGTGGGAGCAGCCGTGCCAGAGGATGCGTGGCTGTCCCCCTAATTGTGTGTGGTCTCATATTTGGGACCAGATCTGGAATGCTTTAGGCAAGGCTCATTCCCTCAGTGCAGGCCACCAGCCCACTCCCAAGGGAAGCTGGGCTGGAGCACCAGGATGGATGTTGGCTCAGATCTGGGTTGGAATGCATGCCATGACATTCCTGCTGCTTGGCCCAGGGTATACCCATTAGGTGCAGCTCACTTTTAAGTGCCAGAAGGCTCAGGCTGATTTCAATAACCAGTACTAATTTAAACTAATCCCAGTGCCTTCTGGTACTAATTGGGCATGAGAGCCAAGCATCCTCTCTGCAATTCCCTGAAACCTTTCTAGCCTTTCATAGCTCAGTCCTGCATCCTTCCAGTACCAACAGGCCTTGTCTGTGTCCTTGGGCTAAAAGGTTGCTCTTCATTAATTGATTTTTTAATTGTTTACTTCAAAATACCTGGAAACTCCTTCCATTAAAGCAAAAGTCTGCTCCATATGTACAGCACATGCCAGCAATTATTGCTCTTGGTGAGTGTTCAGGGCTTCATGACTTCAGAGTTTTCTGCCACCATGTGTTAATGAAGTGTTTGAACCAAACCTTGCTTTAACTTCCAACTTTACCAAAACCTCTGTTATGTTACAGGCTTAGCTCAGGTAACTGAGTTCATGTTTCTGACTCATCATTGCACAGCTTTTGGAAATGTTCCTGGAGATGCTTTCAGCTCAGGCTCAAGAGGTTTGGGCTGTAACTGCAGAAGATTCCAGTTTCTGCCCCTGTTGACACAGCATGGATCAGAGATTCTGCCCCACATCTGAGACTTAAGTTTAATTTGTCAGAGATGTAATGCATGAGGCTGCACAGTGCAGGGTCTCCACCATAATTTGGTGTAAACTTTATGTATAAACACGGCCTTTTTCTGCATTTAAGAAGTTCCCAGTGAACGGGCCTAACCATTAGTTTCCTGCTAACTTGGCCAATACCAGTCTTCTGTTGAGTTTTGCTAAAGTGTGGATATGGAAATATCTAGTCATAGGAAGGGAATCAGTCTTGGGTTTGGAAACCTAAATTTGTAGTGGGACAAATGTCACCTGAAGAAGCAGAACAGTTCTCAACAGCTATTTCTGAAAATTTTTCAACAACTTAGGCCAAAATTTAGGTATGAAGCTCAAAAATCTTGGATTCTGACTAAATTTCTCAACAAATCATCAAAAAGCACAGGTTAAAAAAAACTATACAAGGCAAGACAGCCAAGCTCATAGGTCACAGTTAAGGTTAACAGGTGCTGTGTTTTCTTTCTTGCAACTTTTCATAGAGTCACAGAATGGTTGGAAGAGACCTTAAAGTTAATCTCATTCCAACCCCTCAGGTTTCTTTTTTCCCATGACCAGGATAAGTTTTACGACACCCAATCACAGCACGAATCTGCTGGGGGGTGATTGTGCTCTGTGAAAGCTGCAGTTGCTTCAAATCAGTTTCTTAATACCTTTGTTCTGCAACAGGAGAGACACCAAAGATTCTACCAAGGCTCCAAAGGTGCTGAAAACCCTGAAAGAGCTGAATAATCTACCCAGCACCTATTTTTGTCCTGCTGATGCTCCCCTCTGAGCACTGAATGGCAAGTGTGTGCCGACAGAAAGTGTTGCTAACTGTCCGAAGAGAAAGGCCAAATTAAACCAGAAATTGTCCAGAAACCTGTGACCCAGCCAGTGGCTTTGCTGAGCAAATTAATCATCAGAGCAAGCATCTGATTACTGCAGTTATAAAAGGTGCACGATATTAAATTTGGAATTTGAGATCTTTGTTATTTATGAAGAGAGCCTGGCCCTCAGTCTCAGCTATCTCTGTCAGCAGCATGACAGACTGTCAGCTCCAGTAATCACATACATGAAATGCATGTTTTGCTCATAGTGCCAGAATCCTCTAAAACTGCGACTGCAGGTAAGTGATAGCATTTATCATTCCCTAATCTCCAGCGTAAATCAGGAATTCAGTTTTCAACCACATGAGATATAGGAGGGAGTTGAAAGCCAAAATACAAGTAGGACCATGTATCACCATTTCTGATTAGCTGAAAGTGGAGGACAAGTGGAATGAAAATTCATTCTTGTGGATTACAGTTCCTGTGCAGTCCAATTCCCTCTCATAATTTAGACCAACATTAATGCTCCCTTTATCTTTACTCTGGGCTTTTGAGAAGATGCAGAGCTTGTCTGTCAAGCTTGGACTTGTTTTAAGACTATTATCTAAAAAAGTAGGAAAGCCATAAATAGTACTTTGATCCTTTCAAACACAAACAAAATGCTGCAAGAGTGAAAGGGATGTGAATTTCTTTTCACACCTAGGAAATTGCCAAGCAAAGTATTGGTTGTGCTCCTCAAACATGGAGTTGGATGGGATTTTTGGAAGCACTCATCTGTGTCCCATGGTCCCACCAGCCTCAATGGGAGCTTTCCCATTCAGTGAACTGGATTTACTCCAAACTCAGTGCTTGTCCTTTCTGGGAATCCTGCTGACCCCCAGCCAACGTGGTGATGGAGTTGCCAGGAAAGACTTTGTGGCATTTGAGGCTCCTTTTCTAATTGCCCTGAAGTACAGCTGGG
This sequence comes from Entomyzon cyanotis, assembly GCA_024500445.1. Taxonomy (NCBI): domain Eukaryota; kingdom Metazoa; phylum Chordata; class Aves; order Passeriformes; family Meliphagidae; genus Entomyzon; species Entomyzon cyanotis. The sequence goes on along the minus strand of JAKEPQ010000998.1, from coordinate 1,123,926 downwards.
GTGCCAAGCCTTGGCGCTGGAGTGCTTGGAGAGAAGGCAGGGACTCAGCACTGGGTTTACCTTGGATAATTGTAACTGGATCCAGGTCTTTGGGTGGACACTCCTCTTTGCCTCTACAGCCACATCAGAGAGATTTGCCAGAAGGTACTTTTACAGATTCTGTCTGTCTGTCAGGCAGGCACAAGCCCTGTGTGTAAACCTTCTCCTAAACTTTCTCCGCCTGCCTGGTTTTAGCCCAGGCAAAATATTGTACCAGGACAGCTCTTAGGACACTCTACATAGGCAGATCTCCTGCACCTAACACCAAATTTTCTAGGTGTTGTGTGGCATTTTAGCAGCGGAGCCAATCTTTTATCTATTAAAACCACTGCTTTGTGAGTGGAAGTGCTGTGCATTGTTTTGGCTGGGGATGGTTTGCAGGATGTTTTGGACATGGTTGTCTCCATCCCAGTGGTACCACTGCTAGGCTGCAGGTCAAGATCTCCCAACCTCACCTGTCAGAGCTCTGACAGTGACAGTGGGGTCTGTCAGAATTGTTACTGCCACTGTTGACAAGGGGCACCCAGCTGCCCTCAGGCTGAGCCCCCATCTTCCCACAGGAATGAGCACAGAGGAGGCCTTTTCCTGGTCCCTTACCAGCTGGGTAAGAGACCTGGGCAAGGGCTCAGCCAGCTCTGTGCCACAGGTGCCTGGTGCTCCTACACACTCAGCACATCTGCTGGGCATGGAGGCCCAGGGGAGGGAGAGAAAAGGGGAGTTGGATGTAAAATGAACAAGCGCTTGAGCAAGTGGGCATCACAACTAATCCTGTGCATGTTGATCGCCTCAGGAACTTGTTGGAAAGCTCCCGAAAAAAGCTTTCCAACTTCTAGCTGCTCTAAATCAGGGATGTACCAGAGTTGTGTTCATTTCACATGAGGTTGTATCTACCAGTGAAGAGGGAAACCATTCATCAGCTGAGTGTTTAAGGAGCCTCCCTAACATTAAGAAGTTTCTAAATGGGAAAATCAGGAAGATATCTGTTTCCATGCCAGAAAAAGCAAGCCAAACCAAATAATATTAAAAAACAAAACAAAACTATTAAATCTCCAGAATTGCAGGCCTTTATTAGCAAAATATAAATGTTACGCTTTTTGGCAGCCTCTTTTATTAGCCCTGGCTCTTTTCTAACATGATGCTCACAACTTTTTTAAGTGGGTCGTGCAAGAGGTTGTGTTCTGTGCTGCTGTTGGTAGTCAGTGAATAGAGTAGTTAAAGGAAAAGGTATTTTGAGAGAGGTAGAAAGAGCTGTCTCCTCTAGAGATAGTTAATTCTTGCCGTGGTGATTGCACACTATGCAAGAAGAGGAAGATGTTCAGGAAAGTCTTGTGGCAGCAATGTCCTCCTGAGGACAGAGCAGGAAAGTAAAGAGTGCCACAAGTGTGGGCTTTCCAGGATCTGAGCTTTCCAAACGCCAGTGTGTCACTTCAGCATTGTTGCAGATTTTTACTGGATAAAGCACTAAACACATCAGTCTATTATGCCCACTGCATCATCCATTTCAGAAACACCTCCTGGTGCTCACAGCTTTGCTTGCTGTTTGCAGCAGCTCTGTCAGGCACGTCCTGCACATCCCCTGGGAGTTTCAGAGCTGAAGGCAAAATCTGAAATGCTACTGATTCAGAGGATGGAGAGACTTTGCAAAGTTAGTGCACCTACATATGCCTCTAAAGAGAAATGCTGAATAAAAATCCACCTTGATGTGCTCTTGAATTGCAAAAGCCTTCTAATGCAGGCTGTGCCCATGATTTATAACAATGACTCATAATATTGCATTATACTTAATATGATGTAACGCTGATGCAAGATGCCATTCGTGGAATTTCAATGTCACAGGAAAAAAGAGAGGAGAGAGCAGTCTGGTCATGTACCTTGCCATGCAGTCAGAATGAAATGTCTACAGCCAAAATGTGTAGAGCCTTTCAGTATCTACTTTGCTATTTTTTAGCAGGATAACCTGGAGAATATAATTTTTATTTCCTGGAGCATAAATACCTCTCAGACATACATTATTGTGTTACTTACAGTAATTTGATCAACTTTATATTTGAGAAGAAAAATTTGCTAACAGACAATTCAGCCTTGCAATTATACCCCCTCACATGGAAGTTTGCAGGGCAAATAAGGATTATGCCTTTAAATTAATCGAAGCTTTATCTCTCTTTTCTGCCCCAGCTGTTATGAATTCTCCTCCTGTTCTCACTGTACTGCTTGCTCCTTCCTGCAGTGAATCAGCATTTCAGGAAATACTAATTCAAAGAGGAAAGACACTCTAAACTCTGCTGCTGAAGGTCAGAAATCACTGCTGTCCAGTAGGTTTGACAAATGAGGTGAGGCTTCTCGACTCGGGCTGCTTGGGGCCAGTTTTGTAGGGTGTATGTGACCCCTGCTCGGAACTCTGCCCCTTCCCTTCCAAGCAGCCTGAGGACTTGCAAGTTGTACTGCAGAAGTGAGTGCTGCTACTTTGTCACTCAGACAGAGAGAGAAAGCAGCAGAGCCCTGTCCTTTGTTGGTGAGGAAAGCTGCCTCTGTCTGCAGGACCCACTGGCACCCCTGGCTGGATTTGTGGTGTGGGAGCAGCTGGGAATGAGTCGTGTCCCCCATGCTGCTCTCAGGGGCTGCTGCTCACTGCATCCTGGGTGTGCACATGAGTGTTTGTCAAGCACTGCACTACCAGAGATGTTAAAGAAAGGAACATGGATGTTCTCCACCTATGACCTTTGAAATCCTCCACATTTGACACTGGCAGTTGTCTCTATTCCAGAAAGAGCTGACAGATTATAGAATCACAGAATATCCTGAGTTGGAAGGGACCCACAAGGATCATCCAATCCAACCCCTGGCCCTGCACAGACCACCAACAATCCCACCCTGTGCCTGGGAGCCTCCAAAGGCTCCTGGAGCTCTGACAGCCTCAGGGCCATGACCATTCCCTGGATAATTGTACCACTGCTCTGACAGAATCGCGTGGTCAGGATGTTCCGAGGCTGTTGCTGGCACCACAGGGAGCAAAGAGAGATTGGATAAAACAAAACTATGAGAGGGTGGAAAGTCTTGAACTGAGATCTCCAGAAATCCTAGATCAGGCTTTTCCTGGTGGTTCTCTGCTGGTTCATACTGTGCAGTCCTCCCTATGCCCAGCTTTCTCAATAAGCCAAGCAGACCATTCTCACCCACCAAGATGGAATGGATGATCAGTGGTTCTTAAGAAGACAATTCGATAATGATGGATCTGTGCTTTTCTAGAGTGCATCCTGGACCACCTGGAGTGGGTGTTACTTTGAAGAAGGACCTTTTCACAGGTGAGCACCAGGTGAGTGGCACAGCAGAGTTTCACATTGCCACACCAAAGAAGTAGAGGGGACTGACTTTTGAACAGCGTAGCAATGCCTACAGGTGATGGTAAGAAATCAGTAAGAATTGATTTATTTTTGGGAGCCTGGTAGGTGCCAGTCTGTCTCCTAAGTGCATAAATATCATCAAAATCTAGCCATGGGCAAGTAAAACAAGACAAGAATTTGTAGCCCAGAGGAAAGCCACCATGAATAGATTGTGTGGAGGCTGATAAGATCCATACTGCTCCAAAATGGAGAGTTCCACCTCACAACAAGACTGTCTTTGTTGTGGAAGAGTCAGGTTGTGAGAGACCTGGCTTGCCAAATACCTGTAATGGCCTCCCCTGCCAATTGTCTTTAAATACTGTGATCTCTCACACAGGAGCAAAGCCTGAAAGAAAAATCTCTAGCAAAAACATCATTTATTCATTCTCTACAGGACAGTGGAGTAACAAGCCTCTCCTCAGTCCTGTTACTCTTTCTCTCCCCTGAAGATTTCAAACAGAGATTTGTTTGAACAAAGATCAGTAATTTTGCTCTGTAAGGGATGCAGGAAGAAGCACAGAAATATCTCTAGATCAGAACAGTTTCTGAGCCTGCTGGAGAAATGGCAGATGTCCAGAGATAGCACAAACCACTGCTCTCCCAGATAACAATGTGGAGAGCTGAACCTTCCAGGCACAAGCTTTCAGGACAGCAAATTGTGCAGGGAAAGGTGAGAAACACCAGGAGCCTCATGGGGAGGCTGCCGAATGCTGGGGAGGCTCCTGGGGCTGGTCTTCCCACAGCCAGCTCCAGTGCTAAATGGCCCTCCTCTACCCAAGGTCCACACCTGGGTGATAATGGAGACAAAAATTGGAACTTTTCTATTTGTCTGTATTTTTGAGCTTTGCATTGGGGAAGAATTTCTACCCAGTAGGCAGCTCCATCTATGCTTGCAGTCTGGTGTAGACTGGTGTGTCATTTCTTGGGAATCTTTTACTGCCAGCACCCATCAAATACAAGCAGACCTTTCAAGGAAGTAGCTTTCCCACAAAGGTGAAACTCCTCTGCTATTTTCTGTTTCACTGGATCTGTGCTTGTATAGCAGAGCAGGCTGTGGGCGTTGGAGTTTTACCAGGCTTTGCAGTATGTGCCTTCATGCTACCAGAGGCTGAGTAATAAAGATCTCAGATCATTTGCAAATGATCATTAGCAAATGTTAATGCTCAGTCCTTGGGTTATTCTCAGAATTCCCAGGGTTAATTTTGCTAGTGTTGAAGTACAAGTTTTTGCACCAGAGAGCCAGACACAGGCATTTGGGATACTACATAGAGTAAATCCCATAATCTCACCTATAAAACTCCTACAGTAGCATTACATTAAAGAAGGGTTAGGCTTTTGTTTGGGGTGGAAATCGCTTTTCTTCAATACAATCTGCCTGGCTCCAGCATAACTGGAGATGTCTCAGAGCCTACAGGTAATTACCACGACAAAAATAGTATCCACAAATTAACTGCTCTTCCCAACTTCCCTCTCCCATCTGCTAAGTCACACTCACATCATGCTGAAATCAGGACTATTGCACAAGAGGCCAGACGGGAGCGGGTGGGATGGAGAGCTTAGGAAGCCGGGATTGACATTCCTTCTGTGGGATGGCATCAGAAGAACAGGAGAGCAGAGAGAGCTCTGCTGGACTGTGCCTGGCTGGATGGGGAGCACACAGACATGCCCTGGCTATCCCCAGCTTCTGGAAATCAGAGCCACAGCACCACTGGGACAGCCCTGGGAGCGCCTGACCCACAGGGATCTGAGCAGCACAGGTCAGACCAGACTGGGTCTTGCCCCAGCAGCAGCTGCCATTGGTGACTGGAAACATGGCCAATGCAGCAAATCCAGACCATTCAGTGCCTGGGATCCCCAGGAAATCTGTGTGTGGAAGCTGCTGGATTCCTGCCTTCCCCAGAGCTGATTCTGCAGCAGCTGCTCTCAGTCCCAAAGGATGGGATAGGGGCAGGAATCCTGCTGTGCTAAACCCAAATCCATGTCATGGTGTAACAGTGACTCAGCCCGAGGTCTTTCTGCTGAAGCCTTTTCCTCCTTGCAGGGGTAGCTCTCACACAAAGACTGAGGCCTGAACAGTGGGGTTGAAAATGATCCCTTTTCAACTGAGTGAGACGTTCATGTCTGAACCTGACAAGACTCCCGCTCACCCACACAGGAGCAGGCGGCTTTTTACCAGAAGTACCATTTGACTTCCCAGATAAAATGTTTGCTTGATTTTTTTTCTTTTTTACCGCTGCAAAGAGTAACATTTAGACAAATATTTGACGAGCAGATGGTCCAACAACCCGCAGAGGTTCCTATTTGTCTACTGTGGATGATGTCGGCATGGAAGCCCCATGGTTGTCCCACCCTGCAGGGCACCAAATTCCCAATCCCAGGATGGACACGGGGATGGCAGGGACACTCACCTTCCGCCCGGCCTCGTTGTTGTGCAGGTTCATGAGCGTCCTGGCGTTCTGCTTGATCTCCCGGGCGTCCACGAAGACCTTGGCGAAGCCGATGCCGTAGCGGATGTCGGCAGAGCAGCCTCCCCATTTCCAGCCCTCCTCCTTGTGGTACTGGCCCTGCTTCTCCTTGTCACAGCCGCAGTCGCTCAGGTTGCCCTGCGTGCAGGCAGCAGTGATGGCATGGGCAACCCCAGCGGCGATGATGGCATAGGTGAACGCTGCCTCCCTGCTCCCTGCAAGGCAAAACGAGCCATGAACACACGGCACACACACAGGGTGACACAGAAACAGGCAATTCCTGCGGGGCATACTGCGCCAGCTATTCTTAGAAGTGTGGTAAATCTGCGGCATAAGCAGCTCTCTGCTCTTCTGAGTATTGATTTGGGTGGATGTTCGTCTCTAAAGCCATAGCTCTCTACGAGGTAGCAGGAGATAAAATGTTGTTCAGGCAACTTCATGTCTGTATTTCCAGATGGTATTTATAGCAAAAGGGTGGCAAATGCTCAAGCTCAAAAAAAAAAAAAAAAAAAAAAAAAAAAAGAGGAAAACAAAAAAAAATAGGGCTAGGGGGTTAAATTGTTAAAACAACCAGATTCAACTTTTTAAAAAATCAGCTCAGAAATAGGATTTTTTTAGAAATTTCACTCAACACTGAAAGGTATTTTTACAGGATGACCACTTCTGTTGGAGTCTTGTTCTGAAAACATTTTAACTGAACTGGGACTTTTTTTTCACTTTGTAGGTGTCAAAAAGTTTCCAACACTGACGTCTGTGCTGACTCAATGAAATACGTCTTGGGTTTAATTTCAAAATTTCTCACAGAATGAAGAAAATTTGTTGTAGGCACCATGACCAGAGCAAGGTGAAGTAACAGCTTCACCAGAGGGCTGAGAGGCAGAAGTTAGGCCAATATTACTTTGTGCAATAAGGCCATAATGACAGGCTTCTGCTTCCTGAGGGAGGGTTTCTCACGTTAAATCTAAGATTTAGTTTCTCTCTTTGGAGTTTTGTCACATTCTGGTGTGTAGATTTCCCATGCATGGACCCTGTGGGATCTGTGAGACTTTTGGAACCAGCTTAGCTGAGAGAGGGCCTTTCAAAACATAAGGAGGTTTGCAAAGGTTGCCCAGGTGTGTCAAACACCCCTTTAAAAAATTTTGGATCTCCCAGGCTAAGAACTTGCCCCTTCTCTTATTTCTCCAATGACCAAATGCACCCTTGCATCAAGAGGATGAGAATCAGGCTCTTAATTAGGAGAGTGCAGATGGGAAGATTCGCTTCCCTTCTCCAAATACCTGCCAGTTGAGTCCTGGCAGACCTCACCTGCTGGCAAGTGTTTGTTATCCATGAAACAAGCCCATTTCTGCTGTTTATTGGATTTCACAAAAAAATAATCACTTGGGAGAGAAACCTCATAACTTCAGCCTTGGCTACATCCTTTTCATGTATTATGATCTGGATTCCTCTACTTGTCACTTTCAATGAAAAATCTTCACTTCCTTATGTCGAGGAAGTAAAATGGAAAACAAGATGACATTATCACAATCTGTTAATAGTCACCTTTATGCCCTTTACTAGCATAGGCAATATTCCCTAATGCTGCTGAGTACTGCTTTTATTAAGGAACTTATAGTCAATTATCAGACTTCTTCAAAGGATTCCTTGTTTCTCCTTATTTAAACAAAAGAAAATCATAAAATGTTCAGTTGTTTTGACTGTGGAAATTGCAGTTGAAGCTTTCTATAACTCTTGGCTTTTTATGAAAATCTGAATGTGGAAGGGAAATTCCAAGCTTTAGGTCTATTTGGAGTTGAGCTCTTGGAGCCTCTGCGGCCACATGGGGAGACCAGAGAAGGCAGGGGAAGGTGAGGTCCCGGCCCAGTACCAACCACAGCAACTTTCTAACGCCTCCTCCAGTTTACACTCTTCAATACACTCACTATTTTAAGCGCAACAGTATGAAAAATGCACTGACAAACACTGCACAATAAGAAGTCCCAGTTTCTTCTCTCAGAGGGGAGCAATGCATCACACCAGGTTTCTCTTACATGAAGCAGCAAATGGGACATTGTCAAAAAAATTTTGAGTTGAATTTACATCTGGGGTTTTTTTGGTTTTGGTTTTGTTGTTGTTGTTGTTTGTTTGTTTTGGGTTGGGTTTTTTGTTTGTTTTTGGTTTATTGGGGGTTTTTTTGTTGTTTGGGGTCTTTTTTGTTTGTTTGTTTGATTTTGATTGGATTATTTTTGTTCCAGCACAAATAGTTTTCAAGATCTAGAATAAAAACCACTGGGAGATCACTTTAATCTGACACACTCAATAATGTAAAGGCTGAGCAACTCTTTTGCTTTTTGGATGGGAGAAAAATGCAGTGTAGAAAATATAAAACTAGTTAGTACAAGCAGAGTCAGGAGCCAGTGTCAAGTTTGATCATAAATTACATTACACAAATTATTTTCTATATTTACCTTATTTGACGGAAAATCTTAGCTGCTTTTAAAAAACTAAAATTTAGGACATTACAAGGTAAACAAAGCAAGTGCCTGGAAGAACTGACCCAGGTAGGAAGTGCCTTGGCACTTGTGCAATGTCAATGAAGTGACATGGGTTTGTCACATCTGCATCAAACTGTTCCTGTTTTCCATAAATTATTCACTTTATCAAGTCTCATTACCTTGGTCGGGCTCACAGAAATGTCAGCCTGGGAGGGAAGCTAAGACCAGTTTGAGTCTCATCTGTGACAGTTCTTTAGGCCCCAGGGGTTTGTGACCAAACAGGATAACCCAAGCACAGGTGTGCTCCTGCCACATTTAAATGGAAATACTACTCCTTTACTTCAGATTTCAGCAGAGAGTGAAATTCCTGGAGGATTTCAGGAGGAAACACAGCTTTACCAAGGTATGGCCAGGTAGCTGATCCTTGCAAGCAATGGTTTGTTTCCTCTGAGCTTCTCCTGATGCTCCAGAGGCTGCCCAAGGAGGAATTGCTCCACAGTCAGTCTAACTGCAAAACATGGGCATGTTGAAAAGCACAGCCTCATTGCTTTTGGATCCCCAAAATGAGCCATCTGGCAAATGACCTGATACAGTCTTGTTTTATTTTCTTTCTTGATTTATATTCCAGTGCATCTGATAGCCAACTGAGATATGTGCCTTACTTTCCTTCTGAAAATTTAGTAGCAAAAATTTAAGGATCCTAGTGTCAGAAGCAGATAAGACTTTGATACCAAAACCATACTGAAAGCCTCTAATATTAAGCTGTAGGTGATGGTGAATGTAGCATCACAAAATACTTAATTGATGGGTACAGCACTTCTGCCTCAGGGGCATAAAAAGCTTCAGCAAAGCAGGAGATGTAGTACCAAACAGAGGACAAAGAAAGAACAAAAGTGGCAGCACTTCATGTGAGACACAGGGCCCATTCTGGCTAGTGGCCAGAATAAATTCCTTCCTAGCAAAGACAGTGCAACATGGATGGTTTTGCTCTTCTGGATAACTGAAAGAGAGGAAAAACCCCAATCTGTAGTCACTGCCTCCCCTGGATGGCTAGAAATAAACAGCTGGAAGAGTAAACTGTGTTTTAAGCACTGGGTTCAGAAAATTAAATTAAAAGAGTTAATTAAAAGGTACTAGTTGTCCCTAGTTACTCAAACTGCCTCTTGAACAATTTTCTGACCATTTGCTAGGTGTGTTGGGTGGAAACCCAGGAATTAAATCTTCTTGCAGGCAATTCCCACTGAATCCATCCCTGAAATGCAAAGTGCAATCTATGTTTTTTTTAAGTAAAAATTTAATTTATAAATGCATATAATGAACAAATCAGTTGATCTTTATGGGAGGATTGGCGCAAATCATCATCATGAACTGGGTGAACTTCAGAGCTTTTTGTGGAGGCTTTTCCAGGCAGTGACTTGTGAAGGTGCACATAAAGATGATTGTAAAGAAGAGTAAACTGGCACAGGAAGGAATGACAGCTACCTGAGACCTACAGAAGTTAGAGAAAGGTGGAGAGTCACCTGTCATAGAATCATGGAATCCCAAATGGTTTGGGTTGGAAGAGAGCTTAGAGCTCCTCTCATTCCCCCCTCTGCCATGGGCAGGGACACTTCCACTACACCAGGGTGCTCCGAGCCCTGCCCAACCAGCCTGGAAGTGTACAAGAATTACAAGCCATCCTTTCAGCTCCCAAATCATACATTCTTCTCCTTATCTCAAATAAACACTGGTTAACACACTCCAGAGCTCAACTCCAAGCACTGGAAACTCCAGAGAAGGATCTGGCAGCGGTCAGAGGTTGCTCTGGCCATTCACCAGGCTGGCGACCTGACGGGTTTCCAGCCAGGGCAGCAGCTCCAGGGCAATGCTGTGGCAGCACGGAGGATGTCCAGGCTCAGAGCAGCTATGCTGGGGCTGGAGGGCAGCAGGAGGCACCCCCTGAGCCCAGCCAGTGGCACCCACCAGCGCTGGGCCTGCCAGAGGGCTGTGGGCACAGCTATCTGCCTGGCTCTGCTCCCTCAGCCACACCTGGGGCTCTCCCCAGCCTCAGCAAGTGCTTCAGTGCTGTGTGACCACGGGGGCTTCTCTTCAGGTGTGGGACAGAAATATCCTTCTGCTTTTCCTGTGCTCTTCTGCACTTCAGTAAGACGTGCAGCACATTGCAGCTGCATTTGCTCTGATGGCAGAGAGCTTGGCATTGATGGCTCCCAAAATTTCTGCAGCTCCATCTGCTGATGCAAATCCTCCTCCAAAGCACTGGAATCCTGTGTGCAGACCCTGCACTGGGCAGTGCATCTTCCCAAGCTGGCTATAACTTTGTCTCTGAGCTCTGCACAGTCAGCCATCACCACGGAGTGACAGATGTCACAAGGGGAAGCACTGAGAGAATCAGAGGGGAGTGCAAACACAGATATTAACAGGTCAGCTGCTCTCCTAACACCGAGCTTAATTATACACAACCCATGTACACCTTGGAGCCTTAATTCTGCAAACACTCACATGCATGCCTCTGATTTTAGATGTGAATGTTTACTACACTGGATTTTGGCTGATCAGCCTATCTATCAGCTGCACAAGTGGTCTGCATTCTGGTTTTAACTTAGCTTACTTAATTTGTTTTTAAGTTTAATCTTAAAATTTGAAAACTTTGTAAAAACTCCATTCACACAGATTAGAAATTGGAACTTAGTTTCTAAAAGATATTGCTTGGGAAACAAAACCTAAGCCTGCAAAGCACAGAGTGGATTTACTTGCAGGAAGTCAGTAGGTGCTCAGCAGTTTGGGATCTAAGGGTGTTTCTAAACAGCCTGGCCTGCCCTACCAAGTCCCCCTCATAAATTGACTAAGCTGTGAAATAAAAAAAGACAAATTTCTGTTTATCTCACTGGAAAACATGGGTTGTATTTTCTGCTATTTAAAGGCAAAGGGTCAGAGAGGGAGTTATCTGCAGTGACATGAGCTGAAATATGATTGGGAAAATATAAAGATGGAAAACACAGCATATCTTGCCAATTATGTGCCACAGCAAACATTACTTGTCATCTCTCTATAGAGGCCATAACTCACAGCCTGGAAAAATGCAGACCAGAACTCATCCCGTGCCTGCTTTGGGCTTTGCCTCCTCCTTCTTTGGTAGACTATGTATGGTCTAACAGGTTTTTGTTATTTTCATCTTTCTTTAACCTAGCATGAATTATTAATAAAAGCAAATAAAAAAATCATTGAAGTATCATCTTCCTAATGTTTTCTTCCCCTTCTGTTGAAAGTTTGGGGGGTTGGTGCCTTAAAATATTGTATTCAGTTGAAATTAAAATTATGGTTTCCTATAAGTCAACAGTGTGGCTTTACAAAGATTAGTACCAATAAATAAAATATAGATTGGCTTTAAGAGGCATTCAAGACTCTGGGAGGTTTATTCTCTGCCCATTTTCACGGGCTAAAGTTTCTTTCATTGTTACATTAAAGTCTTGCAGAGGAAACACTCCAAAACTGCGTGTTGAAAAGTGATGATTTCTGAAAATACTCTCTTTAAATTTATAAAGTTACTACTCAAGGCATGTGCACTACAAAAATCAGAGCCATTATTTTGGAGTTCAAATAAGTCTCCCCTTTTCAGAGGGCTCTGAGCCCCCCATGCCCCAGCCTTGCTTGGGGAATGCCCTGCACTGCCCTTGCCATGGGAGATCTCCCACCTTCCTGATGAGATGCAATCTTTCTGTTTCTCTGGAACATGTACTCACAAGACACCTCTGAAGGCAGGTATGAAAACCTTGTGATGGGAATTCCAACTGCAGTGACCTTGGGGCAGTGTTTTATCTTACAGTGACAGTCCCTGCTGAGAAAGATTGACTTTTTGGCATAAAGCAGCTTTGGATGATCAGGCCATATTTCAGCCTGGCCTCTGTTTTGCCTGCAAACAACTGTTCTCCTGCAAGACATTGACAGTAAAAACTGGTTGTAAGGGCTAGAAACCTAGCACAGAAATTCAGACTCTGACCTTACTTGACTAGATAGCAAGACTCCTGTTAATGACTTTTTTCTTCTGTGTATCTTGGGGGGTTCATAACAGCATTAGTTCAGAAAACAGAGTATTTATCAATCTTTCCTCTAAATATTGACCAAACCATATGGTGCAGCAGCACTTAGAACCTAGTTTCCCCCAGACCTGTGCAGGTAATCTTCCATGCAATACAAAACAACAAGGATTTTCCTGCCAGAGCTCCAGGAGCATTTGGACAATGCTCTCAGGCACAGCTAGGGGTTGTTGGGGTGTCTGTGCAGGGCCAGGGGTTGGACTCCATGACACCTGAGGGTCTCTTCCAGCTCAGGAGACTCTGTGATTCTATGATTTCACCAGTGGTTGTTCACTTGGTCTGTCATTGTGGAGTTCAAAGAATCAGACTTTAAAACCTGACATAAGAGACCACAGCAGTGTTTAAAATCAAAATGCTCCATTAAATGATTGAAGATTAAATCTGTTCTTCAACACACCTGTACTGGGATGTTTTCAGAAGTGTTTGTCTATAACAGAGTGACAATATGAAAATTTACTCATAACTTTCCTGTTAATTTTTCTGTTAGATCTACTGGAGAGGAAAATATCCTAGATCTTCTCTTTTCCCTACCAGCAGGAGAGCTATTCCTGACAGCTACTGAACAAGTTAGTTAAGGTTTTGTCTTGTAAGACAGTTGCCATTTGTTTCAATAGGCAGGAGTGTGAACATTCCTTTTCCTTTATGTTGTTTGAAGCCATAGAAGAAAAGTTGATTTTTATACTTGGAAAACAAATCATTGCTTAATTAGGTCCAGTGTAGAGCCAACAGCGCTGTGAATAAAGGAAAGCCAACAGGATCTCCTGGTTTAATGTGTGCATCAGGGCACACCTGGGATGATCCCTGAGCCAAAGGCATTGGGCACAATGTACAGAGGTGCTGAGCTGGCCTGATGTGCTCAACAGCTTTGGGACCAGTTTGTCCATGAGGATTCTTGTTTTGATTTCAGCTTTTCTTGTTCCCATGAGTAATGTCAGGTGGATGAAGGTATCAATGTGATTGTACTGAAGCATTTTCCAGGGTAGAAGAGAGCAAATAATTAATGCATTTTAGTAAGACCAAGATGAAGATTTGGCTGAAACCAGTTTTGCTGTAATGTTCTTTGCAGACCACTATTCAGAGCCCTCAGGACTCCCTCCATCCTCCCACACACAGGGTCCTTGAGGCCTCTGCAGGGCTGTTGTGCCTCTCTTCTCTCAGATGTCACCAGAGGAGGGTCTCCACTTTGCTGTGTCCCTCTGCAGAAGTGCAGTCAAACAGTTTGTACCATTTCACTGTCTCATTTAGCAGTGGCCATGCTGATCACTTGTGGCAAAAGGAGATGGGTTTTTATTTTCCCCTGTGATGCCAGTGTGCTGCTGTGCTCTAGATTCCATGAAATGTGGGCATATCCCAAGGCAGTTCTTTGAGATGACAGCAAAGTTACTGTTGAACACCTGCTCACAAGGTTGCACCCTGCAAAAAGGGCCACTGAGGCACCTGATGAAAAGCCTTTGCCACAGCTCTTGCTCTTCTTGTGATCCAGCAGAGCCCAAATCTGATTTTCAGTTTCTATCAAAGGCACCTCTGATTGTTCAGATCCTTAGGCTTGAACCACATTTCACCTGAAGACAGATGAGCAGGGGGGTTTTGGCCTATCCTGCTTTAAAACCCTTGGTTTTGATTGTGGCCATCTTCAGGAACAGAACTGCTGACCACCATAGCAAATATATTTGTTTTTAAGTGTGTCCATAATTGCAGTGTTGCATCATCTCCATGGTTATTTTAAAAATTCTCTCTGTGACTTTACATTATTAATAAGGTGTCTACGAAATCTTCTAGAAAAAACATCCTTGTGTTGATCCAGTTGTGACTTCATCACTCCCTGCCATAACCAGACCAGGTCCTCAGTGGGAGCAAACTGATGGCACTCTGTCCTTTCTCTTCATGCTGTTGGCACTCTCGTCACCAGCTGTCACGGTACGATATCCTCAGGGTGGCAGGAGGGCAGGGCCTCCCTTTGGAAGGACAAACCAGATAAAATGACCCAGGAAATGGAGACTATGTGCTGGGCACTGGTGGGAAGCTCACTGTGATGAGCGGGAAGTTCAAGCCTGTGATCACAAATATGCTCTAGGATGAATTTAAATGTTTGCTTACTCTAGCTCTACAATAAACTGTCACTTCACTGGAAGATGGATTATATGTGAATTTTAAAAAATACATGCTACAGATTAGAACAGGAAAATGTTGTTTGATGCTTCCTTCTAGAGAGTTCCAAGTGTTCCAAGGTTAATATCCCCATTGCCATTTTAAAGATAGGAAAAGAGAAACACAGAAGAGAGTGCCATGATCCCTAAGCAACACAACAGCAGGGCCAGGAGGAGAATCACCCTTAGCAGCAATAAGAGAATTCAAATAATTACAGTACATTTGCATAACATTCATAAAATAGATTACCCAGCAAGGATAAAAGGAAAGAAGCCTGGATTGGAAGAGATTTGGTTTGGTGTGCCATCCAAACTGTGGGTTGGGAAATAGATCACAAGAATCTCTGGTAACCGAGGGAACTTATTTGTATGGACTAACACACACAAACCCTATTTCCATAAGAGTTACTCAGGCACATCCTCCCAGATTGATATGAGCCTCTGCTGGCTGCACACGCCCGGCACGGCCATGGCCAGGACAGCCACATTAGTGTCACTCTGAAGTCATATCCTAATCACAGAGCCAGCCCATCAGTGCCACTCCTGAGGCAGAGTGAAGTCTCGCTCCGAGACAGGGGGATGAGGTCATGTGTGGCTCACTGACTTTATTGCAAGTGGCAAGACAAAGGTGCCTCTCACACTCCCCAGGCAATGACTTTAAGGATGAAATTGCCTGAAAAATACAATCAGTTGTTAAATGCTAGAGAAGGGACTAGTGTATTAGTTGTTGTTGGAATGGTATTTTGTAACACACCATGCCAAAGGCTAATTAAAAAAGCAACAAGGGTACATTATCTTCACCTAATGGTAACCTGGACTGTTCTTGTGCTCTGTCACCTTGAAAAACTTCTTATAGGGGTATATGGATCCTCACATCACACATCTCTCTCTTTGCTGTTTAGGGCAAGACCCTCAGGCTTGATGTCCTGTTTGTGGGCACCAAATCTGACTTACGGCTTTATGGCACGTAGGTTGCACCCTTTTTAACCAAAGCAAAATATTATTTCTCTGGACGGTAACCTGGAGCACACCCTGACAGAGATCCTTGGGAAAGAGCAAGAGATGCTTTTCCCTTTTAGCCATAGAAAGATGAGCTGTGTCAGATATTCAAGGTTGCTACACCTGCTGACAGGGAAGAAGCAGAAGAACAAGGAGACCACCTGAGCAGGAAGTTACATTAAAATATTTCATGATGTTTGAGAGCCTGAGTAGTTTTATCCTTGAGACTGCAGGAACGTCTTTGCAAGAGAAAAATTCGCCATTGGATTTCAACCCTCTGTGATTTTTTTCAAAGTTTAGTTTAAAATTAAAATATATATAACCTGTTTAAATTTGAAGGTTTTTTAATTCTTTAAATGAGTTTTATGGAGTTTTGTAATTTGGATGCCATTCAACTCTTGGCTGTGTTCTGAAACCAACAAAGAATTTGTCCTATCCATCTTTGCCTTGTAATGGATAGATAGAATATATTAAGAGTTATCACCTCAAAGACAGATCAAAGTCTACTTCCTTTAATATTGACTTTCTTTAAAAGGACCTAAATATAACCTGCTAGCTAAATAATTCAATTTTCAGAGGGAGGGAAGGAACTGAGAGCATGTTTACACAACAGACCACAACAACTTCGCAATTTTCTGATTTCTTGGAGAAGAAAAAATCCTTCTCACATTTTCTGTTTAAGGAAATGTTGGTCTTAGATTAAATGAGCCCAGATCTGTCAGCCATCCAAATGGACTCTTCACTGACATAAGTGGCAAACACTTGCATGCATCACTGACAGGAAGAGCTCAGCTCAAGGAAGAGAAACAATGAGCTAATCTGAAAAAATGGTCCATTTTCAGATGTTTTCCAATGTTGTGCAGGGGGCTTTTTACCTTCTCTACTTGAGCCACTCTGATTATCAAAGGTGTTGAAAGACGGGGCTTTCAAACAGAGTCATGTTGTTCTTTTCCTATTCTTTCCCTAAATATCTAAGTTTTGGAAAACACGTATCAGAGTGCACATATCAGATGTGATAAAATACATGCGCAGTGTTCTCAGGAGTTCCAGAGCAGAGTGGCAAGGCTGCATCTCTGCATTTCATGGGAATGCCAGGAATGAGGTACTGGGAACATATCCTGCCATACAACTGAGCAGTGCCTGGGGCCAATCTGTCCAGAGGGCTCCCCCACAGCTGCTCAGGGCTCTCCTAGCTCCTGTTCTCTGTGCTGTCTTCTGTCCTCATGAAATATCCATGTTTTCTACCATGCTAAACATTGTTTGATGTGGTTTCTGGTTTTTTGAGATTTCATTTTACATGGGGAAGAGACAGAGAGAACTCAAGACTGGAAACCACAGATCACAACTTCAGCTTCTGAATGAGGAATGCAGTGCTGTGAGTGATTAGCTTCCAATGGTGGCTCTAAAAAAACCTAACCTTTATTTGGAAAACACATTCTTTGGTCTTTGCATTTTAAGTGCTGTGGAATCAAAAAACACCAAGTAAACTTCACTTCGAGTGTTTTGCAGAATGGGGATATGAGAGCTTTAACCTCAGACCCATTTCTTTGGGTATTTATGTTTGTTATTATTAATGCTGCTTTAGTTAAGAATTTTGATATATTTTGTACTGCTGCAATAACTGAAAACACGGAAAAAGGAAGTGGAATCTTCTGTCAGTTGATTGGAACAGTATTTGTAAATGCCCTGACATCTCAAACCAGAACACACCCACTCTTTCTCGTGGCAGAGAGGGCACTGGATGCAGCTGCTATGGGAGAACTATTTTGTGTGGTGGGAATCTCTTACAGCAAGACTGATTGCTGTGCCTGAGTCCCACCAGGTACAAACAACAGGCCAGTATCCCTGTGGAGATGTCTGCACCCCAGAAATGTAATTCCAGCTCTTCTCAGCATTCTGTCTCTGACCGCTGCCTTCAACAGGAACCAAACTCCTTTTTTTCCATCCCTAAGTACATGAATAAGGCTGCTGTCCTGTGCACACAAATGGGAGACGTTTTGGAGAGGATTTCTGAGAGCAGGACAGTGAAATACTGTGGTTGAAGCTGACACACATGGAAGTGAACCACAGGCAGGTGCCCTGCCGGGACACAGCACGTTGGCAATGACAGCAACAGCGTCGAGGTGCACACACTCACATCCTGTCCCGCCCCGGCTGGCACGAGCTGGGAGCTGCTCTTCCCCCAGCCCAGCAGCCGAGCCCATGGCACCCCCGTGAGCCCCCGCTGGTGCCATGGCGGGGCAGAGTGAGCCCAGAGCAACGTACCCACTTTGAGCTCCTTGCCGAAGACGGTCCTCTCGCCCAGGGCCGAGCAGTTCCAGCGCCCGTTGCGAAACTGGAACTGGCACTCGTTGATGCCCATCTGGGACCCTTCCCCGATGACAATGATCGCGTCAGGCCTGCTCTGGCAGATCGCCCGCTGCCGGGGGGCGAGCCCCGGGATCTTGTTACAGATGATGCTGGCTCCCAGGGCCACCACAGAGGAGAAACCCCTGCAACGACAAGACACCGGGGGTGGCTGAGGGGAGGCTCGTCCCAGAGGCAGACGCAGCACCCTCTGCCTTCCTGTGCTGCAGGACCCGGCGTTGGCAGGTGCCCCCGGAAAACACCCGCCTTTCCCCCTGTCGCTTCCCTCTCCCTCTCTCCAAGCCAAGGCAGAGATAAGCAGCGCGTGGGCTCCTGCCAAAACAGGACCAAACTTCCTCGTTCGTGAATTAAAGCACATGCAAAGGCACTGCCTGCCCGGGCCACGCACAGGCAACGGGCTGGGAGGGTTTTCCCAAACCTGTCGAACAGTTAGAGAGACGGAGGGAGGGAGGTAGGAAGGGAGGGAAGGAGGGGGGACAACCCACGCTCCCTGCCCCGGGGCCGCGCCGCCTCCTCCCGCACCCATCGCACCTGGAAGGGTCGTGCTGGGCCGGGGATGCTGCGGGACCGGAGCGCCGCCACCCTCCCTGCGCCCCACTCGGGGCGGGCGGCGTTGTCTCCTCGGGCGGCAGCCGCCGAGGGATGTCCCCGCGGGACGCGCGGGCAGGTACCGGCAGGGAGCGACGGGAGCGACCAGGGACCGCCGGCAGGGCTGGGGAAGGGGATCCCCCCGGGTGTCTCCTCCCGACAGGGACCGCTGCCCAGCCCCTCGCAACCCCGCACATCGCCGGGGCCGCCACCTCGCCCCGCTGGAGGGTCGCTCCGAGGTACGGGCACTTTACCTGTCTTCCGAGAAATAATCGTGATCCCCACCACCATCACTTTTTTTTTTTTTTTAAAAGACTTCCCGAGTTAAATAATAACAGGTCTGGGCAGGTTGGGCTGAGCGCGCGAGAGAGCGCGATTGTTATAAAAGAAAGAGAAAAAAAAAAAAAGTTACTTACCCGATCTTGATATACACAATCCCCAGGCTCAGGAAGATGTGGAAGATCCAGCGCCTTGTTTTCCTGTTCATATTCCTTGCTTGCCGTAGCTCAGACCAACACGCGAAACGATGCCCGGCGCGCTCGGGGCTCGGGCCGGTCCGTCCCTGGCGGCGCTGCCGCGGTCACGGCCGCCCGGCCGAGCGGGGCAGCCCCCGCCGCGCCCCGCAGCGCCGGCCGCTCCGCGCCGAGCCCCCGCCGCTTCTCACCATGGCCCCGCCGGGGCTCCGCTCCACCCGCGCTCCCAGCCCCGCTCCGGCCGCGGGCGCTGTCACGGGGAAAGCGGGGCTGCGGGCTCTGGATGGGCTGCGGGGTCCCGCGAGCGCCGGCCGCGTCCCCACCTTCAGTGTGAATTGTCTCTCTCTCTTCTTCTTCCCCCCCCCCCCCACTTTTTTTTTTTTTTTCTCTCTTTCTCTCTTTTTCAGATATTTGGGCGTGTTCTCCAAAGGAGGGAGTTGTCCAGCCGGGGGGGGGAAAGAAAGGCGGGGAGGTGGGAAGAAGGGGAACCAGGAACGGCAGACGGATCACCTGCCTGCAGGCAGGCACAGGGCGATGCTCCTCCTGCGGGCACGGCCCGGGGGAACGCGGCGGGGGCTCCGGGGGGTGTCACCGGGGGGCGCCCCCGGGGCTGGCCCCGGCCCGCCGGGCGGCATTGGGGCCGCCGCGCCCGGCTCGGCTCGGCTCGGCCCGCACCCGCGCTGCTCCGCGCCGGCAGCGGGGCCGAAGCTTTGACTCCGCGCTCGCCGCCCGCTCGCCGGGGCCGCCGAGCACCTGGGGCCGGTTTTATGCGTTTGTCCCGACGCTCCTCCCCCCGGTCTGCCTCCCGCGTGTCGCGGGCTGTCCCGCAGCCTCCCGGTCCCCGCGCCGAGGTGAGCCCCGGGCGGCCGCAGCATCCCCGGAGCGCCGCCCCGTCCTCACCGGCAGGTGCGGGGGCGGCCTCCCCCGACCCCCAGCGGCCAAGAGAGAGCCCTGTGTGCCCACAGTGACCTCCCCGCTGGTTTTGTGAGCAGTTCTGCCAGAGACAGGGCAGGGCTCGGTCCCGCCGGCCCCGCGTGGCAGTGGGCTCAGGTCGGGTGTCCGCTGTCCGAGCCCAAGGCGAGGGCGGCCCGGGGGCTGCGGCAGCCGGGGCGCTCCGCGGAGCCGCCTGCCTGCCGCGGGGCGGGGGGCGGCCCGGCCGGGAGGAGGATTCCGGCTCCTCGTTGCGGGAATTTACACGGATATGGTGACTATTTTATTATCCACTTAAAATATTTCAAACAGGGAGGTTACCTAAATGATAACAGGGGTGTGGTGCGGGAATTGTTCTGCTGATAATGTTTTTCTGAAAACAAAAACACGATGACAGGATCCCTCATGGTCCCTCCAAGGAGCCGGTCCAGAGCCCCCGAGGAGCCCCTCTCGCGGGGCAGCGGGTGCGTCCGCACGGAACCCCCGCTCTCCCGAACCACTCCAGAGGGAGGACCAAGAGGGCTGCAGCCGGTCCTGGGGGGTGGGCGGCCAGGTCCGTCCCTGCCGTGCACCCGGGGCAGGAAAAGGGGTGTCCCAGTCCACCTCTCCATCGCTCCGAGTTTCACGGAGCGGCGGATGATTCACATCACCTTAGCTCTCCGCAGCCTCTCCAAGCGGCCGGGCCGCCCTTCCCACGGCGGCCGGAGCCAGCGGGCAGCCTGACCCAGACCCGGGGCGGAGGAGGGAGCGAAATGCGGGGGTGCGGGGACTGCCGAGTGTGCGGGGGTGCGGGGTGTGGGAGCGCAGGACTGCGGGGTGCGGAGGGTGCGGGGGTTGCGGGGGTTGCGGGGTGCAGGGTTCGGGTGTGCAGGGTGCGGGTGAGCAGGGTTTGGTGGTCTCGGGGCGGTGCGGGGCGGGGCGGAGGGAGCGCGGACGCCCCGAGCCCCGCGGGCAGCGCCTGCCGCAACCTCTTTGTCGGAGCGACACCTGGCGGGCATGGCCGGAACTGCAGCCCCGGGGAGCTGAGCGGAGAGGGAAAAGTAGATGGAGAGGGGAGAGTGGGTGGAGAAAAAAGAGGATGCAGAGGGAAGTGAGGATGGAGAGGAAAGAACGGATGGAGAGGGAAGAGAGGATAAAGAGGGAAGAGCGGGTAGAGAGGGAAGGATGGCTGTAGAGGGAAGAACAGCAGGCAGCAGTGGGCATCCCTCAGCCCTACAGGGCATTTGGGGTGGTGGCAGCAGGTGCCCCAAGGCTTTTGCAGCCTCCAGTGGAATAAAGCAGGCTCACAAACCTGGAGCACACCCAGCACCAGGGACAAAGGGATGGGCCAGAGCCGATGGGTGTGAATAGAGGGCAGCAGGTGTTGATGAGAATGAATTCAAGGCTTAAGGCAGATCCTCTTTGAGTGGGAAACCTCGCAGCAGAGACAAGTGCCATTAAGAGGCAGTAGAAGGGCCATATTCCAGTCTGCAGTTGCCCATCACCTCCTTGACCAGCAAGGACGATGCTGAGTTGGTGCTGACAGAGCCGTGCCCCACTCCAGTGCCACATGCAGGGAGTGGCAGGGACAGGTCTGCGACAACCCGAGGGTTTGGGAGAGCTGCCATAGCCTGCACACCACAGGCTCCTCCAGCAAACACGGCTTTTTGCCTCACCCCAGGAGGGGACATGGCAGCGGTTTGGGCTGCACCTTGCCCAAACACCTGGCCTGTTGCCATCGTGTGGCATCAGTTTGATCAGTCAGCAAGGCAGTGTGGATGTGCCTGGCTCTCTGTGCACATGGAGCAGTTCCTGAGGGGCAGAGCAGACCCTGTTGCTGCAGCCAGGCACCAAAGCATCTGCTTTGCCTGGGCACATGTGTGAGTGAAGGGGTTCCAGTTTTGCTCCACATATAGCTCAGGACAATAATGTCCCAAACCATCACTGGGGCTCCTTAGGGCCAGGGCAGTCCCAAACAACCTCCAAAATCCTGCAGGTGAGCGACAGAGCTGCTGCTGAAGAGGCCTCAGGGACACACGATGGAGGTGGGGGTTGTTGCTTTTTTTGTTGCTCTTAGTACAACTGGTCAGATTGGTTCAATAGTCCTTGGGCAGAAATGGGCACAGAATGTCTCAGGAGTCTCATCCTGAACCTGAGCTTCCTTTCCAAAGAGCAAATCTACCCTTTGAACACTAAAATAACCGGGAGGTCATTTTAAATTTGCTTCTGAGTTTCGGTCCATATTCCCCACTGTGGTGATCTGGCACATAAAGGAGATCTTCATGCTTAATTTTTCTTATTTATTTATATATTTATTTATTTCTGATGCTGAAGCTAGTGATGATTAGTATAATTCAACCTCATCTGTTTAACACAGCACACGGGTATGGGATAGGTCAAGGAAAATAAATTACTCTGAATTTCAATTCAGAAAATAAACTACTGGACTAATCAATTACTTTCTCTTACTCTGTTCTTTCCTAAAAAATTTGTGACCTAGATGCATTTGAAGCATACATAAAATAACATTCCAGTGCAGATTACAGGAGGTAGTTTGGCTTGTTTGGCAGTTTCTTCGGCTTTTTAATAATTTTTAAAAGTGCTGTAGACTTTAAATCATCCTTTCAACTATGATGTCTTTTGAGTGGTCTGAAATAATTAATCCTTACCTACTGGTTCAGGGCATGCATATCCAGCTTCCTTTTTTACACTATGTCTTCATATTTATTACTTCTAATAAATAGATTCTAACATCTGCATAATAAAATCAAATTGAGGCATTATGATAAATTATTTTACTTCTCTTTACAGAGTAGAGTAATAAGTTACAGGCAAATTGGTAAATTAACACAGAACTTAGAACAACAATCAGAGATTAATGACAGAACAGTAGGAATCAGGAAATTGCCTGTGGCAATAGAAATTAACTCAAAACCATGCTCTTAAAAGGATTTAAAAGAATCCCAGAGCTCCCGGTTCATGAGAAAATATCTGCAGGTACAAAAAGCAGGTCTCTGGATTCTTCTGGAAGAACCCTGAGGTCTCTCTGCAGGAACTTGGGAGGCAGCTTTTGCTGTCTGTGCTGTCAGGAAGTGGCAGGCCTGTTCCAAACATGTTCCTCTGACCTTACAAGGGAGGGGATCTAAGGCAGGCGAAGAGTGTGGCCCTCTGTGCCCCAGGGAGCAGAGCTGCTGTGTGGTCAGCAGCCCCTGAGCAGCTGGTGTGTGGACATGGCCGGAGCGGGATGCTGGCAGCCGGACTGGGGAACAGTGCCCTCAGCTCTGTGCCCAGCCTGCAGGCATGGAGAGGCTGAGCTGTGCCTGCAGGGGAACAGGGGACAGCCTGAGAGCCTGATTCATCCCAGGCTGTGGCAAGAGGAGGTTTGGTTCTGCTGGTCCTCCCAGTGCCTAAACTGGACTACAGGAAGGCTGGAAAGGGACTTCACAAGGGTCTGGGTTGACAGGACAAGGAGGAATGGCCTTAAGCTGAAGGAGGCCAGGTTTCAATGAGATTAGGGTAGAAACTCTTCCCCGTGAGGGTGCTGAGGCCCTGGCACAGAGTGCCCAGAGAAGCTGTGGCTGCTCCTGGATCCCTGGAAGTGTCCAAGGCCAGGCTGGACAGGGCTTGGAGCAACCTGGGATAGTGGAAAGTGTCCCTGCCATGGCAAGGGGTGGAATGAGATGAGGGAGATGAGGTTTAAGGTCCCTTCCCACCCAAACCATTCCATGATTCCATGGTGCCTAGCAGTTTCTGACTCATGACCTGAGCCACAGGGCTCTCCTGCCTCTCCTGAGATGCTCAGTGCTATAAGAAAACACACCCCCAAGCAGAGCAAATAGTTTTATTCCAGATATCATCTCTGCTCTCACCTTTTACTACCCATGTCTTTATTTAGCAGCAGCAACTTTCTTCTGAACAAAGCCTAGGCCCAAGCTACACCCTGGAGCCATCCATCACTTGTTGCCACAATGGTGTTTCTATTGTTAATTGTTTGTCAGAGCTGCTTTTTGGGGTTAGACAGTGCAATGATTTAGTACGCCAGCTAATCAGCTCTGAAAATGTATTCTCAAAATAAATTAGATCCAAAAAAAAAAGAAGCTTGAAAAGACTGTTGGTGTCGATACAATCCTTTGGGACTGCTGAGCTCCTTCACAAAACCACAGGATCCAGGAGCTCAAGAGGTTCAGTGCTGCTCCTGCTCTCGGCATGGGGCAGTGAAGCCGAGTAAGGAAGTTTGCACAGCACACATCTGCTCAGTGTGTGGTTCTTGTCAGGGTTATTAATGTCTCATTTTTCATAAGCATAGAGAAATACAAGGAATATACCCACCTAAAATGAAAAAAAAAAAAAAAAGTTGTCTGTCTTTTTTTTCCTTTTTTTTTTTTTTTTAAGATGGCCTCTGATAACAGGAATTCACAAGGGAAAATGTGGTTAAAAGCCCATTTTGTAACTAGATCCTAGATGCACATACCATCAATACTCCAGTTCTGGCTCCCTTTTATCAGGCTAATCATAGCTGCTGTGTTTTGTTGTCAAAACATCTCCTGTAGAAATCAGACCAGAGAGTCCTTTCAGTAGCGGAAATGTAAGGTTAATATACCAATGCTCCCTGTATTAAGAATCTCCTGCCTCCTAAAAGCATGTGGAAAAAAGGATATAATAAATAAATAAATAACATTCACAAACCCAGGGCTCTTCTTGGCCCACTCCTGCAATATATCAAATCATCAGCAACCACAGTGACTTCTCAGTTTACAGATGTATTCGTGTTTCTGCAGAAGGAGCAATAAAAAGGCTACTGCAGAGCTGTTCCCTGTGAGCAGTGAATTCTGTGAGGAGCTGCAGCAGGTCAGAGCTCAGGGAGGGTGAGAGCCACCCGCCCTGCCTGACAGGACTGACCATACCACCTTCCCAGGGCAAGCCCTGTCAGGTTTGGGACCCTTGTGGCAATAAAAATGTGGCATGTGCCCTGTTGTGATCAATCGCCTTCTGATCAATTGATTTGGTGACACAAACAGGTGCCTGGCTAGCTCAGGCCAGTGGTCAGAGAACCCCAGGGGAGATACCCCTTGGGAAGGAAGCTCTGATCCCCAATCCCACCCAGGTGAGCTCCAGGTGGAGTTCCCCCCAGGCCAGGGATATGGAGACCCCAGCAGTCAATGCAAGCCAGGAAGCAGAAGTAGTTTGGGCAAGCATAGGTGCCTGGAATCTAATTATCTGCAGTTCCATCTAATTAGTAACTGATGGGCTCAGAGGGCTGTGGGAGCTTGGTGAGGAGGGGGAGGGATGATGAGAAGGCACTAGAAGATTTGGGATGAGGAAAGAGGTGCTCTGGTTGGACGATTTAGGATTTTACTGGCTGTTCAGTAATGTGGAAGACGCAACTAGTTTGTGCCAGAGTGGTGCAGAGCTGTGCCTGTGTGTGAGCACCAGGCAGGCTCTCCTCTGCCATGGCCTCTAACACATCTCACGGCTTTTGGACATAGATACAGCTTGGGAAGCTCCTGGAAACATGGCCTGTGAGTCCAAGGTTTCTCTGGGCTAGGGTTTCCTCAGACTTTTAATCCAAATACAAATAGAGGAATAGTTTACATCCAAACCAAAGTAATGGGTTGTGAAGCTGCTCCAAACCTGAACTCCTGAGTTCCATCCAGCCTTGTTTCTCAGGCAAAATCATATGATTGTGTCTGGGAGTTGAGGATGTCTCTCTGTATGAAGACATGACCATCAATTCTGAAAAAACACAGTGTTAAATGAACCCAAGGAACTTGGAGGATGTTCAGGTGCTGTTTCGCAAATCCCTCAATCTTTTCCCTGTGCTGTCTCTGGGAGCAGCTGTGGTTGCACCGAGTGGTTTCCCTGTCTCCTGTGGCACATCCAGGCACACACTGGACTGGTGTTGGGGCTGTATTCCAAACTGGGATCGGGATTACCCTGCTACAACTGCAGGCTGTGCCCCCCTCCCTTGGTACCACCTGGAGTGCTTGGAGTTTGGACCCTGCTCTTGCTGCACATACCAGAGAAGGAGCTAATCATTAATATACATGAAGAAAATTCTCTGTTCAGCAGTAATCCTTAACATCAGCAGCAGAATTGGAGAAGCAAACCTCTTTTTGCCAGTCATTTTGAACTAAATATATGAGCCTCACTGGTCTGCATTGTCTGTTCCCTCAAGCAACATGCAAGTGTCACCAGCTGCCCATTGCACATCATGCAGTGACTTCCAGATCTATAATGGCCCATTTCTTTCTTTTTGTTTACCTTTTATTCCCTGACAGGCATAAACACAGCTATTTGTTCACAGGGATGCTGCTCATCCAGATTTATTTTAATTATTCATTTTCCTGCACAGCTTCTTTGGGAGACTTTCCTGATTCCACCCCACATGTTACTTGTTGCAAACACACTGGGGAATGTGTCATATTTGCAAAAAATAATATTCCTTTGTTATCACAACATCCACTTGGACAAATACTATTTTTGCTTTTTTTTAAAAAAAAAGACATGACATTTCCTTTACATATTTATTAATGGACACAGAGGTGAAAAGATGAACTGTCAAAGCAGATTATTCATTGCCAAAGAAAGGTCTTAAACACTGTGGATCTGATCCAGAAAACACGACACAGTCTTCCAGGCAGTGTAAGAACCAGAGAGCTGTGGATGCTGTTAAAAGAAGGTTCCAAAGCCATCAGATTCTCCAAAAGGCTACAGAGAGGTGGAGCAGCAATAGCACATGTGGAGGAAAGAGAGCTGGGCTGCCAAACTGGATGTGGAATGTGCATCTTTGCTGACTGTGGCCAGCTGGTGTAGAACCTGAAATCCTGCAGGTGCCTTTTGGTGACAAAAGCTGCTGGGAACCAGCAATTTACCATGGAAAATGCTGAGCTCTGGTAGCTACTCCAGCATGGGGGCACTGGTGAGGAGAAGGAGGAGGCAGAGCTGTGCTGCACACTGGTCACTGCAAGAGCACCCTGAGCTGCAGAGCTGGACACTGGCCACTGCAGCAGCACTGGTCACTGCAGAGCTGTGCTGGACACTGGTCACTGCAGCAGCACCCTGAGCTGCTCTTGGCTGGCCAGGCTGGCTGGGTGATGTGCCCAGCACGTGTGGCTGGGTGGGGAACACTTTGGACAACAAGGGTGGTGTCCATTCCCTGGCCATGTGCAGGGCGGAGTCACACAATCCTGGATGGGAAGGGGTAACAAATAGCATGAGGAAATCATGTGGAGATGAGGGGAAGCAAACTTATGTTCATGGCAGGAAGGAGAGAAAGGGTGGAGAAAGTGGAATGATGGGGAGGAGGGCACAGAAAGACACAGGTCCACTTTCTGTTGTGACGAAGTCTGACCTTGGGCTAAACCATATTTACAAATCTGACAATCAGCAGATTGTCATAGTCATAGTCATTTTGAGACTCTGACTAGATTAATATCTCTATATAACTATAATTAAAATGACAGAACTCAAACCCTGTTTTTTTCCAAAATAAAACTTCCCTTTTCATCTATTCAAAGATTTGAGATGCACTTTTACAAGGTTGATGTCAAGATGTCACTAGAAATGCACGAGGCCATGGTGATATCATGGTGCAAGAGAGAGTCACAAGCAAGGCACATAAACTTTATGAAATATTGTCATTTTTTTCCCTTCCATTTTGGCCATTGCCTAAACTGGAACCATAAAACTCATCTTAAAATAGCACTGCAGGTTAAAAAAAAAAAAAAAAAAGGGAAAAGTACTGAACTGGATTTTGTTTTCCAGCCAAGTTTGTTCAAACAGCCTTTGCTAATAGTAGAGCTTTGGGGCAATTCTGTGGACCCTAAGAAAGTGAATTGTATTGCACATATCTGGGCTCTTAGCAATAATTTCCTATCTCCTTGCAAAGCTGGGAACATTTCTCTATCTACCTATGCACAGATATATTATATGTCAAGATGAAGGGTAAAATAGTCTTGTGTTCAATATTTAGTTTAAAATTATGTAAACAGTATTAACTGATCTGTCAAAAATGTGTTCATGGAAAATGCTTGACTAAGCTGATTCCTGTTTTTGGAAAGGTTGCCTGTACAGACACTTACAGCACATCTGCTTACCACAGGCCTGGTGTCTTCAGAGGCAGCCAAGCAGCCCCCAAGTTACACATTTCCAAACAGTAATTGTGGAGTAAATGCTTCAAAGGTATTAAACATATAACTGTAAACTGCTGGGGGTCCAATGACACAGAAAACGTCGTGATCGAGTCCGAGCCTGCTCTTTGTGCAGCTGAAATGGAAATGGAGGCAAAGCAGTACCAGAGCCCAAGGGGTTGTGGGGGCCTGGTGGGGTTTGGTGGCCAGGGCTGGCTGGAGCAGACCTTGCTGGCTCAGGTCCCATGAAGAGATTTGGTGTCAGAAAACTCAAACCTTTTTGGTGCCTTAGAAGCTCTGTCCTGCCCTATTGCTGCAGTGCTGGTGTGGCCATTCAGGTGTCACCCAGGCTGGAGCCAGAGCTGGGGCCATCTTTGATGGCCAGGTCAGGACACTCAGAAGCTTAATTACTGCTGTGTCAATCTGCCAAAATTGGTCCTTTTTCTAACAAGCTCCATATGTGGGTCCAACACTCTCATATAGTCACCAAGGATAAGCAAAGTATTTGGTGTCTGCTCTTGGAGCTAGGAGGGACTTCCAGATGTGACCTTGGCTCCTGCTTTGGGTTCAACCACCTTTCTATTCACATTCTTGCTGGCCTGGTTCCAGGGACTGATGTTGTCAGTTTGCTGTGGAAGGGAAAGCCCAGAAAGACACCGAGAAATTCAGCCTTTACTAGAGAGTTCCTGGGAGCACTGGGGAGCCGTGGCCGGGGGTGGGTAGGTGCCCACACAAACCCTTCAGACATTTCTGAAGCTCATTCTCTTGTGAAATTAATTTCTTGTGAACTAGAGATAAAAGGAAGAGACTGACTGAAATCTTGGTGAGAAGAAGAAATGAGAGATCTCCACCAGAAAATTTTCCATAAGACGTGAGGGGTGGAAACTGTTGGAGGAACACACCAGCATATTGCAAACAGCAGTGAGCTATGGGATGGAGCAGTGTCTGGAAGGACAGGAGGGAAATCAAGGACCTTTTGATACATTTGATACATCTTAAAGAAAGGAGATTGGAAAGTATCTCATGTTAGTGAAGGGGAAATTACAGAATTCAAGGTTAAATGAAAAGAGCTAAGCATAATTAGAATTAAAAGGGATGAAAGAAGGATGAAAGACGGTGAGATGTCATGGACATGCTGTTGGAAGGGAGAACAGGCCAGTACCCTACCAGAGAAATGAGGAAAACCAGTCAGCTCATATTTCCTGGGAGAACTGGGGAGCCAGGACAGAGCCACAAGTGAGAAATTGCATCAGACATAGTTGCAGATACATTTCTTTGGATTCAGCTGGATCTTACGGCAGCTTAATTGGAAAGGTAATGGTACAGAGGTAGAGAGAATGAATTTTCTGGTGTGTTAAAAGCTCCAGGGGGAAAAAAAGGAGTGAAATTCAGTCAGTAGGCCAGACTCTGGGAGAACAGGATAGACTGGACTGAAATGAAGCTAGAAAGCAAATGAGCAATTTTCAAATTGAGAAAAGGACAGGGAGGAGAGGTCTGCAAACAGAGGAGGAGAGGAAAACTAATTGAATTATCTGGATGATCAGTGAGCAGAACACACTGCACATCACAATTTGCACAGCAGAGAGGTGAGGAAGAGCAGTGCTAAGGGTAGAATATTGCAGATTAACCATTTCAGAGTGCCTGAGAGAGTCAAATAGGAGTTGCAGCCCAATTGAAGGAGCAAGGAGATGCCAGTGTGAGAAACTGGTTGGGTTCTCCCTCCAGAACCTGACAGCACCAAGAGTGTGTGTGGGAATCTGGGAGGAGAAGAAAGAGCCTTGGATCAAGCATGGAGGAGGATGGGGAGAGGCTGGGCAAGCAAAAGGGCTTGGAAGCAGCAGGAACAGGAGGGATCCCCAACCATTTGCACCATGTCTGCTCCTGATCCAGAAAGCTCAGAGAAAGGAAGATGCTTGGAAGAGGAAGAGAGCACAGGTGAGGTCCTGAGAGCTGGAGGAGCTGTGGGTGCCTTGGTGAGCACACAGGGTCCATAAAGAGCCAGGAGGGGAGAGAAAATCAGGAGTGGCGGCACTGGAGTGCTGGTGGAGGTGAGGGGTTGGTGCAACTGGGTGGAGGGGGTGGTACCTCAGCAGGACAGGGACACGACCCAGAGCTGTCAGAGGAAAGGATGAGGAGCATGGTGGGAAGAGCATAGGCTTGGCATGGAAAATGGGAGGGCCTAAGGAAGATAACATTGCCAGACACTGCGATGGACACAGGGCGAGATCAGAGCCATGGCAGACAGGAGCGTGTACAAAATCAAAAAACAAGAGGCAGCTCCTGCCTGTGGTTTCCAGGTACAGCACTTGGCTGCTGTACCAGAAGTGATTGATTACAGAATTAGGCTGGTGCTATTTTGGCCCTGTGACTTCAGATGCTGTAATCTAAGCCCGCTGTGTGCTTATCCTTGCAGCAAGGATAACTCTTGAGGCATAGGGATGCTTTTGGGGGAGACACGTCAGAAAGCTTTTCCCCAAACTGCATTTGTAATCCTGCCACTCCTCTCATCAATCACCAGGCGAGTACAGAACTGGCGGTGTGCTTCCTGTTGGAGTGTTGTGAATTTTCAAAGGCAAAGTGCACTATTGTTTGATAGCCAATTATTCACTGGCATTGATAAACAGGCTCTGCCTGCGATTACTGCAGCAATTACTCACTCTCCTAATTTAGACACAGGGAAAAATTAATTCAAGCTTCCAGTTGATCATTTATATCTTTGGCTTTTGTAATACACATCACAGCACGCTGAAAACAACTCCACCGTAAAGGAAACTGATCTGTTCAAATTGATAAGGTGTTTTACTCTCGTTCTGTCACTGAGGGAGGCATGACCGAGTCCAAGCTGAAGGGCTGTGGCTGAAGGTGGGGGGTTTTATGTTTTGGGGATACAAAAATATGAAAATAATTTTGTTAAACCCTAAATTAAAAACAGAAGGGAGAGATGTCACTGCAGTCAGAAGGGAACTCCATGTACAGCTAAGCAAGCAAATAAAACAGTAGTAGATGTTAAAGTAGTTTGACCTCATCTTGCCCCCAGGCCACCCTTCAAGTGCTGATGGACCCAACTCCAGCCAGCAGACATCCAAGATGCTCCGGGGAGGCTGGTGGGGAGAAACTGGAGAGTGTTGGCAGCCCAGTTTGGAGTGAAGTGGAGGTGGCAGAGGCACATAAAGCTGTTAACAGGTTTGGTAATGGCAAGTTGAACCATTACTTGCTCCTTCTAATAACTCAGGAGCCGTGAGATGGAAAGGTATCCACATACAACTGGAAGAGGGAAAAGCTTTTGTTCACTTTCTTGTTATTATTAAAGTTCCTCCACAGATTGGAAAGGGCACAAGAGTGTTGTGGTAACTGTGAGACTGAGGGAAGAAGCAGCACCTGGGAAGTGCCTTCTCAAGGCTCCTCCATGTCCATGCTGTGGTTTCACTTTCCGTAGCTCTCCCTACAGTTGCTGCTGGCAGAGGTTCAGCTGCCTCCGAGGAGCAGGAAGAGCCTTTCCTCGGAACACGTCTGGCAGCACATCCCTGCCCAGTTGAGAGCAAGGTGGAGCCTCTCTTGTGTCTGGTGAGCAACATGCACGGGCAGGCGATGCCTGGTGCTCTGAGTACAGCAAACTTTGCCTCTGGAGCAGAGCATGGATTGCTGCAGTTTCGTTTTCCAACTCCTGGTTTATTTGCCCCAAGTGCTGTCACTGCAGAGAACTTTCCTGCTCAGGTGCAGGGTAGAACCTGAGTGACCCCAGGAATTTTGTTTCACTGAGATCTTGTCCTGGGAAGCACCCATGCCAGGCAGTGTTCCCAGAAGGAATGCCAGCACTTTTTTCCAGTCCTCGTTGCAGATGGGGTGGAACACAAACAAGGCTGTGGCACCTCTGCTGCTCAAAGCAGATTTGAGGCAAATAATTGGGTGTAAAACTGAAAGGCAGCAAAATATTGTCACCTCTCCAACATCTGTCCCGACTGACAATGTGGTAGCTCAGAGCATTCAGCCAAGGCAGGCTAGGCTGAGCCTAAGTTTGGCTCAATAACAAGAATTAGAAGATTGTTTCAACGGGGAGCCAGAGTCAGGCCTTCACTCATTGCTCCTTCAGCACGGTGATGTTTGATTAGCAGCAGGTCGTTGTGGTTAATGGGCAGCCCAGGCAGGTGCACTGCCCACAGTGAGCTCTGCAGGGGCTGGAGATGATTCTGCCTCTTCCCAGCTCTGGTGGGAGCCCATGTCCTGTCCCCCCTCACTGCCACCGTGGCTCTGCCCATCTTTGGGATGCCTGGAGCTCCTCTAATCTGTCTACATGCCAGGCAAGCAGAGCTCCCGCTGCCTCTTCAGGAGGCACTCACACTCCTGTGCCTGAGCCAAGCAGGGTGTGCTGGGGAGAAGAGGGACACTGCTCTGGGAATGTGCTGTGGCCACAGGCCCTCCATCTAGGGGGTGGGAATGGACACAGCTCTGCAGCTGCTGCCCATGGGAGCTGCTGGCTGGGAACCCTATGCCTGCACATGGCACAGCCATGGGAAATACACATCAGAGGTGCAAGCAGAGACTGCAGCACCCTGAGATTCCCAGCCTTGGTGTTTGCTCCAGGTGTACATGGTCACAAAGCACTGACCGTGATGTTATAACTGGGCTGACCAGAAAGAAAAGAGAAAACTATCAGAGCTCACCTTATCTGAGATAATCATGCACGCTCAGGAACTGTGTAATTCAGTTGCCCTGCTTAGCCAAAAGTTGGAGTTTCTAAAGTTTATTTCCTGTCTTTATAGCAACTGTCTGTCCCTTTATTTATTTTCACTGAAAGCTGCTGGTGTGCTAAAAATAATTTTTGGAGCAATTCTTGTGGCAGATTGTATAACAATCACAGGCTGAAGCTGGAGCAGTTGGGAAGTGAAGGATGCTTCCTTGGGCAATCTCTTCTCATGAACTTCCATAATTTTTATTTTTAAGCTTTGTGCTACAGCATTTTGTGTCCCTCGCCACCGAGAAGAGCTGACGGCTCGCATTGTTGTTACCTTGAAAGGGCAGTTATCATGGCTAATCCACCCTCCAAGGTTTTTCCTCAGGATAATTATTGTTTTGGTGATTCATCTTGCAGACCCTGCCCTTCCTTATTCGCACAAAATATCCTACTCCCTGCAATATTTCTGGGTCAGGCTTGTGCCACACATGTGATTTCCGCTTGGGCATGCAAACAAGACAAGATGGATTTAAAGGTCAGCCAGCGCCGGGCTGGCCACCCTCAACACTGCCCCGGCAGCTCTGCATGTCACCTGTGGTGATGTTGTCACATGGGGAAGGTTTGGGGCTGGACGGGCACAGGGTGGTCAGGTAAAGGTCACTTGTGTGGGGTGGGGGGACAGTGTTGTTATGCCGGAAAATTTCACTGCTCCTGTCTTTAGTGGAAAACATTATCACCAGCACATCCTGGCATGTAATTTGGCCTCATTTATTATTGTCGAGTGTTGGCTTAATGCTTATGGTGCATTTCTAAGGTACTTAGAGAGGGTTGTGGTTTTTCAAGGAAACATAACTCATGGAGGATAGGGGAGGGGGAATCCTGGAAGGTTTTGGCACAAACTGACTCAAATTTTACTGAACATGAAAAATATAACCGGGGCAGGCTTTGACATGATCTCTTCATGGCCCAGAGGCCACAGGGAAGGGAATATGCCCGGCAGGCAGGATTACCACTTGGGAGACCTGGGCTCTGGTTTTCCTGCCAGTGTGCTTGTCCAGGTCTGTCCATACATCCTGTGCTCCCCAGCCTGGGTGCAAACCACCGTGGCTTGTAGCAGGCAGATGAGTTGGGTTCCATCTCAGGATACAGAAACTGGATGAAACCCAGAGATGGCACCAAAAATGTGGATCAGAAGCTTGGTTTGGGCTTGTTTGGAAATTTTTTCCACACTTTTACTTTGATGTTTGTGCTAGAGAGGTGGGCTCAGCTCACAGCTTGTTTGGTGGCCCTCCCTG
This sequence comes from Entomyzon cyanotis, assembly GCA_024500445.1. NCBI lineage: Eukaryota > Metazoa > Chordata > Aves > Passeriformes > Meliphagidae > Entomyzon > Entomyzon cyanotis. The sequence continues at coordinate 1,089,895 of JAKEPQ010000998.1, read as the reverse complement.
ATGGTGTCACAGAGCAGGAGAGAGGGAGCACTGTCACAGGGAGTAAGGAAAAGCCCACCAGGTGGTTTCATCCTGCTGCCCTTTGTAAGGCACCCTGGCACCAGTGGGTTCCCCCCAGACCAGGGCCAGTGCTTGCCTTGCTGCTGAGCTGGAAAGTGCCATGACCCCCTCCAGTGCAAGACTGAACTTGGGCTGCCCCAGCCCCTCACCAGGCTGAAACAGCCTCCCCACAACACTGCTGACTGCAAGATCACTGTGAAATGCAGCTACCACATCTCTCATCTGAGTAGAGCACCTGAATTGGTGAGATCAGTAAGGCAGCTTCAGGTCCAGAACTGCCAGGTATGATAGCAAATGTGTATTGGTGGGCAAATTTCATGCAGTGCTGCTTTTAGGTAGGAGCAGGCAGTTTGGTGGCGAGCTGCTCCCACCAGGTGCACTTGATTTTACTTTAGGTGCTTTGGGGGAAATCAAAGTAAAGCACCTTTAAGGACAGAGGAAATAAGGGAGTAAAACACAGGCTCCAACTTAATTCTTTGTACACTGAGTGTGTGAGGTAGAGGTGGTGCAAGTGATCCTGCAGCCCTCCCAGGGGGTGTGAGTGAGGTGTGATCAGTTCACAATAGTTATGTGCTCGCTAGTACAGAGAGGAACTGTGGTCTCACTACACCCCTCCCCCCTCCCCTTGTGCCCTGGCTTTGCTCACATCTGAGAGCTCCTACCAACACTGAGCACCTGTGAAGTCACTGCAGTGCTGGGCTGGGAGCTGGGGCTGCTCTGGGTGTCTCTGGCTGCTCCCAGCATGCACCTGCTCTGTCTCCTTTAGCCAAATCTCCTGTCAAATTGGATTGGATTCTACCACATTCACCTGGTGAACTGGCAGTGTGTTTTAACATCACAACAGCAGTGCAGCCACTGGGCAGCAGCCTCCTCCTGTGACCCTGTCACACACAGGTGGAGCACGACACCCATCTCCAAACACAGGTGTATCACTTTCGGTATCAAGGTATGACAGCCAGCACACCCAGTGCTGACGCACACAGAGGGGAAACCTGCACAGGTGCCAGCCAAAACAAGCTGGGAACACAGAGTCTGAGAGCTGTCCTGCAGCCACTACCTGCCAGCTATTGTGGGAGGCAGGAACAGCCTGCTGTGTGAGATGCTGTTCTGGTGACCAGAAGGCAGTTCATGGGCTTTTCATGGGCTCTGGCCCAGTAGTTCCTGGTGATGTTCCTGACTGATGTTACTGGTTTTAACACCAGATTAATTTTATACATGATTGTAGTCTCACAGTCTCTCCCTGCATGGTACATAGTTATGACCTCTTTCATGCAAAAAAACCCCACAAAATGGAAGATTACAGTGACTTTTACTCACATGTTTTAAGAAGTCAACAAAAACCATGACCACACTGATTTGTTTTGAAAACACTCCCAGCAGCCTACACTTACATTTACAGTTTCTTTGAATATATAACACCAACGGCTCAAAGAACTGAGGCTGTGGTGGCAGAACAGAGATTCAATCTGCCATCTCTTCCCTGAGTGTTAAATGCTTTGACATGGCTTTGCCATGTCTGAATTTTTATTTTTTCTTTCCCTGCCACAAGAGTTTTGGAGCAACACTTGCATGAGCAGCTACCTGGGCAGGTAAAGCTGCTTTCAATGCCTAAAATATCAAAATCACTTTTGTTTTGGTTGTAGAGTGCTAAAACACTGATGTTGTACAGGTACACCTCATAAAGATTTGCTTGGGATTTTATGATTGTACAAGGAAAATACCCACTCAAACTACCCAAGCAATAACAGATCCAGTAAATGTGTCCAGTAAAGAATCTAAAAATCTGAGGGAATGGTATATTCACCATGGTTTAGGCAGTAATGAAAATAAAGTTCAGTTTGGTTACTTGCTTCATTTGTAGGTAAGTTTTCAAAATGCTTAGTTGGAATTGAGTATTGCTGAAACTCCCAAAGATGCATGTTAGAACAAGCTACCTGTGTATTTTCTGTTAGGCATCAGAAGTAACACTTCCAAAGGTTTGTATGGAACTGTCACATGAATTTAGTGTGCAAATCCTTGTTAAAAGCTTTGCTGATCATAAGCAGAAATGTGGAAACTCAACAAATCACCTCTGGAAAAATGGCATTTGTGAGCTATATCCTCAGAGGACTAAAAATAGAGCTCCATCTGTTTGTTTTCCTTTATGAAGTGGCCAAGTGTAACACTCCCTTACCAGCCCTAAAAAGGAATTTACATAAAAGATGGTGACGCAAACCCTTATCTTGTGACTGTCTCATTAGGTCATCAATGGTGGGCAAGAAATGGCATCATTTTTGAAGGGTCTTTCCCATCTTCCCTGACCGTGAACGAACTCCAGAAAATGTTTTGGTGCATTATCTGCACAGCAACCTATTCCCTTAATAGTGCAAATCTGTTTGTGGAGCCTGCAGTAAACTCTCAGTTGTTTATCACCTGTAACGTAACACTGAGAGGGAAACTCTCCCACATGCAGTCATTTAATTGTGCTCAGAAATGTGCCGGCCAAAGGGCAGCAGAGCTGTTTTTCCAGATATACTGAGCTCCACATCTTTAAAACACTTTGCTGAACAGAGCTCATGGAGAACCGGACTTTTCAGCTCTATTTAATGATGTGTTGTTTTCTCTTATTTTATTGTAGGAAAAACACTTGTCATGGCTTATCTGTCCAACAGTGAACATGTTGGTGCTGGAAAATGAACGTCCATTACCTGTACTGCATCTCCTGATGGAACAGTTACAGCCTGGAATGGGCAAGAGGTGAGGAAATACATGAGTTTATGTATTTTTCTCTTCCCTTAAAAATGAAATTTAAGACCCAAATCTATCCTGCAATGCCTTCTATATTTTTGGCCTCTGCTTTTTTTATTACAGAATCCTTCTCCACTTAGGAAAGATCTATTGTGATCTGAGAACACTAAACTCTTTCCAATTCACATATAGACTCCTCTAGAAACAAGGATGGCACAGGATAGTTGTATCCAAGAGTGAAAATGTGCCAGTTACTCAGGTTTCTAATGTCTCTGCATCATGAAATAGTCTCTCTTGCACAGAAATCTCCAGATGTTTAGGTTTCTGATCACCTTTTTTCTTTTCAAGGCATCATTTAAAACACTGTAGAAAAAACAGTGCATCAAGGACGTACAGGTATTTCATTGCTTCTTGATCTGTCTCAAAATAAAGACAGAAAGCAATACAGAAATGTGGCAGTTTGACAATTCACATTTTTCTTCTGCTGTTGAAGGCTCTTTGAATCATAGACTCACAGACTAGTTTGGGTTGAAGAGGCCTTGAAATCCAACCCATTCCACCCCTGCCATGGGCAGGAACACCTTTCGCCATCCCAGGGTGCTCCAAGACCTGTCCAACCTGGCCTTGGACACTGCCAGGGATCCAGGAGCAGCCACAGCTTCTCTGGCAGCCTGTGCCAGGGCCTCACCACCCTCACAGGGAAGAATTCCCCTCCCAGTATCCCATCTCTCCCTGCCCTCTGGCAGTGGGAATTCCCTGTTTCCATTTCCTGTTTCCTGTCCCTCCATCCCTTGCCCCAAGTCCCTCTCCAGATCTCCTGGAGCCCCTTTAGGCACTGGGAGAGTCTGAGGTCTCCCTGGAGCCTTGTGTTCTCCAGGTGAACCCCCCCCAGCTCTCCCAGCCTGGCTCCAGAGCAGAGGTGCACAATAGATGTTTCTTTTTCATCCAGTCACAGAATTTGTTCTAAGTCTAAAAGCAGCACTGGACTATTTTCTGTTGCCAGTTTTGATGGAGGGAGCTCTGTTTGGAGCGAGATTACGCAGTGATTAACTCAGTGGTGTTGCCCACTGCCTAAAACACTCTGTTCAGTATTGAATTGACTCATGAGCACTTCAGACTTTTACTTTCGGAGATTAATTCCTGAGTGAGCACTCACACTCCCACCAGTCACCCTAAAACCAATACAGTTCCAGAGCTGCATCTCAGTGGAGTCTTAAAACACTTGGGCTATCCCTCTGTGAGCCAACAGTGACATGAACTGGCAGACTAGGTAGAAAACTTTGTATACAGCTGTGCTACATCTGGATCCAGAACATGGGCTCTGAGTTTCACAGGAGCACAGTGCTGCTCCTAAAACCAAAGGAAAGGGGATAGAGGGGAATTGGGGAGGGTAGGATTGTTGGGTGTCCTGTGCAGTGCCAGGAGTTGAACTCCATGATCCTTGTGGGTCCCTTCCCACTCAGGGTACTCTGTGACTTTTAGTTTCTACATTTTAAGAGCAGTTGAAAGGAAAACTCCTTTGTTGGCCCTGCTTGAAATACAGCACTCTGTGGTAACTGAAGGGGATTTGAAGGACAAGCAGTACAGTGGGTATTTTTTCTTTAAGAAGGTAATCTTGGAATTTCTTGGCCACGTTTCAGAATTTCTGCAACACAATGGAGTTCACTGAGTCACAGCAATTCAGTGAGAACACAGGTTTTGCCAGGGTTGAAATGTGAAACAGAAAACAGGTATTTTATTAAGAGTAAAAACTTTATCACATGCCTCAAAAATATATTTTAAATGTTTTGGAGAATTTCATATAGTCTAATTCACTTCACTATGAATAAACAAACAACCTGGTCTAGTCGAGGGTTTCCCTGCCCACGGCAGGGTTGGGAACAAGATGAGCTTTAAGGTCACTTCTAACCCAAACATTTCTGGGATTCTGTGATACTGTAATAATTAACTCCTGTATCTCTCAGTGTGCTAACAGCATTTATCTGTTCATGGTTGGGCTAAGCAGACATAGCCAAGCTCCTCAAAGCAAACACCACTTCTGAAAGCCACCAGTCCCCCAATGAGGGCCAACAGCCTCTGTCCCCTGAGCAGTCCAGGCCTGGCACAGGGACCCTGGAAAAGTGCACAGCACATTTCCCACATCACCACCTTCCTGCTGCTTGGCTACCCCCTCAGTCAACAAGCCTTTCCTAGCTGTGAGTGGATTAAAAAAAATTGTAATGATCTATTAAAAGATAATACTCTAATAATTTTATTTTTAAATATTTTAATTTATACTATTTTAATATAATTAAGAATACTTAATAATTAGTATCTTTGCTAAGACTTATCTTAATATGTTAATTCCGTAATAATGAGTCAATTGTTCACTTTATTTCAATCAAGCATTTGGACAACATCCTCAGGCACAGGGTGGAATTCTTGGGGCTATGGCTGTGCAGGGCCAGGAGTAGGACTCAATAATCAATGTGGGTTCTTTCCAACTTGGGACATTCAAGATTCTGTGAAGCATTCAAAGTGAAATCCTGTCCTGAGATGAAGGGAAGGATTTCCCTTGACTCAGCTGAACCTGGGTTTAGACATGTCTGCTCCTGTCAAAGGACAGCTTTCCAGAGCTGGCAGTGTACCCATTTAAACTCTCTGCACAACAGTTTTATGTATTTCATTGCACATTTTTGTGACAGTCAGCTGAAACTTTTCAACAGCCTTTAACAAGAATCCTATTTCCTGCCTTTGCATCTTTCAGACACCCATGTACTCTATTTCACACTCCTTAGTTATTCTCAGGCCTAATGCTCCACCTATTTCACTTACCTATAGGTTTTTTCCATTGTCTGATTAGGTTTGCCCCAAACTAAGGAAAATCTGCTGTGTTGTCTGTCTATCCCCTGGTTTGTGCAGCTGTGCATCACCTTCCCTTGCAGCACATAGGATAAGACAATTGAGGCAGCGTTGGGCAGCTGATGAAGAACCCATCAGGTATTACATCAGGCTCTAAAAACAGCCTCAGCCTTAGTGCTCTGTAAAATAAACATCAAGGAAAGGCTTTGGCTGCTCTTTGGGGATAAGACACTTCAGTGTTATGTACCAGGACCTTACAGCATCAGCCAAAGCCTTCACCAGGCACTGTGAGTCAGGGACAAACTTAGTGTTGTGGGAGTTGGAGAGTTCAAACTACACCTCTCATTTTCTTTTTTATCCCACTTCCCTTTAGGGAGCTACAGCAGGAGAAGCCACTTCAAGCTAAGAATCAAGGTCTAATGTGTGACAGTGTTTTAGGACACTGGGATTGATTTACCACTCCTTGCTCCTTTCCCCTAATTTACAGAGTTGTTGGGAGTGTATTAAAGGGTGTATAATATATAAGGTGATGTACACAGGGAGTAGTAGACTCCCTCACAAAACTGGACTTCCATGATTTCATCCTTCTCCCTGCTTTTATGCTGTGCTAGGTTTAACTAATCAGCTTGACATCATCTATATAGGAGAGTTTTAATGTCAAAGAAATATTTTTTTCAGAAACATTCTCCTGTTTCAGAAAGGACCTTTTCAGTCTCCAAAAATACAGTCCTTAGTAGCATTATGTGGCTTGTAATAGCTTTATTTTGAAGATTGCTTTAATACAACAGGCTGGAAGAGAACAGTGTCTGATTTTCCAATGCCTCTTCACTGGAGTGGTTTTAAGTGTCTGAAACAAACCAGCCTAAAAATCCAATTCCACTACAACCAATAGAACAAATTAGAACAAATCTGGTTTCTCGTGTTGCAACAACACACACACCGACATCTGATGCCTCCAGTAGCTCGTGCCAAGACTCATCTTTACAGAACTATGACATTAAATACACAGCTTCAGCTTCAGGGCTGAAGGCCACACCATGCTCGTATCTCTTAGAATTGAGGGACTTCAGTTGTCTTTTGGGAGGCTCAGTTGAAAGCAATAATCTCATCTGAACTTGTTACACTGGTCTCTTGACCAGTGTATCTGAGACTTGTCTTCCTTTTTTTTTATCCCCTTGCATGTATCAGGTATTTTACCATTTGTCTTATAAAGCAAAAACCTGTCTGCACCTATTCCAGAGTCCAGCTTGCTGCTTGCCAAGGGACAGAGCAAGAGCTTTTTGGCATAAATATGTCACAGATTCTTTCAGGTTGGAAAAGGTCCTTTAGATAGAATCCATTAGCCTAGCACTGCCAGCATCTAATATCCCATCTAACCCTGCCCTCTGGCAGTGGGAAGCCATTCCCCCTCGTCCTGTCCCTCCATCCCTTGTTGCAAGTCCCTCTCCAGCTCTCTTAGAGCCCCTTCAAGCACTGCAAGAGGCTCTAAGGTCTCCCTGGAGCCTTCTCTTCTCCAGATGAACAACCCCAGCTCTCCCAGCCTGGCGCCAGAGCAGAGGGCTCCAGCGCTCAGAGCATCTCCATGGCCTCTCTGAACTCAGTCCAGTAGCTCCACATCCTTCCTACACTGGAGATCCCAGAGCTGGACACAGTAGAAGGAAATCTCATTAAGGTGGAGTGTCAAGAGGGGCAGAATTCCCCCCTGTTGCTCCCTATGTAGTAGGATGAGCCCAGAACTCAGGGCCCAGTGCTCCCCCTCAGGGCTGCTCTCCATCCATCCTCCGCCCAGCCGTTATCATGGCACCTCAGATGACCACAGGACTGATCCAGCAATCAAGGAATCTAAATGTAACATGAAACCTCTTTGTGTGTGTTGCTAACACATGTCTACCTTTGACAAATGTACTTCCATGTGTCTGTTCTCACAGGCTGGAGGGAAGCTGGATACAGAAGCACAAGAAAAACTATGGTTTAACTACAGGTTAAGAATGCCAATCTCCCCCAACCAACCTTGCATAGCCCAGCAGGGAACATCTCAAAAGAGGTAAGGTTGAAGTGCTGGCTCTACGTCTGGTGGCAGCTCTACTCCAGGAGCTCTTATCTCCCACACAGTACGAAGAACAGAAAATAACAGCAACTCTTGGCTGCCATGACCCAAGTTCTCAGCACAAGGGAGAGAATTTTTAATGCATCAAGTTTGCCTACCATGACCATGGCACAAGCACCCAGAGCCCCCTGTGGAAGAACAAGGATGTTCGTTAGCAGTGGTTTCTCTCACGGAAAAAGCCAAACAGGTCTCAGGTTTCACACTACAGGGAGATTTCAGAGCACACCTTTCTGCATGGAAGGGCACAGCACACAAACAATTCTTCTGGGATGTGGATCCGCACTGAAGCTGTCTATTCTGTTTTGGGAGCAACACTGGAATGTTTCCAAGACCACCATGACACAATCACTGCACTATGGGGGGTAAACAAGTCTCTACTGCTACTGAAAACCTTCGTGCACTGTTTGTTGTACATTCTTTAACCACTGTCATTATGACAAGGATTCTTGCCACATTGTCACCTCATCCCTGGACCTCTATGAATGCACACACGGAAAAGGAAAACCAACCCCACGCCTCACTGAGCAGATCCCATTTACTGGGTGGAATCCACGGGTAAGTCAAGGTGAGAAATTACCTGGCAAGACAAGACTGCTCACCAGGTAGGCAACTGCTCACTGCAGTGTAATTCCTTTCTGTTTGAGCTTATCACTTCATCAAGCTGCTTCCAATTACAAGGAAACTACAAGGAAACAAATGCATTTATTAATAAATGCAGGTAAAAGAATCAGTAGGAAAAAGATCAGGGTCACAGGTCAGCATCCCTAGGTAAAAGAACGAATTGTTTTAAAAAATTACCTGGTATTACAATAGCTCTGCAGCATCCGCTTATCACAGTACACTGAAAGCATATGGAGACATTAACCCCAAAGTTCAGGTACTTTTGCCTAAGAAACACTTGGGACTTTATCAAGAGGGTTGCTGCTTTAAAAAACAGAAACTCCTGCTCTGAGACCATTGCGATGAATGTAACTTCAGAAACCAAGAAACTGAAAGCTTCATTCACTCCTTGTTTTCTGAGAACACTGCTGAAGAAACCCAGCAGCCCTGAGAGCCAATATTGAGCATTATAACAAAAGGGCAAAAATAGGCAAATAAACCCTTAAACTTGCGTATTACTCCAAAACAACTACTCGTTTTCATCTAGAACCCAAGCTCTGTTTCTTTCTCTCACAAAAGGGGATTTACAAATGCATCTGGTACAATGGGAGGATCACAGCTGGAGTGGGTGGGTAGCACAAATTATTTAAACCTTTTTTAACCATACCCCTTGTATTTATAAAATGTTAGGTATATTAAAGCTTTTAATGCATTTGGTACTGCCAAAATTAAATTTACTGGTGTTTCTCTGCCTGAGTCTTACCTGTAGATACCTTACCAGCTGCATTTATGTTAAGACTAAAGCCTAGATTTTTGTGCAGTAATTTAATCTTACCGTCAGAAGCCAGGTCTGGAGCAAGCAGAGTTCCTGCACATTCGGCAGTAAAAATAAATATTCTCCACCCCCCCAGTGAAGTCTTGTACAAAAGACCTTAAACAAAAGTTAATGCCAGAATAATTTCTAGTTAACACTATAATTAGAGTGTTAGAATTAGAGTGAAGACCAAACATGGCCTTGAGTTTATTTCAACGTGGGCACCGTTTTCCTTTAAAATTCACATCCCCATTTTGGAGAAAGTAAAGGCAATTCACCATCAGTTGGAAAAAATGCTGTATTTTATTACCTAAAAAGTACAGTTAAATTCATACAAAATATTCAATAGAAGCAATACCTAACGTGTTTATAATCTATGACTGTGTCCAATTTGCAGGAGTTTAAACAGTGGCTGGTGTAAGCACAGCGTATTAATGCTACGAGGTGCTCAGCATTAAAGTCTCTGTATCCCACAAAACAGGGTGTCCAGCTGGAGCCTTGCCAGAACTATTGCTGTGGTGCAGAGTACTTACATCAAAAAACATGGACCCATTTTTAACAATTCCATGAGAAACCACACCACCATTTTTAACTGGAAACTTCCCTCCTGCAACACTGCAAATAATCCACCACTGAGAGCTTGTCTCACTTGGAATGCCCATGCCTGGTGAAAAAGCACTAGCTTTCAGGTGAGGTGGAATCTGATTCATTTGGTGCAGGAAAACTGAGCCAAAGGAACATGTATTTTAGCTCCCTATGAGTACACAGTACCAGTACCTCAATGTTAAGTGTTCACTCCATCCTAACCTTAGGAACCTCCAGCTTACTCTGGAAATAGCTGCCATCCCAACACAGGAAGGCAGCTTACTTACTTACCATAACCCAAGGAGATCACAGCCCAATGTCCCCAAAATGGCACATGCAGCCCCAAATGCATCATGTAACCATGCTGGATTCCAGCTGCCATTGCTACACTTCCACTGGGGACCAAATCTGCCAACACACAGCTTCTGTGAAGTCTCAACATGCCTAGAAATACCTTGTCCTTTCTCTCCACGTACCAAAGGTGCAAAAGTTTGTAGGCTGGAGCCAAAATGGTCCTGGTGTTTTAATAAAGCCCTAAGAAAGGCAGCAGGTTGTATAGTTACCTCCTTGTGAGCAAAATCCCTGCCCTAAAACTATGCAACCTACTACCTCTTCCTAGGAGCCCAATGCTTCCTGTATGCATTCTTCACTCAGCAGCTGCTCTGTGGAGGCCTTTAGCTCACCGCTGCTCTGGGTCTTCTGCTTTGCTGAGCACACAGTCCAAGGTGACACTGTTAGCATTTACAAGCAGTGGCTGACTACTTGTAACACTCATGAATGCCTCCATTTTCACTCTGACTAAGCTAAACTTGCTCCAAAAAAGCTTTTCCATGGTTGGTTTTTTTTTTTTTTTTTTTTTTGTTATTACAGCAAACCACTTGCTGGGCATGCTAGCACAGAACCAGTTACAGACTGGGTACCTAGGACTGCAGGAGCAAAGAACACAATAACCTTAGAAAGCCTTTTTACAGAAACAATACCGCCTCAGAGAAAGTTCCAGCTCTTGGATAGCCAAACTCCATAGCTTCACACTCCCAGAAAAAGGTGAAAAGTCAGTTTTGGCCAAAATTGGCCAACACTTAAAATTTTGCATTAAACCTGGGAAAGCTGGAGAAACACATGCAGACTTATTAGTAAAGGATTATTTTAAGTTTTCCCTCCAACTTTTACCAAGCAGTTGGGAGTCATGGAATTGTAATGCATTATGGAAACCAGGGTGTCAAAACAGTTTAAGTCACAATGTACAAGCTTGAGCAACCTGTATTTTATGTTCACCTAACTGGAGAGAACAGTTCCACTCTCTACCTAGAATATGGGAATTCTCCATCTCCAGCCAGCACTATGCCACTCACCTCGGGAGAAAAGTCATGTTAAGTCAAATATATCCTGTAGTGGTTGCACCATTCACACTGATTGTCAGTCCTGTGCTTTCTGGCACTGATACTTTACAACCCTAAATTTATCTGTTTTCACTCAATGAGTATTTTTATCTCATGACTGCCTGCAAGGGAGCGCAGTTTGTTTTACTCCTCAGGGAAGGCAATAGATTGTATAGTTATCTCCTGAACAGGGTAAAATAACTACCCTACAACTATACAATCTACTACCTCACTCTGACAGAGAAGCAGACTTCAGCAAAGAGCTTAAGACAGCCAACCTCAGTTTCACTCTTAAGGATGTTTGATACTTCACTGAGCGAAGTTAAACACCCCTGTAACTGGAACATCAGTAATTTGTATTTGATTACCCCACCATACACATACAAGAATAATGTTCTTAATTTTTTACTCATGAGAGCAGAAAAATTAATGCAGAATAACCTAGCTTTTCCAAGAACTAGAAAAACCTAAAAACAATTCCCACAGCTATTACACAATTATTTTGTCCTATCATAAGCACTACAAGTCCAGAAGTTCAGCAGAATCTGACATTGAGCTTAAAACTGAGAAGCTTCCATTGTTGATTATCTGCTGCTTTAGGAAAGACAGTAGATTGTATAGTTATCTCCCAGTGGTGGGTATGACCCTAAAACTATACAACCTACTACCTCATCCCACAGTGCAGGCATCTTCAGAGCTGTAGTAGGATTGGTGCTTCAGCCAAGACAAGTCAGGCTAGTTGCAGACAGCATTTATAATACTCACCATAGAAAAAGCATTCCCCCTCACTCCCCCGAGTCAGTTAAGAAAGTCATTTTAAAAATAAGGTTCCTTAATTTCAAAATTTTACCAATTGCTTGGGTCTTAAGTAAGCAAGTTGTAGTAGTCATAGCAACTACATTCATAAAACTTCTGTTAAATTACTAGTCATGTTCCACAGATGTAACTTCTCACCTGAAACCAGAAGGAAAGCATATCAGAAACACTGTAGGCAGACATGCATTTCTTCCTCTTTAGAACTTAAAATAATGTTATTTTAAGTTCTTAAAATTCTTAATAACTTTAGAACTTAAAAATAATGAAATCTAGGACCACAGCTATGTGAGTGACTTAACACGGATCAGGATGAGGCCCTAATATTTATAATTCTGATTAAACAAATATTACTACATAGAGTGACCTTTTCACTTATTGTAACACTTAATAGCTAAAATAAAATAAATCGTGTACTGTCAAAAGTACTGCTTTGAGCTTTTTCTGTTCATCTTAAATTACACTGAGTCTTGTGTACAGGAATTCTGTAATTAGAAACAAAACTCAAGAAGATTATGGCATTTAATTGTTAAACTGCCTTAACAAAAGGCTACTGAAAATACACACTTTCTCATCAGAAAGAAGTTTGAGTTTCTCTAACTGTTCCTGATATAATTTAAAGCAAATTTCTACATTAACACAGCTCAACATCACCTTGAAGTAAAAAACTCTTAGAATACTGAAATGAAAACACTTGCCAGACAGATGTGTGACTCAGAATCCTCATCTCACCAAGGACAGCTTGAGAACAGGCCTAGAAACAAAAATGCTTGTTTTGCCCAGGTAGTTTATATGATAGTTGAAAATGTTTAGAGCAAAGCAGTTTTTAAAACATTAAATACACTTTACTAGTACTTGATCCCAATTGTACACTGATGTTTTCAGACCACTCTTCAAACAAAGCCTTGATAGAACAAGAGCACCCTGATGCACGTTCGTGTCCTTGCCAAGCACACAGCGCGTGATCCCGTGCATTCATACACAAAGGGATGACGTTATTCCTTGGACACAGAGAAAATCAAATTACTTTCCAACCCACTCAGTGCTTTACTACAGAATCCTTTATACAGTGATGACAAATCTGGGTGAATCAACCTTAACATCTTGCTTGTAAGTAGTATAAATACCATTATTTGCTTTTGCTAACTTAGACATCTAACAAAAAATAAACTTCAGCATGAACACAAGCACTTGATCCTGATGCCCAAGGCAGAAATAAATCACAACAGTAGCTCTGGGCCAGAGTCAAACCTTTACAGAGCACTGGCCCCCATGACATCCTTTTAAATCAGCTCAGGCAGAGCTGGCATTCAGCAGGGAAGCTGACATTCCTTTCCGTTCCCTGCTCCTGCATCCAAGCCTTCACCAGCTGAGTAGAACCCCTGTAAATTCCCATTCCTCAGTGGGAGAGGCAGGTTGGCCAGGGAGCTGAGCTGCAGAGCACCTGCATCTTCAGTTTCACAGTGACTCCATAAAATTAATGAAGCCCCACATTTAGTTTCTGAAGGAACTTTAAAATAAAGGTGATGATTCTGTGATGTACTAAAAGTGTTTGAAGAACTTTAAAAACCTGGATAGGTGTTATATGCCTATTTGAACTTTATAAAACATATAAGGCAATGCTTTTGAGTTTCTTTTTAAAATTAAGTCTGAAGGACACAAGGATTACAATAAACCTAGAAACTGATCTCTTATTTCTCCACCTTTAGACAAAGTTTAGTTGCAAACTGAACCAACCTGAGATACATCAAACAGTTTTTATTTTTATTTCTATTGACAGCAGGACTGCTCAATCAAGTATTATTCTTGGAAATTCTAAATCATTTCATAGTCACCACTAGATTCTCCTGTTCAGTACCTGCAGCACCTCAATCCACAGGAACCTGCCTCCTTCCACCTTTCTGAGAGCCTTTCAGCTAATGCAGGTCTGAAAATGTTGTTTCTTAAGGTTAAAAATGTCCTTGAAAAAACATTATTACTTAGCTTCCAACTTCCTGTTAGCCTGATTTGGGACCATGAAGTGCACTCAGGGCATGAGGAAAAGCCTCATTCTGTAACAAATACATTTTATAAAAGATGATCAGGTAATTGCAGAAGGGCAATTACATTTTATGTTACTCACGTACTATTTTTTGTTTTACTACTAGAGGGGTATGTAATTAAAAGAAATAAAATTCCAGTCAAAATGTTATTTTTGGAAGGAGTTCAGATTACCTTCTGCTTTTACTTCTGTTTCCTGTGTATTCCTGCAAAGTCCAGTCAATTAGCATTCTGCTTTATATTAATCCTGCAGTTTGGGGCATTTTTAACTTGTGGATTATTTCTAAGTCTTTCCAAGCTGTATCACCTACATTGCCACATTCTTTGACAGATGAGATCTGCCAAGTCCCCCTGGGGACCTGCTGTGTGCTGCTTCTTTCATACCATGCATCAGGGAGTTCTGGCACTCACAGAAGCAGGGAAGCCTGACAAATTATGCTCCTGGCACAGCCTTTACTGATCTGGTATGTTCTCATCTCCAGTGAATCCAGAGCTGCAAGAGCTCCCTGCTGCTGAAGTCACCGTGCTGATGATGTCATACCCAGTGCAGCACAGGAGTTCAGGGTAATGCACCTGCACATTCACTCCTTCAGCACAAAATACACCGTGAGAGGCAAGCTTTAAACAGTATCAGGGTAATTTCCTGTTAAAAAAAGCCAGGTTCCTAAGGGCTTCTTTTCCTGTCACCATGTGTTTAAAATCCCCAAAGCAGTGAAAAGGGACAAACTGACTCCAATTGTGGAGGCTGCTGGACAATCTCAGCAGCCCCACCTCACAAACTGCTGCGCCGAGGCCACAGCTCAGGCCTGCACAGCTCCCACCACACAATGAAGCTCCAGGATTTACAGAAACAGCTCTAACACCAATTCCTCACAGTTTTACCCCTGGATTCCAGCAGCATTCCCTGCACTGAAGCCATGCTTCCTGAATCCCACGAGCGTCCGCTGAGTGAATGCCTGCCGCCTTCTCCAGCCTTGCCAAGCACCCCAAATGACTTCATGCAGACTCCTAACTCAAATTTGCTCATTCCATGGATTTTTTGTTAGACTGGAGCAGACTACATGAAGAAAGGGAGCAGCATGATTGATATAAACTTAATTATTCCTGATACTGCTTCCCCTAACTCTATTCAACTACCCCTGCACTGCCTGTCATCACATGCTACAAGCATATCTCAGCCCCTCTTCCCAAAACAGGCTCAGTAAAATCAGACAGTGACTGACACAAAAGTTTTAGCATAAACGAATTTTTTTTTCCTTTTTCATATTCAGTTTTTGTTTTAATAATGTGCTGATCCTTCTACAGCCTTGCTCCTAATTTGTGTCCAGAAGTGAAATAGGAGAATCTCAATGGGCTCTGAAGTATATTTGTCGTGGTTTATTTGAGCTACCTGGAAGTTTAAAACCTCTGAAATTATCCTAAACTGCATAGAAAAAAAAGTCTCAAGAATTTACATGGTTTTGTTTAGTAGCACAGAGTGGAACATCAGCAATCCTAAACGATCGTCCAACCCGTGAAAGAGAAAAAAATAACTCAAACGAGTTATTTTATTCATTACTCTGCTGAGGGAACAAAAGGTGTTATTTGCACAAATAACAGAAGTCCCGTTTCCTCTCAGTGTGACCCTACATGACAAACGTTTTATTCCCCCAGTTATTTTGTCCACTTTGCAGCACAGAAGAAAACAAGTAAAGCTGGAAGTGAGCTTGCAGGAGGAACAGTTCCTACACACGCTGGACTGCAGTGTGGAGACAGACACACCCTGAGGGACACAAGACTGAGGACATCCTCCTGTGAAAATACCATTTGGTAATGCTGAATTTGCAAGCAATTTGTTATCTCAAAAGACTATTTTACTCTTGTGTTTAAATTGAGTTTCAGAAATGTTTTGTTTTGTTGTTTTTCTATGGTTTTGCCAAGCAAATCCACCTGCACAGAAAACAGGCACTGACCAAAAACTGAAGTCAAGAATTCTTGAAAGCAAGAATTCTGTGACCAGAAGGTAAGACCTCCCAGCTCAAGCCCAGGCACCTTTTTCAGAATCCCCTGCTTACACCCCAAATTTAAAGATTTAGTACCTCTTTTTTGGACCTGCCAGTCCACTGAGCAGCAATGCACTGGAGCAAGTGTAAATCACACCAGAACAGTTGTTTGAACTACGAAATTGTACAGAGGGGAAAAGGAGAACAAGCAGTTGCAACACAAACAAATGCACAGATGTGCTCTTGGGCAGCACCATAGTCCACACAGCCAGACAGGGATACGTGTCCACAATGGTATTTTTTGGAATTTCTTACATAACATTAAGATTAATAGCACTGATTAACTGCTACCAATAATGCAGTTATCTACTGCCTCAATTGGAAATGCAATTTTTTTCCCCCAAAATCTATACCCCACTTACACTTAATTAACACAGCATTCTGGCTTTAAGTAATTATCATGAGATATTACTGTTGTGCTACATTTTTAATTACTATGTTTGGTTTTAATTTATTTTTACAACCAATTAGTTATAGATGGAATATAAATATCCAGAAACCATGGCCTGAAAGAAATGAGAAGTCACCACTGCCCACTCAAGCAATAAGTGAAACCCATTTCCTGTGGAAAAGTAAAGTATGTGAGCACAATTAATGACTTAGGCAACAAATAGAGAACCAAAGGAACACAAATCCTGGCATCTTTCCCTACACACACTTGGTTTTACACTGTTAGTATTAAACTTTCTGCATCTAAGTGGTACATGTGCTACAGCACTGCACAGTGCTGCTGAAAACCTCAGGGAGGCTTGACAATAACTACCAAAATGGTCAGAGATTTTACTACTCTTTGAGTACACCGCTATCAGTACACAGAATAAAGGCAGATAAAAATAAATAAATACATGTACACTTCAGCTTCAAACATTACAAAGGCCTCAGCATCCTTCTCAAAGGAAACCATCAGTTTGGTTATCCTGTCCCGCTTCAAACATAAATTTGTGTATATATATATATATCTATATATATATGCAAATAATACACAACTGTGTATTTATTCACTAGATTTGTGTCTCTTAGGACATGCTAGGAGCAAGCAGACTCACTTTTTCTGCAAAAAGTTTACATATTATAACATTTACACAAATTCAGCAAAGAAGTTAGTGCACAAAAATATTTCAAGAGTGCTGTATTATGACATTAATTGGCAACATAATCAAACACCTCTTGCCCTCTAGAAGTCCTGGGAGCCCTTCACTATTTGCAAATGAACTGTTATTTTCCACTACTAAAATCAGAGGAAAATACAGAAGGCACTTATCAAAAGTGAAGTAAGGATACAGCTCACTGCAATAGAAAAACAAAACAAGTGCACTCATGTTTTATCTAAACTTCCTTTGTGAATTGAGGTTGCATATAAGCTATAGAAAGTACAACTTGGGAAAAACTCAGTAAAAAAAAAAATTTACAACCAGCAATTTTGTATTAAAAATATCACAATACAGCTATTTACTAAGTCTTTCTTCATGAAGCTATCATAGAGCAAACCTCCCCCCCTAATTAGTCCATTATTGCATGTTGACTGCAACAAGTTTGAAACACCACTGCAAAAAACTTCTTGGAAGTTCAGACTATTTAATACCTCAGTGTTGCTATGAACAGAACTGTCAAATTTGAAAACAGAAGCTACACCAGCAAATAACTGTTTGGTGAGGCCTCTGGCAGCTGGGGATTTTTGAAGATGCCTTGTTTCTTAAATACTGTTTACGTTATTGCTTTTGAAGGGACAATTGATTTTCCCAAAAATTCAGGATTCAATTTGTCCCACTGCTGCTAGTGAGCATTGTTCCTGTGTACACTTCGAATGGGAGCAATTTTCCCCTGCCAGTTAAGGCTTGCACTACAGTCACAAAGCTGCTTGTGCAGTAATACAGCTAGAGAGGAGCATCAGCAAGGTGGGAATGGCAAATCAGTAAACAAGGATTATCCCGACCATGACCATCACGTTGAGTTTTCACTCCTGCCAGAAATAAATCACACAATTACAGAACTGTTAAGGTTGGAAGAGACCTCTGGAAATCATCCAGTCCAACCCCCTGCAAAGACAGGGTCACCCAAAGCAGATGACACAGGAATGCATCCAGGTGGGTTTGGAATGTCTCCACACCATCTCTGGGCAGCTTCTTTCAGTGCTCTGCCACCCTCATGAAAAGTTGTAATGTAAAATCACAAAAACACAGACTGGTGGGGTAACACCTTCATCTAAAACTAACTGAGCCATGCCAGAATAAAGTCACCAGCAGCCAGGGTCGGACCCTGCTCCGTGCCAGCACCAGCCCTGCGGGGAAACCCACATGTGCCGAGCTGTCCATGCCAAGGGCAAGAGCCACTCCTGCAACGCCCAGAGGCCAGCCAGAGCTTTGGCTAAAAACTGCATGTACGTATTAGAGCAGGGCACATATGTTCCACTCAAGTGCTGCTCCTCATGTGTGCAGCCAGTCCCAAGCACACAATGACCTGCCCCGGCTGGGATGTGCCCATGTCACTGCTGCCACACGCTGCCTGGCAGGACCCCACTGTCACAGCTTCCGACCCATTTCCAGAACAAGCCGCTTGTGAGGAGCAAGGCGGGAGCTGCCTGAGGACGATGGGCCAGGGAAAGGCACAGTCCCCACGCCAGGTAATGATGCTCACTATAATCGACATCCCTGAGCAGCCCCCGTGCTCCCCTGAGAGGGGCTGGGCCGCCAAAACACTTCCACCTACTTCCTAAGGGCTTTTCTTCACCTTTCAACCCCTCGGTTCGCGTTCAGCCCCCCGCTGCGGCCCTCTCGGTGCCCGGGCAGGGCTGAGCCCCCCAGCCCAGCCCCGGTACCGGGGGCTCCCCGGCCAAGGTCCCCCCGGCCCCGGCAGTGACGTACCTGGCGCTGGCGGCTCCCGGGGGCGGCACTTCCGGACCTTCCAGAGAGCCTGGAGGAGAGCGGGGGGAGAACGGGGGGAAAAGGCATCGATGAGGGGAATAAGGACAATGAACCGGGGCCGTGGCAGACGCGGCGGAGAGGCCCGGCCGAGACCCCTCGCCAACCCGTACGGGCCCTTCGGCTCAGTCCCTCCACCTCCACCCCCCCTCCCCTCCCCCCGCCGCGCCCCCGACCCCGCGGCCGCTCCCGCATCCCCCCCGACCCCGCGGCCGCCGCCCGGTCCCGCCGTCCCGGTACTTGCAGGACCCGGATGGAGTCGCGGCCGCTGCGGCCGCCGCTCCCGCGGCACCACGGGAAGGGCGCCGCGCCCCGCCCGCCGCAGCCGCCGCCCGCCCGTCCATCACCCGCCGCCTCCCGCGCCCATTGGGTGTCGGGCCGCGAAGTCCCGCCCCTGCACAAGAACGTCGCTTCTCATTGGTCAGCTGTGAAGAGGGCTCTGCCCCCTCCGCCATTTATTTCGGGCGCGTTCCACAGCGGTCCCGTAATGGCGCCCCCGGCGGCAGCCGCGTTGTGCCCGCCCCGGGCCGCGCCCGCTCTTCCCCGCCTCCACCTCAGGACGGCCCGGCCCGGCTCGGCTCGGCCCGTCCCTGTCCTGCTGGGGGTGAGGCCCGGCCGGCGCCGCTCGAGCGTTGTGTGCAGCATTAGCACCATTACCGGGTTTAGGGGCCTTGGCCTCTCCGTGGCCCATCACACAGACTCGTAGAATCATCAGGGGTGAATGAGCCCTTTAATGTCAGGCAGCACCGACACTGTGACCCCTAAACTAGCCAGTGCCAGATTCAGACGCCTTTTGAAAACCTCCGGGGATGGTGATTGCACCGCTGCCCTGACCACCTGAACAGTGAAAACAATTTTCTAATGCCTAATCTGAATCTCCCGTCTCAGTTCAAGGCCATTTCCTGGGATCCTCTCAGCTGCAGGCACGGCAGAAGAAACGGGCCCCACCTCACTACAACCTTTCAGGGAGATACAGAGAGCAAAGAAGTTCCCCGAGCCTCCTCTTGTTGAGGTTAAACCCAGCTCCCTCAGCCGCTGCTCATAGGGCATGTTCTCTAGACCCTTCCTGAGCCTTGTGGCACTTCTCTGGGCACCCTGCACCCCGCTAAGTTTACTCAGGTTTTAAAGTGAGGAGCCCAGACTGCAGCACTCGAGGTGCAGCTCCTGCGTTGCTCCCTCCCAAGCAGCTTGTCCTGGCAATGTGTGGGAAGCCGTGGGGCTGGTGACAGCACCGTCCTGCCGAGCGCTACTTCCAAAACATTGCCAGAGTGGCTCCTCACCGCATAGACAGGTTTTG
Organism: Entomyzon cyanotis; assembly: GCA_024500445.1. Lineage (NCBI taxonomy): Eukaryota > Metazoa > Chordata > Aves > Passeriformes > Meliphagidae > Entomyzon > Entomyzon cyanotis. The sequence goes on along the minus strand of JAKEPQ010000998.1, from coordinate 1,069,672 downwards.
TTTTTATCCCATTTGCTAATCTGTTTAGGTATCATTCAGTGACACAAGTTAGAATTTACCTGCTTTGCTGATCCCATTCAGTGGTCCATTGTAATCTTGTTTGATTGCGGAGCAGCCACTGAGAGTTTCTCTTCCTTCATCCCCGCTGCCACCTGATGAGCTGCTGAAGGAATGAACTGGTTGTTCCTTTCTGGGAAGGAACTTTTCTACCAGCCCTCACCTTGTTACTGATTCCTGTTTGCCAGTCACTGACTTTGCTGCTTGTCACTGGAAATTGCAGAACATAAAACTCCAGCTTGCTGGCGAGACTCTGTTGTGAATTATGTTTTTAACAAAGTTTGTCTTTGCTTTTCTCTCTGCCTCTGAATTTGGGGTTTATCCTCTTTTACTTCAGCAATCTGACTTGAAAGTGTTATGTTAATGTCTTGTTACCTGGTCAAAATAACCTTTTCTGGTTATACTCCTGATGGGCTTTTTCTTAATGTTTTGGGGATGCACAGGGTCTGTAGGGAGCATCAGAGCCTTTCAGAGGAGGAGAAGTCCTTCAGCTCATTAGTGTGTCTGCAATATCACACTCATCACGGCTAATACAAGCTCAGGGAGAGAAATGCTGTGTTTAAAATTGAACTTCAGACATAGCATTTTTTTCCCATGTGTCCTAATTTTCACAAGATTTTTGGATAGATCTTGATTCTAATAAATAAAAATATTGGCTATTATACTCAATATAATATTTATAATTATATATAACCATGTAATTATATTCAATATCAAATATTTAAATAAATAAAAATGTGTGAATGCACAGTGTATTCTTGTCAGAATTTTTTCTTCTTTTGAGAAATTTTTTAAATAATAAAACTTGTCAGTCCTTATGAATTTTTAAAAAATTTACAGAATTGGAATGATGAAGTTTTTGTGTGTCTGGTGTCCTGTCTCACTTCAAAAGTAGTAATTTTTATCACAGATTGAGGAAGGAAACATGTGCCTTGGGGGTGGTCATGAGAGCAATGAACAGATTAAACAATAACCCAGCTACAGACAGGGTAAGGCAGATGTTTTGTGTGTTGAGCAAACTAAATAAAATGCAGGTTTTAATCTTGTGAAGGTAAAACTTTATCAAGTAAATTCACCTGGCTGCTGTATTGTGTGTTAATCTTTAGTGTTGGGTGTAATTTGTCTCTTTTTGTGATGAATGTCGATGCTACAGGGTGAGGAACTGTGAGGTGCCCACCAGGTACATGCAAGAAGTGCTCGGTGGTTGCTGCACTTCCCTCAGAGCTCACGAGATGGGGTTTGAGGACCCAGAAAGAAGCCAAGGACCACATGGAGCACTGCAGTACCACCTCACGGCGTGTTTTGCTGAGGCACTGTTCAGAATTCTTGCTAGCACACAGGCAGAATCGACTAGAAGGAGTAGTTACAGGGTATTTGTCAGGAGTCCTGCTCAGAAAAGGGCAGATGTAAATCCAAGGGCAAGTTTTTGGCAATTTGCAGGTGGTGCTGTCTGTGGTGAGGATTGCCAGAGGGCTGGATTTGCCAGAGGAGCAGAGGGCTGCAGTAAGGAATGCAATCCTAGCTCTCAGATAAATGAGGAGGAATAAAAAAATATTTTTCAAAAATTAAGGATTCTATAGATGACACATTTCTTTGCAAAGCAGGAGTGACAGAGTTCTCTTGGGCCTGTGCTTTGCCAGGTGCATGGTGAGTCATTGGTGGCTCTTGCTCATTATACCCCCTAACTGGGAAGTGACGTTGGTTATGGCTTAGAGGACAATTCCACAGTATGTTCAGTCAGGCACCGGACGTTGGTGACATGACAGGTCTTTCTTCAGAAAAAGTTAATGATAGGACAAGGGAGAATGGCTTCCCATTGCCAGAGGGCAGGGTTAGATGGGATATTAGGAAGAAATTCTTCCCAGCCAGGGTGGGGAGGCCCTGGCACAGGTTGCCCAGAGAAGCTGTGGCTGCCTGTGGATCCCTGGAAGTGTCCAAGGCCAGATCCAAAGTGCCTTCTTGCACACCTGCTTGCCCAGTGAAGGTACTGAAGGTCTCAGGGTGCTCCATGGAATGTCTGTGCTCTGCATGTATTTACTGCTAGTATTTGGGACAGCAGGTTGCATATACAGCACAGTCTTTGCAGAGAACAGCAGGTAAAATTTGCAAGCCCACATCCAGTAATGCATGTCAGAATGTTTCTTCATTTATTGATGAACTTTAACAAATTTTGAAGATGTGAGAAAAGATGTGACGAAAACTCGCAGTTAGGTGAACCAAAGACTAAGAACCAGCTTGCCAGGAGTGTACTACAGACCAAGTAAGGATTGAAATACACTGTTTTTCTCTTCCTGCTAAGCCACTTTATCTTGTATATTCTAGGCCCCAATACAAATTGACTGCATACTATAGGAATCAAAATGCAGAATCCAATCTTTGTCAAACATCGTGTGATTTTATAAGTATCACCTCAAAAGAGTCACTTGCACCTTCACAGCTTCGTCAGATATCTCATGAAGTGAGTGTGAATTTTTAATAAATGCTTCTTTCCTTCCACTATAAGTTTGTTGTATTTTTTGCAGGATTTTGGTCTTTGTGTTTCCCAAAGAGTTTACACATTGAACTGTCAGACACATTTGGGAGAGAAAAGAACACACAAGGAGAGTTAATATCTGTCCAAGCATAGAAGCAATCCAAGGGACTTGGTCTGTCTGTTGTTAGATGCTACTGTAAGTGTCAGACACAAGCATTGCCAGTGGGGCTGTGGTGTTCATTTTCCAAACTGAGATGGCTGCTGCACTGCATTTGTGCTGTTGGCATTTGCAGTACACAATACAAATTTTGCCCAGCCACATGGCAAGTGTTTTAGTTGCTTACTGAAAAAAGCGTACTCCCTTTCTGTGTGTTATGTGAATTCTGATGTGATGTGAATTTGATGATACAGGGAAGCTTCACGTTCAAAAATTGTGTTATTGGACCTTCCAGCACACATAGTGTCATGTATTTTTCATCTTGGTGATACACAGTCCTGGACACCCCACTGGTGATGGGAGCAAGTGCAGATGAAGATACAGTCTTAACCTGGAAAATTTATGAAGCAGTGCGTTTTGCAGCTAATTTCATTGGTGAATTATTGGAGAATGGAGTATTCAGTATGAATAAGGGAAGGAAACTCTGGTCCTTTTTGTCATTTTAGCACAGCGCTTAGAAAAGGCAAAGAAGATACTTTTACAGCACTTGGTCAGGCTCAAGAATAGTTTTAGTTCTGCCAATACTCAGTCTACGAGGCTGTGTTTGACTTTTAAAAAGGTCATATTTCTTACATTTCTTTGGAAGCTTGTGAAGCTGCTTGCTACTGGCTGCAGAAAAATACCCCATTACTGGACTGGATAAAAACATTATGGATAAGAAATCCTTAGCAATATTTAGTATTACCTCTTTTTTGGTTATATTTTTGGAATAAGCTTCTGTCTATCTTAATACTGTTTATTTTTTATTACATAATAACTTCATTATTATTAACTTTTATTATGTAATAACTTTGATATGTAAGGACTTTGTGAAGTGTTGATCAACAGCTAGGATTTCTAATACGTACATTTTGGACTTAGTAGGGAGCTAGCACTTACAGGATAGAAAATGTGCAGATTGCTAAAATGAAAAGAGATAGATAAAAATTCATAGCAAGTTTATGTTTTCTCTTGTTGTCGTCAGCTGGGTCAAAGTGCCCCTTTGCCAAAGGCACCGGCTAGCGGGCAGGCTACCGGGCAGGGTGCGCCTGGGTGAGTGGGTCTATCGCTCTTCTTGAGGGAGCGCGGCCCCAGGAAAGGAGGCAGCAGGACGCGATGGCAAAAGCCGCAGTCAGTGAAGGAGACGAAGACGGAGGGTCCCAAGGCCACTTTATTAACGGGGGGTCAGCAGCAAATGGTGGTCTTGAGGGAGAGCCTCATAAGAACAGGGGTGACAGGGGGTTTTAGGGCTGGACAAATGGGGCGTGGAAAAAGGCGGGACAAGCATAGGAGCAACTGGGTACAGGGGAGAAGGTGAGGGACAAGCAGGGTTACAAATCAAATTTGAAGGGGGAGTGACATAATACAGTAACCAACCATAAACCGGGGAGAACAGAACCTTCCAGAAACGGGGAGGCACAAGCAAACTTTTAACCAATAATGACTTACAAAACTTCAGGGGAGGAGGGTGGAGGATCAGACTTCAGTATCATTATCTGAATCCCAGGAAGAGGAGGAAGAATTTCCCTCCTCCGGCAGGCTCTGTGGCTGGGCCACTGCCACCATTGGGGTTTGGACCTCCACATTCTCTATGTTCTTTACAGATTTGGGATGACTGTCTTTTCTTGTGACTACAGATTTTATCAAGCTTGTATTTAAATCTCTCCAGTATACTTTCAATTAGACTATTTCATGGCAGGCCAACAGGTTCCTCCATCCCACAAATAAATGGTTTACAAAGGAAAAAATAAGTAAATTAGTTTGAGTGATGCAGGAACACTTTATTTCTCTGATAATTCAATGTAATGTAGAAAAAATACATCATTTTTATTTAGTTGATACTTAATGTTGATAAGATTTGAACCATGGTAAAATATGGCAGAAGTGTCTATACAGACAGATTATTCAAATATGCATTTTGTTAGTTGGAGACTCAGGAGCATCACCTGCCCATGCTTTGACTCTGAGTGAAGGGAGTTTACCCTAAACCAATGGGGATTGCATTACTCAGACTGAAATACAGAATTTAGCTAATCACACATAAATCTTGTAATTTCTGTTAGCAGGTAAAAAGTGGAGGGTTGGTTGGGGTTTTTTTTTTAATATTCAGAGATGTGATAAACAGCTTTGTGTTTTGTTAATCAAAATCTTCAGTCAGTTAACTGTATTGTGTGCTGCCACCTCCATAACGCAAGAAGCACGAGAAGGCCATCTAGAGCACCTTTGACCTCACAACAACCGAAGAAGCAAAGTAACAAACTGCACAGATGCGAGATTTGAAGGACACATATTTGAAAAATGCACAAGATTTGAAAGTCACGGAATCTAGAGAGTGAGACTGAGAGAGGGGGGAGGCGTGCATCATGGCGGAGCAAAAGGCTCCTGGCGTGTCCAGATCTGTTTTGTTTGCTGCTGCTTGCTAATAAATGTAATTAATCTAATCAACATGGCTCATAATTTATAACAAAATTGGTGACGCGACTCAGATAAAGGAATTTCGATCTAGAGCCCTCTTACAGGGGAGGTGCCCCGCTGACATTAGTGACCTCCGTTTGAATGTTTTATGTCGACCCCTTTACTGATGAACCCTAAATTAAGGCAGCAAGCAAATAAAAGCCAGCAAACTCCATAAATTTTGTGCACAAAAGTCCAGACGAAGACGCAGGAAGCGTGAGTAATCCATTCGGTCAGGGTTGGGATATCCTGGAGTATGCTTGGGAGAGACGTCCTAGAAGGACAAGGCGAGTGTGGGAGAAAGAGATTGTGTGTGCATGTGAGAAAGCACTCCAGAAGATGGGATAGAGGAAAAGCAAGCCCTCTAATCCCATGGGTGGCTCGGCGGGGGAACCAAGACTCCCGTAGATACCACCAGACAGTCTGTTAGGGACAATGCTAGATAATTGGGATAATTACCCTTCTAGGCAGGGTAAATCTAAAATAAAAATGATACGCTATTGTAACTCAAAGAAACCGTTTAGCCAAAAAGAAAGTAACTATGCACGTATGTGGATAAAGCCTGAGACAAGGATATTCTTATATCCGCTTAAAGAAAAAAGGGGGAAAAAAAAGAAAAAGAAAACTAAAAGTGAGAACAGAGGGTTGTTTAGCATCCCTGGAGCTTGAGCTGGGAGCTCAAGGGCAACAGAGAGATAGATATGCAGGGGAGCATTGGGAGAAAGCTGGGAGTGTTTAGCTATTTTTCTTTTTGTGTGAGAGAGTGAGTTTGCTGTTATGTTCAAATGTTGTGTGTTTTGTCTTAACTAATTTTATTAATTATAGTTCAATTTAAATTGACAATATATAGGTATTTGATTTGGATTTGATCTGGTTTAATTTTAAGTAATAATAATTGATTTTTTTTCTTTTTTTTCGAGCTGAGTTGCTCAAGTTCTGGTTTAATTGTATTTGGTTAGTTTTAGTTATTTTACCAAATTTTTATTAGTTTCAATTGGTTTTGGTTAGAGTCTAATCATGAGACAAAAGAAAAGACATCGGAAGTGATAGAAAGGAACTGAGAAAGTTGAAAGAACTGGCTAGACGAAGAGTTAGATAAAGCACAGAAAGTTCATAGAGAGAAACGAAACAGAGAAAAGTTTAAAGATGAGACTTTAGACTTTTGATGGTTGTAGAAGTAAAGGAGAAGAAATTCCAGAGAAGCAGGGAGAATCGAAAAGACAAGATGGACCCATGAAAGGAATATTGCAAAGGAAGTCAGGCTAAGGAATTGCATGCTATTATTGTAAGGAAAAGGGACATTAGAAGTGAAATAGTCTAAAAAGAAAACATGATAAAGAAGCACTTAAAGAAAAATAGAAATTTCAAAAAGTATATTAAAAACAAGACCAAATTAAAATTAAACCCGTAAGCAAAGAAAATAAAGTTGTGTGTGTGTCAGCTAAATAGTTATGTGTGAGTGCCAGTGAAAGCTAACTTAGTTTGTGTGTGTGTGTCAAACTGGTTTTTTTGTGTGTATGTTAACTTGTTGTGTTAGCCGCATGGGAGTGCTGAGAGAGAGAGAGCAAACGTCTCTCCCCCAACCCCCCCCGTGTGAGCGGCTGTTAAAGTGCAGCTGCAGCTGCTTTCCTCTGGCCAAAGCTGGTTTTTTTTTTCAGAGAGTGGTGGGCAGCAACCGAGAGAGAGGGAGAGTCACTAATTTGATTATTGAATTGTAATAGATTTAAATTGTATCCGGTTAAAATTTGTTTCAGTTTAAATTTAATTGGTTTTAATTAGTTTGTGATTTAATTTTAACTGAATTTTGATTAATTTTTGGATAAGCTTCAAAGAAATTGCTAAAATAATTTATCCCATCTAAAATTGCACAATGAATACTATATGTAAATAACTCGATAGCAACAAGTAAATTAAAGAAAAAATTTGAAAAATATAATTAATTTATTAAATTGTTAAAGAGAAAAGAACTAAAAGTATTAAGAGTTTAAACTACAATTTACAAAAATTGATACAAAATATTTATCTCTAACCCCATGTTGTAAAGACTTTTTCTAGTTTAACTCACTACAGAAACAGCAATCCAGACTGCAGAGTGTGAATGGACACATGCTAGCCATGTCAAAGAACCTATCCAAGATCAACAGTAGAAAGTGACCAACCCACCCGGAGACCTCAAAATAACACTAAAGAAAAAGGAACAACAATCCTAAAATCCTGGCTGCAAAAGAGTTAAGGACTTGTGTGAGGACTGTTCAATGGTTTGGTCTTGATTTTTTGAAACTGTATTATTCCTGTAACCTGCTATAGACATAAAGTGCGTGTACTAGAAAAAAATATGTAAAACATCAGCAGGGAAAATAATAACTTTAGACTGAGAACAGTCACCTTCAGAGCAGCTGCAGGTGGGACGAGCTGTGGTAATACCTTGTATTTGTGGGTTCATTAGCGCTTTCCAATCAAGCAATAAGATACACGCTGCATGGGTCTTGATTGAATGCGAAAAATGTCAACAAAAGTGGTATTGCTCCTCACCTCATAGATGTAACCTGTGTCATAAATGTAGTAAGGTATATCCTAATGAAATAAGCTTGGAGCCCAATATTTTAAAATTACTTTGTGGAAAACAATATTTACTACCAGAAATTTGAGAAATAAAAGAGCAAGACTGAGATAAGACTATAAAGATCTGCAAAACCAGGTTTGCCTGGAAGCAAAAGAAATTGGTAGAGTGAGAAATAGAAATGCCTAAAAGGAGAAGGGTAATTGGACTGGGGAGGAAACACCCCAAAGTTCCTGGAAAAATCAGAACCCAGCCCCTGAAGAGTGTGGCTGCTGCCGAGAAGATACAATCCCTCACTGCTCTAGGCAACAGAGTAGGTGAGTGAGGCAGACACATACAAAGGTGGGGCGCTCTAAAGGTCCAACCCATTGGCAAGGGAACAAGACCGAGTTACTGGACAGGACTGGGTAATGAACTCCCCACCAAATTTCAACGGGAAAATTGGAAAATAATGTTTGTAACACAAAAAGCCTCTACCAATCTCTTAGATCTTGCTCATAATAACAATAAGATGGTTTATTACACCTGTGAAAAGTGTAAGCCATCCACACCTGTCGCTGTTGAGCGGCTAGCTGAGGACTGACCCAAGTTCTCAGACAAGCGAAGAGAGGAGAAAAAGGACTTTATTGTTTTGAATTCCATATATATAGAGTCTACAGAAGTGCCCCAGATTGGTCAGCCCGAGACCTCCCCCTAGGCACAATTGGCCAAGCCCGAACTCACTCAATCCGGAGAAACTGTTTGCAAAACATCCAAACTTTATCTTGTTCATGAAATATAGCAAAATGTTCCCACGGGAAGAACCTGTGCTAGCCACACACACCAACCATTTAAATGAACCCTAGCTCGTTGAGAGAACAATCATGTTATCCAGACCAAAGTGAGACCAGGACCTCCTGGCTTTAATGCCTCTCAATGTGATCTAGTGCCTTTAGACTGAGTATGTGATAGTCACCCTAAATGGTGGGGTTTCAGAGGGAGATTTTACCTCTCCCCTAGCTCCAACCCCAGACGTAGATATTGCAACTATCCAAATTCCTATTATTGTGCATATTAGAGTTGTGAAACCGTAGCATCAGATTGGACCCCGGAAGCGAGACGAGATAACTATATTACTGTAAAATAGAGCCCGTATGGTTGTACACCACCTAAAAGAAGTTCCAGTGAAGAAATGGGTAATCCTGAAACCTGTCACTAGGGATATATATATAAATGTAACCCAACCTGAAGATTTTATTTATAATAACACCATAACTTAAAAACATTATCTGGTTAAGCAAAAACCCTTTACTGCACTAACTGTAGCCACATTAATGATTATGAGAGCTGCTAGAGTAAGTACAGGTGCAGCATCTCTTATCCAACAGAATAAAGAATTTGCCTCCATGAGAGCAGCTGTTGATGAAGACTTAGCTAGAATAGAGCAATCAATAACTGCACTAGAAAAATCCCTGAAGTCCATATCAGAAGTGGTATTGCAAAACCACCGAAGTTTAGATATATTACTTTTATAACAAAGGGAATTGTGTGCTGCCATTAAAGAAGAATACTGTGTATATGTTAATCACACCAGAGTAGTAAGGGATACCATGAAGAAATTGCAAAAAAAAAACTATGAGAAACCCAGCAAAATTAGTATGAATCTTAGTTCAATTACTCACCCTAGTTGACAACCTTATTATCCACTATTGCTAGCCCTTTAATTTTGCTAGTTTTAAGACTCACTTTTGGTCCCTGTATATTTAACAAAGTAATTAACTAGAAGCAGCCTACCTCATGTTAATAAAAGCTAAGTATGAACCATTAGATAAATAAAAAATCCTAAAAGAAACCCTTGTATTAAGCCAAGCAGCACTCCAAAGATTTGATAAACAAAATGATAAGAGAAAAAAGGGGGAATTGTGATAAACAGCTTTGTGTTTTGTTAATCAAAATCTTTAGTCAGTTAACTGTATTGTGTGCTGCCACCTCCATAACGCAAGGAGCACGAGAAGGCCATCTAGAGCACCTTTGACCTCACAGCAACCGAAGAGGCAAACTAACAAACTGCACAGACGCGAGATTTGAAGGACACATATTTGAAAAATGCACGAGATTTGAAAGTCACGGAATCTAGAGAGTATATAAGTGAGACTGAGAGAGGGGGGAGGCGTGCGTCATGGCGGAGCAAAAGGCTCCTGGCGTGTCCAGATCTGTTTTGTTTGCTGCTGCTTGCTAATAAATGTAATTAATCTAATCAACATGGCTCATAATTTATAACAAGAGGCATGTCCTAAAGCATTTTCCAGTCTGAGCCTTTTACTTCATGAGGCCAATAAATTTACTTGCATGCTAGACAGGGAATATAGATGTCTTCAGTTCTCACTGGATTTTTTGCCTCCATACAGACTACCAGAAAGTTTTGAAGTGTTCTGTATTAGCATTTGGTGGCATAATAATTCCCTAAGACAAGCCTTCACAGTGGACTTGGCTTTTTCGGAAGTCTGTAAAATGTGGATGTTCTCCTGCTGAAACACCCTGGTGTCAATTTAAGTAGCTCGTCACTGTTTAATGCATAGAGATGTTGAACCAATCCAGCTGTTGTTACTCCAATTAGAAGAGTTTTGCTTCTGAACACAAGGGAGGTTCTTTGAGGTTGAAAATTATTACCTGTAATTTTTGATTTTGAATTATGTTCTTTCTTTATCTTGACACTCATTTCAATTCACAGTTTCCTTACCTTTTACTGAAAGCTTCTACAAAAGATCAACCTAAGGCTTGCAAGCAATACTGCTTTTGTTATCACTAACATCTTTAAAATGCATTTTTTAAAATTCCATTTAAAACTGAAATAACTCAACAATATCAAAAGTTAAGATGGCATCTGCTTGAAGAACATGAAGTAACTGCCTTCTGCCAGATAATGAAGCAGATTAAAGGCTTATGTGTCCAGTGCTGAGAGTCTACAACAAGTGTAACACTTTGTTGTGAGTAAGGCTTGAGTAGGTACCAAGACACTATGATTTGGTTGCTGCTTTTAGCCAGGGATACAGAAGCCACATGAAGTCTTTCCTCATCTACTGTCAAATACATCATGTGTTGTACTGCAGCTAGGAAATTAGAGTTACTAGATTAATGACTAAAAGAAAACCAGGTAACTGGACAAGTATAATCATGTACAGCTGGATAAGGCAGCCCGTGTGCACACAAACTGATTGGACATTGCCTTTGGGGATGATAAGACCTGGTTGTCATGTCAATTGTGCACCAAAACCCGGCACTACATGCACAGCACACATTCGGTGTCAGCATACCAGGGCTGGTGCTGACTGCAATAGTAGGAATTGCCAACATGAGCTGAATTTCAGATTTGACATGCATATTGCAGAACCATTAAATATCTCTCCAAAGTCATATAAATCAGTTCTTGTGAAAAAATTAAGACTGGATGGAGCTGCCTGGCAGGACATGCTCCCCTAAGTGGGAGGGCAGATCTTGAGATCCAATCCCACAAAATCCTGTCCCAGCCATGAGGTCACAGCAGGGCTCTGAGGTCACAGCAGGGCCCTGAGGTCACAAAGGTCACAGAGCCCTGTGGTTGCACAGCACCACAACAACCGACCAGTCAGTCCTTGACCACAACTGTTGCAGCAGCAGCAGCGGTGGCAGCAGCGGTGCTGACATTAGGACAGCGGTGTCAGGACAGTGGTGGCAGCAAGAGCTGCGGGACTGGCTGAGGGCAAGGCACCATGGCCCTTGCTCTGCGCCTTTTCCTCCTGCTCCTCCTGGCAGTGGCCCTGCATGCCAGGGCTGCCCAGGCTGCTCCGGTGGGAGCTCGGGGAGCAGGTGAGCCAGTGGCCTACCTCCCCCTTTCCTGGGACAGCGGCCTCTTCTCCCTGGAACGTGTTGGGAATGCTTTTCCCCAGGGGTTTACAGGGGGTTTCCTTTGTGGGAGTGAGAGAGCCCCGAGGGGGCCTGGGCTGGTCCAGTTTCCTCTCCAGGGATGTTGCACAGGGCCTGCAAAGAGGGTGGACAGTGGCCAGCAGCCATCCCAGAGCACCCCAGGCCCTTCTGCAACTTTGGCCATGTCCATTGACATCTGGCTCCCACAGCCTTCCTGAAACCCCCTTGCAGTGCCCAGTTTCCTAAGAAAGAAGGGAATCCCAGCACACCATGGAAGCAGTTCTGATCTATGCTCTCTTATAGATTGGTATTGCGATGTGGATAATTTGGAAGTGCTGTTAAATGATGGACTGAAGTTTTTTGAGATAGCTGGAGGCAAGTACTCAACGGCCCTTTCCTGACAGAATAATAACCGTCGAGGTTGCAGGAGCTCACTCGTGTGCACTTTCCCTTAAGATCATCACAACATTGAAGGTTTCTGGAAATCTTGCTCTGATCCCACAGGATCGCTATCAGTGTGAGGAAGGAGCATTTAGCTGTCAATCTTCTTCCTGTGTCAAATGCCTGTTGCTCCTTCCGTGTGCTCTGTGCAGCCACAGAGAAGAGCAGAGAGGGAAGGTTCTGGGCCCAGGGATGTGCCCCGGGGCTCTGTGCCTTGCACGGCTCCTTTGATGGCCCCAGGGAGCCTGAGGTGTTCCTGCTGCTGTTGCCAAGCCCTGGCTCTGACTGGGGCTGAATTTAGAGCTGCTGGCAGCTCCCAGGAGTCCTTTGTGCCCTGCTTGCCCTGCAAGGGGCTCCTTCCATCCCAGTGTGGGGCCACTGCAGGCACATGGTGCCTCTGCCTGTGCTCCTGAGTGGAAGGCAGAGGTGAGGGAATGCCAAGAAGGGATCCCATTGCTGAGTTGCACTCACTGCCACTCCAGCCTGAAGGAGAATCTTGAGCAGTGTCATGGGAGCTCTTCTGTCCTGCTTGTCTTTGCAGATGAGCCTGTTGGTGAAGGTGATCCAGCTGCCCAAGCCGTATCCAGGACTGAGCCTCTGGGAGATGGAGAGGGTAGGTCAAGGCCTTTCCCCCTGGGAGAGCTGCCAGCTCAGAGCCCAAAGTTGGCCAGTGGGGCATCGCTGCAGGTGCCAGGACAGAGCCCTGCACGTGTGTGCCCTCACCCTGCGGGATCCCCTCTCCGCTCCTGTGGCTCAGTGCTGCCCATGCACATCAGCAGAGCTGACAGAAGCTTCTCTGGCTGTTGAGTTACAGGTGTGTCTGCAGAGAGGACTTTTCCAGCTCCTGGGCTGGATGCTGTTTGCAAGCCTGGCTCCTGTCGCCGGGGTGAGTAGTGTGTCCCTGCTGAGCCCACAGGCTGAGCACTGCTTTGGTGTGATCCATTCCTGTGAAATGGAACTGCTTTGCTCTAAGGTCCTCCAACAGGAAAGAACAAAGACAAATCAGACAAGAAATCCCAGAAGCCATCCAAACTCATGAGGCAAATGCTGAAGGAAATGCAGCAGGCAGGACAAGGTGGGTCTATTTCCCTTCCCCTTCTCCTGACACTCAGCAGACAGGGCCTTTTGCTGCAGATCTGGACACTGTGCCTGGCACAGCAGGAAGGGATCCATTGCAGTCTTGCTGCTCCACTGCTGCTTTCACACTGTGCCGGGCTGTTTCCCAGCCTGGCCTGGCTGCAGCTTCTCCCCAGCCTCTGCAGAAGGGCATTTGGCACCAGCTGAAAAGGTGTCCTAACTGCATCATGGGCCAAGCAAACCATGAGATCCCCTGCAATTTTCTGGTCTCTGAGTGGAATAGGAGTAGCAGGAGTTGGGAGGAGGAGGGCCCTGATCTCCCCCAAAAGCTTCTGTAATGTTGTGATCCTTATACATGACTGTGACAAGCATTGCCTTCTGATGATTTCACCTCCCCAGCTGGAAGAGGTTCCTTCTGACCCAGCTATTCCTCTTCCTTTCTCCAGAAATGGATGGAGAGGCTGTGCTGAAGGCGGCATTTCTCGGAGGAAGCAGTGGCTCATTGGCAGCCTCTGCTGAAGGAAGGGAGGCAATGTCAGGCACAGCCACAGGAGGTAATTGCTGTGCCTCTGGGCCTGAGCCCTGCTGAGGCTTGAGCTGCCATCTCTGCTGCTTGGCAGTGCGGGCACAGCCCAGAGCAGACAGGCACAGCACAGATGAATTATCTCGAGAGGGCTCAGGGGACTCGGCTGCTGAGCAGTCCTGCTGGGGTCCCTCTGTGGGAGACTCATCCTGAAACCTGGGAGTGAGTGCAAGGGGTGCCAATGGTGGGGAATAATAGGCAGAGGGGAAGAGCAAGGCTCTGTGTGTCCTGAGAGGCCCTGACTCCATTCCCCTGAGCTCTGGGAGCTGTCCCAGGAGAAAGAAAGGGAGGGAGGGAGGGAGGAATAGTTGTGGAACTACCAGCCCCAATTTTCCACAGGGCTTTTTGTTGCTTGGTAGGGAAAAAGCCCCAAGGGGCCTGGGCAGCTCCAGATTACTCTCCAGGGATGTTGCACAGGGTCTGTAAAGAGGGTGGATAGTGGCCAGGAGCCATCCCAGAACTCCCCAGGCCCCTCTGCAGCTTCGGCCATGTCCATTGACATCTGGCTCCCACAGCCTTGCCCAACCCCCTTGGAAAGCCAAGTTACCTAAGGCAGAAGGGAATCCCAGCACATCAAAGAAATTATTCTGATCTGTTCTTTTTTCTAGATGATGTTACTGTGAGGGCTTCTCCATTACCTTGGCTACATAAAGTTTTGAAGCCCCTGGAGCTTCCTGCAGGTGTGTTCTCAATGTCCCACCAAGGAATAATTGTTGACAACCTTGCAAGAATCAGGTGCCAGAAGCTTCTCTGGCTGTTGAGTTACAGGTGTGTCTGCAGAGAGGGGTTTTCCAGATCCTGGGCTGGTTGCCGTGCCCAAACCTGGCTCTGATCGCAGGGGTGAGTAGTGTGTCCCTGCTGAGCCCACGGGCTAAGCACTGCTTTGGTGTGATCCATTCCTGTGAAAATGGAAATACTTTGTTAAGATCCTTGGAGAGGGAAGAATAAACCTACCAGAGAGAGTAAATCACAGGAGTCAAATGATGTCCTGAAAGAAATCGTCAAGGAACTGCAGAGGGGGCAAGGTGGGTGCATTTCCCTCCGCCTTGTCCTGACACTCAGCAGCAGGGCCTTTTGCTACACATCTGGACACTCTGTGCCTTACCCTAACCCACTGTAGCCTCGCTGCCCTGCTGCTGCTTTCACACCCTGCAGGGCTGTTTCCCAGCCTGGTCTGGCTGCTGCTTCTCCCCAGCTTCTGCAGGAAGGCATTTGGCACCAGCTGACAGCGTGTCCAAATTTCACCAAGGGCAATGCTGACCCTGAGATCCCCTGCAATTTCCCAGTCTCTGGGAATATCAGCAGGGGTGGCTGCTAGGAGAAGAAAGGGCCCTGGCCCAGCCCCAAGAGCCTGGGTGTTTTCCTGACCCTTATCCATGTCTTTGACAAGTACTGCCTCCTGAAGAGGCAGGTTCCCCAGTGGGTAATTGTCCATCTGATCCAGCTGTGCCTCTTCCTTTCTCAAGGGATGGACAGAGAGGCTCTGTGGAAGCCGGCATTTCCCGAAGGAAGGGAAGCAATGCCAGGCATGGGCTCAAGAGGTAATTGCTTTGCGAGGCTCAGTTGAGCTCAGCCCTTGGTGGGGCTGTGTGGCAGCAGCTCTTCCCCCAGGGCCTGCCCATGCACATCTGGCAGCAGCCAAAGCTGGAGGTGCCTTGGCTTCGAGGTCTCTGGAGCACATTCCGCAGCCCATGGGAAACGGGACTTGTGCACCAACATCCCTCCTGCTGCAGCTGCCTCCCCAAGTGTGCAGAGGCCAAAGGGAAAGGAGCAGTCCTGAGCAGGTCCCTGGGGTGAGCCCAGGGCCAGAGCCATCACTG
This sequence comes from Entomyzon cyanotis, assembly GCA_024500445.1. Taxonomy (NCBI): domain Eukaryota; kingdom Metazoa; phylum Chordata; class Aves; order Passeriformes; family Meliphagidae; genus Entomyzon; species Entomyzon cyanotis. Next base: position 1,054,129 of record JAKEPQ010000998.1, on the reverse strand, counting down.
GTTCCCACACTGGGAAGGGGCTTGGAGGGAACCTCCCACCCTACGGTGTTCTCTGGGCCTGAGCCCTGCTGAGGCTTGAGCTGCCATCTCTGCTGCTTGGCAGTGCAGGCACATCCCAGAGCAGACAGGCACAGCTCAGATGAATTATCCCGAGAGGGCTCAGGGGTCTCGGACACTGAGCAGTCCTGCTGGGGTCCCACTGTGGGAGACTCATCCTGAAACCTGGGAGAGGCTGCAAGGGGTGCCCATGGTGGGGCAAATGCAGAGGGAAACAACAAGGTTCCAGTGTGCCCTGAGAAGGCCTGACTCCGTTGCGTTGCACTCTAAAAGTTGTCCAAGAGGAGAGAGGGAGGGAGGGAGAGACGGAAGGACAGAGGGAGCGAAGGATAATAGTTCCACTGCCTGCTATGGTTTTCCCCAGGGCTTCAGTGAGGATTTCCTCTGTGTGAGTGAGGGAGCCCCGAGGGGCCCTGGGCTGCTCCAGTTTCCTCTCCAGGGATGTTGCACAGGGCCTGCAAAGAAGGTGGACAGTGGACAGGAGGCAGCCCAGAGCTCCCCAGGCCCCTCTGTAGCTTTGGCCATGTCCATTGACATCTGGCTCCAATGTCATTACCTGACCCCCTTGCAGTTCCCAGTGCCCTAAGGTAGAAGGGATCCCAGCACACAATAGAAATGGTTCTGATCTATGCTCCCTTCTAGACTGGGATCGTGACATGGAATTTGTGGAAAAGCTGCTGAATGGCGATTTGAAGTTCTTGGAGTTTGCTGGAGGCAAGTTCTGCCAGTTGCTTCTTCCATGTGCTCTCTGCAGCCACAGAGAAGAGAAGAGAAAAACGGTTCTGGCCCCAGGGATGTGCCCCGAGGCTCTGTGCCTGGCGTGGCATCTTGATGGCCCCAGGGAACCCGAAGATCTCAAACAATGTCATGGGAACTCTTCTGTCCTGCCTTTCTTTGCAGATGAGCCTTTTGGTGAAGGTGATCCAGCTGCCCAAGCCGTATCCAGGACTGAGCCAATGGGAGATGGTGAGGGTACGTCAAGGCCTTTCCCCCTGGGAGAGCTGCCAGCTCAGAGCCCAAAGTTGGCCAGTGGGGCATTGCTGCAGGTGCCAGGACAGAGCCCTGCACGTGTGTGCCCTCACCCTGCGGGATCCCCTCTCTGCTCCTGTGGCTCAGTGCTGCCCATGCACATCAGCAGAGCTGACAGAAGCTTCTCTGGCTGTTGAGTTACAGGTGTGTCTGCAGGGAGGACTTTTCCAGCTCCTGGGCTGGATGCTGCGCGCAAGCCTGGCTCCTGTCGCAGGGGTGAGTAGTGTGTCCCTGCTGAGCCCACGGGCTGAGCACTGCTTTGGTGTGATCCATTCCTGTGAAAATGGAACTACTTTCTGTTAAGGTACTCCAAAAGGCAATAGTACAATTAAAGGAGAAAAGAAATCTCTGAAGCCATCCAAACTTCTGGACCAGATGCTTACTGATCTGGAGAGACACCGCGGTGGGTGCATTTTCCTCAGCCTTGTCCTGACACTCAGCAGCCAGGGCCTTTTGCTGCACATCTGGACACACTGCATAACCCTAACCCAATGCAGCCTCGCTGGCCTGCTGCTGCTTTCACACCCTGCAGGGCTGTTTCCAGCCGGGCCTGGGTTCAGCTTCTCCCCAGCCTCTGCAGGAAGGCATTTGGCACCAGCTGACAGCGTGTCCAGACTTCACCATGGGCCATGCAGACCCCGAGATCCTCTGCAATTTCCCAGTCTCTGGGAATATCAGGAGGGGTGGCTGCTTGGAGAAGAAAGGGCCCTGGCCCAGCCCCAAGAGCCTGGGTGTTTTCCTGACCCTTATCCATGTCTTTGACAAGTATTGCCTCCTGAAGAGGCAGGCTCCCCAGTGGGTAATTGTCAATGGGATCCAGCTGTGCTTCTTCTTTTCTCCAGGGATGGACAGAGAGGTTCTGTGGAAGGCGGCATTTCCCGAAGGAAGGGAGGCGATGCCAGGCATGGCCACAGGAGGTAATTGCTTTGCGAGGCTCAGTTGAGCTCAGCCCCTTGGTGGGGCTGTGTGGCAGCATCTATTCCCCCAGGGCCTGCCCATGCACATCTGGCAGCAGCCAAAGCTGGAGGTGCCTTGGCTTCGAGGTCTCTGGAGCACATTCTGCAGCCCATGGGAAACGGGACTTGTGCACCAACATCCCTCCTGCTGCAGCTGCCTCCCCGAGCTGCCCTGAGTGCCCAGAGGCCCAAGGCACTGAAGCAGTCCTGAGCAGGTCCCTGGGGCGAGCCAAGGGCCAGAGCCATCACTGGTTCCCACAGTGGGAAGGGGCTTGGAGGGAACCTCCCACCCTTCTGCGTTCTCTGGGCCTGAGCCCTGCTGAGGCTTGAGCTGCCATCTCTGCACCTTACAGTGTGGGTACAGCCCGGAGCAGAGCTGCACATCACGGATGAATTATCCCAAGAGGGCTCAGGGGACTCAGGTACTGGGCAGTCCCGCTGGCATCCCATCTTATGAGACACATCCTGAAACCTGGCAATGACTGCAAGGGGTGCCCGTGGTGGGGAAAAGGCAGAGGGGGAGAGCAGGGCTCCAGTGTGTCCTGGGGGGCCCTGACGCTATCCCCTTGGCCTCTGGGAGCTGTCCCAGCAGGGCAGGGAGGGTCGGGGCTGGCAGCAGCCGCTGCAGGGATGGCTTTGGCTCGTGTCCCTCGAAGGAGCGACTGCCCAAGCAGCTGCGCTCCCCGCAGGCTCTCCTCCCGGCCTTGTGGGCTTTGTTGGGTGCCACAGCCTGTGCCAAGGGGCGGCAAGGTGCCTGCAGGGCGCAGCACTGGGGGAAACAGAGAGCGTCCTGGCCGTAGCCAAGGTACTGCCAGCTCAGCAGCAGTGCGCAGCTTGGGCTCACGATCCACATTGGTCCCGCAGATGCAGCTGGCAACACAACAAATGTTCTGAATGCACACAAGGGCATTGGAAGAGGCATCTGTCAGGGAACACGTTGTTTCCTAGCAATAATAGCAGGCCTGCTTTGTTTGGAGCTTGTCTTCATGTTCTGCTGTGCCGGAGTCTGGTATTACTGGAAGAGAAAACAGTGAGTGTTTTGTTAATCTCTCCTTCAGTTTCATTTAAAGCCTACTTATTGGCAGGAAACATTCCCAGTGAGGCTGCTCTGGAGCTGTGGCAAGTCTGTGGTTCTCCAAATAACTCTGCTGAGGGTTCTAATGCTGTGCAGTGCTTTAGTTGGCCTATTAATTTTTGGGCCTTGCCCTCGGGAGCTCTCTCCTGCTGGAGCCAGTGCTCGCTCCCACTGAGGCTGCCTAGCCAAGAGCAGCCCCAGGAGCACTGGGCACAGGCAAAGCAAGGTGGGGAGGAGAAAGAGTGGAGGACGAGATTGCCCTTGAAAGGCAGCTGTCCACCTGGGCCAAGGTGTGCCAGCAGCTCCAGCCATGCTGGGGAGCCTTGCCAGCTCTGGGCCCTGCTGTGCAGGAGGCTCCCTGTGTCCCAGGTACAGCTGGGGGCCTCAGCCACCTCCTCCCTCTACAGGCACCTCCTTGAAGAAAAGCTGAAAGCTGGTGGCTGGTCCAGAGATGTCTACAGCCAGAAGAGCTGCAGCAGTGGTTCTGACTCTGACCAGCATTCATTTGCACCTGTGAGCTCTGTGGTGCTTTAAGGCTACAAGCCCAGCCCTCCATCCAGAGCTGAAGATGAAACCCTCAGGAAAGGATTTGGAAGCATTGCACCAAACTTTGACTGAGTGCTTTCAGAATCAGCTCTTAAGTTCCAATAAAGCGATGTAGCTGTCACACCAGTATCTGGGTGGTACTGCCAGCAAAGCCCACACGGCACCAGCACTGCCTGAGCTCCATGTCCGGGAGCAGCCGTGCATGCCCATGGTGTGGGCGGGCAGGAGCCAGGCACGGGGCTGCTGGGACCAGCAGCGGGGCCCCGAGGGGCTGGGGGAGCCCATGCTGAGGGTGCCTGGGCTCAGGCACATTTCTTTTGGTGGCATCATCTGGGCCTGGACCTCCTCCAATGGCATGCCCAGGAAGCCACCAAGAACATCTCCAAGGACAGAGCCTGACAAGCAATGTCAGGAGGCAAAACAAAGGTCCTCCCTAATTAACACACCCTTGGATGGGACCTAATTGAAGGGCCATGGGGCTGATGAGCAGTGCCAGGAGGCACAACAATCCATGCTTGATTTCCAGATCAAAACACTCCAGGTCGCTGGACTGGGCTTCCCAGTAAAGCAAGTGGGGACTTTGGAGTCCCCCATATGGTGCACAGTGGGCTGGGGACCCTTACCAGACACATGGGGTTATTTTGGGTTCCCTCTGAGGTATGGAGGGCACTGGGGTCCCCCATAAGTCACACAAGGGATTTGGAATCCTGTGTGAGTCATGCAGGGGACTTTGGGATCTCCCTGAAGCATGCAGGGGACTGGGGACCCCTGGAAGGCATGCAGGGGGCAGAGATCCCTCTGAGGCATGTGTGGGGGGCTGGATTTGCCACTGAGGCATACGAGGTGCTCGAGGCTCTTCCTCAAGGCATGCAGGGGGCTGAGGTCTCTCCTGAGGCACATGAGGGGGTTTTGGGCTCTTGTCTCAGGTGTGCAGGGCCTGGCAGCCCCCGTAAGTCATGAGAGTAGTTTGGAGTCACTTGTGAGGCATGCAGGGGCTTTGGGATCTCTCCCGAGGTGTGCAGGGTGCTGGGGTCTCTCGTGATGGGGCTTTGGGGGTCTCCTCTCACATGTGGAGGGGGCTGTGCACTCCCGTAAGCGTGCGGGTGCTCTGGCTCCCTCCTGATGTGCGCAGCGGGCCTGCAGTCTGTTCTGAGGCACGCAGGGCCCCGGGGTCCCTCACGGGGCCTGTCCGGCCCGGGGCTGCCGCGGCCCGGGGGCACCCGCCGAGCGGTGAAGCCCGGCGGCGAAGGGCCGAGGCGGCGGCGCCCGGCCAGGCTCCTGCTGCAGGGGCACGGCACAGCCGGTGCCGAGCGCCGGGCGAGCGCCACCCCGAGCTCAGGGGCCACGGCCCCCGCCGCTGCCCCCGAGCACAGCCGGCAGCGGGGTGCACATCCCCGCGTCCAGAGTGGCGGAACCGGGCACCGCGCCCAGCGTGGCGACAGAGCCGCTCCCGGAGGAGCCGTGGGGAGGCCCGGGCACGGCCCTGGCACCGCCCCCGGGCTCTCCTGGGCCTGTGGCCATCCCAGGCGGGAGGGTTTAATTGGCCTCTTAATTGCTGGGCCTTGCCCTGGGGAGCTCTCTCCTGCTGGAGCCAGTGCTCGCTCCCACTGAGGCTGCCAGGCCAAGAGCAGCCCCAGGAGCACTGGGCACAGGCAAAAAGCAAGGTGGGGAGGAGAAAGAGTGGAGGACGAGATTGCCCTTGAAAGGCAGACGTGCTCTGTGACCCACTTCTGGCCAGGGACCCTGCCCGGAGCCATCCCCTGCTCGCTGGGGCCTTGAGGGGCAGCTGTCCACCTGGGCCAAGGTGTGCCAGCAGCTCCAGCCGTGCTGGGGAGCCTTGCCAGCTCTGGGCCCTGCTGTGCAGGAGGCTCCCTGAGTCCCAGCTGCAGTAGGGGCCTCAGCCACCTCCCCCCTCTACAGCTGCACCTCGGGAAAGCAGTGGAGGACACCGAAAACACCATCTTCAAGGAAACCTCCTACCCCTGTGTAGATCCCACTGCATGCTCTTGTCCCCATGGTTTTCCCCAAGCTGACTTTACTCCCTTTCTTGATCCCCCTCAGCCCTCTCCCAGCCCATCCCCACAGTCCAGAGAGCCACGGACCAGCCCAGTACCCTCCAGCCCCAGCTGAGACCTACACAGCCCGTGCTCTGCCCCCAAGCCCGCCCACACTGCCCTCCAAACAACGCTGAAGGTGGCCTCCCTCTGCCAGGGTAGGGGTTGGCCCCTTCTTAGGTTCCAATAAAGAGATGTAGCTGTCACACCAGTGGTACCGCCGGCGCCAGCACTGCCTGAGCTCCATGTCCAGGAGCAGCCGTGCATGCCCATGGTGTGGGCGGGCAGGAGCCAGGCACGGGGCTGCTGGGACCAGCAGCGGGGCCCCGAGGGGCTGGGGGAGCCCATGCTGAGGGTGCCTGGGCTAAGGGCATGACCTCGACAAATTGGACGACTGGACAATCACCAACTGTATGAAATTCTAGAAGCGCAATTGCCCGATTCTGCTCCTGGGATGGAGCAACGCTGGATGTACGAACAAGCTGGGGAAAGAGGTGCTGTAGAGCAGCACTGTGCAAAGGGACCTAGGAATCCCTGAGTGATGGAAAGTTGGATATGAGTCAGCACTGCCCAGGCAGCCAGGGGGGAACTTCTGTGTCCTGGGGAATACCAGGCCCAGCATGGCCTGTTGGGCCAGGGATGGCATTGTCCTGCTCTGATCTACACTGGGGCAGCCTCACCTTAAATATTGTTTGTAGTTTTGCTCACTACAGTATAAGAAAGTGTCCAAAGGAGGGCAGTGAGGATGATGAAGGGGCTGAGCGGAAGCTGTGTGAGGAGCAGTGGGAAGCACTTTGTCTCTTCTGCCAGGAGAAGGGGAGACTGAGGGGAGACCTCATTGGGGTCTACAGCTTCCTTTTGACAAGAAGAGGAGAGGCAGGAACTGCTCTCTTTCTGTGGTCACCAGTGATAGGGAATGGCCTGAAGTTGTGTCAGGGGGAGGCTTAGGTTGGATATTAGAAAAAGATTCTTTATCCAGAGGGTGGTTGGGCACTGAAACAGGCACCCCAGGGCAGCAGCAGCAAGGCTGAGAGAGCTCAAGATGCATTTGGACAATACTCTCAAGCACATGGTGTGACTATTGTGGATGGTCCTGTGCAGCCCAGGAGTTGGACTTGATGATCCTTGTGGGTCCCTTGCAATGCAGCATATTCTGTGATTCTGTGTATTACAAAAGAATATCTGAGCATGGAGCTCCTCAAAGGCGATATCCAGGAAAAGAGGGAAGCCATCAGGAGCATCTCCAGGGACACAGCCTGACAAGCCATGTCAGCAGGCAAAACAAAGGTCTTTGCTAAGCAATGGCCCTTTGATGAAGGAAAAGATTTACAATCAAGGCAGTTCATTAGTACAGATGGGGTTGCACTTTGGGGCTGCAAGTAAGGCCATGAGGTCACAGCAGGGCTCTGAGGTCACAGCAGGGCTCTGAGGTCACAAAGGTCACAGAGCCCTGTGGTTGCACAGCACCACAACAACCGACCAGTCAGTCCTTGACCACAACTGTTGCAGCAGCAGCGGTGGCAGCAGCGGTGCTGACATTAGGACAGTGGTGTCAGGACAGTGGTGGCAGCAAGAGCTGCGGGACTGGCTGAGGGCAAGGCACCATGGCCCTTGCTCTGCGCCTTTTCCTCCTGCTCCTCCTGGCAGTGGCCCTGCATGCCAGGGCTGCCCAGGCTGCTCCGGTGGGAGCGTGGAGAGCAGGTGAGCCAGCGGCCTAGCTCCCCCTTTCCTGGGACAGCAGCCTCTTCTCCCTGGAATGTGTTGGGAATGCTTTTCCCCAGGGGTTTACAGGGGGTTTCCTTTGTGGGAGTGAGAGAGCCCCGAGGGGGCCTGGGCTGGTCCAGTTTCCTCTCCAGGGATGTTGCACAGGGCCTGCAAAGAGGGTGGACAGTGGCCAGGAGCCATCCCAGAGCACCCCAGGCCCTTCTGCAACTTTGGCCATGTCCATTGACATCTGGCTCCCACAGCCTTCCTGAAACCCCCTTGCAGTGCCCAGTTTCCTAAGAAAGAAGGGAAGCCCAGCACGCCATGGAAGCAGTTCTGATCTGTGCTCTCATCTAGATTGGTATCATTTCATGGATTTTGTGGAAGACCTGGTGAATGACGACTTGAAGTTCTTGGAGTTTGCTGGAGGCAAGTTCTTAACCTCCCTTTCCTGACAAAATAATCAGTGTCAAAGTATCAAGAGATCACTCATGTGCCCTTTCCCTTGAGATCAACATAGTGTTGAAGGCTTCTGGAAATCTTGCTGTGCTCCCTTCTTGAGCCCAAAGTGATTTCACAGGATCGCTATCAGTGCGAGGAAGGAGCATTTAGCTGTCAATGGTCTTCCCGTGTCAAATGCCAGTTGCTCCTTCCGTGTGCTCTGTGCAGCAACGGAGAAGAGCAGAGAGGGAAGGTTCTGGGCCCAGGGATGTGCCCCGGGGCTCTGTGCCTTGCACGGCTCCTTTGATGGCCCCAGGGAGCCTGAGGTGTTTCTGCTGCTGCTGCCAAGCCCTGGCTCTGGCTGGGGCTGAGTTTAGAGCTGCTGGCAGCTCCCAGGAGTCCTTTGTGCCCTGCTTGCCCTGCAAGGGGCTCCTTCCATCCCAGTGTGGGGCCACTGCAGGCACGTGGTGCCTCTGCCTGAGCTCCTGAGTGGAAGGCAGAGGTGAGGGAATGCCAAGGAGGGATCCCATTGCTGAATTGAACTAACTGACACTCGGGCATAAAGGAGAATCTTGAGCAGTGTCATGGGAGCTCTTCTGTCCTGCTTTTCTTTGCAGATGAGCCTGTTGGTGAAGGTGATCCAGCTGCCCAAGCTGTATCCAGGACTGAGCCTCTGGGAGATGTAGAGGGTACGTCAAGGCCTTTCCCCCTGGGAGAGCTGCCAGCTCAGAGCCCAAAGTTGGCCAGTGGGGCATTGCTGCAGGTACCAGGACAGAGCCCTGCACGTGTGTGCCCTTGCCCTGCGGGATCCCCTCTCCGCTCCTGCGGCTCAGTGCTGCCCATGCACATCAGCAGAGCTGACAGAAGCTTCTCTGGCTGTTGAGTTACAGGTGTGTCTGCAGGGAGGACTTTTCCAGCTCCTGGGCTGGATGCTGCGCGCAAGCCTGGCTCCTGTCGCAGGGGTGAGTAGTGTGTCCCTGCTGAGCCCACAGGCTGAGCACTGCTTTGGTGTGATCCAGTCTTGTGAAATGGAATTTCTTTGCCCTAAGGTCCTCCAACAGGAAAGACCCAAGTTAAGGGAGAAAATAAACCTCTGAAGCCCTCTGAACGTATGGACCAGATGATGACTGATCGGGAGAGACGTCCTGGTGGGTGCATTTTCCTCAGCCTTGTCCTGACACTCAGCAGCCAGGGCCTTTTGCTGCACACCTGGACACTCTGTGTCCGGCAGGGTGGGAAGGGATTCATTGCAGCCTCGTTTTTCCACTGCTGGTTTTATGCTCTGCAGGGCTGTTTCCTAGCCTGGCTTGCCTGCAGCTTCTCCCCAGCCTCTGCAGGAAGGCATTTGGCATCAGCAGACAGCATGTCCAAACTGCACCAAGGACCATGCATAGCCTGAGATTCCCACCAATTTTTCAGTCTCAGGGTATATCAGGAGTGGAGACTTTATGAAGAGGGTGTGATCTGACCCAGCCCCAAAAATCTAGCCATTTTTCTGATCTTGTCCTCTGACTTTGACAATATTGCTTCCTAAATATGTGTTCACCCTAAATGGGGAACAGTTCCATCTGATCCAGCTGTAACTCTTCCTTTCTCCAGAAATGGATGGAGAGGCTGTGCTGAAGGTGATGTTTCCCAGAGGAAGCAGTGGCTCATTGGCAGCCTCTGCTGAAGGAAGGGAGGCAATGCCAGGCACAGCCACAGGAGGTAATTGCTGTGCCTCTGGGCCTGAGCCCTGCTGAGGCTTGAGCTGCCACCTCTGCTGCTTGGCAGTGCGGGCACAGCCTGGAGCAGACAGGCACAGCACAGATGAATTATCCCAAGAGGGTTAAGGGGACTCGGCTGCTGAGCAGTCCTGCTGGGGTCCCTCTGTGGGTGACTCATTCTGAAATCTGGGAGTGACTGCAAGGGGTGCCCTTGGTGGGGAAACGGCAGAGGGGGATAGCAAGGCACCGGAGTGTCCTGAGAGGCCCTGACTCCACCCCGTGGCCTCTGGGAGCTGTCCCAGGAGCAAGAAAGAAAGGGAGGGAGGGAGGGATAGTTGTGCCACTGCCTGCTGCAGTTTAGCCCAGGGCTTTAGTGAGAATTTCCTCTGTGGGACTGAGAGAGCCCCAAGGGGGCCTGGGCTGCTCCAGTTTCCTCGCCAGGGATGTTGCACAGGGCCTGCAGTGAGGTTGGACAGTGGCAAGAAGCCATCCCAGAACTCCCCAGGCCCCTCTGCAGCTTCAGCCATGTCCATTGACATCTGGCTCCAACGCCATTACTCGACTGTGGCTAGCACAGGTCTTTCTCATGAGAACATTTTGCTACATTTCATAAACAAAGATAAAGTTTGGATGTTTTGCAAACAACTTCTCCGGATTAGGTCAGTTCGGGCTTGGCCAATTGGGCCTAGGGGGAGGTCTCGGGCTGACCAATCTGGGTGACCTCTGTAAACTCTATATATATGGAAATCAAAACAATAAAGCTCTCTTCTCTCTTTCCTTGTCTGAAAACTTGGGTCATTCTTCAGCTAGAGGCTCAACAGCGACACTCGACCACCTTGCAGTGCCCAGTTCCCTAAGGCAGAAGGGAATCCCAGCACACCATGGATATGGTTCTGATCTGTTCTTTCTAGATGATGTTACTGTGAGGGCTTCTCCATTATCTTGGCTGCATAAAGTTTTGAAGCCCCTGGAGTCTCCTGCAGGTGTGTTCTCAATGTCCCACCAAGGAATAATTGTTGACAACCTGGCAAGAACCAACAACCTGGCAACAACCTGGCCAGGAGCTTCTCGGGCTGTTGAGTTACAGGTGTGTCTGCAGAGAGGACTTTTCCAGATCCTGGGCTGGTTGCCATGCCCAAACCTGGCTCTGATCGCAGGGGTGAGTAGTGTGTCCCTGCTGAGCCCACGGGCTGAGCACTGCTTTGGTGTGATCCATTCCTGTGAAAATGGAAATATGTTTGTTAAGGTCCTCGGAGAGGGAAGAACAAACCTACCGGAGAGAGTAAATCACAGGAGTCAAATGATGTCCTGAAAGAAATCATCAAGGAACTGCAGAGGGGGCAAGGTGGGTGCATTTCCCTCCGCCTTGTCCTGACACTCAGCAGCAGGGCCTTTTGCTACACATCTGGACACTCTGTGCCTTACCCTAACCCACTGTAGCCTCGCTGCCCTGCTGCTGCTTTCACACCCTGCAGGGCTGTTTCCCAGCCTGGTCTGGCTGCAGCTCCTCCCCAGCCTCTGCAGGAAGGCATTTGGCACCAGCTGACAGCGTGTCCAAATTTCACCAAGGGCAATGCTGACCCTGAGATCCCCTGCAATTTCCCAGTCTCTGGGAATATCAGCAGGGGTGGCTGCTAGGAGAAGAAAGGGCCCTGGCCCAGCCCCAAGAGCCTGGGTGTTTTCCTGACCCTTATCCATGTCTTTGACAAGTACTGCCTCCTGAAGAGGCAGGCTCCCCAGTGGGTAATTGTCAATGGGATCCAGCTGTGCTTCTTCTTTTCTCCAGGGATGGACAGAGAGGTTCTGTGGAAGGCGGCATTTCCCGAAGGAAGGGAGGCGATGCCGGGCATGGGCTCAGGAGGTAATTGCTTTGCTGGGCTCAGCTGGGCTTAGCCCTTGGTGGGGCTATGTGGCAGCAGCTCTTCCCCCAGGGCCTGCCCATGCACATCTGGCAGCAGCCAAAGCTGGAGATGCCTTGGCTTCGAGGTCTCTGGAGCACATTCTGCAGCCCATGGGAAACGGGACTTGTGCACCAACATCCCTCCTGCTGCAGCTGCCTCCCCAAGCTGCCCTGAGTGCCCAGAGGCCCAAGGCACCGGAGCAGTCCTGAGCAGGTCCCTGGGGCGAGCCAAGGGCCAGAGCCATCACTGGTTCCCACAGTGGGAAGGGGCTTGGAGGGAACCTCCCACCCTTCTGCGTTCTCTGGGCCTGAGCCCTGCTGAGGCTTGAGCTGCCATCTCTGCTGCTTGGCAGTGCAGGCACAGCCCGGAGCAGACAGGCACAGCACAGATGAATTATCCCAGAGCTCCCCAGGCTCCTCTGCAGCTTTCGTCATGCCCATTGACATCTGGCTCCCACAGCCTTACCAAAACCCCCTTGCAGTGCCCAGTTCCCTAAGGCAGAGGGGGATCTCAGCACGCCGTGGAAATGGTTCTGCTCTGTGCTCCCCTCTAGACTGGGATCATGACATGGATTTGGTGGAAGACCTGGTGAATGACAATTTGAAGTTCCTGGAGTTTGCTTGAGGCAACTTCCCAATGTCCCTTTTTACTGACAGAATGATCTGTGTCAGTGTCTCAGTCATGTGCCACTTTGCATAAGGTCATGTCAGGGTTGAAGGATTATGGAAATCTTGGCCTTTGTCCTGGTTTGAAACACAGGTGTCCTCCAAGGAAGGTGGGAACCCCACTCAGAGAATATGACCTCCCTTCCCTCTGAATTGTTATAATGTTGAAATCAAGGAGCTTTCAGGCAAAGGTTTGGGAAAAGGAATAACAGTTCTTTACAAGTATTTATAACAAGGCAAACGAGCAGCAACAACGGTAGCAAAACCAAGCAGACCAGAAAGGCAGAACAGCCTGCTCTGGACTGTCAGCCGCCCTCGTCCTTGGTGCAGTTACGGTCGCAGCCGGCAGGGGCGCTGTTGGCTCTGGCTGGGCAGGGCAGTGCAATGATTACCCCGGGGCTGCAGGGGGCGCTGTGGTGCGAGGCCCGTCGCGTCTCTTGCTCACGCGGTAATGGCGGGCGGGCTGGATGGCGGGACGGGGTGCAGTGAAGCACGGAATGACTCCACAACTCAGATAGTTATGAAGTAGGTATGTGTTTATTCCAGCTGGGGTGCATGGGGGATAGCCCCTCCAAAGGCATGCACACCCTCAGCAGCACTTCACTAAGTTTATATTAGGTTACAGATTACATATGCATAAAGTTAGACAAAGCCCCTATACATATTCATTACCTATCCCCGCTTCGTATTACAATGAGTTCAAAGTTCATTTAAATATGCTCGTGCAAGCGCAGTGTCTTCAGATTAATTGTGGGCAAGGGTCCCGATGATTAATTATGACAGGATCCATCCTCTTCATCACGATGAACTGTTCACCCTGTTCCCTTGTGCATGCTCCCTTGGTCCTTGGTGCTAGTCCAAGCCTGAGAACCAAATCGTACCAGTTCTGGGGTCCAAGGGCGGGATGCTTGGTTATACTCAGTGGTTTTTCTCAATTATTTGGCTCTCCTCTCTCCATCCTCCCCAATACCAGGTAGGCACAAATTCATTAAGAGAATAATAAATGAATTGCAGCAGGCATATCTTAGTAAATCATTATCCAATCTCTGGCTCTCTAAATCAGTTCTAAAATATTATTACTATTATCCAACTTCTAGTTCTTTTACATTAATTTCTATTTTACTCTAAATCAGTCCCCCCTTTTCTATAAAATTAGTAAATTCTTTTACTAGCAAATGGATTCTTCTTCTAGCAAGCTTCTGTGGTAAGTATCTCTCAATGCTTGACCATGTACATTCGATAAGGTAGTTAAAATGGATAGCCTCTTTAACATCCTGCAATTCCAAACAAATAGCAGAACAGATAACACAAGACTAATACCTACCAAAATTAGTAAAACAATTATGGGGTGACATAATGTATTAAGGATACCAGTTGCAGTAGGTGACCATCCAAAAAGCACATCCCACCAGTGGTGATCTGCATCCTGTCTTGCTCTTTGTAAGACTCTGCTTATTTCCACTTTTTCGAATTCCTTTTAGGATGTTAATTAAGTCTTGGTGCTCTACCAATTGTCTTACCAGCATAAGGTTCATCCCAATAGGTGTTGATGATAAGTCATGATACATTGTGTAATTGGATTTTATCAACTGATGAGGTACAACTGGTGCCAAATACAAAAAGTCACACCCAATGATTTTCACAAAATTACAAATACAAAAATTAGAGCGATTCCTAACATACGGGGTATGAAGCTCCCAGTCATGCCCAAATGATGGCTAACTTCTTGTACCACCTTTGAAATGAAATGTGGTCCTCTATCTGAGGACATTGTGGCTGGAACACCGAAGCATGGTATTATTTCTTGTAACAATACCTTGGTTACCTCCCGGGCTTTGACAGTTCTAGTGGGAAAGGCTTCTGGCCATCCTGAAAAGGTATCTGTTAATACCAACAAGTACCGATACCCCCCTTTTCTTGGTAGTTCCGAGAAATCAATTTGCCACTGCTGTCCAGGCCCATTCCCTTTCCCACTTTGGCCCAATTTTGGTTTGGGGATATTTTTAGGGCTAGTCTTGAGGTAAAGGTCACACTGTCGGGTTACTTGTGCGATGGTAGCATATAAATTTCTGGCAAGGCTTCTTTCAATTAAATATTTGTGTAGGGCATCTATTCACCAATGTGTCTTTTGGTGTTCTGTTCTTACTAGTGCCCACACTAAATGAGAGGGAATGACCAACCTCCCCTGTTCAGTAATAGCCCAACCCTCTTCATTGTATGACCCATTCTGATCTTCAATTAATTTTTTGTCTTCTTTGTTATAGGTTGGCTTACCTTCTAGGGAGATTTGGCCGTCTGGAATTAAAGCCCCTTCAGTTGTCACCTCACCTTTTGCTGCTTCTTTTGCCTCTCTGTCCGCCAGATCATTTCCTTCCTCCAATTCTGAGCTCACTTTCTGGTGTGCCTTAATGTGCATGATTGCTACTTTCTCGGGTAGCTGGACTGCTTCCAACAGCTGGGTTATCTCTTGTGCATGTTTGATGTTTCTTCCTGGTGAGTTCAACAGTCCCCTTTCCTTCCAAATGGCTCCGTGTGCATGTACAACTCCAAAGGCATACTTTGAGTCTGTATAAATGTTTATCTTTTTCCCTATGGCTACTTCCAAAGCACGGGTTAAAGCAATTATTTCAGCTTTCTGGGCAGAAGTGTTTATTGGTAAGGGTCCAGATTCTACTACCTTTTTGCTGGTGGTGACTGCATACCCTGCATGTCGCTTTCCACTGATGATGTAGCTGCTCCCATCGGTAAACCAGGTCTCTGCATCGTTCAAAGGTGTATCCTTCAGATCTGGACGGCTGGAGTATGTGGCCTCAATAGTTTCCAGGCAGTCGTGGTGCACCTGCTCCCCGTTGTTTCCGCTGAGGAAAGAAGCTGTGTTGACAATGTTAGTGACCACTATTTCCATATCGTCCTGTTCTACCAGGATGGCTTGGTATTTCAGGAACCTCTGTGGGGAAAGCCAGTGTCCACCTTTCACTTCCAGCACTGCAGACACTGTATGGGACACTAGCACAGTAATTTTCTGGCCCAAGGTGAACTTGCGTGCCTCTTGGATGTTTAGCACGACTGCTGCGACAGCCCTGAGGCACCCTGGCCATCCTTTGGCTGCTGCATCTAGTTGCTTAGACAGATAAGCAACTGCCCGTTGATATGGGCCCAAGTCTTGTGCTAGTATTCCCAGGGCAATCCCCTGCTTCTCATGAGAAAACAGAAAAAATGGTTTACTCACATCTGGAAGTCCCAAAGCTGGAGCTGACATCAGGGCATTCTTCAGTTGTTTGAAGGCCCTCGTGGCCTCTTTTGTCCACTGAAGATCTCTGTTTTCCTTTTTGATGAGCTCATACAAAGGTTTTACAAGGACCCCATAACTAAGGATCCAAAGCCTACACCATCCCGTCATCCCCAGGAAAGTCCGTAGCTCCTTTACAGTTTGGGGTTTCAGGGTTTGGCAAATGGCCTCTTTCCGGTCTTGTCCCAAAGTTCACTGCCCAGCACTGATTTCATAGCCCAAATAAATTACTTTTGGTTTTACTATTTGAGCTTTTTTCTTGGATACCCTGTACCCTTGGAGCCCCAAGAAATTTAGTAAACTCACTGTCCAAAGTACACAGGCTTCTTCTGTCCCGGTAGCTGTTAAGATGTCATCGACATATTGCAATAGCTTCCCTTCTTCAGAGGGGGCTTCCCAGGATTCCAGGTCTTTTGATAGTTGATCCCCGAATAGGGTGGGACTGTTCTTAAATCCTTGAGGCAGCACCGTCCAAGTGAGCTGAGTTTTGCGTCTGCTTTTGGGATTTTCCCACTCGAACGCGAATATTTTCTGTCTGGCTTCATGGAGAGGGAGGCAAAAGAAGGCATCTTTCAAATCTAAAACAGTAAACCAGGTTAGTTCAGGTGTTAGCTCAGTTAGTAGCATGTAGGGATTTGACACCACAGGATAGAGGTCCTCAGTTATTTTGTTTACTGCCCTTAAATCTTGTACCACCCGATATGACCCATCAGGTTTGCGGACTGGTAAAATGGGGTGTTAAAATCAGATTTGCACTCTCTCAATAGCCCTAGCTGTAAAAAGTTTTCAATCACTGGGCTAATTCCTTCCTTGTCTTCTTTCTTAAGGGGGTATTGTTTAACCCTGACTGGTTGTTTCCCTTCCTTCAACTTAATTTGTATCGGAGGTGCATTTTTAGCTCTTCCAGGTACGTCTGTTGCCCATACCCCAGGGAATACTTGATTCATAATTTCTTCACTAATTTCTCCCTCAGCCTCTGTGGTTGTTAGCATTAAACTTAGTATTTCAACATATTGTTGATCATTTACCTCCAGAGTAATTTCTCTGTCTTTAAATGAAATGGTTGCTTGTAACTGTTCCAACAGATCTCTGCCCAAAAGGGCTTTTGGAGATCTGGGCATGTACAAAAACTTGTGAATACCCCATTGCTTTCCCAGTTTATACTTTAAAGGTTTGCAAAAATATGCTTTTTCAGATTGACCAGTTGCCCCTTGAACCATGATATAATCATCCCCCACCGACATTAAAGCTTTATTTAAAACCGAATATGTTGCCCCCGTGTCCACCAAAAATTCTATTTCTTTTTCTTTTTCTTTTTTTTTTTTTTTCCTAGCTTCAGTATAACTAGTGGATCTGCTAGGGTGGAGTCCTCCGGTCTTCTTCAGTCTTTTTTTCATGTGTGCGATGACTCCTTCTTGGCCTCATCTTTGCTGGTTGTTCTATTTCTTTTTTTTTAAAAAAACAACATTAATTATAATAGTGTGTTATATTCTAAAAACCCTTGTGGAGGCCATCTAATTCTGTCATTTAGCCTGTACAAAGGGCACTACTAAGTTAAAAATTTAATAAGAGTTCTTTTATCTTTTATACTTCTGCTCTCTGTAATTTTCTTCCAATGTGCCAAAACACAGCCAAGTGAAGTTGTTTTAGGAACTTCTCTGCTTTGCCCAGTTCCCATCTTATCTATTTCCTTCTCTTGGTTCAATCTCTTTTCTAGGCAAACCTCTTTTCACACTGACTTACTGGGGTTTTTTTTGTTGTTTTTTCTGCTTTTTTTCTCTTTTTTTTTTTCCAATTTTCCTCTTGCACTAACCAGGTTTCAGAAACTAAATGACTCTTTCCACACACTAAGGCAATAACAGCTGCTTCTGACCACTCTGTCACAGCACACTCACACAATGCCCAAACCTTACAGTAATTATTTTTACATTCAAAACAGAAACGTATTTCTTTTGCATCAGACAAGTATCTCGTTAATTTCACTCAAAGCCAAGCTGGTATGAGAGAGAGAGAAAGAAAAAAAAATAAAAATAATTACTGAGAGGGAGGAAGGGGAAAGAAAAAGAAAAGAAATAAAAAGGCAACCACTCTTTATATGCTCCTGTTTTCACTAAGTAAATTAACTCAATATTCCCAATATTTTCTAAGATTACACTGCTAAGAAGGAACTTGGTGGTTTTGCCCACACAAAACTTTTATAATTCACCAACTTATTCTCTTTACAACCTGCGCAGTTGCTTTCTGACAGGTCGATAAAAAATAGTATCTCAACTCCGCAAGCCTGCAAACCCGACACTGTGTCAAAACCTACTAATCATACTGTGGCACAGCTATGCTCTTTTGATGTAATCACCAAAAAAAAAAAAAGTCTCTAACTGGTCACAGTAAAAAGTTTCTCTTTATTCACTTACCACAACAATTTCAAGCAACTGCATACACTCACTCACCCTAACACAACAATAAACACGTAATACAACACAACAAGCGCTTTTACAACCACCACAACAAAATACAACAAAAATTCCACAAACCCGCACACATACAGCAAAGCTAGTAATTCACAACCATACCCAAATATTCACTTCTATTAGACTACTTGCCTCACACTTCATCAATCAACCTCTCATTTGCTCATGCAGACTAATCTGCACCCCACACATACACACAACACCGGTGTTAACAATACTTCAAACTAGTTCTCTTTCAAACTAGTTTCCTGAGGGATCCACTCGATTCACCACCAGAATCGCTCGCGGCTGCTCTATCGGACAGCGAATCCCCCCTGCCAGCTAAGGACGACGAATTACTTCGCCAATCTCCCTGAGCCAGCCCTAACCAGTCGCTTGCAAGCTCACCACTCAGGGACAACGCTGCACACAGGACGTCTCTCTGTGTCTTACCAGCAGCCCTAGCCACGCGTATATGACTTACAGGCTTCCCGACAGCCAAAACACATACAGTTTCTCCGCTGTAGCAGGTGGTCGTTGTTTGCCCCCGCAGTGAGCAGCCGAGGAGCAGAGGTCCTCCAGGAAAATCCTGGGGCGCGCCTAGGATGTCAGCCCCTCAGTCGATCCTGCAGCCAGGCAAATCTTGTCCACCTGGGGTGCCAAATGAAGCACGGAATGACTCCACAACTCAGATAGTTATGAAGTAGGTATGTGTTTATTCCAGCTGGGGTGCATGGGGGATAGCCCCTCCAAAGGCATGCACACCCTCAGCAGCACTTCACTAAGTTTATATTGGGTTACAGATTACATATGCATAAAGTTACACAAAGCCCCTATACATATTCATTATCTATCCCCGCTTCGTATTACAGTGAGTTCAAAGTTCATTTAAATATGCTCGTGCAAGCGCAGTGTCTTCAGATTAATTGTGGGCAAGGGTCCCGATGATTAATTATGACGTGGATCCATACTCTTCATCACGATGAACTGTTCACCCTGTTCCCTTGTGCATGCTCCCTTGGTCCTTGGTGCTAGTCCAAGCCTGAGAACCAAATCGTACCAGTTCTGGGGTCCAAGGGCGGGATGCTCGGTTATACTCAGTGGTTTTTCTCAATTATTTGGCTCTCCTCTCTCCATCCTCCCCAATACCAGGTAGGCGCAAATTCATTAAGAGAATAATAAATGAATTGCAGCAGGCATATCTTAGTAAATCATTATCCAATCTCTGGCTCTCTAAATCAGTTCTAAAATATTATTACTATTATCCAACTTCTAGTTCTTTTACATTAATTTCTATTTTACTCTAAATCAGCAGCAGGGAGCTCAGAGCAGCAAGCTGGAACGGCAGGGCTGGCTCACCCTGGGTAGCAAGCAAAAGATAGCAGGAACAACGCGGCTGTGGCAGGAGCCGCGGTGTGTCCGGCAGGCACAGCGTGTTGGGCTACAATGAAGCAAAGAAACCGGAGCAGTAGCAGAAAAAGTGCGATGAGCGAGCAGGGAATCCCTCCCCTGGGACGCTCACCGGTGGTGGCTGCTCCCTGGGTCCGCACCGTGCAGAGCGGGCAGCGCCCCGGTGGGACACAGGGTGTTCCCGGGTCCCGGCGCCCCATGCACTGACTCTCGGCTGCGAAGCAGCAGAGAAGCAGGGAAACCAAACCAGTGAGCTCTAGTCACGGTGCCAAAGGGAAAAGGGGAATAAAACGGGCAAAAACCAAGCAGCAACTATATCTCTCGTCAGAGGGATCGCAGCGCGTGGCTCCTGGGGCCAAATCCTCTACCAGAAGAGAAAACAAACGCACCTTGCCCCCTGCAATTCTTGCAGAAAATACCAGGCTGGCTCCCACTTTTCTCGACATTGCCTGGGGAAAAAGGGAGAAAGCGATAGTAGCAACCATCCCAGACACCAAACAAAGGAGAAAAAAAAAAAGAAAGATGGGATGGGGATGGGGATGGGGATGGGGATGGGGATGGGGATGGGGATGGGGATGGGGATGGGGATGGGGATGGGGATGGGGATGGCGATGGGATGGGATGGGACAAAAAAACTATTCCCAAGACTATTTTGAATTTTCTATTCACAAGCCCCGAGTGATCCCACAGGATCGCTGTCAGTGGGAGGAAGGAGCATTTAGCTGTCAATCTTCTTCCTGTGTCAAATGCCAGTTGCTCCTTACGTGTGCTCTGTGCAGCCACAGAGAAGAGCAGAGAGGGAAGGTTCTGGGCCCAGGGATGTGCCCCGGGGCTCTGTGCCTTGCACGGCTCCTTTGATGGCCCCAGGGAGCCTGAGGTGTTCCTGCTGCTGCTGCCAAGCCCTGGCTCTGGCTGGGGCTGAGTTTAGAGCTGCTGGCAGCTCCCGGGAGTCCTTTGTGCCCTGCCTGCCCTGCAAGGGGCTCCTTCCATCCCAGTGTGGGGCCACTGCAGGCACATGGTGCCTCTGCCTGTGCTCCTGAGTGGAAGGCAGAGGTGAGGGAGTGCCAAGGAGGGATCCCATTGCTGAGTTGCACTCACTGCCACTCCAGCCTGAAGGAGAAACTTGAGCAGTGTCATGGGAGCTCTTCTGTCCTGCCTTTCTTTGCAGATGAGCCTGTTGGTGAAGGTGATCCAGCTGCCCAAGCCGTATCCAGGACTGAGCCTCTGGGAGATGGTGAGGGTACGTCAAGGGCTTACCCCTGGGAGAGCTGCCAGCTCAGAGCCCAAAGTTGGCCAGTGGGGCATCGCTGCAGGTGCCAGGACAGAGCCCTGCACGTGTGTGCCCTCACCCTGCGGGATCCCCTCTCTGCTCCTGCGGCTCAGTGCTGCCCATGCACATCAGCAGAGCTGACAGAAGCTTCTCTGGCTGTTGAGTTACAGGTGTGTCTGCAGGGAGGACTTTTCCAGCTCCTGGGCTGGATGCTGTGCGCAAGCCTGGCTCCTGTCGCAGGGGTGAGTAGTGTGTCCCTGCTGAGCCCACGGGCTGAGCACTGCTTTGGTGTGATCCATTCCTGTGACATGGAACTGCTTGCTTTATGGTCCTCACACAGAAAAGAAGAGAGACACGGCAGACAAGAAACCCAAGGAGCCAATCAAAATAATGAGGCAAATAATGAAGGAAATGCTGCAGGGAAGACAAGGTGGGTCTAGGGCCCTCAGCCTTCTCCCAAGAATCAGCAGCCAGGGCCTTTTCCTGCACAGCTGGACACTCTGTGCCCAGCATTGTGGAAAGGGATCCATTGCAGCCTTGCTGCACCACTGGTGTTTCCCAGCCTGGTGTGGCTGCAGCTTCTCCCCAGTCTCTGCAGGAAGGCATTTGGCATCAGCTGTCAGGGTGTCCAAAACGCCCCACAGGCCCTGCAGACCCTGAGATCCCTTGCAATTTCCCAGTGTTCCAGATTAGGTGTGGCATCTGTTCAGAGGTGGGAGGGCCCTGGCCCAGCCCGAAAAAACTGGCAATTTTCCTGATTTTACAAAAAATACTGCTACCTAGAGATGCCATGACCCCAGTAGGAAAAGGTTCCATCTGATCCAGCTATCCCTCTTCTTTTTTCCAGAGATGGATGGAGAGGCTGTGCAGAATGTGGCATTTCCCAGAGGAAGCACTGGCTCATTGCCTCTGCTGAAGGAAGGGAGGCAATGCCAGGCACAGCCACAGGAGGTAATTGCTGTGCCTCTGGGCCTGAGCCCTGCTGAGGCTTGAGCTGCCATCTCTGCTGCTTGGCAGTGCAGGCACAGCCCGGAGCAGACAGGCACAGCACAGATGAGTTATCCCGAGTGGGCTCAGGGGACTCGGCTGCTGAGCAGTCCTGCTGGGGTCCCTCTGTGGGAGACTCATCCTGAAACCTGGGAGCGAGTGCAAGGGGTGCCCATGGTGGGGAAAAGGCAGAGGGGGAGAGCAGGGCTGCAGGGTGTCCTGTGAGGGCCTGACTCTGTCCCCTTGGGCTGTGGGAGCTGTCCCAGCAGGGCAGGGAGGGTCGGGGCTGGCAGCAGCCGCTGCAGGGATGGCTTTGGCTCGTGTCCCTCGAAGGAGCGACTGCCCAAGCAGCTGCGCTCCCCGCAGGCTCTCCTCCCGGCCTTGTGGGCTTTGTTGGGTGCCACAGCCTGTGCCAAGGGGCGGCAAGGTGCCTGCAGGGCGCAGCACTGGGGGAAACAGAGAGCGTCCTGGCCGTAGCCAAGGTGCTGCCAGCTCAGCAGCAGTGCGCAGCTTGGGCTCACGATCCACATTGTTCCTGCAGATGCAGCTGGCAACACAACAAATGTTCTGAATGCACAGAAGGGCATTGGAAGAGGCATCTGTCAGGGAACACGTTGTTTGCTAGCAATAACAGCAAGCCTGCATGCTTTGGAGCTTGTCTTCGTGTTGTACTCTGCCGGACTCTGGCATTTCTTGAAGAGAAAACAGTGAGTGTTTTGTTAATCTCTCCTTCAGTTTCATTTAAAGCCTACTTATTGGCAGGAAACATTCCCAGTGAGGCTGCTCTGGAGCTGTGGCAAGTCTGTGGTTCTCCAAATAACTCTGCTGAGGGTTCTAATGCTGTGCAGTGCTTTAGTTGGCCTATTAAATTTTGGGCCTTGTGCTTGGGATCTCTCCCCTGCTGGAGCCAGTGCTCGCTCCAACTGAGGCTGCCTAGCCAAGAGCAGTCCCTGGAGTGCTGGGTAGAGGCAAAGCATGGTGGAGAGGAGAAAGAGTAGAGGATGAGATTGCCCTTGAAAGGCAGCTGTCCACCTGGGCCAAGGTGTGCCAGCAGCTCCAGCCATGCTGGGGAGCCTTGCCAGCTCTGGGCCCTGCTGTGCGGGAGGCTCCCTGTGTCCCAGGTACAGCAGGGGGCCTCAGCCACCTCCTCCCTCTACAGGCACCTCCTTGAAGAAAAGCTGAAAGCTGGTGGCTGGTCCAGAGATGTCTACAGCAAGAAGAACTGCAGCACCAGCTATGAGGAGCTCTGAGTCTGACCAGCATTTATTTGCACCTGTGAGCTCTGTGGTGCTTTAAGGCTACAAGCCCAGCCCTCCATCCAGAGCTGAAGATGAAACCCTCAGGAAAGGATTTGGAAGCATTGCACCAAACTTTGACTGAGTGCTTTCAGAATCAGCTCTTAAGTTCCAATAAAGCGATGTAGCTGTCACACCAGTATCTGGGTGGTACTGCCAGCAAAGCCCACACGGCACCAGCACTGCCTGAGCTCCATGTCCGGGAGCAGCCGTGCATGCCCATGGTGTGGGCGGGCAGGAGCCAGGCACGGGGCTGCTGGGACCAGCAGCGGGGCCCCGAGGGGCTGGGGGAGCCCATGCTGAGGGTGCCTGGGCTCAGGCACATTTCTTTTGGTGGCATCATCTGGGCCTGGACCTCCTCCAATGGCATGCCCAGGAAGCCACCAAGAACATCTCCAAGGACAGAGCCTGACAAGCAATGTCAGGAGGCAAAACAAAGGTCCTCCCTAATTAACACACCCTTGGATGGGACCTAATTGAAGGGCCATGGGGCTGATGAGCAGTGCCAGGAGGCACAACAATCCATGCTTGATTTCCAGATCAAAACACTCCAGGTCGCTGGACTGGGCTTCCCAGTAAAGCAAGTGGGGACTTTGGAGTCCCCCATATGGTGCACAGTGGGCTGGGGACCCTTACCGGACACATGGGGTTATTTTGGGTTCCCTCTGAGGTATGGAGGGTGTAATAGAAAAATGCTGTTTGTTCATCAAAAATCTTACTAACGCTTCTTGCAAAGGAAATTGCAGGTCTTGCTAACACTGCTTAAACAAAGACAAGCTGTTTTGGGTGGGAAAAACTTATCTGTAACCTTGGCATTCTGCAAAATGTACTGTCTCAGCAGAAGAAGAACAGAGGCAGCCCAGAAAGCTGCACAGCGCAGGGTACACGTAACCCAGAAGATAAGGCCTATAAAAGGACTGTAAGGGGGGGGGGGGAGGGCTGCGCGCCTTTGGCCACCCGGTGCTGCTATCCTCGCTACCGCTTGCTAATAAATTATAAATTCTTAATTGGCTTAACTCCGTATTGGTTTTGTAAGTCCAATCAATAACAATCTGGTGCCTTGACTCGGATAGAGGCACGTGACCGAGATCCCCTTGGGGAGGCGCCCCGCTGGAAACAGCGGCCCCCGTGTGAGGCACCTCGGCTCAAAAACCTGTACCCGACGAACCTAAATTCGGTAGCAAGTAAATAAAAAGACGGCAAACCCCGTAAACTTTGTGCACGAAGATCTGAACGAAGACTCAGGGGTGAGTAAAGGTGGGCCAGTAATCCGTCTGGTTGGGGCTGAGTAGCCACAGATATCCGGACGAAGACTCAGGAGTGAGTAAGTATAGGCCTTGTAATCCGTTCGGTTGGGGTTGGGTAGCCCGGAGTGTGTGTGTGTGAGACGTCCAAAGTGGACGAAGCGAATGTGGACCCCTCATTAGTGCGGTTCCCATCTCCCGCAAGGGACTGGGCCACGACCAGGGGGAGCGTGTGAGAGTGTGTGTGAAGGCACTCCGGAAGATGGGGCGAAGAATAGCAAGCCTTCTGACTCCATGGGGAGGGGCGGGGCTCAGAGTTGAGATTTAGGCTCCCCTCCATACCACCCAATAGTCCATTGGGACTAATGTTGCAATATTGGGATAATTGTCCCTCTAAGAAGGAAAAAGATGGAGCCAAAATGATACATTATTGTATGGAAGTCTGGGGAGAGAAACAAATGAGAAGAGATAATCTATATTGGCCAGTATTTGGGTCTCTTGAAGATTGGATTTGTCAGGCTCTAAACATCTATGTTAATTCAAAAGAGCCTTTTAGCCCGGAGGAGAGTGAATATGCTCGTATGTGGATTAGGTCAGAGATACGAATAAATTTGCACCCCCTCAAAGAGAGTAAAGTGACAAAAAAGAAATCTAGAAGCGAAAATGACATCCCTATGTCCCCTCCTCTGTATGTACCACCGGCACCTCCCCCACAACCTATCCCACCTCCATCACCGACAGCAGCACCAACTGTCCCAGACCATGATCATCCAGACAACTTCCCAGATTACCCTGACTCTCTCCCGAGATCCCCAGGCAATAGGAGAGTGACTAGAAGCCAAACGAGAAAAGACAAGAGTAACCTGTATCCATTAAGAGAAGTAGCCATGGGGGGAGCGCAGCCAGCAATGGGCTTTGTTTCGGTCCCATTAAACTCAGGGGATGTACGAGAATTTAAGAAAGAGATTGGGAACTTGTTGGAGGACCCTCTGGGAGTATCTGAAAGAGTAGACCAGTTTCTAGGGCCTAACATTTACACCTGGGACGAACTACAGTCCATATTGGGGATCCTATTTACTGCAGAGGAACGAGACATGATCAGAAGGGCAGGAATGAGAATTTGAGATCAACAACACCGACAGGGTCCAGCCGCAGATACTAAGTGGCCCCTCCAGCGACCTAATTGGAACCACCAGAATGAAGTAGATAGAAGTCACATGCAGGACTTAAAAGTTATAATCGTGCAGGGGATATGGGAATCAGTCCCTCGAGGACGGAACATTAATAAGGTTTATCGAGAACACCAAAAGAGAGATGAAACCCCTACGGATTGGCTAGAAAGGTTAAGAAAAAGTTTTCAATTATACTCTGGAATAGATCCAGATAATCCAGCTAGACAGGCTTTGTTAAAAATGCAGTTTGTGGCAAAATCATGGGAGGATATCAGAAAGAAATTAGAAAAGTTAGAAAATTGGCAAGAGAGAGAGTTAGGTGAATTGTTGAGAGAAGCCCAGAAAGTGTATGTGAGGAGAGAAGAAGAAAGTCAGAAACGTCAGGCTAAGATTCTGCTAGCAGCTATAAGGAAGGGAGTAGCTATAGAGAAAGAACAAAAAAACTGTCCCCTAGAGCAGAGTCGAGGGTGAAACCTAGAAACTGAAAAGAGGGGGTAGAATCTAGAAATTGGAAAAAGGTGGAACCTAGAAATTTGAAGGAGATAGTATGTTTTTACTGTGGAAAGAGAGGGCATATGAAAAGAGAATGCAAGCAGTGAATGAAAGATGAAAGAATGTTTCAAGATGATTAGGGGTGTCAGGAGCTCTGGGTGCTAGAAACCCAGCATAACACAGAGCCCTTGATACAGTTAAAAGTGGGTCCCCAGCAACAAGAAATTAGACTCTAGAGCAGAAAAATCTGCTATTCAAAGGCTGTCCCGTGAATGTAAAGTATCCTCAGCCACTGTCCAAGTTGTCAGTGCCAAAGGAGAGCCCTTTGGAGTACCGGTGATAAAAGATGTATTAATTGAGACTCCCACCAAAATTGGAGTTAAGTCACTGTTGTTATTACCTGAGGCAAATTATAATCTCCTAGGGAGAGATCTTATGATTGAATTAGAAATTACCCTAAAAGTTAGTAACAAAGCCTTAGCCGTAAAGCTATGTCCCCTCTGACCAATAAATGAAAAAAAAAAAAAAATCCAGAAGTTTGGTATACCTCTGAAACCTCTGGTAAAATGAATATTGAGCCCTTTGCAGTGACCATAAGTAACCCTGAAATACCAATCCGATTAAAACAGTATCCTTTATCTCGTAAAGAGAGAGAAGGGCTAAAACCAAAAATTCAGAGACTTAGATAAAAGCTTGCTAAAACCCTGTATGTCCCCTGTAACACCCCCATGTTACCTATAAAGAAATCTGATGAAAGCTATCATCTAGTGCATAACCTAAGAGAAATTAACAAAAAGACAATGCTAAATAATTGAGATGATTACCCTTCTAAGCAGAGTAAAACTAAAATAAAGATGATACACTATTGTAACGCAAAGAAACCATTTACCCAAAAAGAAAGAGACTATGCACGTATGTACATAGAGCCTGAAACAAAAACATTCTTATATCCGCTTAAAGAAAAAGAGAGAGAAAAGAAAAAGAAAACTAAAAGTGAAAACAGAGGGTTGTTTAGCATCCCTGGAGCTTGAGCTGGGAGCTCAAGGGCACCAGCGAGATAAACATGCTAGGGAGCGTTGGGAGAGAGCTGAGAGTGTTTAGCTATTTTTCTTTTTGTGTGAGAGAGTGAATTTGCTGTTATGTTCAAATGTTGTGTGTTTTGTCTTAACTAATTTTATTAATTATAGTTCAATTTAAATTGACAATATATAGTTATTTGATTTGATCTGGTTTAATTTTAAGTAATAATAATTGATTTTGGTTTTGGTTAGAGTTTAATCATGAGACAAAAGAAAAGACATCATAAGTGATAAAAAAAGGACTGAGAAAGTTGAAAAACTGGCTAGACAAAGAGTTAGATAAAGCACAGAAAGTTCATAGAGAGAAACGAAACAGAGAAAAGTCTAAAGATGAGACCTTAGACTTTTGATGTTTGTAAAAGTAAAGGAGGCTAAAAGAGAAGAAATTCCAGAGAAGCAGGGAGAATCGAAAAGATGAGATGGACCCATGAAAGGAATATTGCAAAAGAAGTCAAGCTAAGAAATTGGATGCTATTATTGTAAGGAGAAAGAACATTAGAAGTGAAATTGTCTAAAAAGAGGAAAACATGATAAAGAAGCACTTAAAGAAAAATAGAAATGTCAAAAAGTATATTAAAACAAGACCAAATTAAAATGAAACCCCTAAGCAAAGAAAATAAAGTTGTGTGTGTGTCAGCTGAATAGTTATGTGTGAGTGCCAGTGAAAGCTAACTTAGTTTGTGTGTGTGTCAAACTGGTTTTTTTGTGTGTATGTTAACTTCTTGTGTTAGCCGCACGGAGGTGCTGAGAGAGAGAGAGCAAACGTCTCTCCCCCAAACCCCCCCCATGCGAGCGGCTGTCAGCAAACTCGCTGCTCAAGGCCACCTTTTTTTTAGAGAGTAGCGGGCAGCAACCGGGAGAGAGCGAGTCACCAGTTTGATTATTGAATTGTAATAGATTTAAATTGTATCTGGTTAAAATTTGTTTCAGTTTAAATTTAATTGGTTTTAATTAGTTTATGATTTGATTTTAACTGAATTTTGATTAATTTTTAGACAAGCTTTAAAGAAATTGTTAAAATAATTTATCCCATCTAAAATTGCACAATGAATACTATAAGTAAATAACTCGACTTGATAGCAACAAGTAAATTAAAGAAAAGATTTGAAAAGTATAATTAATTTATGAAAATGTTAAAAAAAAAGAACTAAAAGTAATGAATTTAAACTACAATTTACAGAATTTGATATAAAATATTTGGACCATTGATTTTATCCAAGTTAAGTTTATTTTGATTGAAGTTTTGTTGCTTTTGATTGATTTTAATTAGATTTGATCCAGTATAGCTAATTTGATGCCATTTTTGATTGTTTAGTAAATGTTAATAGATTTGATTTGACTTAGTAAATTTTGATCAATTTAGTTTAATTAGTTCAATGAACTTTTATAAATTTTATTAAAATTTTATTTACTTTTAAATCAATTTTAATCATTAAGAACAATTGTTAAAGTGCAATTTTTAAGCCTTAGAGACACGGTGAAACTACCACACCCCATAACATCCACAAAACTCAGACAAAAAAAAAAAACCAAACAAAAAAAACCCAACAACTTTTTTATCATAGAAGTTCATCTTACTAAAAGGTTATGAGTCAAATGCCTTCCTTTAACACTGTTAAACATTTCTAACCCCATGTTGTAAAAGACTTTTTCTAGTTTTACTCACTACAGAAACAGCGATCCAGACTGTGGAGTGTGGATAGACACATGCTAACAGTGTCAAAGAACCTATCCAAGATCAACAGTGAAATGTGACCAGCCCACTCGGAGACCTCAGAATAACACTAAAGAAAAGAGAACAACAATCCTAAAACCCTGGCTGCAGGACAGTTAAAGACTCGTGAAAAGTCCTACTGTTCAATAATTTAGTTTTGATTTTTCAGACTGTATTATTCCTGTAACCTGCTATAAACATAGAGAGCCTGCAGTAATACCTTGTATTTGTGAATGCATTAGCACCTTCCAATCAAGCAATAGAATACACGCTGCATAAGGCTTAATTGAATGCAAAAATGTCAACAAAAGTGGTATTGCTCCTCACCCCATAGATGTAACCTGTGTCATAAATGTAGTGAAGTATATCCTAATGAAATGAGCTTAGAGCCTGATATTTTAAAATTATTTTGTAGAAAACAATATTTGCTCCCAGAAATTTGAGACATAAAAGAGCAACACTGTGATAAGACTATAAAGATCTACAAAACCAGGTTTGTCTAAAAGCAAAAGAAATTGGTAGAGTGAAAAATAGAAATGCCTAAAAGGGGAAGGGTAATAAGATTGGGAAACCACTCCCCAGAGTTCCTGGATTAAAGTCAAAAAGCCTAAGAAAGTGTGACTGCTGGCGAGAAGATCCAGTTATCTCACTACTCCCTGCAACGGAGTAGGTGAGAGAAGCAGAGACACACTAAGAAGTGCTCAAAGACAACCAGGACTTACTACTAGGAAGTGTGTGTCCCACCAAATTTTGCCGGGGTAAATGGAAATAAGTAGTTAAGATAATAACTCAACCAATCTCTTTAAGTCTATGCATAATAGTTATTAACTAGTACAAAACAACTGAAAGCGTGAACTACCCACACTAACCATTTAAATAGACCCTAGCTCATTAGGCAAACAATCATGTTATCCAAACCGGAGTAAAACCAGGACCTCCCGTCTTCAATGCCTCTCAATGTAATTTAGTGCCTTTAGACCGAGTATGTGATAGTCACCCTGAACAGCGGGGTTTCATAAGGGGATTTTACCTCTGCCCTAGATCTAACCCTGAGTGTAGATACTGTAATTATCCAAACTTATATTACTGTGCATACTAGAGCTGTGAAATTATAGCTCCTTAAATACCAAGCAATAGCATAGATAAGTGTCAACCATTGCTGGCCCTTTAATGTTCCTAGTATTAGGACTCACATTTGGACCCTGTATAATCAGCAGAATAATAGCTATAGCCAAAAAAAGGTTAGAAGCAACTCACCTCATGTTAGTCTGAGCCAAATATGAGTCTGTAGATAAAGAATCTCCCTTAGCTGAAGCCCTAATGTTGAGCCAAGCAGAACTACGGAGGTTTGATGAACAAAATTGAGTTACAAAAAAAAAAAGGGGGGTTTGTAATAGAAAAATGCTGTTTGTTCATCAAAAATCTTACTAACGCTTCTTGCAAAGGAAATTGCAGGTCTTGCTAACACTGCTTAAACAAAGACAAGCTGTTTTGGGTGGGAAAAACTTATCTGTAACCTTGGCATTCTGCAATGTCAGAATTTTGCAGAAGAAGAACAGAGGCAGCCCAGAAAGCTGCACAGCGCAGGGTACACATAACCCAGAAGATAAGGCCTATAAAAGGACTGTAAGGGGCGGGGGGGAGCTGCGCGCCTTTGGCTGCCCGGTACTGCTATCCTTGCTACCGCTTGCTAATAAATTATAAATTCTTAATTGGCTTAACTCCGTATTGGTTCTGTAAGTCCAATCGATAACAGAGGGCACTGGGGTCCCCCATAAGTCACACAAGGGATTTGGAATCCTGTGTGAGTCATGCAGGGGCTTTGGGATCTCCCTGAAGCATGCAGGGGACTGGGGACCCCTGGAAGGCATGCAGGGGGCAGAGATCCCTCTGAGGCATGTGGGGGGGGCTGGATTTGCCACTGAGGCATACGAGGTGCTCGAGGCTCTTCCTCAAGGCATGCAGGGGGCTGAGGTCTCTCCTGAGGCACATGAGGGGGTTTTGGGCTCTTGTCTCAGGTGTGCAGGGCCTGGCAGCCCCCGTAAGTCATGAGAGTAGTTTGGAGTCACTTGTGAGGCATGCAGGGGCTTTGGGATCTCTCCCGAGGTGTGCAGGGTGCTGGGGTCTCTCGTGATGGGGCTTTGGGGGTCTCCTCTCACATGCGGAAGGGGCTGTGCACTCCCGCAAGCGTGCGGGTGCTCTGGCTCCCTCCTGATGTGCGCAGCGGGCCTGCAGTCTGTTCTGAGGCACGCAGGGCCCCGGGGTCCCTCACGGGGCCTGTCCGGCCCGGGGCTGCCGCGGCCCGGGGGCACCCGCCGAGCGGTGAAGCCCGGCGGCGAAGGGCCGAGGCGGCGGCGCCCGGCCAGGCTCCTGCTGCAGGGGCACGGCACAGCCGGTGCCGAGCGCCGGGCGAGCGCCACCCCGAGCTCAGGGGCCACGGCCCCCGCCGCTGCCCCCGAGCACAGCCGGCAGCGGGGTGCACATCCCCGCGTCCAGAGTGGCGGAACCGGGCGCCGCGCCCCCCGGCGTGGCGACAGAGCCGCTCCCGGAGGAGCCGTGGGGAGCCCCGGGCACGGCCCTGGCACCGCCCCCGGGCTCTCCTGGGCCTGTGGCCATCCCAGGCGGGAGGGTTTAATTGGCCTCTTAATTGCTGGGCCTTGCCCTGGGGAGCTCTCTCCTGCTGGAGCCAGTGCTCGCTCCCACTGAGGCTGCCAGGCCAAGAGCAGCCCCAGGAGCACTGGGCACAGGCAAAAGCAAGGTGGGGAGGAGAAAGAGTGGAGGACGAGATTGCCCTTGAAAGGCAGACATGCTCTGTGACCCACTCCTGGCCAGGGACCCTGCCCGGAGCCATCCCCTGCTCGCTGGGGCCTTGAGGGGCAGCTGTCCACCTGGGCCAAGGTGTGCCAGCAGCTCCAGCCGTGCTGGGGAGCCTTGCCAGCTCTGGGCCCTGCTGTGCGGGAGGCTCCCTGTGTCCCAGCTGCAGTAGGGGCCTCAGCCACCTCCCCCTCTACAGCTGCACCTCGGGAAAGCAGTGGATGACTGTGGTAACTCACAGCTGGCACGTTTCATTCACAAGACACAGAGTTTGGGTTTGTCAGCTTGGGCCTGTGAGAATCTTAGCATTGACAGAAGCTAGAAGCAAAATAACAGAAGAAAGGAATGTACACCTGCAAGCCTGCGGGGAGCGCAGCTGCTTGGGCAGTCGCTCCTTCGAGGGACATCGGCCAAAGCCATCCCTGCAGCAGCAACTACCAGCCCCGACCCTCCCTGCCGTGCTGGGACAGCTCCCACAGCCCAAGGGGATGGTGTCAGGCCCTCGCAGGACACACTGGAGCTCTGCTCTCCCCCTCTGCCTTTTCCCCACCTGTGCCAGAGCTGCTGCCACACTGCCCCACCACGGGCTCTGCCCATCAAAGAAATTACCACTTGGGCCCATGCCTGGCATCGCCTCCCTTCCTTCGGGAAATGCCGCCTTCAACAGAGCCTCTTTGTCCATCCCTTGAGAAAGGAAGAGGCACAGCTGGAGGAGATGGACAATTACCCATTGGTGAGGTTACCTCATCAGGAGGCAATACTTGTCAGAGACTTGGGTAAGGATCAGGATAGCACCCAGGTCCATAGGGCTGGGCCAGGGCTCTCTCTTCTAGCCACCCCCTCCTGATCTTCCCGGATACTGGTAAATTGCAGGGGATCTCAGGCTGTGCATGGCCCTTGGTGCAGTTTGGACACCCTGTCAGCTGGTGCCAAATGCCTTCCTGCAGAGGCTGGGAAGCAGCTGCAGCCAGACCAGGCTGGGAAACAGCCCTGCAGGGTGTGAAAGCAGCAGCAGGGCAGCGAGGCTTCAGTGGGTTAAGGTAAGGCCTAAGAGTGTCCAGATGTGTAGCAAAAGGCCCTGGCTGCTGAGTGTCAGGAAAAGGCGGAGGGAAATGCACCCACCACGCCCTCTCTGCAGATCCTTGACGATTTCTTTCAGGACACCATTTGACTCAAGCAATTTCCTCTCTCCTGTAGGTTTGTTCTTCCCTCTCAGAGAACCTTAACAAAATTTTTTTTTTTAATTTTCACAGGAATGGATCACACCAAAGCAGTGCTCAGCCTGTGGGCTCAGCAGGGACACACTACTCACCCCTGCGATCAGAGCCAGGTTTGGGCACGGCAACCAGCCCAGGATCTGGAAAAGTCTTCTCTGCAGACACACCTGTAACTCAACAGCCCGAGAAGCTCCTAGCACCTGGTTATTGCAAGGTTGTCAACAATTATTCCTTGGTGGGACATTGAGAACACACCTGCAGGAGACTCCAGGGGCTTCAAAACTTTATGCAGCCAAGATAATGGAGAAGCCCTCACAGTAACATCATCTAGAAAGAACAGATCAGAACCATATCCATGGTGTGCTGGGATTCCCTTCTGCCTTAGGGAACTGGGCACTGCAAGGTGGTCGAATAATGGCGTTAGAGCCAGATGTCAATGGACATGGCCGAAGCTGCAGAGGGGCCTGGGGAGTTCTGGGATGGCTACTGCCCACTGTCCAACCTCACTGCAGGCCCTGTGCAACATCCCTGGCGAGGAAACTGGAGCAGCCCAGGCCCCCTTGGGGCTCTCTCAGTCCTACAGAGGAAATTCTCACTAAAGCCCTGGGCTAAACTGCAGCAGGCAGTGGCACAACTATCCCTCCCTCCCTCCCTTTCTTTCTTGCTCCTGGGACAGCTCCCAGAGGCCACGGGGTGGAGTCAGGGCCTCTCAGGACACTCCGGTGCCTTGCTATCCCCCTCTGCCGTTTCCCCACCAAGGGCACCCCTTGCAGTCACTCCCAGATTTCAGGATGAGTCACCCACAGAGGGACCCCAGCAGGACTGCTCAGCAGCCGAGTCCCCTTAACCCTCTCGGGATAATTCATCTGTGCTGTGCCTGTCTGCTCCAGGCTGTGCCTGCACTGCCAAGCAGCAGAGATGGCAGCTCAAGCCTCAGCAGGGCTCAGGCCCAGAGGCACAGCAATTACCTCCTGTGGCTGTGCCTGGCATTGCCTCCCTTCCTTCAGCAGAGGCTGCCAATGAGCCACTGCTTCCTCCAGGAAACATCACCTTTAGCACAGCCTCTCCATCCATTTCTGGAGAAAGGAAGAGTTACAGCTGGATCAGATGGAACTGTTCCCCATTTAGGGTGAACACATCTTTAGGAAGCAATATTGTCAAAGTCAGAGGACAAGATCAGAAAAATGGCTAGATTTTTGGGGCTGGGTCAGATCACACCCTCTTCATAAAGTCTCCACTCCTGATATACCCTGAGACTGAAAAATTGGTGGGAATCTCAGGCTATGCATGGTCCTTGGTGCAGTTTGGACATGCTGTCTGCTGATGCCAAATGCCTTCCTGCAGAGGCTGGGGAGAAGCTGCAGGCAAGCCAGGCTAGGACAAAGCCTTCCTGCACAGCATAAAACCAGAAGTGGTAAAACGAGGCTGCAATGAATCCCATCCCACCCTGCCGGACACAGAGTGTCCAGGTGTGCAGCAAAAGGCCCTGGCTGCTGAGTGTCAGGACAAGGCTGAGGAAAATGCACCCACCAGGACGTCTCTCCCGATCAGTCATCATCTGTTCCATACGTTCAGAGGGCTTCAGAGGTTTATTTTCTCCCTTAACTTGGGTCTTTCCTGTTGGAGGACCTTAGGGCAAAGAAATTCCATTTCACAAGACTGGATCACACCAAAGCAGTGCTCAGCCTGTGGGCTCAGCAGGGACACACTACTCACCCCTGCGACAGGAGCCAGGCTTGCGCGCAGCATCCAGCCCAGGAGCTGGAAAAGTCCTCCCTGCAGACACACCTGTAACTCAACAGCCAGAGAAGCTTCTGTCAGCTCTGCTGATGTGCATGGGCAGCACTGAGCCGCAGGAGCGGAGAGGGGATCCCGCAGGGCAAGGGCACACACGTGCAGGGCTCTGTCCTGGCACCTGCAGCAATGCCCCACTGGCCAACTTTGGGCTCTGAGCTGGCAGCTCTCCCAGGGGGAAAGGCCTTGACGTACCCTCTACATCTCCCAGAGGCTCAGTCCTGGATACAGCTTGGGCAGCTGGATCACCTTCACCAACAGGCTCATCTGCAAAGAAAAGCAGGACAGAAGAGCTCCCATGACACTGCTCAAGATTCTCCTTTATGCCCGAGTGTCAGTTAGTTCAATTCAGCAATGGGATCCCTCCTTGGCATTCCCTCACCTCTGCCTTCCACTCAGGAGCTCAGGCAGAGGCACCACGTGCCTGCAGTGGCCCCACACTGGGATGGAAGGAGCCCCTTGCAGGGCAAGCAGGGCACAAAGGACTCCTGGGAGCTGCCAGCAGCTCTAAACTCAGCCCCAGCCAGAGCCAGGGCTTGGCAGCAGCAGCAGGAACACCTCAGGCTCCCTGGGGCCATCAAAGGAGCCGTGCAAGGCACAGAGCCCCGGGGCACATCCCTGGGCCCAGAACCTTCCCTCTCTGCTCTTCTCCGTGGCTGCACAGAGCACACGGAAGGAGCAACTGGCATTTGACACGGGAAGACCATTGACAGCTAAATGCTCCTTCCTCGCACTGATAGCGATCCTGTGAAATCACTTTGGGCTCAAGAAGGGAGCACAGCAAGATTTCCAGAAGCCTTCAACACTATGTTGATCTCAAGGGAAAGGGCACATGAGTGATCTCTTGATACTTTGACACTGATTATTTTGTCAGGAAAGGGAGGTTAAGAACTTGCCTCCAGCAAACTCCAAGAACTTCAAGTCGTCATTCACCAGGTCTTCCACAAAATCCATGAAATGATACCAATCTAGATGAGAGCACAGATCAGACCTGTTTCCATGGCGTGCTGGGATTCCCTTCTTTCTTAGGAAACTGGGCACTGCAGGGGAGTTTCAGGAAGGCTGTGGCCATGTCCATGTCAATGGACATGGCCAAAGTTGCAGAAGGGCCTGGGGAGCTCTGGGATGGCTCCTGGCCACTGTCCACCCTTTTCACAGGCCCTGTGCAACATCCCTGGAGAGGAAACTGGACCAGCCCAGGCCCCCTCGGGGCTCTCTCACTCCCACAAAGGAAACCCCCTGTAAACCCCTGGGGAAAAGCATTCCCAACACATTCCAGGGAGAAGAGGCTGCTGTCCCAGGAAAGGGGGAGGCAGGCCGCTGGCTCACCTGCTCCCCGCGCTCCCACCGGAGCAGCCTGGGCAGCCCTGGCATGCAGGGCCACTGCCAGGAGGAGCAGGAGGAAAAGGCGCAGAGCAAGGGCCATGGTGCCTTGCCCTCAGCCAGTCCCGCAGCTCTTGCTGCCACCACTGTCCTGACGCTGCCATCCCAATGTCAGCACCACTGCTGCCGCCGCTGCTGCTACTGCTGCAACAGTTGTGGTCAAGGACTGACTGGTCGGTTGTTGTGGTGCTGTGCAACCACAGGGCTCTGTGACCTTTGTGACCTCAGAGCCCTGCTGTGACCTCAGAGCCCTGCTGTGACCTCATGGCCTTACTTGCAGCCCCAAAGTGCAACCCCATCTGTACTAATGAACTGCCTTGATTGTAAATCTTTTCCTTCATCAAAGGGCCATTGCTTAGCAAAGACCTTTGTTTTGCCTGCTGACATGGCTTGTCAGGCTGTGTCCCTGGAGATGCTCCTGATGGCTTCCCTCTTTTCCTGGATATCGCCTTTGAGGAGCTCCATGCTCAGATATTCTTTTGTAATACACAGAATCACAGAATATGCTGCATTGCAAGGGACCCACAAGGATCATCAAGTCCAACTCCTGGGCTGCACAGGACCATCCACAATAGTCACACCATGTGCTTGAGAGTATTGTCCAAATGCATCTTGAGCTCTCTCAGCCTTGCTGCTGCTGCCCTGGGGTGCCTGTTTCAGTGCCCAACCACCCTCTGGATAAAGAATCTTTTTCTAATATCCAACCTAAGCCTCCCCTGACACAACTTCAGGCCATTCCCTATCACTGGTGACCACAGAAAGAGAGCAGTTCCTGCCTCTCCTCTTCTTGTCAAAAGGAAGCTGTAGACCCCAATGAGGTCTCCCCTCAGTCTCCCCTTCTCCTGGCAGAAGAGACAAAGTGCTTCCCACTGCTCCTCACACAGCTTCCGCTCAGCCCCTTCATCATCCTCACTGCCCTCCTTTGGACACTTTCTTATACTGTAGTGAGCAAAACTACAAACAATATTTAAGGTGAGGCTGCCCCAGTGTAGATCAGAGCAGGACAATGCCATCCCTGGCCCAACAGGCCTTGGGCCTGGTATTCCCCAGGACACAGAAGTTCCCCCCTGGCTGCCTGGGCAGTGCTGACTCATATCCAACTTTCCATCACTCAGGATTCTTAGGTCCCTTTGCACAGTGCTGCTCTACAGCACCTCTTTCCCCAGCTTGTTCGTACATCCAGCGTTGCTCCATCCCAGGAGCAGAATCGGGCAATTGCGCTTCTAGAATTTCATACAGTTGGTGATTGTCCAGTCGTCCAATTTGTCGAGGTCATGCCCTTAGCCCAGGCACTCTCAGCATGGGCTCCCCCAGCCCCTCGGGGCCCCGCTGCTGGTCCCAGCAGCCCCGTGCCTGGCTCCTGCCCGCCCACACCATGGGCATGCACGGCTGCTCCTGGACATGGAGCTCAGGCAGTGCTGGCGCCGGCGGTACCACTGGTGTGATAGCTACATCTCTTTATTGGAACCTAAGAAGGGGCCAACCCCTACCCTGGCAGAGGGAGGCCACCTTCAGCGTTGTTTGGAGGGCAGTGTGGGCGGGCTCGGGGGGCAGAGCACGGGCTGTGTAGGTCTCAGCTGGGGCTGGAGGGTACTGGGCTGGTCCGTGGCTCTCTGGACTGTGGGGATGGGCTGGGAGAGGGCTGAGGGGGATCAAGAAAGGGAGTAAAGTCAGCTTGGGGACAACCATGGGGACAAGAGCATGCAGTGGGATCTACACAGGGGTAGGAGGTTTCCTTGAAGATGGTGTTTTCGGTGTCCTCCACTGCTTTCCCGAGGTGCAGCTGTAGAGGGAGGAGGTGGCTGAGGCCCCTACTGCAGCTGGGACTCAGGGAGCCTCCTGCACAGCAGGGCCCAGAGCTGGCAAGGCTCCCCAGCACGGCTGGAGCTGCTGGCACACCTTGGCCCAGGTGGACAGCTGCCCCTCAAGGCCCCAGCGAGCAGGGGATGGCTCCGGGCAGGGTCCCTGGCCAGGAGTGGGTCACAGAGCACGTCTGCCTTTCAAGGGCAATCTCGTCCTCCACTCTTTCTCCTCCCCACCTTGCTTTTTGCCTGTGCCCAGTGCTCCTGGGGCTGCTCTTGGCCTGGCAGCCTCAGTGGGAGCGAGCACTGGCTCCAGCAGGAGAGAGCTCCCCAGGGCAAGGCCCAGCAATTAAGAGGCCAATTAAACCCTCCCGCCTGGGATGGCCACAGGCCCAGGAGAGCCCGGGGGCGGTGCCAGGGCCGTGCCCGGGGCTCCCCACGGCTCCTCCGGGAGCGGCTCTTCCCACGGCGCGCGCCCGGTTCCGCCACTCTGGACGCGGGGATGTGCACCCCGCTGCCGGCTGTGCTCGGGGGCAGCGGCGGGGGCCGTGGCCCCTGAGCTCGGGGTGGCGCTCGCCCGGCGCTCGGCACCGGCTGTGCCGTGCCCCTGCAGCAGGAGCCTGGCCGGGCGCCGCCGCCTCGGCCCTTCGCCGCCGGGCTTCACCGCTCGGCGGGTGCCCCCGCGGCAGCCCCGGCGGACAGGCCCCGTGAGGCCGAGCCGGACAGGCCCCGTGAGGGACCCCGGGGCCCTGCGTGCCTCAGAACAGACTGCAGGCCCGCTGCGCACATCAGGAGGGAGCCAGAGCACCCGCACGCTTACGGGAGTGCACAGCCCCCTCCGCATGTGAGAGGAGACCCCCAAAGCCCCATCACGAGAGACCCCAGCACCCTGCACACCTCGGGAGAGATCCCAAAGCCCCTGCATGCCTCACAAGTGACTCCAAACTACTCTCATGACTTACGGGGGCTGCCAGGCCCTGCACACCTGAGACAAGAGCCCAAAACCCCCTCATGTGCCTCAGGAGAGACCTCAGCCCCCTGCATGCCTTGAGGAAGAGCCTCGAGCACCTCGTATGCCTCAGTGGCAAATCCAGCCCCCCCACATGCCTCAGAGGGATCTCTGCCCCCTGCATGCCTTCCAGGGGTGCCCAGTCCCCTGCATGCTTCAGGGAGATCCCAAAGCCCCTGCATGACTCACACAGGATTCCAAATCCCTTGTGTGACTTATGAGGGGAGCACAGGGGAACGTGTCATTCCCTGCTTTCAGCTGCTGCTAGCTAGTTGATTCTGCTAGCTGCTCGGGCTGTTAGCTAACGAGAAGATTTTCCTGGACTGCCCGAGCAAATCCATCTGCTTCTTCTGCTTCTGGAAAATGTTTGGCTTATCTTCGGCCCGAGAAACCAGACCATCAGTTCAGAGCCACATGCTGTGACCCGTGGGAGAGACTGTGGGAACACCACATCCCGGCTCCAGAGCCAAGCAAACTAAAGAACTTTTAATTCACCAGCTGTCTGTGGAGGCTCACTACCTAAAAGCCCTTTTCCCCCTGCCTTGCTTAGCGCTTTGTTTGTTTTGTTAAATAAACGATTTTTTTTTCACTTTCTTCCGAGAAATTCCTTTCATGGTAGTGGGAGGGAGTGCAGTGCTGAAATCCTTTTTTTCCTTTGGGGGAGGTGTTCATTTCAGGGTGCTTTCTCCTAAACCTGTCTCTAACCTGAGACATTTCTGGAGGATGATATGCAGATTTCTGTGTGAGCAGGAAACTGGGATGCTGTTGCCTCATGCTTTGTATTGTCCCTTCAGTGAAAAAAGGTAAGGACAAGGCTTTCGGTATTTTAAAAAAAAAAAAAAGCTTTAAAGTTCTATTGTGGTCTTCAGGATGTAGAAGGTGAGGCTTGTTGAATCTGCAGAGAATTCTGACACTTAATGAAGTGGAATTAAGGTGTAAGATTGCCACCTTGTACAGGTGGCTCATGTAGATGTGTGTCATTAGCAATTTGTGACAAGAATGCCTGTGTATTTGATCCACTGCCCTGGGAAACAGCTGCCCCTCCATCCAAACTTCAGCTCTGTCAAAAACAAAGTTAAATATTTAGACTTTATTCTGGGGAACAGGCAATGAATGATAGGTCCAGAAGGAAGAGAGGTTAAAATAAAGCTCCCGTGTCCAGTCACAAAAAGCATACACAGTTTTCTTGGAGCTGTGGCGTTTTGTTGGTCCTGGACTCCTGGACTGGGGGAATTTACTAAATCTCTGACTGAGGCAACCAAGATTTAATAGATAAGAGAATCACTCGTGGAGTGGTAACACAGAAATTAGGAGCCTGTGGCGGATCAGTCCCAACTGGATGCACATGCAGATGCAGGTGCAGTGGGAGCAGCAGCCTGTGGTCAGTCAGCAGGAACAGCCCAAGCTTTGACACCGCAACAGGCACAGATACTTTAAAAAGATGCAGCATCTCAAATCCAGCAAGCCTAAAACGTGAGGATGGAATGGAGTATCACCAGTGTGAGCAAGAGATGCATTCCATGTGAACTGAATTAACTGATTTAACTGATGTTCCCTCACCTAACCCAGGTTCTAGGTCTATTTGCAAATGGCTCATCCACTTCCCTGCAAGGATGGGGCCAATCCAGTGTGCTTAGGGGAGCCAGGGACAGAGAGAAGTAGCTGTGCCCAGCATGGGGGAGTGCACAGGGAGCAGAACCAGGAGCTTTGATGTGTGCAGCATGTCTGGGAAGTGGGAAATGAGTCAGCGTCTGTACAGATTCCCAGTCTTTTAAGGGTGTTAGGAAACAGGAATGTTTCAGGAAGAACAGGCATTTTTACATCCTCAGGACAATGTGCTCTTGAGTTCTGGTGGTGTATAAGAGTGAAAGCCAAATTTGACAGACTAAATTTGACTGTAGGAGAGGGATGGCTCAGCAGAGGGCCGGGGACCTGTGGTGCCAAGCCAGCGACTGGGCACTCAAACACAGCAGGAAGACCCCAGACTATCACATGTAGATTGTGAAAGTATAAAAAGGCTTAGTGGTTCTTTGTTCAGGGTCTTTCCTCAGAGGCGCCAGCCTCTGTTACTGTTCCACCACAATAAAACTGTTTTAAGGATCCAGTGGTCTGACATTCTGCTATGGCATATATTCCACATTTCCAATCTTTTGGGCACCTAGGAGCTTTTGATTTCCTTTTGCGCCCAAGATAAACAAACCCCCAAAACTGCACAAGTAACTCCTTTACCATTTCCTCCTTTTATTTTCAGCTAATTTTTGCACTGTTCTGTTCGGTCTGCTACTTGGTCATCATCTTTCCAAAATTCCTGGGCCTATTCAGGTGGGATGGTGCACACATTTTGCACCATGGTGCACACATTTTGTTTAGTTCTATAGTCATTTATACCCAGCAATCCTGCCGACCACACCCATTTAAATGTTACAAAAACCTAACTCTGGGCTGCAGTATATGAATCACACTCCAGTGTGTGAGATGGCAGAGCACAAGAGCAGGCACTGAAGAAGGAGGCATTTGGCTACACAGGGTGTAACTTGCACAATTTTTCTACTCAGGGTCCTTCTAGTGATATTTGGTGATTACCATATCTTACAACACATTAGAAGTGAGCTGGCTGGTGGGCTTGAAGCAAGAAAGAAGAGCCCTAATGGTTACACAGCTGAACAGTACCACAGCAGTGGAGGGGTTTCTCCTGTATGGCACAGTGGGGACCCAAGGATTCTGCACCTCTGACGTGACTCTGTGAGAAGTCTCAATAGAGATAATGAGTTTTCAGTGCTTTACTGCAGTAGTTCTTGCAGTGGAGGCTGCTGCTGACATGGAAGTGACCCTCCAATGGGAGAGGAATTCTCTGGAAGAACAGATCAAGCAGTAGAGGCCAGCTGGGTCTTGCTGTCCCATCATGCTGCAGCAGGGTCAGGATGTGAATGTCAGCAGGGCAAGGCAGTGCTCCTGATGAGTGTAAAGGGAAATCTGCCCACAGACCACCCCCAGCTGCAAGGCTGTCAAACAAAGCCGAGTCAATTTTGGTGCATGAGAACCCCATAAGGAGTACTTGCTGTTCAAGTATTTCATAGAATCCTCATTGTCCCACCCCATGCCAAGGGCAGGGACACCCACCACTATCCCAGGTTGCTCCAAACCCCATCCAGCCTGGCCTTGGACACTCCAGGTGTGGAGCAGCCACAGCTTCTCTGGGCACGCTGTGCCAGGGCCTCCCCACCCTCACAGGGAAGAGTTTATTCCCAATATTCCATCTAACCCTGCCCTCTGGCAGTTGGAAGCCATTCCCCTTATTCTGTCCCTCCAAGCCCTTGTGAAGAGTCTCTCCTCATCTTTCTTGTAGGTTCCCTTCAGGTACTGAATTTAGTCACCCAATTTGCATCACTTGGGTCACAAATTAATTAACAGGCTGCTGCTGAAGTTTGTAGGTTTGATTATTCATTCAGATGGGCTATTTTTGGCTTTATCCATGATGAGTTCAATGATGTGGTGGCCAGTTTGGCCATAATTCTAAATACACTTGCCAGTGCACCAAAAAATGTATTAAATAAAAAAGCTCCCAGTTCTACACTATCCTGTGTAGGGCAATGGGTTGTGTGTAGGTAATTTTTAAAATGCCAAAACCTGACATTAACTTCAGAAAGGTTATTTTAGCTGGAGATAATGGTATGTGAAAGCCCTTGTTCATTACACTGATTTAAACAATACTGCCCTGGTTTTTTAACCCCAAGTGTCTTGGCGTGTAGAAATAAATAGCTAAAATATATGGCTGAAGTAAACGGCGTCAGAAATTGGTGCTGGCTGTTTGGGGCTGTTAACTGTAACTGTAAGAAACTCAAATAATTTCTTGGGAAATTAAGACACTTGCAAGTGCGTTTTAGTGTTCCCAAGACTGAGTGCTAATGCTAACGCAGAACTGCTTGTCATGTTCCTTGCCTCTTTGCAAAGCTGGATTTGCGTTTGTGATTCACATGTGATATTTTCCTTTCAAGTGTGCCTATTTTAGGATGATTCTGCCAAAGTAGCATTTAATTTGAATTTGATTTAAAATCATCCAACAGTTGAGGCACGTATAAATTATCTATATTTCAAACAGGTCTATTTTTAACTCTAAATGTTAGTCACTTACAGAAATGAATAAAAATATTTCGGAAAAGGATAGATTCTTGTTTAACTACTTAAATCTGTCAAACTGGATGAACTGTTCATTCTGCAAACTGCCATTCCAGTCCAGATCCTAAGGCTGTAATCCATGATGATGTCCCAGTTGTTCCTGTTTTATTAGATAAAATACATCTACAAAGTGTATTGCAGGTAGTAAGGTTTTGATTAATGTTTTTTTAGTATTATTATATCACACTTCATTATGCAAATATTTGCTGAATGTAAGTATGAACAGAATCACATCCTTATGATGATTTCATAATGAAAAGGTTTTTTCACTTAAGATCCATAAAAGTTTAGGTAATAAGGTAAAATTTTACTCTTATTCAAAGCACTTAAATGCCACAATTTTTTGTTAAAAACAATTTGAAGCTTTCTTAGCCAAAAAAGGTCTAAATTAAAGCTTGATGACTACGACTCAACACAGTGCATTTCTCTACTGTAACACCTTTTAGAAATACATTGGATACAATTATTTAAGCAATCTAAAGGAAAATATTGTCTGCTGTCAATAAGAGCAGATCAAGATCTGTCCATTATTACTCTTGATATAATTTAAAAATTTCTGAAAGGAAAAGCAGTTTCATAGGTTCAGTCAATATTTATTTTCTGCAAAGTAAAATCAGTATCATTAATGTAAACGTATGTAATACATAAATATTAAATCAATCCATTAAACATCTGTGGATCATGGCACTGAACTTATGGCAATCATGTAACTTGAAAACAATGTTTCTTACCAATAACAGAGGTTTCTAAATCAATAAACACATCTGAGAACAGGAGAACCCTTCACAATATAAAAGCACAGTACTTGAAACCAAATGCTACAGAGAATGGTCACATGGAGCTGTTCTTTAAAACTCTGTAGACTGAACAATTGCCACTAAAACTCCCTCTAAAAAAATAAAATTATTTGTTAGTAACTTCTATTACCTATTGTTAGGTAGATCATGCCAGGTAGCACAAAATACAGTAGCTGGAAAATGCAAAATAATTCGGTAGGCCCATCTAATGCTTCGGCAGAGCTGTGTAGAAATCAAGAAGGATTCTCTGTTCCTTCTTTAATACTTTTCCTTTTTTCTTCCAGTGCTTGTTTAAATACAGTTTTCAAGGTATTGTAAACATGTGGTCCATTCTCAGAATCAAAGCTTGTCTAATAAAAGAGAGAAGTTTCAGTTCAGTTGGATGCCAAACAGCAAAATGCAAAGTACATGCACAACATTTAAAAAAAAAACCTTTGAGATTTATTAAAGAAAATATGTATTTATGATGGAGTGCTTAATGCTAAGTGTTTTCAGTTTTATGCTGACTAGACACTAAAATAAACCAGAAGAAGGAGAAATGTCATGATTGTTTTAACAGGCAGATTTACAAGAGATGAAGCAGCAGCATGGTGGACATTCTGTTCAAGTTCAGATTACATTGGCTGAATCTGAGAAGAAATCTGAGCTGAGCAATAGCTTCACCTGTGACTGTTATTGAATGAGACCAAAGCAGAAATTAGTTATTCACATCCTGTATTACAGGCCTGGAACACAACTGACTTGCAGTGTAATTTTGGGAAATGATATAATCTGATGGAAAGACTTCAAGTAGTATAGAATCTACCAAAGCCTTTGCTAAGCTACTCCCAGTGATTAGTTAGTGTCACCCCTTAAAAGTGATCTTTTCCCTAATTTGAAGATGTCCATGAACTGGCAGTGGTCTGGAAATAAAAAAATGAGACTCCAGGATTAAGGCTGTAGTTACAGAATTTAATTTTGTTGTGAATATTTCCTACCCTTTATGTAGTGGTTATTATAAAATGTTAACTCTGAAATAAATAAACTTCACACTATAGGGTGAAGGAATTACTGTAACCTTTCTCACAGAGGCCTCCCTCTGTTGATTGATTCACCTTCATTATTTAAACCAAGTAAATACAATGTCATGGACAGTTATTTATGATTACTTGCCTTGGTGAAAGC
This sequence comes from Entomyzon cyanotis, assembly GCA_024500445.1. NCBI lineage: Eukaryota > Metazoa > Chordata > Aves > Passeriformes > Meliphagidae > Entomyzon > Entomyzon cyanotis. The sequence goes on along the minus strand of JAKEPQ010000998.1, from coordinate 1,009,440 downwards.
TTTAATAGCACGAGCAAGTAAGGCCTCCTCCACATCAGCTGGCAGTACTTGCAAGTTCACCACACAATGTAAAATACAAAGGATAGTCTGACACTGTTCCTAGTGGGTAAAAAGAAGAGCAGCTCATTAGAAGAAATATTTCCATGAAAAGCATTTTAGAACTCAGGTTTTGTTAACTGCTGTTTAAACATCAGGTTGTGCTTTCCTGTACTGAAACATTCAGGTGCAGGAGTTGGTGGGGAATTCCCACCAGCCTAAAGAGCCTCTACATAATTATTTCAGTCACGATGGGAAAACTCTTTTTCTGAGTACCACAAACTGGTCTGGGAATTTCTACGAATTTCTGGGAATTTGAAGTTCCTGTGAACTGGCATAGAAAAGCTAAGATTTGATCTTTCCAGCACAAAATGCTGTGCATATTTAGGGCTCTTTTCCCCATCTTGCACCCCTCTCTGTCCTTCCAAGTCTCCGTCACCACTGGAAGCTGGCAGAAAGACACCTGAATAGTGCTTGCAAGGAGGAATAAAGGGAGAAACAGATCTTTGTGGCTGCTCCTTCCCATCCCTTTTCCAGCTTCATTAAGGGAATGGAGCATCTGTCACACAAGCAGCCTGCTCTAGGTAACTTGTTTTGAGCAAGACACTTGGACTAGAAAATATCCAGAGGTCCTGCAAACACAGCTATTGTGGGATTCTGAAAAAATATAGGATAAGAAAGGATAAATTATTTTTTTTTTAAATTGTTCCTTTCCCATTTATTTATAACAGGTGTCAAGCAGTTTTTATCATATAAATAGAAAGTTAAAACTCTGATAGAGTGGAAGAATGCTTCAGGAAGAAACACAGTGTTTTCAGATGAATGGGAGTTCTGAACATCACGTCATGAAGATGAAGACTGCACATGAAGTTCTGACCACCTGTTAATCAGAAGCTGTATTTTTGGGTATCTGGAAGAGATAAAAGGGGTTCTGTTTTCTTCATAAACACTTGGGAAACAAAGAGTTCTCAGAGAGTTAAGAAGTTTGTACAATTAAGAGATCAAGACTGGAGAATTTTACTTATTTTTTTAATTTACCTTGTATCTAACCTTTTGGGGAAAGCATAACTAAATATTTTGGATCTAAAGTAACTGTTTTGCATAGGGATTTCAGAATACAGGTGGCCACAGTTCTGAATTCTGCAGAAGCATTAGGCCTGGCTTCTGATTCTCTGAATTAGCAAATTCTTCCTATTCTTTGCCCCAGCTCTCCCACAGCTGCCAGATTGAGCTGTTTGCAAAGCTAATGGGACAACCATAAAGTACAGCCACCCATGGAGTCACAGAACAAACGTTTCTCATCTTTGCCTCTGGATGTCCAGCTGCAGGATTTGTGGGGAAATGTGCTGTAGTTGAGCTGCTACTGAATGGTGTTCCAAGACCGTGTCTAGTATTTTTCTTGTCATATCCATTGCCCTAGTATTGATTGTGACAATATAGTATTGAGTGACAACTCACACGATTTGATACAGAATGAACTCTCATTCTGATTTTTAAAAAGTGGCTTTTTAAAAGTGCAATTCCCTTGCCTAAAGTTAAAGAATGAATTGTCAGATCCAACATATACCTTTCTTAGCAAGTAGAGTGCATCCTGGGATTCTGTGCAATTTTTTGCCAGCATGTCAATATCATCTTTGGATAGAATAGGTTCTTTCAGCTGCTCTATCCATGACCACATCAAACTGCAGAGGATAAAAGGATCCCTCTCGGTGCAGATTTTATCCCAAGCTCCATCTCGAGAATTCAGTTCTTTCTTAAAACAGAAAAAACAAAGAAAACCAAAAATGCATCGTCTATTTACATTTGCCAACATTCTCTTTGATTGTAACAGTACTCAGCTGCTTATGTTCCAACAAAAAAGACTTCAGAGTTATCAAAACAATTTGTATTTTTTTCCAGAGTACCAACATTAATCAGCAGTAATATACCATATTCTTTAAAACAGAAGCATGACGTAAGCAGTGCAGCTGAGAACCTCCCAATACTCTGCTGGAATACATAAACCAGCTTTGCATTCCAACTTCAAAGCAAATGCTGCTAAGAGGATTTGGGTTTGAGGATAACTAATTAAGTTTCTACTAAATTCTTTTTCTTTTACTCATGAATCCTCTGATTAGTTTTGAGAAAGCACTGATGAAAACCAACTCAAACCCTTAAAATGTGTACTACTGTGCCATCAACAGCCACATTACAACCAGAGATAATGGTATTAATTTCCCCCTGTTAAGAAAATGAACATAATCAGAAACGAGGTCTCTAGCCTCCTGCTAGAGACCAGAATTTGTAGGAGCATTTTGCCAGCCTTTGACCCATAACTGACAAATACAATCATTTACTGGACCTCCTATAAACTGTGATCCCAATGTGCCATTTCAAAGCTCTATGTGGTATTTTTGCAATTCCAGGAATTCACTGAGGTGAAATATGCAGAGCCCATAACGTGGAATTGAGTTAAAAATTACCTGCCACATTTCTACCTTCTGCTTCACTTCATCCTCTCCCAGAAATTCATTTATATCTGCAAGTGCTTTGGCTGCCAAAACTCTTCGGGCTTCCAAACTTAATTCTGACTGCAGAACAATGTGTGGAATTGTCTCTGATACATCTCTGCTAACTTGGCTTTCATATCCAATGGAAAAGTTCACTTTAGAAGAAGAAGAAGAAGAGTCAGAGTCCTCAGAGAGATAGACCCTTCTGCCATATATATTAGTCTTGTGTTCCTTCCTATGACCAGTCTCATTGGCAAAGTTATGCCTCAGCATCCCGGTTTCCTTGGGATTATGGATGGATGCGAGGCCTGAAGAAAAGGTCCTGCTGCGTTGTACTTCTTTGGTAGAGTTCCTTCTGTGATAAAGTGAGGATCCATCCTTTTGCCCACCCAAATTAAATTTCCCTTGACTCCAGAATATGCACGTGTTATGCACTAATGCCTCTTTGATTAACTCCAGCCGTGGCTTTGCTTCACCTGTGGCAGAACATTCCTCCCCACTGTTCTGCTTCTGTTTGTTGTTCAGTAAGATCTGAGCAGGCACTGTCCAGGCAGTGTCATCTTGTTCGAAAAGAAACTCAGTTCTCCTTAGGTCTGACTCACTGTAGCTCAGACGCCTTCTTAGATGAGTAAGAGGCTGAAGGCATTCAACGTTCCTTCTTTTACAAAGAGAATCACATTCATGTCCCAGGGAGAAGTGAGAGTCCTGAGTTTCCAAAGCGGAGGAGTGAGTGTGGGATGAGTCCGATGTGTCACTGTCCTGCCTGGCCAGCTCCTGGTCGAGCTCTGTGGATGCCAGCTGGGACACAGTCTTCTCAATCTCAGCTGAGAGGTCTGGGATGTCCAGCAGCTCTGCCTCTATCACCTGTCTGTTTTCAGCCAGGTCCAGCAGCAGCTTGCAAACCAGATGGATCAGTTTTGGCACGTGTTTGAGGTGCCTGCTCTCGTAGCCGTGGAGCAGGTGCCTCTGGCGGGTCAGGTACTGCGACAGGGTCACTGCGTGTGCCTTGGGCTCGCAGCACGCAAAGACATTGCGCAGAGGGACCAAGAACTGAGTGAACTCCCTGACGCACAGTAACTGCCCCCTAGTCTGGATAGAATTAGGCCTTTTTGCTCTGACAAAGAGAATTGCTTGGTCAGCACTCATTCGTGTGGCAAAAACTAAGTAGCAAGCTATTAAAACACCTAGAAAATACAAAGACAGGATTAGTTATGGAAGTGTCAGAAAACTCAGTGGAAATATGGGCTAGAAATTAATATAGGTAAAGATACAGTGTCCTCTATTATGTGATGCTGTTACTTAAATGTAATTGCATGTGAAGAACCACAAGAGAGTAAAGCCCTTCTCACTGCACTGCAGTGGGAGCTCACCACAGCCTCTCCAGAAGCTCCACCATTTGCAAACATGGGAGCAATGGGGGCTTCTATGGGAAGGACACAACCAAAAAGGACTTCAAAGAAGCAAATGACATTTTAGGTGCTCCACCAAATCTACCTGATCCAACAAGTGGCAGGTTTCTGAATGTGTTATAAATACTGAACAATGAAAGTGTACCAGGGGAATTTTTTCCTTCCAAAAGCAGCTGTAATATTTGAATGCAATGGAACCATTACACAGACTAAAAATTTCTCTAACCTTACAGGTCTTTAGTTTTAATAGACTAAAACAGATCTTCTTTAGCCATTGAGACATTTGGACAAAGTAGTTTAGCACTTCTAACAATTTTATAGAAGTACATCTTTCAATGATATAGAATCTAACCCAGTTATTAATGGTTTATAACCAGAGATGGTTGGAATTTCTAGAGGAACCCTTGTGCTGCTCCCGCATGGAGCATGTACCTGTCCTCCCGAGTCCTGCGTGGCAGTGAACAGCTACCCTCCCCTCCTGCAGGGCGAACGCCATCACTTTTACCATGTCAAGGATAGTGGTGAGAGATGCCACTCCATAATCCTTCCATCCAAAATTATAAAAATAAACTAAAATAAAAAGAGAGACAGTGATTTTCTGCCACAACGAATGTGAAATGTGTAGTACTATATGCAGAGGAGAGATTACTAATAAGAAATTATAGTACTAAAATTGCATAATGGAGGTTAAAATCTGACTACATCTTTTTCGCAAGAGATTATTTTCCCATTTCAGTGTATGCTTGCTATTGAAATTTGATAGATACATGAAGCTAGCAAAGATTTTCAAACTCAAGTTCAGCTAGAATGTAAAAGGTGTAACAAAACAGTGATTCATGCAAAATTACTGAGCTATATATAGGAAGAGGGTAATTTCTTCTTTTTAGAAATAAAAGCACTTATTCAGTCACAGCTGCTTCTTACAGAAAGGCACTTTTTGTCTCTTCTCACCCTACTATGAAAATACAAAAATACTGTCAATACCAGTGTCCTTACATGAAATAACCTTTTATAGTCTAGATAAGAAAACATGAGTCTACCAGAATTTGACACACTGTTAATAGTTCAGATATTTGTGAATGCAGAAGAAAAAGGAAAATTTAACTGTTGTCCTTCCTTTTTTCTAAACACCTGAACACAAACCCTCCATCTCTCTCTGCATAATACACAATCTTCAATAAAGTGTTATTTACTCTTGATTATATTTGCCAGGTTTCATTATTACATCCCGCTTTGTGCAATGTTTCCTACATAGCTGCGTTTAACACACAGGAATTCAAGTAAAAATATCCTTAAGTGCCAAACTCAATAATTAATGAGGAACAGCAGCAGGAGGGAACTTACTTCCAGCCTCCATAAAAGCTTCAGGAAGGTAGGTGAAGCCGCTCTCCTGCTCCAGTGGGTTCCCACAGCTCGCGTGCTCCCCAGGACGCTGAAGGTTAATTATGGTTTTTATGCCACATCTTAGGGAAGGAATAGATGAGTCAAAGTATTACAAGCAGCCAAAATCTCATTGTCCCTTATTTTCTGAAACATACATTTATTCTTAGTGAAGAATAAATCTTTACCTGTAGAGTGTTAAAATGAAAGGATCTTTATCAACAATCCAAATCTATGTTGAAAGAGAAAATGGATCAGGAATTACACTAGTAATACTTGCAATAAATAATGACTAAATTTGTTACCTTTCAAACTGCTCAATAATGTTGTACTTTTCAATTAATTCTGTTGAGGGTCGAGCCATAGCCAGGATGTTATCTGTTATCCTGAGAAATTAGAGAAGCAGATAATAATGTTATCATTAATAATTTCCTGGATATTAGTCTTCCAACATAAGAATACCATTATATTGAAGTAAGAGAGAAATACCTCAGTGATTAACTAGAAATTACTTTTTAAAAATTCTACTATGCCATAGTGTTAGCGATAAACTTTATTAAGCTGATACAGATAGAACATTATCAAAAGACAATTACTGGAACTACTTAAATGCCAGGACATAAGTAAAAATTCCTTTGAATAACAATCTGGATCCAGATCCCTATTTGTCCCTTTAAGGTTTGTAAATGCCATTTAAGGATTTGCTGTTGGAAAAAAAATCAGTGAGAATGTAAAGATACATTTCATGTGACTCCTGCTGCATATGGACATCCTTCTGAACACATGCCCACAGTATTTCATCTGCAGGAAACGCTTTGCTTTTCCATTCTATTATTAACACGTTTAATTAATTTGCATCTTAATCCTTAGTAGCCCAGAACAGCTTTTTTATAATTCATAACAGATAGGTATTTATTCTTTTGGATCTGAACCAAACTCACTGTAAGCCAACAGAAACTTTTAATCATCTTTACTGGGCTGTGTACAATGGCCACTATGTCAAATCCTAATTCCAAATCAAATTCACATTAAGTTCTACACTTAGCAGCCGATTTAAAAAAACAACAAAACAACTATTTTGCTTTGAGTTCTCTCTTGTAATAAAATAAATGCAACTGCTGCTGCTACATGTAGCGGGAGGACGTGGAGCTGCTCACCAGGAGGAGTAGAGCCCCTTAATGGCCTGCTCGTGGTCGGCCCAGCGGGCGGGGTTCTCGTACTTGCAGGCGCGGCCCCCGCAGGCCATGGAGCACTGCATGTGCCCGGGGATGACGTGGCGCAGCCGCTCCCCCACCTTCGTGTACTTGGCCGTCGGGCGCCTCGAGCTCCCTGCGACACAGGCAAAGCCGGGGTTAGCAAGGGAGCTCACTTACAGCATCTCCGCCTGAAAAGATGCAGTTCAACCTCGAATGGATGAACTTACAAGCAGCGTAAATAGATGAAATATATATTTCAGGCTTATTTTTCAAGTAATGATTCTGATGGGGAAAAATTGTTAGTATTACTGCCAGTTAGTTTTTCTGATGAAGTTAGAGGTGAGTGAGATCCTTTGCAACTGAAAAAATGTCACAGTCCTCTTCAACCTGAAATCCAAAACAATTAGCTATATCCTTGGTGTATGCATGGATGTGTGCTTCTGTTTCACCTGTTGTTTATAACTGAGCTGTTAAGAGTAAAAAGCATGTATTAATACTTCAGTAAGGAATCAGTTAACAAAATATAAAATACAGGAAGAAAATTAAACCCCACTATTTTATCCACACATAAAAAACACAGTTAACAGAACAAAAGTGTATTAGTACGGAGAAAATACCTAAAACTGCCAACAGTCTTAATGAAAAGTACTTTACTTTTTTTTTCAGGAAAAGTTGCATCCAGCTCCTCGGGGCTGAGCGACGACAGAGCAACCATGACGCGGTGTGTGGACGAGGAGAGCAGCTCCACCACGGAGCTACGGCGCCGCTGGCTGAGGCGGAGAAGGGGATCGGAGGAGGAATGCCTCCGCCCCTGGAAGAAATGGCTAAAGATGCTGACAGCCGAGCGCCTGCGGGGGGAAGGCTGCATGGCTGCCCGGCCCCAGCTCCGCCCGGCGCTACTGCCCAGGGCGCTCTGAGCGGAGGAGAAGTTGCTCAGCGCTGAAGTTGCGGGGAGCGGAGCATCCCCGTGCGTGCTCCAGCAGCTGGTCCCCGCGGGCTGAGCTGTCGCCATGGTTACAGAGGATGCAGGCGCTGCTGCCAGCCAGCCCCGGGCTGCTCCCCTTCCACAGGGATCGCGTCTGCTTGGGACAAACTGTTCCGCCGCTTGATGAAAATAGTTGCATTTCAAGTAGGTAATTTTCAACACCCGCTGGGAACAACCAAAATGTTTTTCATAAACAATGGGAGTATTTAGTTCCTGCTCAATAACAGGCAGGAATGCCTCAATAAGGCCTCAAATAAGGCATTCAGAACTCAGACACAAAATACTCGATTCAAAAGAACAATCAAAATGTAGCTGGAGGCTCTGCCTCCTGAGAGATCTGTAAGGAAGAACATTATACTCCCCCACCTCTTGGTTTTTCATTCCACAACCACCTCTCCTCCTCCACTTTGCTGCTCCAAAATGCATCATTAGCTGTGTAATGATTGGGATTAGTGTGTTCCTGCTGAAATGCTTCTGTACATGATGAATTGTAGACTGTTTGCCTGGACCATTCATATCTAACAAAACACAATTTGTTATTCAAAACAAAAGGCTGATTTTTTACAGGGCACAGCTTTTTTATGAAGCAGAACTGTTAACCATGCAGCCTGAGAGAAGGCAGATCATGTGGAGGGGAAGGTGTGTCAGTTGAGCACTTCAGGCTTCTGAAGGTAGGTATGAGGTGGCAAATTGCCTCCCACTTTGCTTCCAATGTGCTGAGCAGGAGAATGAGGTGGCCGGAAAGATTGCAGCACTCAGAAAAGCAACTGCGTGGAGAATGGATTACAGTGATGCTATAAAACCTTCACCATCCCAATGTCTGTGCACTAGACTGCAGTAAAAGAGGAAGGCTGGGGAAATCAAGAAAATCCTTTAACGTTGTCAATAAACAAATTAATCGCATTGCATTTTCCTAAAATACATAGTATTGTCAGTCTGTGTTTCTTTTTGTACTACAAAACTAATACAGAGGAATTTGTGTAAGAGAAAGTTCCCTTCTGGGACAAATTCACCAGGCAAAAATCTGTTTCTTCTAGGTATGACCAGGAACTGAGGGCCTGAACTTTGACTGCTGCTCCTCAGCTCTTACAGAGACGCGGTAATATTTGCTGTGGGTACCAGGCCTGAAACATCAGCAGTGATGTCAGGTGAGAAAAGGAAAATGTTCAAGCTGGCTCTGAGCTGTTGTCTCCAAACCTTGACTCTTTATTCATGAATAGAGCTGATATCAACAGGTGAGGAAACATTTAAATGTGCTTTTATTTTGGGGGTCAGGTGGAAGAGAAAGGAGATGAAAAAGGCTATTTCAAGTGCTACCTGTATCCAAGAAATGTGAAAAATATTTTCTAATTAATTACATTCCTTTCTTATATTTAATTATTTTCCTCTTCCCAGAAACTTCAGTACATACCAAATGATAGTGGAGACAGAAATGAGGAAAATAAAGTGCTGCACATCATTATTTTCCTACTAAATCTAGCAGGTTTGCAAACAAACACTAACCCAAAATGCTAAGAAAAAGTCGCACCCTGTAAAGTTTAAATTGATAGAATGGGGAGTTCTGTTGAAGGCAAGTTTGTATTTTCAGAGAGTTAGGCAGTTTCTCAACACAAAAATGACATAGTTTCTTCCATTAAGAGATCTGATAGAATGAAAATTACAGAAAAGATCAACATATTATCAACACAATATGTTGATGACATAATGCAGTTTGGTTTTGTTATAGACATTTTATAAGTTTATAAACACAGATAATATTGCTGGGGTTTTTTAAAATTTTCTGTGATTTTTTTTTCCAGAATTGTTCAAAGCATTTATTGTGAGCAGCACATCAAGGGACAAATTCTTACCTGAACTCATATTTGCCAGGTACAGACTGCTCTCTATCAACGAGGAGTATGGTAGTTCATTTTGCAGCAAAACTCCTGCAGCCATAGCAGTACCTGTTGAAACAATAAAATATTCACTGAAAATCTACAACAGAAGCTCAGAAAATGCAAAATAAAGCCAAGTATCTGGCACCTGATTATGGAGTCATTCAAGATTTGGGCAGTCACGTATGGACTGGTACTTGACAAACAGATTGTCTACAATTCATGTGCCCTCTCTGCTCTCTTCCCTCCACTCTTGGGCTTTGAAATCACATCCGTGATGATTCTCCTCTAACAAGAAAACAGAATCCAGGAGTCTCTCTAAGCAGAAAACACATTTTTTTCTCTTTAGTATTATTTCTAATATAAGGTAGGTTCTGCTCTGAAGACCTTCTATCTGACAGAAAGATAAAGGAAAGCTGTAAATATGAACACAATAATCAGTCACCGGGATGTTTAAATAAACCCTTTACATGGCTCTTGAGTGGAAATTCTTACCCAGCATAAGATTACCATTCTGTTTTTCTTATCTCTACAGGAAAACAGCTGCAAGTATAAGAAAAGGGCATTTTTCATTTCATTTTTCAAACTAAGTAAATATCTCCTGTATCATTAACTACAGAAACTTTGCTAAATAGACAAACCTTGGGTTCCCAAATCTGCACAACCAGTATTAGGATTCAGCAGCATAACAAGGGTCTTAAAAGACAGATTTGCTAAAAAAAAAATTAAAATACAAAAGCCTCGTGGGGAGTAGGTGATAGGGAACAGGTCTGTGTGGTGCTAACTGCTTGCTGTTCATTGTCCACCTTTTATCTCTAATTCTGCATAATGAATTTTATAGTAAATACTTAAATAGAATTTATTCATTCAGATATTACATTATCTACCACATACTTGAATAAATTATTCTTCCAACAATGCTAATGGATTTTATTCCACAAAGTCACCCAGTGCAACTCTGTTCTTTTCCAGATGCTTCATGGCAGGAACAGATCACAGATACACATTAAGAACCCTTTCATAATGCTGTACCAGTTCTCTCAAAGGGATGAGGATTACATTTGTCAGTGAAAGACAAAAAGCCTTTTGAAAATTCAGTGATGCTCAGAAATGCATTTCTAATGTAAGTACATCAAGAATAATATTAATTAAAAATAATTTTAATAAATATTAGGATTATCTGGAGCATTTTCTACTCAGCTACTTGACCATCTGACTCAGTATTCCGAAATGTCAATCCTTTAATAAAAGTACCTTCGTTTAATTGCATTCTGTTTGGAGAAGCTCCAAAACCTCTAGATTTTCCAATGGACTTTGAAATCAGTAAGAGCATTTTCTACTCAGCTACTTGACCATCTGACTCTATATTCCGAAATGTCAATCCTTTAATAAAAGTACCTTCATTTAATTGCATTCTGTTTGGAGAAGCTCCAAAACCTCTAGATTTTCCAATGGACTTTGAAATCAGTTAGTGATGGCTTTCATGATGAGAGGAAACTCTGTAGCTAAAGAAATACCTTCATTTTATCCCCAGATTTTCTTTTTAAGGTTAATACTGTTGAATTTTTTTTTAAATGTTGTTTTCTATTTCTCAGTAAGTTCTCTTGAAAATTCTTAATAGCTTGTCCAGATAACATTTGAAAAAGATATCTCATCATAAGGGCAGCAGAATCACCACCACTATGACTATTTAGTTTTCCTATTTCCTTGTACTCAAGTGATTAAAAAAAAAAAAAAAAAAGACGAAATATCAGGGATACTTCTATCATCTAAAATTATTTTCCTTTTCTTTATATATTTAACCAGGGATCAGGCTGACAAGGACTCCTAACTGGAAAGGATGGATGTTAATGCAGAAAAGAATATACCTACAGTATTACAAAATACTAGCAAGATTCTTCTAAGTGGCAGAGGTGAGCCATGTGTTTCTTTGTTGTCTAACCAATTTTATTTCATTTACACACCAAATCCATAATTCCTGTGCTGTCCAACTAATTTGAATGTTTTGTCTATGCATTTCAGTTTGCTAAACGTGACTGGCAGGTGTTTTAAATTGCTCAGTGTGATCAAAACGAGTAATTCCCTTATATTTACTTCTGGAGGGAAAAAAAAAAGTAAGATTGGGACAAATATGTTTGCTAAGTTATATTGCACTCCCTCAAACAGATGAAATGAGGTACTTTGGGACAGATCAGTGGGACAGACAGAGAGGCATCACATTCCTGCACCGATAAAAAGGGTGTTACAAGTAAAAATAGTGCTTAGGTAGAAGCAACAGCTCTCTCCTGCTTCGTCTCTGTACCAGACAGTCTTCGTTTTTAAAGCCGTTCTTCAGCACTTTACTCAAGCCATGAGCGCTCGGTAGCTGCGGAAGGCACAGCCTGGAGCGTTATTCCAGGTCACGGTCCCCATTAGCTGCCTGAGGGATCTGAGTCACGTACCTTGTGGCAGTCACGATATCGCCTTAATCAGCTCTGCTCCTTTATCTCTGCCATGCATTCCTATTGCCATGACAGCAAAGAGGCTGCCCTTTAATCCCGGGTTCCCGACTGAGCGAGCGGAAAGGTGTCTCCCTCGAGTGAAGTTCCATCTCTGTTCTAGCACAGGAAGAGGTGTCGTCCAGCGAGCAGAAACACCCAGGCTCATGACACCAAAACACAGGGAAATGTGCCCGTGCTGTCCGCTGGCAGAAGGAAAGCGCAGGACCACACTGCCCAAGGAATCATGCAATCTCTTGGAATCGTGACGCCAAGCACTCAGGGGGTATTTCAGGAGGTCCCCTCCAGGCGTGGGTTTGATGTCTGTAGGCAGTTTTGAGTTGCCTATTCTTTTTCCCCACTTTTGAGCTGAACAATTTTAACAGAAGGAATTTTTGTTTCCTGTTACATTCGATTCACGGGTTGCATTTGATAACATGACAGCTGCCAAGTCCCACTCACTGCTTCACACATGCAGGGGTGACTTTCCTGCAGAGGAAGCAGTGTGGGCACCTTGTGCCACCGTGGGTGAGATGGCTCTAAGCATCCACCTTCTCCTAAGCAGTGAAGTAGCCTCTTGCCCACGTCCATTTCCTCTGGAATAAAAGCACTTTTCTTTGTAAGATCACAGGTGGAACAGTGAAGTACCACGAAGGCACCAGGACAAATGGGACATCAGGGATTGCAAGCAGTAGATTCCATGCTCCTTCCAAAGGCTGCCTTCCACAGGCAGCGTTCCTCACTGGCTCTCAGGAGGCAGCTGCAGGATGGACCCAGCAAACCGGCAGTGGGGTTTGCAAATTAACAACTCTACTGTGTCACGAAAAATATTCCTTTTTAGCATTTCAGGATCTGGAAATCAGTGGCTTCCAGTGGCTGGGCTGAATTTTTGCTCCAGAATGAAATGAGAGAAAGGAGCAATGTCCAATATTGCAGCAGCCAGAAAAAACAATTAAATAGCCAAAAAGTGAGGAGACAAGAAGATGCTGGTCTCACTCTACCTCTGCAATTAGGATGGTTATGTAATAAATGCAGTAAGTACCTTTTACTTCAGAACATGTTTTCAAAACAGAGAGAAGAGCTTGCTGGAAGGATTCCAGTTAGGGCAGTGTAGTTGCCAGTATGGACAGTAATCCCACTGTAAGGCTCCCTACTGCATCCCTGCGGAACTATTCACTAATAGTGAGGTCCCAAATCTTTAATTTGTGTGGCTTTGGTAAACAAGAATGCCACAGCAAACCACACACTACAAAAAGTTATTTTTATGTATTAACATGAAAAAATTTTGATAAGTTTTCAGTTTTAAAATATCAGTATATGGGAAAAGCTGTTTTAAACCTCAAATATATTAATACAATAGAGGCAAATGCTAATGCTTTGACACATGAAAATTTGAGGTTATTTTTACTGTTTTCTTGTCTTCTAAAGCGAATTTGTTCTCTCCCTGATGCAGTCATGTGTAAATAACTACCTCTCAGCCAGATTTTTAAAGGAACATAGTCAACTAGCTGCAGGAAAGGGCCAGGGGTAGCTTAGTACCTAAGCACTTGGGTAACACCTCTAAAATTTCCTGTGGCCTAGTTCTACAAGTAACTGAGAAGCTTTGCTTTTGTGAGCAGTCCCACAGGAGTCAACAGAATGTCTAAATATAAGATCACATGGGATAAAGTTTCACTGCCAAAATGCAAAATCCTGTAAACTGCACTAATGGAGATGTTTTAGGCAGATAACTAAAGATAACTTAAATGATTAAGACTGAGTAAAAATAGGATAGTGTGGAGAGGACTAGTTATATTTCATGAGGTGGTGAAGAGCTACTAAATTATAACTTTGTATCTCAATTCAGGCTTTGAATCTGATGCTTTAAGATTGGCAGATCATGAGAGTTTCAAACAAAAAATCTTCCGAAGTTGCTGAGACACAGTTAGTCACTGGTACAGGAAGCACTGGTAAATGAAATTGTGTTTTAAATTATACTATCTAATTTTAACATTGCCAGGAGTAACAATGCATTTCCAAAGGTTTGTAAAAAATGATGATAACTGGGATTCTTTGCTAAACTTGATTATTATGATTAATGAAACAAAATGGAAAGGTTGTTGTTCTAATGCATGTATCAGTGAAAAAGCTCACTGATAACAGCTATTTCATGAATGCTTAAGCTACAATTTAAGCACAGTCTGGCAGGCAGTTTTAGCACTGAGTGCACATATTTCAGTAGGCACACACCTCAGCTACTGCCTGAGGTGTGCTAAAAAGCTCAATTATTTGAAATTTGAAATGTTTACTACCTGTAAGCAAATGCCAATGTTTTGGAAAAGCAAATGAACACACAGATAAAGGACAGAGAGAAGACCAGCTAATAATTGAAACAAATTTTCATATAGTTTAGTTATACACTATTTACACAGCAGAATGATACTAGAGCTGTAAAACTCCAGGGTTTCACTGGAACCACAACCAAGACGGATTTGTTATTTCTACATGTGTTTTACTCTCTTTGGGAAAAAAATATTCTCCACCTCTATTAGCAAAAGGTGAATGTCATTTAATCATCAAGTTTGATATTTACAAAGGACTCTAACTGCTTTCATGTACAAAAGAGACAAAAGAATACAATTCATTAAAAGATTATGCAGGTGTTGGTTTGGTGATTCAGTGTTTGCTATTCATAGATTTTTTGACATAAATAACAAGAAACTGCAAGCTAAACTGAGGGCCAAGTCTCTCAATTGACTTGATTCGTGTTATTCAAACCACCTTTCTGTGGTAGTGATAGCCTAAGAGTTAACAGAAGTTATTTTAAACTACTTTGAACAGGCCAGCAGGCAGTAATTACTAGTGAGAATCATAAAGGAGATGGCGTAAAATGAATATATTAATTCTTCTACAAACAAAAATGGTGACTCTGAGACTCTTGATCATAAATATCATGTTTATCAAGAGAGTTTCAGACTTGTAACACTGACTACATGCAGAAGAATGAAATATTGTCCGTAATTATCAGCATTCTGACAGCACTCAGAAGTGGAAGTTTAAAAATTATGTCTGCAAGTTAGAGGAACTCTTTCTAAATCTTACATAGTCCAAACCATAGTAAATTTACATGAGTTTTAATAGTTTTAATAATTTCAGTGTAACACCTTACCTGTTACCCTGCAAAAAGAATGAGTGAGTGCTGATCCCTTCATTGTTGCAGTATCAGCCACAAGAAACACGTTGTAGGGGAGTCACGTTTTACAGAGAAGAAGCTGAATGAATTCCCATGGTGTTTCCTGTGGCTAATCGGATCGAGGATGGTAATCTGGGAGGAGCCAGCAACGATCTTTTCTTAACCTAAGGCTGTGCGGGGAGTGCCTCGGAGACTATGCAGATAATCATCCCTAAACTGCTTTCTTTGTCTGCCCGGCCTTTAAAGGGATTGAGGCAAACAGGCCACACCAGCCTGATGTTTTAATAACTGAATCTTCCAGCTCTGTTCTCCCTGTTCACCTCATTTCCTATTATCAACAAGTAAATAAACGTGTGTGTCTACATGCATCACACAACTAAACACAAAGCTACAGAGATAATTTTGTGAAGTGAGAGGGATTACAGTTAAACTGATACATTGATTTTGAAGTGCTACGAAAAAAGAGTTAGAAATGTTCCATTGTTAGCTGGGCTTATCATGGTTATCTACACAAAACATTTTTTCTCACCCAGTAAAAGCACAGAATGTCACTGAAGTGTTTTCAGCAAGTGTAAATTAACTGCATTGAAAGTAGTAACTCAAAACCATAACAAAAAAGTTCATATGAATATAAAGATGTAATCAACTAAAAAACAAAGATTTTGTTGATTTAACTAAATACTAGATAAATAAAAAATGTAAATAAAATAGGATACTATATCTTATTCTATCTTTAAAATAGATCTTATCTCCAAATAAATTTCAAGCACTAAATATTAGCTGTCCATAAAAAGGGCTTTCATCTATTCCCATCACTTCTTTGCATGTCTTGTTAAAAAATCCCTACCATTAATGAAGCTAGGGATTAATTAAAAATACCTCCCAATTATTTAGAAACTAAGTATCCTTAAAATTACACATATAGTTTCTTACTATTAAAAAAAAAATCACATGCATGAACTGAAGTGTGTCCAGCAATCTCAGTAAACAAACATCACTTTTACATACAGGTATGGAGTTTGCCCAGAAAAGCTGTGGCTGCCCCATCCCTGGAAGTGTCCAAGGCCAGGTTGGACAGGGCTTGGAGCAACCTGGGGTAGTCCATGGCAGGGGGTGGAACTTGATGAGCTTTAAAGTCCCTTCCAACCAAACTGTTATGTGATTCTAAGTTTGTGGGGAAAAAAAAAAGAAATAAAGATGGGACTTCAGAAGATTTGTACACAATCTGGGAAAAGCCACTAAGGCACCTTGGCTACTTAAAAACCTGAACAGATTGTGGAGCTTAAAATCCTCCTTTGCACACCTTTCTTTAGTGTGTTGGTAGAAGTTTCAACTCCAAAGGGGCCAAGCATTCACAGCTTCCCCAGCCTGCAGTTGCAACTGGGGGGTTCAAAACCTCCAAAAACTGATCCATGTGGGTTCCCTGGGTGCCAAGAGCTGGTGTCCAGTGCCACTGCTCCAGCAGCCCTGCTCAGGGCCAGAAAAACAGGCACATTAACACACTCACTCAGGTGTTGGTGAGGGCAGACCCCAACAGAGGCCCAGCAGAACACAGTGTTGACTTCCTGGGACCTCAGCAGGAATCTGTATTGGAAAATGTAGGGTAGAAAAATGAGGTCAGCTATAATATATGTCATACAATGAAATAAATTTACTCTTTGCATTTTGGCTGTGGTTTGATGGTTGCCCTTGGTTACGTGTCTGGGTCAATTCACACAAGGAACAGCCCCACAGCAGCACTTCTTGGTTTCATATTGTTCAGTCACTACAGAAGTGGTTCTAGAAATCTGAATCTATGAATTATGAGTAAAGGGACACATGTGTTTCCTAAGTGTCAGCACACAAAAATGTGTTAACAAATGGAGCATCTGGCAAAACATTTTGTAGGAGGAACTGGAGGAAGCTGGCATGATTTTAGTTGACTAAAGAACAAAGAGCAGCTTCAGATAATTAATAAATATTAATTAAATTCTTAATATAAGCATACCCTTTGGGGGAAGTTCTAAATGCTCACATTTGAGAAGCTGTCACTGACATACCTAAGTTTTATTTCCAGGTGGATAATATAACACTATTTATCTATTTGATTCCAGAGAGGGGTTAATTCTTGGAGGGTTTGGATTCCTGGTGCAACAGCCCTCTGCTTTGCCGTACGCACTCGTAGGTGTTAGAGATTTGGTGGCTGCCCCTTGTATCTGTTCTTACATTTGTACTCGTCAGTACTAATGACACTTTATTCAGCTGAGGAACTATTTTTGTCTGGTGCTCTGCAGAGTTTAGCTAATTCCAAGGCATCTGTGCCAAATGTGTTTGTTCAAATAGGCCATGTCACTGTATTTTAGTCAAGACAAGGCTTTGCGCTAACTGAGGGTGACTTTTTGGGAGAATTAACCAACAGGCTGAAATGATTTGCCATTTCCAAGGAAAGAATACACAGAATAGGTGGGATGCTAATGACTAAACTAGCAATCTTCAAGTCTCTTGGCTTCGCATTTTCCTGTTTCAACAAAATGAAGACTCCCAAGTCCTCTGGAAAATTCTGCTAAACTATGATTGACGTTTAAAGATACTAACAACCTTTTTAGGTAAGTAGAACAGGATCACTAGGCTTCTGGCAGCTTATTTCTCTTGCACTGCAGGAGCTACTTCACAGCAGATGTAGCAAATCCACCTGTCCCGTGACCTTAGGTACAAGTTTATCAGATTAGGCAGGCAGAAAACTGTCTAAATTGCCTCATTAGGAGGTCTGACCTGTCTGCTCACACTGCATTGTTTTCATTGGTACACAGACAGAATCAAAGCATCACATTATCCCAAAACTTAAAGCTGACTAAAACCTAAGATTCATTTTAATTTAATAAAAACTGTGTGTTTGGATTCCTAGCTGGCTTTGGGCATTTCCAACTTCTCCTTTTACTTTTTGCTCTTCTCATAGTTTGGATCATAAAAATCAATTAATGTTGCTTTATTTTCAGCTTGTATTGAAACACTGCAGGGAAGGTTTTAGCCTTTTGTAACTTTACAACTGTATATATGTTATTAAAGACTTTCCGTAAGTTCTACTTTTAGATATTATATATATGTCTGTACACATACCATTTTTTTCCTGTCCATTAAGCATAATGCTATACCACCAAAAATCAATCATAAAAGCAGAGTCAGAGCCTTTGGCAGACTTTGACGATACCAGCAGTGTTACAGCTGTGAGAGGAATGTACAAATTTAGCTCCTTAATGAGATCCCACAGCAGCAGCCCACCTGTGATCCCTGTCCTCTTTCATCATCTCTACTTCTGACAGTCTCTCTTTTCCTGTTGGTTCCAGTGTTACCTAAAATTGCCAGTAAAGGACAAAATGTAGTGAAATGTTAGGTAAAGGCAGCAGAGTAATATGAAAATTCCATTTCAAAAGACAGTTCTAAAATGGAAGAATAGTATCAGGTGTTATTCACAGGTCATTCAATAGACTTGCAATGCAAAAGCTGTCTACAAACCTAGGGAAATAGTGTAGAACCACTTAAACTAGATATAGCTACAGAAAGGAAAGCACTGATTTGTGAGACAGCTCACTGTCTTTATACATGACACAGCAGTATTCATGCAGCTGCAGAGACCTCATCCAGGAACATCTGGCTTGGGGTGGTAACTCCATTTTTGAAACAGCCAGCAAATGTCAGGTTGCTGGAAAACAGAAATTAGGAAGAAATCCCCCATTCACGCACTTCAGAGCTGCTGAAGACCTACCATCTATCAGGCCAATTTGTGATGACCTTTGCAAAAGCACAGATTAAATGTATGCATAATTTCTAAGAAACACTACACCTGCTGTGGGCGTGTGGAACCATTACCAAGTTTATGCACAATAAAACTGTCTAGAAGTGACAGATGAGGTACAGGAAATGAGGAAATATGAAGAAATTAAGTGCCCTCAGGTAGCCAATGCTTTTAGGCATTTTACCACATTCTTTTTCTAAGGAACAAAATGGTCAAGCTCTGTAACACGGGGAACTGTTTGGGTAAAGAACTGAAGAACTCAAAGAAATTTAAGTAAACAGAGACCAAGAGTTGCAGGTGGCTGTATCTTCCCTCAAGTTCCTGTGACAGGATTAAGCCCAGCACTCCAGAAGGGAGAGAAAACTGAGGAAATGTGTATACTATTATGTGGTTTTCATATTCTCAACAATGACAAGCTAGCCAAGATCAGGAGTAAAAAGGTTTACAAATGTCTCTGTCTTCTTGAAAAAAAAAAACCAAAAACCACCAAATATGGTTAGAGGTAATTTGGCTTTTGCCGTGTATTTGATTAAGCAATTCTGAAGTCTGAACCTTGTTTCACTAACAAAAAATCTGTGGCTCAGAAATGTGTCTGAGAAAGGCTTTGGGAGTCACTCTGTGACTGCAGGCGGAGGTCCAGGGCCCTCACAGCAGCTTGAAGATGCTCAGGATTCCCACCGAATCTCTCAGGTACAGAGGAAGGACATGTAATGAGCTGCTCTGCTCCAAACTGGGTAGGTGTGTTTTAACTGGACTCAGTTGGATTTGAAATGTACTTGTTTTAAGGTGTTATAGGTGTTAATTACCCCGTACAGGTGAGCTGGCTGAGCAGCTGCAGGCCAGCAACAGCCATCCAGCTCCAGGGAGCTCTGGGCTGAGCAGCCTCTGCAGTACAGCAGGAAAATACCCAGCCTGGGACTGGGGCTCCTGTGACTTTGATCTGACCAGCTTCAAAAGCAACATGCCCAAGAGCACTAGAGATTTGAATACAGATCTCAGAATTCTGGAATACTTGGGGCTGGAAGCGACCTTAAAGATCACCCTGTTCCAACTCCCTGCCGTGGGAAGGGGTGCAACTCACTAGATCAGGTTGCTCAAATACATGTCAGCAAAGGGGCTCTTCTGAGCCTCCTGCTGAAGTAAATGATAAACTGACCTTGCTTCATTGAACTGACCTACTTGGAACACGTTTGTCTTTAGTTCTGGATTATATACCAGCAGGAAGAAGAGTTAAAGTAAGCCAGAAAATACTCTCCATTCAGAAATGTGGGAATATTGTACCTTATCTGAACTTGTAATCCATTTTTTTATATTACTTGTAGCACATTCCTTCCCAGCAACTACCTTTCCTCCATGTCAGAATTCCCAGTTCCTGGACAATTCCCCTCACTTATAATTTTACAGCTATTACACAAAATAAAATAGTCATAATGGTATAACTGGATTTACAATGAAGTGAAATATTTACTCAAACATGTGGAAGAAATGTTATTCAGGTCAGTTTATGTGTCCATCCAAGCAAGTACATCATGAGAGAGGATTACATTGCTAATTATATCTCTGAGGTGATACTCTCACAGCAGCTGGCCTTGCAGACTGTCTCTTTTTCTTACTTCGTCTTGCCTTACACATGCAGTTACAGTCTGTGTTTCACATAAACTACTGATGGAAAAATCACAGAATCCCAGAATAGTTTGGGTTGGAAGAGACATTAAAGCTCATCCAGTCCCACCCCCTGCCATGGCCAGGGACACCTTCCACTCTCCCAGGTTGCTCCAAGCCCCAGTCTCCAACCTGGCCTTGAACAATTCCAGGGATGAGGCAGCCACCATCTGAATGACAACCTGAGAATGCTTTCAAGCAATACAAATGTACAAGCACATTTATTTTGTACACATTAGTTTGGGATTAATTCCCCCTCACATGTGGAGCTCGGTGTTGCTAAGTGGGGTGAAGAACTCCCAAAAACACATCTCTGAGAATAGCAAAAGAAAGAGATCTGTGCAAAGGGAAAACACTGAAGTCTAGATAATTAATATATCAGGAAACCTTTAATCTTTTTGTTATTTTACTGAATAGTGACAGTCTATTGCAAAAGCAGTAATAGCTACATGTAAGCTACTGCTGAGTGTGTGGATTGACCTACGCACTGAGGTCCATCACACGGGACTGACAGAGCTGCGTTTTTCAGGGTGTTTAAGTGATGATCAGAGGTGGGGTACAACCACTACAAAACATGACGACGCTGTTGAGAAGGGGAAAATCAGTTTCCATTGCGCTCCCCTACTGTCATTCATTGCCCTCTTTCTCCCTGACAGCTGTGGGCCTTTGCGAAGGTAAAACGACACAGATCATTTATTATATTGAAAGCATTTTGAGGTTGTGATTCAGGGAGTGGCAGCACCACCCTTCGAAGTATTCAAGGCCAGACTGGACAGGGCTTGAAACAACCTGGGATAGTGGAAAGTGTCCCTGCCCATGAAGGGGATGGCACGGGATGCACTTTAAGGTCCCTTCAGCACCAAACCAGCCTGGGCTCCTATGATTTGGTTTTGTGACTGTTTAGCAGCGGGTGGCAGAAAGGCTGTGTCACCGCGCAGCCTCCCGAGGCCGTTCTCGGCCACAGCCGGTGCCGGGCAGGCCGCGGGGGCAACGGGAGGAGCCCGGAGAGCCCTGGTGGGGCGCAGCAGGGTCTCTGCGGGGTAAATCCTGAACTGAGGGGCCGGCCGAGGCAGCGAGCGCGGGGCTGCCCGACAGCAGTGCCCGGCCGAGGGCGCGGGTTGCGCGGACTCGGCCGAGGCTGGGCGCTGTGAGGGCGCCAGGCGGGCCGCTCTGTGAGGGGCGCTGGGCGCGGTGAGCAGCGCGGAGCACGCGGCGCCCGCCGGGGGCGCGAACCCACCTCACCTCCAGGGCCGCTCGCGCCGCTCCGCCGGCACCGCCCCGCCCCGCAGCGCATGCGCGGGGGCGGGACCGAGGTGAGGGGTGGAGGGAGAGCATGGAGGGAAGGCGGGAGCGGGAGCGGGGGAGCGCGCATGCGGGGCCGGGAAGGCAGGAGCCGGGGAAGCAGGGAGGATGCAGGGCAGGGGAGGGGAGGGGAGAGGAGGGGTCGGATCGGGAGAAAGAGGGAGCGGCATACGGGGAAAGGAGGGAGCGGGATCGGGGGAAGAGGGCGGCAGCTGAGGGTCTGGGGCAGGTGTGTATGTGTGTTTCCATGTACGTGTGTGTTCGCATGTATGTGTGTATGTTTGCATATTTGGGTGTGCCTGAATATTTTTACGCCGTTTTACTGACACGGTTTAAGGTTTAATCGTGTGCCATTTGGTTTTAGTGCTTAAAAGTCGGGAAATTAATTGAAAATGTGCAAATGACCGTGTTTTCGAGGTGAATGGTGCCTACAGATGGAGGTGTGGTGGCATCAACACCCCGATGGCCTCAGCTTCATCTCTCGGCACCATCCCTGTGTTACATCTCACCAGGGATTTTATCAGGGAAATGCCACCCAGACGTCGGTCAGGGCTTTTTGACAGGCATGAAAGGTATTTAGGTCTTGGACACAGAGTAGAATAGGTTCGTAATAGTTTATTTTAATACTAGAGTTGAATACACAGTCGCTGATTAGAGGAGCGAGAGCCATAAGCTGCTGCACACATCTGAGTGCGGGGCTGAAACATCTGTCTGAGGGTCAGCAGGACGTTCTTGGAGTGCATGTCTGGTAACATACTTGGGAAGTTGTGGTTTTCAAGGTACTTGCAGATTTTTGGCAGTGTTCCGTGTCTGTCTCGTTAGCCTCATTACTGCATTAGCACCTAGAGTTAGTGTCTCTAGTACATTATATAAATTACTTAAACACTAGCAGGGTTTACATGCTTTTAATTTACATTTTTTTAAAGTTAAAGAGAGGTTTTGGAACTTTGTGGAAATGCTGAAAAGAATTCTTACGCTCCTTTCTGGTAAGGTGAAAGAGCTGTCAGCGTAGGAGACAGAGGGCTTTCTTCTTAAAATGTGTCAATCCCATTAGCACTGAAGTGACTTAAGTATGTCTTGATTTTTGGCAGCATTAGCATAACACATTCCTACAATAGGAATTTATAATAAATTTATAATAAAAAATGGCTGTGTGACTCTGACTCTTCCCTCTGTCTCCCTGTAAAAGAATTAAATACGGTTTCCCTGTATCTGCCTGTCAGAAACTGTTAGTAAAATTCACAAGTTTCATTTTTTAAATGAACAGCAGGGCACACATGAAGTGTTTGGTCCCACAGAGTGAGATTTATGCCTTTGCCATCAATTACTCTCATGTGTTTAGGGTTTGGCTGGCTTGGGGCTAGAATACTGAGCAGGGCTGTGATCACACCATGTGATCTGTTCCCAAAATTTGTGTTTATCAGTACATAATTACATGAATAAACAATCTTTTGCATGCTTCAAAAAGAATTTGTAAAATTCATAGAAGAAAGTACAAAGCTTTCTTTGTTTTGTTTTAAAGATGCAACCACAAAGGCACGAAAATAAATGCTGGCTTTGCTCTTTTTTTGTCTGAAAGAAGGAAAAAGTTGAGGTTTTCACCACACCATATCCTTGGTTGGGCTCGTGGTGCAGCTGCACAAACGCTTGTGCCTGTACAGTGGTGCAGAGTGGCGTAAGGCTGCTTCTGTCACAGGCTAAGCATGGAACACCCATCAGGAGAGTAGCACAGAGAAATCCATGTTCCTGGAATGCTCAGAAATGTTGTATTTTGAATTACATGGGTTTTTACTTCAGAGAGTGAATGAGAACCAGCAGAAAACTCAGTGACATTGACCATGAGGTGCAGGCTCCCAGGTACAGCCAGGAAAAGGTGTTTTCCTTGGTGAGAGCAAATCCAGGGGTGAAAAGGTGAAAAGGAGACTTCTTCCTTTTCCAGAAAGAAGTGGTACTTCAGGCTGGGTGATGATCCTAGGAGTGTGATGAGACTCTAAAGCTGTAGGGCCAAGCTGGAGCCTGACACCGAAGGAAAAACTCCAGGGAAGCTGAACCTGCTGCCCCCAGGTCTGCTCAGACCTTTCCTGGCTGGAGCTTATTTGACATCAGCACGTGCCACCGTGTGGCAAAGAAACACGGTGCAGCTGCTCCTCTCCCAGCTCTGAAACACATCTTGTAAGGTTCTGCCCTCTTCCTATATTCCTTGGATGGCTGAGGGCAGAGGGGCAGGATTGGTTTCATCTCCGACACTCCTGCACTTTGTCTCAGTAGCTCCTGGGTAGCTTGGAAATCCCACCTGTTCAGTGTAGTGGTGTTTGGCACTGTGATGTTATCCCAGCACAAAGTGTACTTTGGAGAGTATTTCCTGATTCCAACCAAGCAGGTAACTGAAGAAAACTGTATGGGGATAATCCATAAAGTACAAAACCTTTTGCATTCATTTTTTCATCCAAATTGCTTGGAGTCCTTTCCTCCCTTGTATAAGCACCAGATTTTGCAGCCTTCCAGTGCTTTAAGGGGTAGAAGGACTTTTTACATGGGCAGATAGTGACAGGACAAGAGATAATGACTTTCAACTGTCAGCAGGTTTAGGCCAGATATGTAGAAGAAATTCTTCGCTGTGAGGGTGAGGAGGCCCTGGCACAGGTCACCCAGAGAAGCTGTCGCTGCCCCTGGATCCCTGGAAGTGTTCAAGACCAGTTTGGATGGGGCTTGGAGCAACCTGGGAGAGTGGAAGACGTCCCTGGCCATGGCAGGGGGTGGAACTGGTTGAGCTTTAATGTCTCTTCCAACCCAAACCATTCTGTGATTCCATGATTCTGTAATTTGAATATTTTATTCTACTTTTTGTTTCCTGCCACCCCACTTGCTCCCTGGGGATAGCATCATAAACACAGCCTTTACAAAGATGATTCAGGTTTTCTTTGGGAGCCTTTCATTTGCACTGTTTATACAGGCACATCGTGCATTGTACAATATCTCTCTTGTTTGCCATGGACATCAGAATGATGGGAAGGCAACAAAAGACTCCAAGGGATAATCAGCAGATGTAATGGAACAATGCCAGCAGCAGGAGAAACTAGCTGGAGAGGCTATTCCAGGCTGCTCCTGGGGCTGGACATGTCCTCAATGGAATGTGACAATGCTGTTGAGAGTGTGGAGAGGATCCCAAGTGAAAGCAAGTTTGTGTGCAGATTCACTGGAGCTGGTGGATCTTCTACATACTGAATAATTTGCCAGAACTCTAACCTTTCACCAGGAAAGATGAACTATCTCTACTGCCACAGGGGTTTAGCCTGGGCAGTGTGTTGGTGACACCTCCTGTCCTCTGGCACACAGCAGTGTGCATATGGAAAACTGCCCACTGGGTGTGTCCGAGCAGGACAAGTTCAGCAGATGCAATTCTGCTTCCTGTAGTGACCATTTCATATCCTTTCATTTGGGTTTGGTTCCTATTTCTCCTAAAAATATGCTAGTGTGTCTCTGCCATTTTACCAGTCTTCTCCCTATTCTGTGGAACTTTCTTGTTCTCACTGTTTGTTTGTTTGTTTGTTTGGTGGGGGGGTTTTTTGTTGGGTTTTTTTGGCTTTTATTTGATGGGCCTTTTTATTGAGTTTCCTTCTACTCACCCGTTTTGGTCCTTATATGATTCACATTTGTTAACTTCAAGACCTTAAAGCTGTGCTTTGGCCTTTACACCTATGATAGTTTGCTAAGTCAAGTGAGAAATTGTTCAAAGCAAGTTTGTTATCACAAAAGGGTGGATATTTCTGTAGTTTACCTTCCCCACACTTGTAGTTAAAGTATTTTTTATATTTAAGAGCTAATAATCACCCCACATTTTACAATGCACAGGTAAACTGATGGGGAAAGATCTGAATGTTTTCAGCTTTGAGTGGATGACGACATTTGATAGCCAGTCTGCAGCTTTGACTATGGTGAATTCTTTCCCAAATGAGGGAAATCAGGAATTTTGAGACCCTCTTCTCTCTTCAGTGCATGGTGTGTGTTCCAGAAGAATGTTGGCACAGCAATACTGCAGCAGAGGAAGGTGGAACCTACTGCATTTATTTCAGGAATCTGCTTTCATCATTCACCTGTGTGTTTGTCTGTTTGGCTTTCTAAAACAAGCACTTAAATATTTTGCACTTACAAGGCCTACGATGGTTGAAGTTATTTACAGCTCTATAGCTGCAGATTAATATTAGCCACAATGGAGGAAAATAGATTTTACTGGGGTAATATAGCAACTCTAAGTTTGCAGGGAGCTAATTTAAACCATATGCATTTACCACTCAGCCTTGAGCATTAGTAAAAGTATCTTAAGTGAGATATAGTTCATTCTGGTTGTGATTCTAGTGGTAATTTTTCTCATGGTTGAAGCTTATCAGTCTACAGCTTTTTTTTTTTTTTTCCATCAGTTGAATGGGGTTTTGAGTGAATTCTACATTAGATTGGACTAGTTTTTCTGACTTAGAGGTAATAAATGCCAGGTTGCCTATGATGCTCAGTGAAAGTTCAGGATCACATCGTACAAAAGTTGTTCCGTTTCCTAAACTCAAGAGCTGCTAAGGCCCTTGGTGTGCATTAAAGGGGCTGATTTGCTGCCAGTATGGGTATTATCTCTATCTCAGATTAGAAACTATCAGCTAAACAACAGTTTTCTTTCCATCAGTTCAGCAGAATGGAATGGCTGCTTCCTCAGGGAGATGTTGAAAGAGGAGGGATTGAAGCAATGAGATATATTTTGAGGTGTTTTTTTCATTTGTTTTCTGGGAAAGAAAGAACAAGGACATGAAAATATGAATTAATTTTTAACAAAACTCAGGAGCAGAATGAAGCAGTGTGAATCTTCTGGTTGCCAAAACAAGCCACCTGCCACAAAATTGCTTAGGAAGAAGATCGGGAAGACTGAGCTGCAGAAGTGGTCTTGGGCGTTCTGAACATTAAGGCACTGAACAAAACCTACAGAAACCTTAGGGTGAGTTAGACTTGGACAAAGAGAAGTGCCGGTGTTGGTAGCAATTTACTGGGACACCTGCCAGTGGGTGTCCAGGGGGAAGGGACAGCTCTTGGTACACGTGGAAATTTTGCTAGAGAAGTGTCACAGATTCTCTGAGCAGCAGGGTTGTTCCAGCTACAGCTGCCTGGTAATTTGCTTGATATGTTTAGTTGGGATTTTCATTATGCTACATCCAAGTCCCTGAATAAACCCATCCTAGAAGAGAAAATTGTTTGTGGAGCGGGTAATGAGCCAGAGCTTTCATCCCTCTTACGCTGTTCATGGTGCACAAGCAGGAGCAGAGCTTGGCGTGTTCTGGCTCAGTGCATAAGAATTGTGGTCATCTCCCAGTACTTGCCCTGTGTTCAGCCGCGAGGCTTCCAAAGGACACTTGTTCTACAGGCAACAGGCAAATGCACAAACCATAACTCTGTCTCTCGTGACATAATGGTGGGGCAACAGGAAGGGATTTTAGGAGCTTGGTGCTACTAAAAAAACATTAAAGACCTTTAGGTAAGGGGTCAGTTGTAAGCTCATAGCATCTGCAGAGCACTCTGAAAGATTTTATGGACCATCAGAGAACAAAGTCTGGGAGCATTAACAGAGCATCAGGTTGTGTGTGAATGCAGGATGCTCAGAAAGGTGTAATTGGAGAACATCTCCACCACGGGAAGGGAAAGTTCTGTCAGTGCAGCTGGGTTAGTGGAAGGTGTCCCTGCCCATGGCAAGGGCTGGAACAAGACGACCTTTAAGGTCTGTTCCAGCCCAAAGCATTCTGGGATTTGATGGTTTATCAGAAATCAGTATATATTGCAAAAATGAAGTGTTCAGATTTTAAAACAAATTTGTTTTGGCTGTGGTCTTGTCTACCATCCGTGGACATCTGTGCCAGTAAAAACAGATGTAGAAGCTGTCTGTCCAGAGGGTGAACTGAGAAGCATGTGCAGTCATGCTGGAACAATGTGGACACTTGGTTCTTTGGGGACATGAGCAGCAGAGTGTGAAAGACCCGCTTAGTCACAACTAACTGTTTTGGAAGTGACCTTTCTGATTCCACAGATTTTGTTTTTAATAAAAAAAATACATTGCTTTAAAATTGTAATTGAACTTGAGGAAACTGCATTAGATTCAGGAATATTATGGAAGCAATAAAGAGATTTAAAAGAAATCAGCAGTTTTCTGGCAATTATTTGCTCAGCTCTACTATTAATATTGGTTTGTTTGCCAGAACATGATCAAAAACATTTGGCAGGCAAGACTTGGTCAGGAAAGTGAGCCAGTAAAATTGAGCTGTCATCTAAGTACATACAGAAAAACTGTTCACTTGGCATGAAAAACAGACTGTTTACAGAAATAATAAACATGCCCTCGAAAATTATGTTTCTTCTCTCTAAAATCACGGAAGGTCACAAGACTTTGACCTTACAGAAGGAGCATAACACTTTATGAGACTCCTGTCAAAGCACATGATAAAAAATAAATACACTGTAATAAAGAAGTGTCAGGCTGATGGCTCAAATGTGCCTTCCTGACGTATCCTGTCTCCTTCTCATAGGATGTGGTGTGGCTGCTGCCAGGCAAAGACAGCCCAGCTGGAGGGGAGGGCAAATCCATCCATTTTCCTGACATGTTGCTTGATGTAATTAACTTGTGTTTCATCTCCCAAGTAAACCTTGCAAACAATAAAGCGTGTCAGAATGAAATAGAAGTTATTGAAAAGTGTAATTTGCAAAAGCCCTTCTGGTGATTCAGCTGCTGGATAGAGCCCCAGATGCTGAGTGTCCATGAGGAATATGCTGATTTGGCCAAGGCTGCCCTGAGCCCTGAGGAGGGAGGAGTGAGCTCTAGGGAAGGATACTGGCTGGCTACAGCTGGAGGAGGTGTACACCCCCTTGCCAGCCCACCTGAAGGCAGTGGTCTTACCTGTTTGCTCTTCAGGACTTCCAGGTTTACTCTTTATGTGGATTCCTTCTTCTGCCGCCATAAAGCTGTTGGCTTAAATGCTCCTGTGTGAACTTCAGGCATGGGATTGAGACATCACTCACTCTTGAGAGTCCAAGTCAAACCATGCAGTTTTCCAGTGTCATTGGAACATTTCCAGTGGGGAGCCTCTGCCAGCTGTATCTGGCACTCTGTGCAAAGCAGTGGCTGACAGAAAGGTTCTGGCTTGTACTGGCCATAGACAAAAGCAGTGGGAGGTGTTTCCTTGCAAAGCTTTGGGGCAGCATAGCATCAGGCAGGATTGGTATATGAGAACTGAGATGAGGAAGAAAGGCTGTTTCTAAACCCAGTTGTACCACAGCATCTCTGACTGGGACCTGCTGATCACAAAAGGCCATTGCCACTAAGGGAGAGAGATAGCCTAGTACTCAAATACAGTATTTAAGTTACAGGAGGACAGTTTAATGAGTTACAGGTTGCACATGAAAATCTCCTTTGACTACATAAGGAACCAAGGGAAACCTGTCTTAGTAAGTTAATCTTAAGAGATCCCCGAAGCACAAGCATGATGTGGAGCAGCTGAGGGAACTGGGGTTATTTAGTTAGAGAAAAGGAGGTTGGGGGGGGGCTTACCACTTTCTGAGCAGCCTGAAAGGAGGTTGTGCTGAGGTGGCTGTGAGTCTGTTCTCCCAGGTAATAAGCAATAAGACAAAGTAAAGTGCCCTCAAGTTTCACCAGGGGAGGTTTAGTTTGGATGTTATGAAAATTTCTTCACTGAAAGCAGAGTCTGGCTTTGGAACAGGCTGCCCAGGGCAGTGGTGGTAGAAGTGTTGAAAAAAATGTGTAGATGTGGCACTTGGACATCTGGTTCAGTGGCACCGCTGGATGAACAGTTGGACCCAATGATCTTAGAAGGCTTTTTACAGCCATAATAATTCTATGATTCTTCCCTCCCTTAATTACTTGTACAACCATTACCATTATATTCTTCCCACCTGCCTCTGCTCGTGTTGGCTCACATTCTGCACTGCCACAGGGACACAGCACTGCCACAGGGACACAGCAAAGGGGCTTTGCAGCTCAGGTGCAGCCACAGTGGCTGTTGCAGTGGGGAGAGCAGCATGGTCTGCAGAGCCAGGTAAGTATTAACCCAGGCCTGTCTTGAGCTCCACAAAGCTACTGGTATCTCACTGAACAAGATAAAAGAAAGTCAAGAAACTTTAACTCCATTTTTTGAGGGCAGTTCAGACTTGTAGTCAGCACTGCTGTGCTACCTGTAGATTTTATGGACTGACATGATGTCATACAACCATTAGCCCTTATTCCAGCATCGCCGTAGTTCAGAGGGATGAACTTCCTGACCCCAGCCTTCCTTAGTTGCTGGGGTCCTCCTCTCACATGCAGCACAAAACCAGCCAGATGACCTGTGTTTTGGAAGTCCCCCAGTAGAGTTTATACATGTGCAGAACATGAAAGCTATTTAAATTTATACAGCCTGAGCTCTCTGCGTGCTGAGGGTAAGTGTGCAAGTATTTGGCTGTGGGTCTGTCTACCCCCAGCACCACAAAACAGTTTAATCCAGCAAAAACAATCTAAAAAAAACTTCATTTGCTGGCAGTTTAGATTCTGTTTAGTTATGACTCACAACCTCAAAACATAAGAATTAAGTTTAATAGTTCATAAATTATACAGCACACAGCACATACTGTTGTAATCTGTGCTGCATATATCTATATGAAGTATTAACACCAATGTTTAAACAAAATACAAAGTTACCACAGGCAGCCTTAAACTTCAGTTGTACAGTTTTGCTGAACTATTTTGGCTATAGACATGATTTTTCACCCCTCTACCCTCATATGGTATTAATTCAATTGTTTTATATGTTATACATGCGTAAGAACTAGAAGGGATTTCCTCGAACAACAAACACTGAGGATAAAAAGGTCGATGTTTATAAAAATGTCAAACTCAAAGGCTCTTCCATGAGTTGTTAGAGGATTGCTCTCAGTGAAGACTCAGAGCCAGTCATTCAAGAGTCCTCCAGTGAGAGAAGCTAATGCTGTGTTTCCACTCCGGAGTCAGTGGTCAGGTCCCTCAACAGAGCACCAGCAGCAGGAGTGCTGGAGGGAGAACAGGGAAATTTGGACATAGTTTAAAAGATCCCAAAACTTCTTGATCACTCTGGTGTTGGGTTTGTGCTCAGGAGCTCCCTGGTAAGCAGCTCCCACATGGAGAGTTTGTGCAATGGTTGGTGGCTGCAAGGTATTGAAAGGTAACCTCCCTGTCACAGCTGAGCTGCTGCTCTTCCACAGGCAGGGGGACAAGCAAGAAACCTTTAAAAGACATTGTCTTAACACATTATCTTAACCTCTTTAAAAGAGGTTTTTGTATGTCTCTGCTCTTTATTTGCAACTCTAAGTATGTTCTGGAAGGCAATGCTCAGTCATGGGATGAGGTGGGAGAGCTTTTGGAGTCATTAGGCACAATCCCAGTGGTGACTGGCCAGTCTTGTGATCAAATAAAACATCAACAATATAAATATATAACAATATATAAATGTATTTAGGAGAAGGGAGGTTCATATAGGAGATTCAGAATAACAAAACACTGAGAACTGCTATCTCATTGCAAATGTGATCTCCCTTGGAATGCCTCATGTACAGAGATCTCAGAGCCTGCTGAGGCAGAAGATTTTGGCAGGAGTTAGGAGGACCAAAGTTATTCATCATGGCTGGTAGGTGGAGTGGAACTGGAAAGGGAATGCTGTGGTAATGCTGTGTGGAGCTCCACAGAGCTGAGGTGATGTGTGAATCTTAGGTAAGCAAGAGGAGCAGGGTCTGGTGTGGGTTTGAGGAGATGCTCCTGTGAATTTTGTGTCCTGTTTTCTGCAAGGATGAAACACCAGCTCTTGGCCTTGGAGCAACCCAAGGTCCATGAGCCAGGCAGGAGCCCCAGTGCTGGGCAGGGTGTGCAGGTACCTACACACTGCTCTGCAAAGTCTGTTG
The DNA here is from genome assembly GCA_024500445.1 of Entomyzon cyanotis. NCBI lineage: Eukaryota > Metazoa > Chordata > Aves > Passeriformes > Meliphagidae > Entomyzon > Entomyzon cyanotis. The sequence continues at coordinate 977,738 of JAKEPQ010000998.1, read as the reverse complement.
ATAATGCACATGAGCAAAGGTCACAGAACCATAGAACATTCTGAGTTGGAAGGAACCCCCAAGGATCATCCAGTCCAACCCCTGCATAGACGCCCCAACAATCCCACCCTGTCCCCAAGAGTGTTGTCCATGCACTCCTGGAACTCTGGCAGCCTTGGGGCTGTGCCCATTCCCTGGGGAGCCAGGGCAGTGCCCTAGCACGCTCTGGTGGAAGAACCTTTTCCTGATATCCATCCTAACCCTCCCCGGCACAGCTCCAGCCACTCCCAAGAGTTCTGTCCCTGGTCATCACAGAGAGGAGCTGTTGGGGATGCAGATGTGTTGGTGCTGCCAGTTACATACCAAACCTCTAGTCCCCTCAGCCTCTCCCCAGCTCTCCACTGAGCTCACTCCAGGAGCTCCAGGTCTCTACTGTCCCAAGGAGCCCAGCGCTGGACTCAGCACTGCAGCTACAGCATCCCCAGGGCTGGAAAGAGAGGCAAGGCCTGTTGGCAGTGCCCCCCCCTCAATATTCCCTCTTTCTCTTGCCCTCTGTACGAATTTTCTTTCTATTCTGCAGTTCCCTTATGCAGATGTCTTTATGGCAAGCTGAGGAGTTGCTCTCAGCTTGTATTTAATGTGAAAACACCAAACGGGCGCACACCCATCTCCTTCTCCCTGTGGCCACACCAAACCCTGGCTGCTGCAGCGAGGATACTCTGAGAGCTGGGAGCCCCCAAGGCACCCTAAGCCTGTGTCACTGGCAGCAGTGACCCCGTAACACACCCTTAGCCCGTGGCACCGGGAGCGGGGACGCCCTCCGACCCTGCTCCTGTGACCATCGCGCGTCCGGGGTGTCCCCATCTGGGGACAGCGGGAACCACGTGCGCTCTGTCGCGCTGCCGCCAGGGGGCGCTCGCGCCGCGGGCAGAGCCTCCCGCCGGAGAGACCCGTGCGAGACACGGGATGGGGATATGGGATGGGGACACGGGATGGGGACACGGGATGGGGACACGGGATGGGGATATGGGATGGGGACACGGGATGGGGACACGGGAATAGGGACACGGGATGGGGACACGGGATGGGGACACGGGATGGGGATATGGGATGGGGACACGGGAATAGGGACACGGGATGGGGACACGGGATGGGGATATGGGATGGGGACACGGGAATAGGGACACGGGATGGGGACACGGGATGGGGATATGGGATGGGGATATGGGATGGGGACACGGGATGGGGACACGGGAATAGGGACACGGGATGGGGGACACGGGATGGGGACACGGGATGGGGATATGGGATGGGGACACGGGATGGGGACACGGGATGGGGACACGGGATGGGGACACGGGATGGGGATATGGGATGGGGACACGGGAATAGGGACACGGGATGGGGACACGGGATGGGGACACGGGATGGGGATATGGGATGGGGACACGGGAATAGGGACACGGGATGGGGACACGGGATGGGGATATGGGATGGGGACACGGGAATAGGGACACGGGATGGGGACACGGGATGGGGATATGGGATGGGGATATGGGATGGGGACACGGGAATAGGGACACGGGATGGGGACACGGGATGGGGATATGGGATGGGGACACGGGATGGGGATACGGGATGGGGACACGGGATGGGGATATGGGATGGGGATATGGGATGGGGACACGGGATGGGGATACGGGATGGGGACACGGGAATAGGGACACGGGATGGGGACACGGGATGGGGATATGGGATGGGGACACGGGATGGGGATACGGGATGGGGACACGGGAATAGGGACACGGGATGGGGACACGGGATGGGGATATGGGATGGGGACACGGGATGGGGACACGGGAATAGGGACACGGGATGGGGACACGGGATGGGGGACACGGGATGGGGATATGGGATGGGGACACGGGATGGGGATATGGGATGGGGACACGGGAATAGGGACACGGGATGGGGACACGGGATGGGGACACGGGATAGGGACACGGGAATGGGGGACACGGGATGGGGGACATGGGGTGGGGGACATGGGAACGGGGGACATGGGAACGGGGGACATGGGGTGGGGGAATGGTGGATACAGAATATGGGACGTGGAAATGGGGGATATGGGATACAGCCTGCGGGACATGGGGAGAGAATGGGAGATATGGGGGTGGAAAGGGGATACGGGAATGGAGGATAATGGGACATGGGGGCAGGAATGGGGGATCTGAGATGGGGGATATGGGAATGGGGGATACGGAACATGGCACACAGGGTATGGGATGGGTGACACGGGGTATAGGGTGCAGGAACGGGGGATACAGGATAGAGGTGCAGGAATGGGGGTTATGGGATACCGGACACAGCTTGTGGGAATGGGGATACGAGATATGGGAATGGGGGTGTAGGAATGGGGGATACAGAGTGCAGGATAGGGGTGCGGGATGGGGGTGTGGATTGGGGGTACAGGATACAGGGCACAGGATAGCGTGCAGCATGGGGATGTGGGATGGGGCTGTGGGGTACAGGGTGTGAGATGGGGATGTGGGATAGGGGTGCAGCACGGGGCTGTGGGATTGGGGATGTGGGATGGGGTGCAGCATGGGAAATACAGGATGGGGGTGTGGGATGTGGGATGAGGGTGAAGGATCACCCCAATCCGGGAGAGAGGCTGGGGACAATAAGACAGGAAGAGCCTCCAAGTCCAGCAGGATGAGCACAGGGCCGTGTTAAATCAACCCATCTGGAGCTCGGCAGATCGCTATCAGCAGCGAATGTCGTATTAGAGTCCAAAAATTTGCAAGTGTCATAATATATGTAAGGAAAGTGAAATTGTTTAAACTTCTTAAGCAGCTGTGGCCATATATGGGTTTGAAATGTAGTTCTGAGCACAGTAAATAGAAATTTGCCATATCAGATGTAGGAATTTCAGTGTAAGCAGCATGAAATTCAGGTCTCATCTCGCCTCAAGTGGATGGCAGATCTTGTGATGGCTTCAGTGTGAGCAAGGGTTTCTCACCTAGAATTTAAAATACCTGCTGCAGGATCAGGGGCCTTAAATCCTTCTGAGAATCCCCATCTGTGTGTGAAAGGAAAATGAAAGATGTACTGGATAGAGCAGAATCACAGAAAGGAATGGTTTGGAAGGGACGTTAAAGCCCATCCCGTTTTACCCCCTGCCATGGCCAGGGACACCTTCCACTATCCCAGGTCACTCCAAGCCCCATCCCAACTGGCCTTGGACACTTCCAGGGATGGGGCTTGTAGGCACCCTGTACCAGGGCCTCCCCACTCTCACAAGGAACAATTTCTTACTAATATCTAACCTGAACCTGCTCTCTGTCAGTGTGAAGTCATTCTCCCTTGTCCTGATACTCCATCCCTTGTAAACAGTCTCTCTCTATCTTTCTTGTAGGCTCCTTCAGGCCCTGGAAAGCCACAAGTAGGTCACCCCAGACTGTTCTCTTCTTCAGGCTGAGCAATCCTATTCTCTCAGCCCTTCCTTGCAGGAGAGGTGCTCCATCCCTCTGATCATCCTGGTGGCCACATAAGAAACCATCACAATGTCTTTAGCTTTGTAAGAACTTTGGTCTTTCAAAAAGCTAATTTTAGTAAGCCCTGTAAGTCTCATTAGTCATCACTTAGAAAGGAGAAAAAACCTGTTCCTTCAGGGTTGTAGGTTCATTAGAACTTTCAGGTCCTAATGAAATATACAAATATACAACAAAGCCTGTATATGGCCTGACAGTAATTATTTCTTCATACAGGTAGTTCATACTTTGTATGAACAGTGAAGGAATTAATCTCTCAAAATCTCACACCTTCAAGGGGAATTTTCTGTGCACAGATTTATCTCTAGTAACTTCGGTGATTTTAAAGTTTTTTATTAAAATATGGCTGTCCTAATTTCCTATTTCATTTTAAGGTTGACTGGTCCATGAATGTCAGTAAGAAAACTCAGTCTTATTCCAACTGAAGTGGGATACAGCAGGAAAAAGTTGACAACTGTAGAAAAATTTGCCCTTTCTCTCTCCCATCCCAATGTAAGAGCATCTTTAGGACTCATTTTCCATAGAAAAATTGCAGCGTGGTTTCTTGGTGCCCCAAAGCAGCCAGCAGTGTGTGCAGGGAGGTCACTGCAGGTTGGAGTGGGCAGAGCTGCAGGGGGGTGAGCACATAATCCCCACCTGTCCAAGTCCCTCCTGAGGTTAACAGGCAGCAAATTTATTCTTATTTGCCTTGCAGTACTCGGTGAGCTGGGTTGGTTTCTGTCGGACACACCAAGCAAAGTCCTGGCCTGAAGGGCTGGACAGAGGGCATTCAGGACCTGTACCCAGGTTGTCTTACAGCTCTGGGTGGATGTTGCCTGGGAAATGATACTTCTGGAAGTTGGGAAGCCCCTGCAGTAGGAAAAGGGATGAAAGCAGCATCACAAGCCAGCATGTGCACCTGTGAACCAGCAGTGCTGGCTTCCTGCTTTCCTCATGGAAATCAGGTTCCCTTAAACACAGATCCCCTCCTGTTGAACCAGGGACACAACTACCCCATAAATCAGGTGGTTCAGGACTAAACCTGGATTAAATTTAGCACATCAGCCCGAGGCTGGGTTTCTTCATGGGCCAGAGCTCTGCACTCAGGTTAAGGTGAGAAGCCCAGCCCCGTCACCTCTGTGCCTCATGCTGAGCACAGGTGCCTCCCTTAAATATTTTAATGTTATCTACTGATTTATGACCAAAACTCCTACCACAGGTTTGTAAAAATCTGTTGAATCTCAGACAAGCTGTGGAGACCAAAACAGGTGAAGACTCTCAGGAGCATAAACAGCACATAGAAATCCTAACCTGCATGGCACAATTTTATTTTAAAAAACCCATATTCAATGTGGTTTCAGCTGCAGCAGATCAGTTGGCCTGTTGGGTAGAATACCTGCAGGCTGCAATGCAAAGGAAAAAAGAGAAGCCATTTAGGAGACTTCAGGCTGTTCATTTTTAGAACATATCTTTGTTCAGTGTGATTTTCTTTTGGTGAGGCCAAGCTGCAACCACATCTCCTGTTCAAAGGCCATCAATTTCTTTAATGAAATGAGGAGAGATTCTGTTCCTAATCTATGTTGTAGGGACATTTTCATGTTTTTGTACCTGTAACTTAAAATGAGATACACATACAAGTCAAAAGGCTGTTTAAGAACAAACTAACAGAAAAGGATCCTTCATCACTTAATTGGTTTGTATTGTTTGGTCTTTAATAAGACCTATTTTATGTAACTGGTTCTCTAACTTAGGGGGTTTAACTACCTGTAGCAGTGCTTGTGAGGGACGGGTTAGCCAGGTTTAATATGACTTTAATATGTATAAAACGTCTTGTTATTTTTCAAATAAAATGTTTCAATTAGCCATTATTGTGTTTAATGATTTAAACACCTCCCTGATGATCTATAAACCCAAATCATCCAGATCTGATGTAGCACTCAAGAACTGGGAACCAAAAGTGACTGGAGGCAAACCATAAAACTGAAGAGTGTAAGGATTTCATTCTGTTTCTTCACTTTTAAACACCGAAGTCCTCAGCTCTGCACAGATGTAGTCATTAACTTAATTTTATGAACCATAAACAGTCCATTGCAGCCAGCCAACGTGAACACAGTGAACAACCTCAGCACACACCAAGTGTTTACAGCACGGGGCTAATGGGATGTCAGTAAAGCATCCTTGATTTCACCACAGATGCAGGGGTTGGTTGGATTTCAGCTCATACAAGAGTGATAAGGACAAATCGTTGTCTTCTGCCTGAAACTTCTTTATCATCTAGAAATGAATGGTGCAGCCAGAGGGGCTGTTTCAGATGGAGTGAAATTATTTACTGAACAATGCATGGATGTTTAACTTGCCCTTTTATGTGTATCCTGTCATTTGCAAAATATGTCACCTGCAGTGTCACCTGCACAGCTCCCATAGCTCCAGTTGTAGCCAGGCCAGTTTTGATGCGGACTGGTGCTGAGGAATTGGACTGACTAGAGTCCAAGGCCATGGCACCACTTTTCCATAGCAGCTCTGGGTAGAGTGTGCTGTGACCACAGGAAGTGTAGCTGTGCTCATCTCTTAGCTAGGACCCTGGTTTTAGAGGCAGCCACCACACTCCTGGCAGAGCTGGGGAAGGAGCTCTGAACCTACAGATGACTTCACGACCAGGAATCAGTTTGCAGAGAAGAGGCTGTTCCGAAAAATACTGCCTGGCCTGAAATTTAATCACACATGTGGTTCGTAACTGGTTTGTATTTCCAAGCATTGCATCCCTTGCCTGTGAGCTGGCTAAAAGTAAAAATTAATAATTAAAATTTTTAAATCTTATATGTGAAAAAAGAAAGAGAGAGAAGGGGCTTTCACAGTGTGTACCTTACTGTTTGTGCTGTTTTGGTGCTCTGCACAATAAAAGGATGCCTGTGAAGAAGTGTCATTCTTGGGTACGTGGTGTGACACTCAGGTGTGTTGTACCCAATAGCTGTGGTGGGGACAGAGATGGCACATATGGGGAACTTCTCACTTTGCTGGCTATTCTAATGGAAATAAATTGAATGTATTCAGACAATAGTCGTTTCAGGGATGGTTTCCTGATGCTTGTACAGAAATGGAGAACACCCAGTTTGTGAGAGCTGCTGGGATGTGTGTAGCAGGGACAAGGATACACGATGGATATAATGGGGCAGGGAAATAAAGGGGCTGCAGCCCTCACTCAAACCAAACTGCATCCTCTAAACATGACTCTCAAAGCTAATTCCATATTCTGACTTTCTGACGAGGCCAGGTGTTTGCAGAAAAATAATTTTTAGAGGAATACGTGTTTAACTGCTGCTGCTGTAGCTTTACTCAGCCATTAAACATAACGTATTACTCAGGGCTGAGCTATTCCCTCAGCCCGAATGCTCCTTCCCAATTAGCCCGTGATGTCACGTTTTCCACTCTCTTCGTACCATTTTGTGGATTTCCTGAATATTAAGTGCCGTGAGGAGGGAGCGAGGGGGGTGGCTGTGCCTGACTCTCCTCCTCGGACCCCCGTGGGAAGGGCAGGGGCTGCGGAGCGGGGCATGTTCCCTCATGGCATCAGAGCCCCCGCAGTGTCCTGCAGCTGGGGACAGGCAGAGCCCCGCAGCCCGGGCACCCCTGTCCCGGCGGGCTCCGGGCACCGCGTCCCTCTGGCGCTAGACTTCGCCAGGCGTGATGGGGAGAAACAGGGACATTTAATTAGAGTTTTTTAAAAGGTTATGTTGAGAAAACAAGGAATTGGTTGTATTTAAAATTAATTGAGAGCTTTGATACAAATTTTTAAAAAATCCACAAAACCACCCCAGGTTTTAATTAATCTAAGCAGCGCTGCGGAGCGGTCCCGTGGTTCCCCCGGTCCTCGTCAACAGATCGGGACATGAGCGGGTACCGAGGACCCTCCTGCTCCTGGGAGAGCCGAGACTCCGATGTGAGAGTCCTTATCAGCCGTGCCCGGCGCTCACACGGAGCCTGCCGGGGTGCGGAACCCTGCGGGGAGCGGTGCCGGGGTGGGCTCTGTCCGCACTGGACTCACAGCGCGGGGCTCCTGTGCTGCTCTTGTTATGAAAAATATTTTCCCGTTGGATTATTTCCCGAAGGATCCAGGAGGCGAAGACTTCGAATTTCACTATATTCCTCGTTACGGTTGTAGGAGTCGGGAGAACTGCAGGAATTCAGCAAAACTCTTCTTCCTCTCAAATCGGGGATGAATCAGCGGAGCAAAAGTATTCCCTTTACAGGGAAGAGTTTTAAATCACTGTGTGAACTTGTTTCCTTTTTCATAACAAAAGGAAACTGGTGGAACTGTCATCCATGTCTGAGTTACTCAGCCAAAATAGACATCAAAATATCTGAAGCGTGAAAGTAAGCGAAAGGAGCCTTTAAAAACGCGTTCCGCTTTTAAGTAAAACGAAGATTAGAAAAGCCTTGTAATGGAATAGATGCATCGATAGTTTCTGAACTCAGTTAAGAACACTTGTATAAAAATTATTTTTTAAAAAAGTAACTGTTTCTAGCAGTCATATAAAGTCTGTGCCCGGTGCAAGAAAAAAAACCAAACAAAACAACAGAACATCCCAACCCCTAACAAAACAAATAAACAAACAAAAGCCCAAAACAATTTTTTAAAGCCCCTCCATAAATGAGGAGCAATTTTGCAGATGAAGGTGATTCCATTCTAGCTGTTGGGTGGAAAAAATTGCATAAAATTTGGGGCCTGCAGCTTGTTCATGCGGTTGCCCTCTAAAGCCCCACGTATTTTGATGAACTCAGACTCTAAGACGCTGTTTTTTGTAAAAGTGGTTGAGTGAATCTACCGCCAAATCGATGTGAAACAGAGGTACAGGTTTATGCGCTCTGTAAGAGTACAGGAAATTAGATAATTTTCGGGCTATAAAAGTCGCAATAATAATAATAATAATAATAATAACAATAATAATTTTTAAAAATTAACTTATGTCCTTTTCACAACAGGATTTGTTTTGCAGCGATTTAAAATTACTGACTTTGAGTGCGACTGGATGGTGAAGTTCGTCCTCTCATTTTTCAGTGCAGCATCGAAGTCTTTTAATAGGAACCTTTTCAGAAATGATTGTTTGTTTGTTTGGGGTTTTTTGTTGTTGTTGGTTGGTTGGGTTTTTTTTGGTTTTGTTTTTTGGGGGTTTTTTTTGTGAACGCGGGCGCTGTAGGCCTGCTCCCGGAGTGGATATGGAATCCGCCGACCGTCCGTGCCTACTCGGCTGCGGCTGCTCCCATGAGCAGTCTCGGAGCAGATGCATCCCAAAGCATATAAAAACTTAAATTATCAAAGTTGATGCCGTATGATGGGAAATGATACTGGATCTGTACCTCTCTGATCCTAACCTCCTCCGACATAGGGATAGAAGGTTATTATTTACAGTTGTTCTTGAGCTTTGATTTATTTTAAGGAAACAAAAAACTCAAGAGAGGTATGGGTAATTTCTTTTACGTGCACTATTTGTTATGAGTGCGGTGGTGTCGGGGGTGAGGTTGTTTAAACAATCCGATGTGGATTTGCCTGCTCGCTTGAATGTGGCAAAATTCTTCACACTTTACTCATAATTATTCTCCTCGTTTCATGATAATAGCTCGTATGGCCTCTTTCGCCTCGGCCGTAAGAAACCAGCACCTTGGCGAGGGAACACCTTGTGATCTAAACAGAGCTGATGCACAAAAGATGGCCGGACGAAAAGCCACGTCAGGAAAAGGGAGGGTTTTGATTTGGGATTTGGGATTTGTGATTATTTTGGGGCCCAGTTGGTTTCGGTTGGGGCTCCCCAGAGCACAGGTGTGCACAGGGACACTGCTGCTCGGAGATTCCCAGGAGGAATTAGAGGAAGTGGGGTAGGGACGGAGGGATGCAGGCGCCCAGCCCCGGGGCCGCAGAGCATCTCGGTGGGCTCGGTGCTGCCGGTGCCCACTGCTGCCCCACCGGGAGGGGACCGCCGGCTCCCGGTCACAGCTCCCGCTCTGTCGTGTGTCACGAACTCGTGGCGGTGCATACACCAAGGTGATGTGTGAATAAATGTCAACCCGCTAACAGCCGGGAGCACCGGGGGAGCTAACGGGGGCTGTTCACAGAGCGAGGGACGTAATTTTAAATTGAAGAAACGTGGAGAAACCAGAACAAATCCGCGCGGAACTGCTCCATACAAGTCGCAGTAACCATATGGAACAGGTTATGTGGGAAGACAGTGAAGTACAGAGCATAAATTAATTCGTTGTTGTCGCATGCAGGGGTTAGTGGTACAGTGGAACGGCAGCAGCTCTGACAGGAGTAGCAGGGCTGCCTTGTGTTCTCCACAGTTCCCTGAACGTCTCCACCTACCCCTCAATATTTTATTCAAATTACCGGGCCGGGGTCCCGATGGGCCGGGGGTCCCCGCAGCCGCATCTACCCCCGGATACGAAGCCCCGCCCGGGACTGCTCTCTGGCTTTGTGTTTCGCTGGCTCTGGTTATGGGTCCCCCCACGCGTGTTGTCGGACGGGGACCCACGAGAAGCGCTAGAGCCCGCACGGCTCGGGGGAGCCCGAGGCCGGGGGAAACTGGCCGGGCGCCGGAGCCCCGAAGGCAGCGGAGTGCTGGTACACGTCCACCCGTGGGCTGCGCTCACGGACGGCACCCGCGGGTGACTCCGGTGGCCGTCCCATCTTGCTTAGGGCTTACGAAACAGAGCCGGCAAAGATCCCGCGGCTGCTCCGCTCTCCCATGCGCATCCCTCGCAGCAGCTAGGAAAACGAGCAGGACCCCCCCCCCCCCCCCCCGCTTTTTTGGTCAAAAATCGTAAAGAAGGAGGCTGAGCTTCCCTTGCCCCGGGGATGAGCCCGACGCCTGTCCCTCTGCGTGGGCCCGCTGGGCTGAGCCCGTGGGTACCTCCCGCGAACACCACCCAGGCACGGTCACGCGTGTGCAGCTCCACTCCCGCCGTGGGCAGGGGCCGAGAGCAGCCGAACCCACCCCGCGCCGTGGGACGCCCCCGGCCGGGCTGCCGGGGCTTCGCTGTAATGTTCCCCCTGTAATCCATTAGTGCAGACATTTTCGGGAGGGATTTGAGCCTTCGGGCTCCCGCACAAGAATTGACTCGAAGAACGTCAGTAACGAGCTGGGGCGGCTCGTGGGTCTCTGCTGTCGTGCGTGACACCGGCTAAACGGAATTAAACTAACCACGTTGTACCGTGCAAAGCATTAGTGTAAATGATCTAAAAGTCCAGGGAAAGGCTCCGCTTCATTCTGGGTCTTGTTCCCTGACCAGCTTCCTTTAGATGTTTATAGCGATTTGGCCGAGGCCGGGAGGGAGCCCGGAGCTGAGGGCATCGGGCCTGGGCCCCTCGGTGGGCAGCCCCGGTCGTCAGCGCGGCCCTCGCCTTCCCTCGGGCTGCCTCGGCTCCTCCGGGCCCCTGGTCACCGCACCGGGGCTGCCCTGAGGGCTCCGAGCCGCCGGTGCTGCGGGACAGGGGACGTGCGGGCCGGGGCAGAGAGGCTGGGCCCCCCGAGGGTCCGTGTGACTCCGTGTCTCCCTCCATCAGTCAAGGCGCCCCAGAGCCACGGTTACCCAGTAGGGGGGAAGGGGAGGGGGATGAGGATGGGACGAGGACTGAGACGAGAATGGGAAAGGGGATTGGAAGGGAAGATTGGTGTGGGGACGGGAACGGGGATGGCCATGAGTATGGCGACGGGGACAGGGACGGGGATGGCCATAAGGATTGGGCTGGGGCCGGGACTGGGCTTCGAAGGGGCCAGCGGTTGTTTGGATGTCTGCTCTCCCGCAGAGAGCAGAACGGGTAATTTGCTTTATATGGCGGGGGATCAAATGCTGGGCTGGAACCCTCCGCTTCAGGTACTCGCCCGCCCCGGCCCCTTCCTTCCTCCGCAGCCCCTCCCGCGCCCTCCCCCGCCGCGCTGACGGCCCCGCCGGGCCCGGCCGTATAATAGGCCGCTGCCGCCGTCCCGGGGCGGAGAGACAGGCGCTGCCCGGTGCCGCGCCCCGTGTGCAAGCGGCGGGGACGGCTCCGGGCCGCCGCGCTGGTCAGGGAGCTGCGGGGCCGGGCAGGGGCAGGGGAGGGGGCGGCGGGGCGATGGGCAGAGCCCCCGCTGCCCGGCTGTCGGCCGGGGGGCTGCGCTAGGGCTGCCCCGGCGGCCGGGGGTCCCCCCGCGCCCCGGGGGCGGCGAGGATGCAGCACCCGCTGGAATTGGGCGCAGCGCGCTACTTCCCTGCCGAAGCCTTCCCCGACCACCGTTCCCACCGCTACCGCAGCTTCATGATCGAGGAGATCCTCACCGACCCCCCGGACGCCAAGGGGGCCGCGCCGGCCGGGGAGCTGCTCAAGTTCGGGGTGCAGGCGCTGCTCTCCGCCAGGCCCTATCACAACCACCTCGGTACGTCCCGGGGGGCTCCCCGCGGCTGGGGGCGGGCTGGGGGCGGCAGGCGGGAAGGCGTCGCTCGCTGATTGTCTCCAGCGCCTTTGGGCTCCTTGGAGAAAAACTTAGGAATTCTGCCTAAAAAGTTGCTGCCGGGCTCTGCCGGCCGTGCGCATCCCCGCCGGCTCCCTCCGCGCCGTGGGCGCTGCAGCCGGGAGCAGCCGAGTGTTTTGGGCCTAAAACCGAAGAAAGCGCCTTCCCGGCTCCAACGGCGCTTGCACAGAATGGCCTTCGAATTTCAGGGAAGAAAGTTGTTGTTAGTAATTTTGTTTTGGGTTTTTTTCCCCGTATTTTTGGATGAGGTGAGAATTGCTGGAGCTACGCAGTGGGGTCTATGCGCGGCTGTGAGAGGCGGCAAGGGGCCCTGCGGTCACAGATTTAGCTGGAAACCCGACATATGTGTAAACTTAAAAATATATAACATAAAGAGATATTGTATATAATATATGCTATATTTATATAATAATAATATAGAAGATAGAAGATATAACATTGTAGTCCATATTATAATACTTACATATTTGGGGCTTTTTTTAAAACGGGTGTCAGCATGCTCTGTCCAGTCGGATATAGCATCCAGGACAAATGCAGTTTATTAACATAGTCACATAGGGGGTTATTGTTGGTTTGGTTTTTTTTTAATTGTTATTTGTTTTAATGTTATTGTTTGGGTTTTGGGGTTTTGTGTGGGTTTTTTTTTGTTGTTGTTGTTTGTTGGTTTGTTTTTTTGTGGTTTGGGGAGTTTTGTTTGTTTGTTTGTTTGTTTTTTACGCTAGCGTTTAATGTATTTTGAAGGCCATTACTTAATATATTTTTAAAGGCCAATATTTAAATGTGTGATGGCGAAAGCTTTCACTTCCCAAGCCATCTTCATCTGCGGAGCTGTAGTTCTTTATCCATAGAACTGAACGGAAAAGAAGTATCCCAATTTCTTTTTCTGCGTTTAAGAGAAAAAGAGGAAAGCGTCAAGACCCTGAGCAAGGGAGCAACATGCGTTAGAATATCTAGAAATTAGTATTATTTTCAGGATGAACTCTTCCGAACTACTCGGAATAGTGGATCAGATAAAAGGCTCTCTATATCCCTCATGGCTCAGTTCCGCAGGGATAAGCGGGAATGAATATGGCCCTTCAGGGAGGGAGGCGATTACAGAGCATGCCGAAGAGAAAACCCCGCGGAGGCTCCCCTAAAAGTCCTTCTCCCGCCGCCGAGGTCGCTCCTGTGTCGGTGGCGGGGAGGATGGGCAGAGCAGGACAGAAGCCCCCGGCCCACCCGCAGGCCCCGGCCAGGGAGCGGAGCGGGGGCGCCGGGCAGAGCCGGGCGAGGGAACCGAACCGAGCAGGGGCGGGTTGGTTCGGGGAGAAGTGAATCGAGCCGGCCGAGCGGCGGCCCCAGCCCGCCGGGAGCAGCATCCTCGGGGATGGCTCGCTGTCCCGTCCCCGGGCGCTTCTTCATAGGCTGCGGCTCACGGAGAGGGATAGAAATTATCAGGTTGAAAATATCCTGAAAACTTCTAGGAAGGAAGGGAATTCTGGGACCGTGCCCGGCCCCTACTGCTCGCCGAATTCAGCCGTGTCCGGCAGCTGTTGGGTGACACCGAAGGGAACGCTTTTGGGTTGGTTTGAATTATTTTCACTTGCACCCCCAAGTAACTCCCTGATTAGCATCTGCTGGTTGAAGGGTAAAACGTGTCCCTGTACCGCGGAGATGGCGGAACCGGGGGGACTCAGGACCCACGGTGGCGCCGAGAATCGAGGAGAAGGGGTCAGGGTTCCTTTCAGGGGCCAGTCCCGGGAAACCGAGGCACCCTGCAGCCCCGGGGGTCCCTGGGCGCTGCCCGGCGCTGACAGCCGCTCTCTCCCGCAGCGGTGCTGAAGGCGGAGCCGGCCGCCGTGTTCAAGTTCCCGCTGGCTCCCCTGGGCTGCTCGGGGCTGGGCTCGGCTCTGCTGGCCGCCGGCTCGGGGCTGCAGGGCGGCTCCGCCTCGCCCCATCTCCCGCTGGAGCTGCACCTCCGCGGGAAGCTGGAGCCGGGCCCCCCGGAGCCGGGCAAGGCCAAGAAGGGCCGCCGCAGCCGCACCGTCTTCACCGAGCTGCAGCTCATGGGGCTGGAGAAGCGCTTCGAGAAGCAGAAATACCTCTCCACGCCCGACAGGTAGGCGATGGCCGACTCGGACCCGGGGCGCGACGCGGCTGGACGGGACGGGGCTCATTTTGCCCGAAAAAGTCGGGAAGCTGCCATCCGATAAGAAAGCTGCCGGCCTGACCTCCTCTCTCTCTCGCCCGCAGAATAGACCTGGCCGAATCGCTGGGGCTCAGCCAGCTCCAGGTGAAAACCTGGTACCAGAACAGGCGCATGAAATGGAAGAAAATAGTAAGTGTCCCTGCACAGTCAGGCCCTTGGGCGCTCTTGGGCGAGCCTTGCCCTGCGGGCTTCGCCCTTCTACATATCGGCCCTGGGCTACTAATGATAAGATTAAGGATGATGATATGCCTCTGGTGTTTAATGACATGCCCTTGGTCCAGCATCTCCTGGGCCTCCGCCCGGTCCCGTCCGAGCCCTCCCGCTGTACTGCTCGGCCCTCGGGGGCTGAGAGCGGAGGACGCTGGGCGCAGCCCGAGAAGACCCGCACCGGCAGCCGCAGCCGGGGCCCGGCGTGGTGCTTCGCTCCGGGGGACAGGAGGCAGAGGGGTTCCTGCACCCCGGGCTTATAGCAGCACGGTTTTACAGGGGTGTCTCCCTCCTCTGCCCCCTCCCCGCCTCGCAGGTGTTGCAGGGGGGCGGCCTGGAGTCCCCCACCAAGCCCAAGGGCCGCCCGAAGAAGAACTCGATCCCCAGCAGCGAGCAGCTCTCGGAGCAGGAGCGCGCCCGGGACGCCGAGAAGCCGCCCGAGAGCCTGGGCTCCCCGGCCGAGATCAGTCAAGAGGAGTAAGAGCAGCCCCCCGTCCCACCGCCGGCACCGGGCGCTGCCCGAAGGGGCCTCGCATGTACCCGCCGGGCTCGGGCCAAGAGGATGGAGGGCAACTCGGACAGTGGCTGCGGCCGCCTTGTGCCTCGGGCGATTTGGACGCTTTGACCGGCCGCATCGCGGTCTCCCCCCGCCCCGCCGCTCCTTTCCGCGCCCGCGGAGCGCTGCTCTGCGCCACGGCCGCTGTGTTGTGCGACGGCCCGAGGGGCCAGGAGGACACTGGATCCCACCTTCCACATCTACTCGCTGTCTAAAACCCTGTGGTGCCCCTAGTTATTCGAAAACTGCATTTTATGATCAGTTTTATTAATGCGAAGATATTTACTTTATTTCAATAAAGTATTTTATGAACTATTGCTCTGAGTAACGTAATGCTTTGGAGTTAACTTTTAAAGAATTTGTTATTTTTTTCCCCTACGGAGGCAGGTTAGAGATTCAAACCCATCTTCCAGGCAGATCTTCATAGAAAGTGCAAAGCGCAGTGGTACTGGGAAGATTCCCCCATAATTTTCCGCGACGGTTCGGCGTGCCCGTGGCCGGGAGAGGCCAGACCCTCGGTCACTCCTCGGTCAAATTCGCATTTTAAAGATACGTTAGTTGCTGACAAAAGGTTAATTAACTTCAGCACTGCGCGTCCTAAATGATACCTTTAAAAAAATGCTCTTCACGAGCTGCTGCGATGTAGCATAAAATCCTGCCGTTTTGATGTTCGGGTGATTGGTTTTTTCAAATTTCTTATTTCGTTTGTTTTCCCCGAGTCCCTTCTCCACGTTTTCCGTTGGGATGTTAAATTATAGAGCATTCACTAGACATGCAATTACAGCTATTCTGCTACAAAAAAAAAAAAAAAAAAAAAAAAAGAAAAAAAAGGCAGCACCGCAGGGCGAGAGGCGGCGAGGGAGGGCAGGAGAGCGGCGGAATGGCCCCGGGCTGAGCCGCTGCTGCGGGGACACCTCCCAGTTAACGACGGTAATTGGCGCTCGGGGCTAGTCGGTGCCTCCCTGCCCGGGTGGGCTGCCCTAAGGGCCGGCCGGGCGGCGGTTCGAGGCTCCCTGTCCCCGGGGCAGCGGCCCCGGAGCAGCCCCGCAGCGCTGCCGGCTCCGGGAGGCTCCAGCCCGTGCTCAGGGCACGAAGACGGTGACCGGTGGGAGAGGAGCACTGCGACATCGACGGGCTTTACCCGAAATAGCCCCGAGTTGCCGTCGGCGGAGCCCTCGAGGTGAATCTGCGCTGAACTCATGCCGGTCGTTCCCAGTTTTCCTCGTTTCTCTTCTCCGTGGCTGCGGCCCCTCTGTCTACCGCGGCCCGGCTCGAGAGGTGCCCGGGACTTCATCCCGGGTTAAATCAACTCCCGGCATGAGCGCTGGAGGATACGGCCAGTGCTGGGTAAACAGGAAACAACTTCGTATTCTTACACTGAAATGACTTAGATATTTAACCAAACAATTCGTTGGAAATGTTTAATTTAACCTGGGGATAAGGATGAGTGCTGGGAAGCGGGAAGGCGGCAGCGGGGCTGACAGAGCCGGGGCTTTGCGGAATCCTACGGGGCGGGCGGGACACGGTGGGCGTGTGGCTTTGTCACTTCATTGTCACCTCTGGCTGTTGTTTCTGCTGCTTTCAGCGCGCATGAGAAGAGCACCCGGTTTTAATTAAAAGGGAGATTCACTGTCGCATGAACCTAACTAAACAGGACGACAGGCTGTGTCCATCACCGATGTCACACAGAGGGCTGGAATAGCCGGGCTTCATTCCGTGCTATCGCGTTCGCGAGAGATAATATTTTCGCAAGAGTTAATATTTTCTTTTCACAGTTGATTAAATGAAGGAGAAATTATTATTTTTTCTCAGATCATAAGGTGATTTCCCCCCCCCCCCCCCCCCAGAACACGAAGGCATTAAATAGGGTAAGTTTTCTTGGTTTGTTTTGTTTGGTTTTTTTTTTCCTCGTAGACAGCGAGCGAGGGGTTTGGGATGCTTTGGAAAGCTGCTTTTCCGCCGAGCCGGGACAGAGCAGCGTGTCCACTCGTGCGGGGATCTCCGAGGTGGTCGTGCTGGCCGCAGCCTCTCCTCTCCTCTCCTCTCCTCTCCTCTCCTCTCCTCTCCTCTCCTCTCCTCTCCTCTCCTCTCCTCTCCTCTCCTCTCCTCTCCTCTCCTCTCCCTCTCCTCTCCTCTCCTCTCCTCTCCTCTCCTCTCCTCTCCTCTCCTCTCCTCTCCTCTCCTCTCCTCTCTCCTCTCCTCTCCTCTCCTCTCCTCTCCTCTCCTCTCCTCTCCTCTCCTCTCCTCTCCTCTCCTCTCCTCTCCTCTCCTCTCCTCTCCTCTCCTCTCCTCTCCTCTCCTCTCCCGGAGCACTCGCTGCGCACCCGCGCAGGGCCGCTCACCGCGGCTTCCACGCAGGACACAGAGGTAAATTTTTTTCTTGTTGTTCCGCGACAGGAAAAGCTCCGAGGGGGCTCGGGGGAGCCTTCTCTCGCCCTGGCAGATGCCCGAGAGCTCCGTCCCGCGTGGGGCTGAGCCGGTGCCCGGATGCTGCTCTGGCATCTCGCTCTCGGCGATTCCCTCCGGCAGGACAGGGCTGCTCACCAGCGGATCGCTCCCGGGGCACAGGGACAGGAGGCTCCCGCTGCCGGTGAGCGAGGACACGGAGCGGGTGTGGGTGTGAACACGCTGCGAATGAACGCACCGCACCTCCGACTGACGGGCTGCCCGCGGAGCCTCCTGCCCAGGAGCGTTTTAGTCACGGCTTTAATGACCAACTTTCGCTTCGAGAGGAGCCGGTTACAGCCCCGAGCGGGTGTGAGCCGGGCTGAGGAGCCCTCCCGCTTCCTCACCGATGCTAATGAAACCCAGGGTCCTCTCAGGCACAGGAGAAGCCTGTTAGAATTATCTGACAATATATCTGACCGGTGGGATTTTTAAAATTGGTTTGCTTTGTTTTGTTCTGTTTTCTTTTTTTCTTGTCATACACGGACACACACACACACACGCACACACACACGCACACACACACATTTAGATTATTTTATCTTTAAAAGATTTTATGTACTGCTTTCTGTCAAAATTTAATTTCCCACAGCTTCTCCAGGTAGGCTGCCTTCTGGGCTGGCTGGAGTGACAGCAGCCGGGGGCAGAAGGGTGCCAGTGAGGTGTGCTCAGACAGATGGGGAGTCCCTGCCCACGGCAGGGGGTGGAACGACGTGACCTCTAATGTCCCTTCCAGCTTAAACCGTTCTGAGATTCTATGATCCTGTTTGAAAAGTGAAGACAAGTGCCACCAGCCGTCAGTGACAGCCCTTCCAAAAGTGTTTGATGATATCCCAATGCATTAAAAACTGGCCTAGGGGGGTCACCTTGACCAGCATCAATAAATTTTGCTGGCCAATGAGTAACCACAAAAAAATTACAGCAGGCTTCACCTGCACACAGGTTTAGTGCCAATGGATAATTTCAGATGGTGCAGCATAATTGTTTCATTTTCTGACTACCATTTACAGCTGTAATGAACCCGTGTGAGTGCTGTTAGGCTGAGATGGGCGATACCCACATCCACAACACTTCAGCAGCAGAGTTTCGTCTGCCCAGACACTCGGAGACATCCAGCAGGAACCCTGGGGAAGATCTAGATGACTTTGTTCAGTGCTGTAACTTATCCTCAGACCCCTGTTCTGCCTGTGGGAATGATTTAGCTCTACAGCATCCCAAAGCTGCCAGAAAAACTACTCCCCCACCCCGAGGGTAGTTTGCCAGTGCTGTATAATTCTGGGGCCAGTGAAGTATATTTGTAGCTAATACACCGGATGTTTATTCTCTTGTCTGTGTGTAAATAAGTTGTATTGGCATGACACATATTTATCTGGCAGAAATGCATCGACGTCAGGGAACTCCACCATTTTCATTACCCCAGTACAGGTAAAACAGCACATGTTTTCTCTGCAAACAAAGTAGAAGCGTGTAGATTGAAGGCTGGAAAAGTGGGTCCTTCCATGTTTGAATGCTGCTCAGGTCACAGATAATCAACACTTTGATGGTTTTCTTAACAAAAATCCATTTAAGGTGAGTTTCCAATTTAAACATCCTAAATTCCCTATTTATGAAGCATCTCAAAGAAACCCAAGAAAAGTTCTGCTTTTTCGTCAATGTCAATTTAAATATAGCTCCATGGAGCCAGGGGATTTGAAGATTAATGACATGGGTGTTTATGCAGAGGCAGTGCCTGCTCTGCCAGGAGCAGACTGGACACCAGGACAGGGGCTGTGAGGGGCTGCCCCGCTGCTGGGGGGCAGTGGCCTTGCCCTGACTCTCTGCTCCACACCTGCAAGACAAGGGGAGGTCTGCTTTGCCTTTCTGGAAGAAAAAGTTGATCCTAGAGCAAATCTATGTTGGCACTTCTCGCAAAGAAGGGTGGGAAACTGCTGAGGGGGTGGAGTGGAGATATGGATGGGAGAGTTTAGTGGGTTGGGGAGGGTTTGATGGGGGGATGGAGGGGAATGTGGGAGGATTCAAAAGGGAATATGGGAGGCTTTGGGGGGTGTGGAGGGATGTGGGGATGATGGGGGAGTAGGGATGCCGGGGAGTGTGAGAGGATGCAAGGGTATGTGGAGGGGGGTGATACTGAGGGGTGTGAGGGGAGTGCAGGATCTATAGGGTTGTGTGAGTCTGGGGATGTGGGGCTGATGGGTGAGGAGGCTGGAGGGGAATGCAGGGAGGATGGAAGAGTGGGAAGTGAGAAATGGGGGTTTTGAGGGGATGCAGGGAACATGGAGGATGCAAGGATGTGTGTGGGGGGGGGGGGTGGATGGGGGAATATCAGGGGGTATTGTGGGGCTGCAAGGAAGGGGATGGAGGCAGTTTTGGTGGGTCATGGAGAGGAGGGAGGGGGATGCTGGAGCCTGCACCCCCCAGCTACTGATAAAACACATAATCTAGCACCGTGTGTCAGGGCTGAGCTGAAGCTGCAGTGGGTCAGGTCTTCTTGGATTTGGGGAGAAAAAGTTAACATCTATCTGGGACTTTTCCTCACCATTTTGTCCAAAAGGGACCAAATGAAGAGATAGATATGACCTACCAAATTTTGGAAAATTCTCTGAAGTACATTAAGTAGCATGTGATGTCCTGTTATTACATGTTTATCTTAACTCTAAATGTTGTATTGAGGTCATTACACACACATTAAATTTGGTTGTTTCAGCTGACTTTTATAGCAGATAAAATTTAAATGCTAAACCTGATTCCCTGAAATTTGGCCCAGTAATGTGTAAATAAATCCAGAGCAAGTGTGCATTATACACGCTAACATGGCTCTCTGTGTTGTTATGTCTGCTGGGCTGAGCTTTGCCATGAAATCTGTATGAAATGTGCCAGAAGGAAAGCTTGGGTGCAGGGATAGTTACCTTTAATGAGGTTGGTGATGACTGTTGGGTCAGCAGACAGCAGTTTTCGCAGCAGACTTTAAAAATGCATCCTCTTATCCACACAGCTCTGTGTGGATGGAAAAGTCATGGTTGTGTATGGACTCATCCGTTTACAAACAGAGTCCATTAAAACATGATTATGTATAACATGGGCTTTTCCTCTGCAAGATCCTCAAATCCATTGTTTATATTGCACCTATATTAACAAACCGCAAAATAAACTTGTCGTGTTTTCAGAATGGATTGCTTTTTAGGATGGGAATGTGGGAACTTTCTAAAATTGAAATGGTACATGAGGCAAATGAGTAAGGAAGTGATTTGTGTCTGAAGTTTGAGTATTAGCCGGAATGAGAAGACTCCACTTTTTCAAAATGATTTTCCCCTCAGAGGTTTAGTTTAGAGAGCATTGGGCAGAGCACACTCGTTCTCTGAAAAGACATTGAAGTCAGTGGATTTTATTTAAATGGAGGATACCATTGGAGGAGGAAACCCTTGAGTTATGTTCAAGAGCTCACCTGCAGAGTTCAAGTACAGATGTGCTTCAAGCACCATATCCCTGCTCATTCATACTCAACAGTTACTCAGGCGTGACTTGCAGTAAAAAATTATGCAAAACCCCAATAATTTATGGCAATTGTTCCCAGCTTAATGTTTCATAACTGCCAGGCTGAGAACTCGTTTGCGCAGGATCCCTGGACCTCAGCAGCATTCTGCCAGCATAAAGCAAATAAAGGGTAAACAGAGCCCAGAGCAGAACAGGCAGATGTGCAGTAAAAAACTGTGTGTCCTGGGAACTCTGACGTCTGTCTGGAGACGTGGGATTAAAATAACTGGGAGAAGAGAGCCTCAAACTCTGCATTGGGGCATTTTACAGAAATTACAGCCATTTTACATGGATTGCATTAATTTATTATGAATTATCTTCTCCAGCTCTCAAGCTTTCACTTTGTGAAGAACAAATATTTTGTCAGAGAAGAGTTC
The DNA here is from genome assembly GCA_024500445.1 of Entomyzon cyanotis. Lineage (NCBI taxonomy): Eukaryota > Metazoa > Chordata > Aves > Passeriformes > Meliphagidae > Entomyzon > Entomyzon cyanotis. The sequence goes on along the minus strand of JAKEPQ010000998.1, from coordinate 956,421 downwards.
TTGGTAAGAATCCACACATGGCAGGAGATGTCAGCAAAGCACAGGTTTGACTTTGGCTGGCAAGGAAGGTGCTCAAAAAATGCACCTTTTTTCATCACAGTGAAGTCTCAGAGGAAGAAGCTGCCTGTTCATTTTGAGCTAACAAACTTTTTGCTTTTCTGCTGCTTGACAAGGTCTTAGAGATATCCCACACTGTTATTGCTGCTAGGAATACTTTCCAAGGTATTTACTAAAAATTAAACACAAGGAATATAAATCCCAACTATTTTCAAATTACATTCCCTCTTAATTGTATAATTTGCTGAAATATGGAAGTGAATAGCATCTTGTCTGAATCAAAATATCTTTCAATGGGTGTTTAAATAAATAAATAAATAATCTCTGTGTGTTGTCCTCTTCTTTTTTGTGAAAGTGAGGGCTGGGTTGCTGAATATTCCCATTTATTAAACAGAAATTCTCATAGGGGCTGTTCAGGCTGTGCAAAATGCTGGATGTTTGTGCCAGTCCTTGCAGATTCTCAGGGCCTCCTCTCATTCCAGCTTTTTGAGGCTTAGTGCTGCCACAGGTAAGGTTTAAAGGGCCCTGTAGGATTTTTTTTGAATTCTGTGGAGTGCTGTGAACTTTCCACGTTAATGAGTGTGTAAATATTTCATATTCAGATTTCGTACTGTTAATTTTAGAAGTCACAGAGTGCTGCTTGTTTCCTGGCACGTCTCACTAGGCAAGTGTTCATGTACAGACCATGCGTGTAAAACAGAACAGATCATGTTAAACTGAGTGGTTATTTGAAATTAAAATTCCTTATTCACTACTATTTGTACTAGTAAAGTACAAGTGTTCAAATATTTGCAGAAAACGCCTGTGAAGCAGCTGTAAATATGGCTGAATTTACTTCTGCATTTCAATGAATGTATGGAAATTTTGGGCTAAGCTGTAATGCATGTGTGCAGGGGACAGGAGGTTTGTAGGTGCCAGTGTTTTACAATTACCAGTGTGCAAATTGCAGCTAAGCCCACGGGATTTAACTTTTATTAATTTAAAGGGAAAAATAGAGCCTACTTTGAAAAAAATCCTAAAACAAACCCCTTCAAGAAAACACATAGAACATCAGAAGCTTTAGATAAACACACACATTAGTGGTCTTCAGCTTTCACTGGCTAGTGGGTGAAAAGTAAGCTGTGTGTAGTTTAACCCTTTTATTTCCAAGTAGCAGGAGCAGTATGGAAGGGCTGAGGGAGGAGTCTGCTGCTCAGGATTCACTGCTAAGGGTTGAGTCTTGCAAGCCAAGATCTCTTCAAAAGAGCTCCTTCACTGGATGGAAGACGAGGAATCTGCAATAGTTTTCAGAAAATATAATTTTATCAAATGTTGTGTTTTCAGCATGGAAACGGGCTCAGTGTGATCAGGACTCAGGAAGGAGTACTTGGTTTCAGAGGGCTGTAGTTTGGTAAAGTTTGGAAAGCTTGGCAAGGCAGGCACTGTTGGGCAATGTGCTCCACAGACAGTCATGGCATCTGTCTGCTGCCTTGATACACATGATTTCCAGTTAGTTTTGCTCCTCTTATTACCCCAGGAAATATCTGGATGGCAAAACTTCCATAGATTTCTATGATGATCTCTTGCCTGTCTTCCTTTCCTGGCTTAAAATCCAATAAAGGACTTGCTGCTGTAATTCCTGCTCTGTGTTTTCAGAATTGCTTTGTGCTCTCATCATGTCTGCACTCCAATGCAGCCTGAGGGATCCAGGGGGTACCTCATGGCATGTGCATTGCAGAGTAGTTGTGGCTGCTTCCACCAAGCTTTTGAGCGCCCAGCAGTGCTGGATGCGTGGCCAAGGCAGCTGGAGATGAAGTGTGACAGCAATGTTCTGACAGCAAAAGCTGAAGTGCTGGCCCTGTGTTTGTTGCAAATTGTGGTCAGAATCTCATACCTGTTGTCTGCCCTACAGACTCACAAATTCCTCTTCCCAATAGGGTGATTGCTGTTTTCCAGGTCTCTGAACACATAAAAGGCATTTGCTTGCTTCCTTGCTCTCTGTACCTAAAGGACTGTGCTTTCTCCCCAGCCATTTATTTTTATTCTTCACATCCCTTTTTACTACGTTGTACTTACATTTTGAAGTGATACTTCATTATTATTCAGAAGATGATTGTTGATTCTGAACCAGGCTGTTCAGAATGACAATCAGACTGTCATGAAGGTGAGGCAAGGGATCTTTGCTGTGAGCCTCTTGTGGTCTGCAGTCTGTAAAACCATGGAACTTTTGGCTTGTGCTTAACAGGGATGCACATAGAAATGCTGAAACATCTCAGAAACATCTACAGGAAGACAGACAAAATCCTCTGTTTTGTCTTGGACTGTCTTTACTAAGGCAGTCCTAGTGTTTTTTTAGGGTATGTCTGCTACTATTTAGGATTTCCAGTCACAGCCTGGCATCCACACTCATGGGTGTTGCAATGTCGGATGGCTACAGTCATCCTGCAGTGTTCTGTTTCTTGTGTTGCCATCCTTGTTTATTTTATGAAAGGATTTATAAAAGCAACTGAAATCCTGACAGACCTTTCTGTAACTGTATTGAGATATGATCTGTTGGCTGAATGTGGAAAAAAATAGTGAGAAAAGGTATTTTTTCATATCTAGTTTTTTTTATTCTCTGCAGTCCATCAGAGTGTCTTCTTCTAGATGAGGCAAACTCCAGAGGAGGTGTTATCCCTGTACGAGTTTGGAAGAGTTATGTTTGGGTTGGATAAGAAAATACTACCTTTATAACCAGAGAGCCCAGAATTGGCGGCACCCAAAACTGGGTCAAAGACTGTGGTGTATATTTGAGTTTTCTGCCCTATTAACATTAAAAACCCCACAGTGTTTTCTTAGGCTTGGATATATGCAATCTACAAGAATTCTCTTCTTTGACCTTACGTTTACATATCTTACAATTTCCAGGTGCGTTTTTCCTCATATTTTTTCTACTGGTATTCATGGTCAGTGTGTCCTTGGTGTCCACAAATCCTGCCCAGTATACATTCTGTTCCTGCAATCAATGCAGATGAATACTCCAAGGCCAAACATAATTTCCAGGGTCATAGATTTTATAAATAGGGCTGCTGTGCCTGGGATATGCAACTTCTTCTCCCAGGAATGAATCCTAGGTTTAATCCTGAATCCTTTCATGAACCGATTTTACAAAGAGAAAAGAGGGTTGGAGATAATGGTTGCTCCATAGAATACAGGTTTCATCTTGTACTTTTCAAATCAGAAGGGTTTTTCCCTGCACTGCCCAAGTTCTTGAGCTGGGCCTGGCACAAACTTATTAATTAAATTTGGATCCCTCTGGTTTCTGTTTCATTGCAACCCTTAAGAATTGACCTGTGATGAAGAACCACTTGAAGAGTTAGAAGATGAATAATGAGATAACTGCCAAGACTTTACACTCTGGTTTACACTCCCATTTCTTCATTTCAATCCTTTATTTTACATCACTTGTTGCGTGAGGATTTTCTGAGGCACAAGTGAACATGTATATTAGGCTCTAGCAGGCATTTCTTACATTTCTTTGTAATTTCTAGCTGAGTTGTCTTTGGTATGTGCCAGATTTTCTGGGAGCAAGTTCTGTTTTCTGTGCAATGCATGAAGAGCTACTTCCCATTGTTTGCTTTGTTAATTTGCCACCTGATAATTTCACATGATGCACTTAGGCCATGTGCTGTCACAAAGATAACAGCCTCATTTCTTTTTTCTCTATGCAAATCTTTGTTTTATGGAGCATCATCCTTCCCTCATTGCTTTCCTGCCTTCCCTGCACCTCAGTCATACCCACTGGGTTGTGCTGAGGTTCACTGCTCTCTTTGGTCTAAAACGTGGTGGGTTTAATTTCTCACTGAAGCGCATCAGTGACTTCCCTGTCCATGGCAGGGGGTTGGAACAAGATGATCTCTAAGGTCCCTTCAAATACAAAATATTCAGTGATTCTAGGAAGGCGTGTGCAGTGCTTTTAAAAACAGACCCTAACATGTTCCATTCTGCCTTGTGTTCTTCCATGTCTTTTATCAAGAGCTTTTTTAGAGTCCTGGATGCACATCTGTGGTATCTTAAATCCCCCATATCGGTGTTTTTGGAGTGAATCCCAGTCCTTGTGCCAGTTTGTGTCATCAGGTTGCCCTCTAATGGTTGGCGTTTGCCCAGAGTACTCTCAGGCTTTCTGATGACCTGAGGAACTTTTACTTTGATTCCCATGGAAGAAGCCTGAATGTTTTATTCCACTAGGTTCTAGAATGGGCAGCAGAGCTGTGCTGTTCAGCAGGAAAGGTGGAAGCCTCCATGGAGATTGTGGTTGCAACCTTGTTCGTTTATAAAGCTGGTTTTGATTTCTTTTAATTAACTGTACATGTTAAGAGTTGGCAATCATAGATGTTAAGGCTCATTATTGAAAAGTGTTTGTTGGCTGTTTAAAAATTTGGACCGAAAACAGCAAGAACAAGTCTAAAGGTTCATTCTGTCTCTGAAGATTCCAAATGAATTCAGAGATGTTCCCTAAAATCAAATGGTACTAAACTCCCCATGAAAACCAACCAAATGGGAGAAAACGTGGAAAAAAGTTTCGTGCATAGGTAAATGTGAAAAACTTCCAAATGTTTGAAAAATGTTGGTGGGTCGTAGTGATTTGATTTGAATATTTAAAATTTTTTTTTTTTAATTTAAAAATATTAAACCTAGGTAATATGATGCACTAAAAGACTGGTGAGGAAGATGGGAAATCTTAGCACACTGGAGTTTTTTCCATGTTGAGTACTTAGTGCAGCACTCTTTTGAGAAAAATAAATTTAAAGGGTCTGGAAGTATCTTGTGCTTTCCACAAATACATTCTGACTGCACTCAGGTAATACATTCAGGTTGATTTTTCTCAGAAGATGAAACCAAGGATCAGAGTTAAAGGAAGAAGACTGGTAGAGCTGAAGATAGTTTCTCTTGTTGAGGAGTCAACTGCAGGTGATACAGCTGAATATTTGAAAACAGTGAAAACCTCCCAAAATAAATCCATCTATGTAAAAGAAAATAAAGAAGAAAATACCAAAATAATAGTAACAAAACCTTACCCAAATTTTTGAATTTACAAAAGGAAGATGGTGGCACACCTGTTTATGAACCCCAAATACTTTTCCTTAATGAAAACAAACCTTTAAGACCTATGACTTTTTTTTTTTTTAATCAGGTAGTGTATCAGCATCCTTGAAGTCAATTGCAGTTTTGTCTTGGGATTTAATGAGGTTAAGATTTTACCTGAACAGGAAAATCTCAACCTTTCTCCAAAAGAAATGTAGATTCTTTTCAAAGTAGGAAGACAAAGAAAATTCTTTGTGAGGAAGAAGTATTTCTTCACTTTATGACATGGAGCAATAATCCTTGAGGACAAGGTTACATTTCCTTACATGTGTGTTATGGATGTTTTCCAACAAGTTTCCCCACACACTCCAAGTGCACAATGCACACACATATCGAATGCACCAGCCCTGGCAATATAACAACATCAACCAAGTATGTTGAAAACTAATTGAATTCATAAAATCATTTAAGGAATATTTATTAGAAGTTAAAAATTGTTTAAAAAGTTTAAAAAGTGTTGTTTCCCCAGCAATCTGAGATAAAAATTAGAGATGTTTTATTTAGTGATGTATGGATATTCATTCGTACCTGATAGAAATGTGGTTCTGCATGTGAGACTCTTTCAGAATTACATCTACAGACCTCTGCATATTTATACATCATGGGAGATGGCTTATTCTGCTGGTAAGGCTTTACTTGCCAGGTATGAAGCTGCTGGGAGGCTGTTTCTGCAGCAGATGAGGCACTGAGCCTGTTCAAACAACTTGACCTCCTTGGTGAGCAGCACTACCTCTGCAGAAACTTGGAAGAGCCAGAGCCAGCTTCCTTCATGTAAGAATGAGGAAAGACATCTGCTTTCCTATTACTCTTCATGTCTTGTTTGATTAATGCCTAATACAGGAGTGGCAAAAAATCAGAGTTTACTAGATTAACTCAGGTGTTAAACCCAGAATGATTCCAGCATTGCACCTGAAGGTTTCAATCTGAGGTCACCTCTGGGTAGAAGTTCTTTTAATCACATGCAGTAGAGTTACACAGTGGTTTATGGTGTAGGCTGGAGAGGACACCACACATGCTGTGAAAAAAATAGTGAGAAATTTTGATAGGACAAACCAGCCTGGAGGCTGAAATACATGGCAGGGCCAAGCAAGGGCACCAGAGGAGGTGGCAGAGGCGTGGGCTCCTTGTGCAGTCAGTTTGCTATCAATACATGGGGACTCACCTGCAGAGAGCTTGCTGCCAGGTGTCTCAGAGCACCAACTGGCATCCAGAGGGTTCCTGTGGGGACACCTGGGTTTGGAATGCTGGCCAGCAAGGCTGAGGCTGCTGAGCAGCAGAGCAGTGGCAGGAGCTGTATTTAGGAGCTGTACTGCTGAACCAAGGGTGTGTTTGGATCCTGGAGTGAAATTTTTCACAGCAATACAGTTTTACTTCAGATACCCCATGTGTCTGGGAGAAGGCTCCAAGACCATGGTGTTTCAAAGAAGTTTTAGTGGTCTGAAACACTGACAGCCTTCATTCATTTGCAAGTGTCTGGCCTTGCCTAGAGAAACTGTACTGTGGTGTCTAAATTGGTAAGCTCAACTCAAATCACAGATGTGAGTGTTGTTGGGAGGTTAAAGGAAGCAGAAGGAATAAGTAAAGATGGCAGTGGTGTACCTATTTTTATTTAATGGCCTGCATAGATTTCAAATCTGCTGCAAGCATAATTCAGATTGAAATTTTGCAGTGCAGGGACACACCAAAGTGGAGATGGATATTAGTGTATCAGAAAAGAAGCAAAAAGAGAGGGAAAGAAAAAAAGAAGAAAAAGGTTTCCCAAGACCTTTAAGTGGGATTCTGGTTTGTGTTGGATCCTTCTCCTGTAAGCTTAGAGTGCTCCGGTAACCTGAAGGATCAAAAGTGTCCTCAAGCCCTTAAATAGATGACTCGGAAATACTTGAAATGTGTTTCATTTTATGGTAAGTTTAATGTTTCTAATCTCGGTGCAATTTACAATTACAATAAATATCACGAAAAATTAATGTGGCCACTTCAAATACAAAGGAACGACAAAGTGTAATCTGAGAAAATTTTATCAACATGCAATTTCCTTAACAAAAACACCAATGTATCATTTCAGAATGCTGAGAAATATTTATCTTTTGGGACAGCAAAATCATTTGCAGAACGTTTTAACTGCTAAATAAATATTTAACTGGCAACTTCTGAGGCATCATAAATGCAGTCAATATAAACAAAGCAATGTGGAAACCAGCTCCAGCCTCAGTTCAAATGGTGGTTGGCTTGTTCATGGCAACACAGGACTCTGGGATGCATTTGGCTGAGCCTCAGTGCTTGGAAAGATCTGATTGCTTCCTGCTATTATAAGCAAGTTTGCTTAGTTTATTTGGAAGTTCTGGCAGAGGGAGCCACAGCGAGCTCTTAGGAGTGGTGATGCAAGCAGTTAGCATTTAACTGAAACTGGCTTTTAATAGTTAAATTTTATTTTTAATTGAATCCAGTGCTTATGAAAAGTAAGGGATTTGCAGCCTTGGAGGGAGAATTTGTCTACATGGCTGCAGAACAAGAACAAGGCCATGGGGACTTGAACTTCCTCAAGGGTCTTGGCCAATGTGCTTCACCACATTGCTCTGATGTCCCTGTTATCTGCTCTCTCCTCTCTGACTGCCCAACTGAAATAGCACTTTGAAGGGTGGCTCCAGAAAGTTGCATTCAGAAAGTTCTCTGGAAATACAGCAGAGAATTTGTTTCACACTGCAGTTGAAGAAAATGATACTCCTTACCAGGACCGTCACTGCTGTCCTTATTCCCGAGGACAGCATCAAATCTGAGACTTAGCTTTCCTTTTCATGTGGTTATTATTTATCACTTGCCCTATTTCAAGTGGTATTTCTACCAAAGTCAGGTGGTAATTGCCTATTTCCCAGTACTGCTACTCATTTAGATTTCTGTGCCATTTTTGTCTAATCTGGAATATTTTATTTGTGCCTAACATGGAATAGTACCCTACTTTATTGAATTTTTATTGAGAAGTGTTATCTATATGTAACTGTACTCTTTGCATTTCAGGTGTGGTATGGAGGTGGCCCTGTATGTGCTGATTCACACATTTGGTGTAGCTGGGACAGACCACTACCAGTCATGCCATGGCTAAGGAGAAAGCTTCAGAGGCTGTGATGGTGATTCCCTGAATTTTGGGATAGCCTGAAACTGCTGATGCAGCAGCAGTTACTTCACAGATGATCGAATGTGCTGTGGGAGAATTACTCTGGAAAACAGCACGGAATGTCCTCACAGGTCAGCAGGGAGATGGGACAGTTGTTAGTCACTGGCCTCAGAGCTCTCAGCCATGAGGCTGCAGCCTTACAGGACTGAGTGAGAGAGATGAAAGAGGAAGTCAGGGCTGTAAAGGATTCAAAGGAGTTCATGTGAAATGCATTTCCTGCTCCAAAGGAGAGGTGCTGTGATCACACACTATGGAACAGCTGCAGGAGTGCACTGATAACAAACAAAGGCAAAAATATGGGAGAAGTAAGGTCTTGACTTCCCAAGTTTGTGCTCTTAAGGATCCTTCATGGAATTCCTGAGGAATGGCATGGAAATATTCTGATGGGGTCTTTAGTGTCTGAGATTGAGTTTGAGCCAGACTTGGAAGATAAGGAGGTGGAAGAAGCACAACCCCTCATACAAATGGAGGGGTGCAGATCACATGGGCTTACACTCCAAAGGAGTTATGGGGATTTTCAGAGACCTTTTGGCAGAAGGCAGGGAGAACACATTGGCATGGATTTTACAAGCTTGGGATCGTGATGCTGAGTCTTCCCTTACTAGTGGATGAAAAAGATCTGTTAACTCCTATAGCCATTGATAATAAATTCCAAAAGGGATATGCTCAGCTATGGAGTACCAGGGGTCCTGATGGATGGGATATTGTGCCCATGCTGTATCAATGGCTGTGTGCAGCACGTGCAGATCCTGCTGGGCTGAGACCATCCCTTGGGACCTGGTGCACAGTGGAAAAAGGTGTTGGTTTGCTGTGGCAGGGGGGATAGCTCATACCCTGACCATAGGATCTGATCCTGGTGAAGTGACACTGCCACGAAGTACTAAAATTCAGTTTCTGAAAGCTGATAAGCTGAAACCCCTGGTTATATCAACAATCATGAATGCTACTCATAACATTAACCTTAATGAATGCCTTGAGAGATACTGGGGCTGTGACCCCAGAACCACCTGTGCAGGAGAGAAAATCAGCCGGCAAAGCCAAAAAGAGGCACCTCATGGGTGACAAGGAAACAAATGTGGAACGACCTTGTGCAAGCCAGCGTTCCATGGTCAGAAATAGATGGAATTACAACATCACAAATGTTCTGCTAGTGGCAAAATTGGTGTCTGTGAAAAGAAATAATCCTTCCCGTCCCTCCTGCCACCTCTAAGCACCACAACTCCTGGCAGATGCTGAAGCAGCAGGACCAGTGGGTTGGTGAGTTCCCTGAAATTGCTGTTGCTGTAGCTTCTCACCAGGAGCAGGATTAATGCCTCAATGTTCCTCTCCTGGTGGATACAGGAGCAGAAGTTACTGTATTACAGGGTGATATTTCTTTAACGATAGGAGACCCCACTCCATTTGTCATGCAGGTGTTAATTGTCCCAGTTAAGGAATATATCTGATGTGCTGGCAGGGCAAATACTGAATGGCTGTTTTGTTTCAGGACTCCACAAGTGGGATTTGCCGCTCCATCTATAACTGTTTTGCTCTAGTTCCCACAGTGGGACCCTGTTGTGCTGCCAGTGCCTGCCAAGGTGGTGAATGTAAAGCAGTATCGCATTCCAGGGGGGAAGAGGAAATTACTGAAATGATTCAGGCACTCCAATGAGTGGGAAGTGTTAGAGAAACCATGACTACTTTTAACAACCCTATTTGGCCTGATCCAAATTCAGATGGCACTTGGAGAGAGACTGTTGATTACAGGGACTTGAATAAAATCATCCCCCATGTGCAGTTATGGTACCAGACATGGTGACCCTCATGGGTAAAACCAGCAAAGCTTTACATCCCTAGAAGGTGGCAATGGATCTCACCAATGCTTCCTTCTCAACAGCCATTGCTTCAGAGAATCAGGATTAGTCTCTCTTTACCAGGCCACAAAAGCAAGACACTCTTTGGGAATTACTTCAGAGGTGTAACCACAGTTTTTCTGTTTGCCACCAAATGGTGGCAGCTGATGCAGCTCTGTGGTTAGTTGCTGTCACTGCTTACTGTTATATTGATGATCTACAGATCATGGTGAGTTACAACAAGAAATTGAGGCAGCTGCTGAATCACTGACAGCCCACTTACAGGACCAGGCCTGGGCAATTAATCCACAGAAAATACAGGTCACTGGAACTACTGTGCCATTTTTTGGGGATGTTTGGCTTGGGCAGCCTGGAGAAATACCAAACACAGTACAGCACAGCAAACAGTCCAGCAATTCCCTGTACTGACCACGATGGAACAAGTGTAAACTTTCCTGGGGCTTTCAGGGTGCTGGAGAACTTTGCTTCCACACCTGGCAGTCCTGGTGCCTCTCTGCAGAAATGGACAGAGGTGTTTGGGAACGGGCCAAGCAACAGCCAGAAACCTTTGCTGCTGCAGGAGTGCTCTGACTGAGTGTGTACTGTACATGGCTGTGTTTATGGGCATTGCACAGGCCCTGGGGAGAGTTCAGTGGGCTCAAGGGGTTCTGACTGCCTGGCTGGGTGCTTACATTGGCCCCCTGACCCCATCAAGGGTGGGCGATTTGTAGTCACTGCTGTGGAGACAGTGTCAGGATTGCTCTTTGCTGAGCCCACCAAAAGTGCTCCATCCTCTGCTTATATCAGATTCTCCTGTTCTTGTACTTCAGGTGTCTTTGACTACCTGGGGCTTGTCTGAGTAGGACAAGTTGGAACTCTGCCATTGGTGCCATGAACCACCCATCACACTGAATCTCAGTCTGAAAAAGCACAAACCAAATCCCTTCAATCTCTGTGGGCCATTGCCCCATATCAAGCTCCCAGGCCTGGAGTGATTTTGGCTGAAGGAGCTGGAGCACCAGCATCCATATTAGCTGTAAGGAGATGTGAACAAGATTCTGCAAAGCTGAAAACTCCTCAGTCAAAAATCAGAGATGAGATGGTCTAAGAGTTTAGTGAAAAGCTGCTTCCAGACCACCACTACTGTTGCATGGATTACAAGTGACTAGTTGAAAATTATTGCAAAATGAGTGTTCTCTCCTAATTCACACATCTAGTGGAAGCCCGTGTGGGTCTAACTGGAAACTGGTCAGCATTTCCCTCGGAAAGGGAGAGAGTGGGAGCTGCTCTCAGCTGCAGCTGGAGATCAGAGACTGAGTCAAAGCACGTTGGCTGAGAGGTGTGAAGAAAGCTGTGCTGCTGCTGCCTGTATTTCTTCAGTCCTTCCACATCTTCATGTCTCCTATAGTCTGTCAGGGCAGTTGGTGCATGGATTGCTCCTCCAGGCAAGGATATGGAGCTTCCCATGTCTATCGATCTGTCTGCTCTGTGTCACATTCCAGATTTCACTGTTTAATCCTGCTTTTTAATGAAGCTGGAGCCTTTCCTACGGTGAGAGAAATGAGGAGGATTAATAAACTCCTCTTGCCCTCCAACAATGAGTGCAGACCTCAGCTCTCACAAGATGAGGATTTTGTGCTGAGTAGCGACATATGGAAAATGAAACATCTGTGTGGGGAGAGATATTCTGCTAAGCCCTGTGTGTGCCACTGCTGAGCCTCTGCATTCCACCTGTCCATCGCTCTGTTTGGGATGAGTTTGGGAATACAACATCTTAGAGAGAGCTGATAGCCCCAGGTAGGGAGGTAAAGTCCAAGGTATGGATTATGACTGAACCAAATTCGAGTTACCAAAAAACAAAATCACAGAATCTTCAAGGCTGGAAGAGACCTTCAAGTCATCCAGTCCAAGGGTCAACCCCACACTATCACCACTAAACCATGTCCCTAAGTGCCATATCTAAAGCCTCTTGAACACTTCCAGAGACAGTGACTCTCCCACCTCCCTGGGCAACTTATTACAATGCCTGGCCACTCTCCTAGGGAAAAACTTTTTCTAATATGTAATCTTAACCTCCCCTGGTGTCACTGCCTTTAGCCACTCTGAATACATTTCTCTGTAGATAAGCTTCCTCTTTCCCACTGTCATCAAGTGTGGTGTCAGAGAGTCAGAGGGAAGTGGCTGGTGGCATCTAGGACCACCCAGGCAAATTCCAGGATGTGGAAATCAACTAGATGGCATCTCGAGTGCTCAGCAGGTGAGACCCAGGGGCTGTGCCATGACTCCACACAATAGACATGTATACATGGATGTATGTTCTAATAATGGATAACACATTTCTCTGCCATCTGAGCAAATACTTGGAGTTTGAAGAGCTACAAGTGAGTTGGGGTAACTTTACCTCATGTGCAGGGCATAACTTAGTCTAATTCATGAGGCATTAAATGTCTACCACAGGCTCTTGTGATTGAGATTGATTTTATTTTATTTTTAGTAGTATATTAAAAGGATAAAAAGCTGTGCTCTTATTAGCAGCACACTTGCTTTCCAGAATGAGTAGTTTCCCCCAGCATGATTAAAATCATCAGAAGAATTCTGTATCATACAGAAGTAGATGAATACACACTTATTTCACATCTTTCAGATGTGACTGGGAAATATATCCTTGTGTGTTCATACCTGTATAAAAAAACTAAGGCAAGAGTTTATTTAGTCCCATTTATTTAGTCCCATTTAAATAGTGTCTATTGCTAGGGTTTCTTGGTAGTAACTGCAATTTAATCCTTGCTTAAAAGGATTTTTTTTATTAATTGAACTTACAGGAAGAAGCCAACAATACTGTTCCTCACAAAAGAAACAGCTATTTTTAGGCATTTGCTTAAATTTTAGGTTGCTTTGTTCCTGTTAAATCTCAGCCTTTACTTTGGCAGAAATCCCATTTTAAAAGCACACTCTCAGGTTTGGGGACGTCAGCAGGACTGAGGGTTTTGCACATGCTTAAGGGCTTGGGGGAAGAAGTTTTAGAATGGTTTTTACAGAATTAGGGCTGTCACTGAAGTTGATTGAGCTTTTTGCCTTTACAGGATTTAGGATGACATTTAGAGCTAGATTGGCTTTATTAAATAGCAGTTGGGTAAGATGTGTGACTTAGGCTTAATGAAAAGTGCCATAATAGGAGATTCTGGTAATTGTACTGAACTGTGTGCTTTTCTTATTGTTCCAGATAATTTAAGAGTTAATGTTTATTGTAAGTACTGGGAAAGAGATTTTCTTTTTCTTCAAGAAATGGTATTTGCATGTCTTAAGAGCTTGAGTTTCAGCTGTTCTTTTCATTTTGTACTATTTTCCTTCAGTAGGACTCCAAATTAGGTACAGAAAATGGGATATGCATGTGCACACAGGTTGGTGGATGTGGTGTTATCACCACCTGGACCTCTGACTGCAGCTTGGGACAATTAGACTGAGAACTCCATATATTTTCCTCTTGAAACAAACTATTTGCAAAGTTGGAGACAATAGTGAATAATTCGCACAATTTAAAAATTATGATCTGTTTCCTACCTAGATGTGAGAATGTTAATAGAACTTTGGGTGCATAAATGTTTGGATCTTCTGATCCTACCACATAAATTTTTTTGGCCTTTGTCTTTCAAGCCTTCAATAATGCCAAAGTTGTTATCTGTTTGCTGTGGCTCCCTATGAATAAAGAATAAGAATTTAATACTGTAAGTATTAAACATTTTTTAATATTGCAGATCTTTCTTTCAAGTTAATGCAGAAGAAAGGATTCCTTATGTTCTTAATCAAGCGCTTTGTTGCTGATAATGTTTTAAGAATCACCACTCAGAAAACAGCAAATCAAAGTTTTAAGTACAGGGCTCTTGTCACTGAGGTTTTTAATCCTGGATTTGGGACACCGCACCAAGCAATTCAGTGGAAGTTTGAGTTTATTACAAAAATTTCTGGTTTTGACAAGGAAAATTGCTGATTTCTGAGGAAATTAAATAAGAAACCAGATTTCATTAGATTGTTGACCAACCTGAGGGGTTTGGTGGAGGGGAGGTAAATGTGTGTATGGTAAATCTAAGGAGAGAATTTGTTTTCCCTCCTGTTTCCTCAAACCTGAAATATGTCTCTTCATTTCTAGTCAGATATCACACTCAGTAAAACCTCTTTATTTGTCAGGGACTGAATTTCTGAATGGGCATGACTTGATATAAGGTATCCAGTTGTTATCTCCCACTGGTTGTAAAACTGTCAATCCCAACTCAAAATCAGGAGTGAATCCCTTGGGTATCATTAAACTGGTTTGAAAAGAATCGCAGAGCTTAATGAGACTGTAATTGTTTTGCTTGTGACTTTTAAATTGTGTTTTTAAAAGCTTCTCTGTGCTCTTACTATTCACTCAGTACCACTGAGGGTGAGAAACTTAAAGCCCCAAGTTCATTTTATAGATAACTAAGAAAATTCTCCCACAGCCTAATTACCATGAGACTCAAGGCAAAAGATGACAGGAAATATTGTGCCAGTCCTTAGGAATAAGAGAACTTCCTCTTTCACCTGAGGTCACATCAGAAATTATAATATGAGAAGAGTGATTAATAAAATACGCAAATCTTTCTGTAGTTGCATTGGATGATAAGGAAAAAAAGATCTTAAATTTGCTTTTAAAACATGTCCATCATTACTCTGGTGTTTTGTTTCATTTTTGATTTTCAACTCCCTTACACGTTCAAATAAAGCCCCAGTTTATCCGTGCCAAGAGTCAGAATTCTTTTGCGTTCAAATTAATGAATTCTTCTCTTCTGAAATCTGCCAATAAAGGCAGAAATACACAATTGTGGGAATGTTGAGAGGTTTTCTCTGATGAACAGGTGTAAAATGTTCTGGGATCCAGAGGTAGGAAGCAGTTTAAATGTTTACAGAGGGTTTTAAAGTTGTGCTTGGTATTGATGCTGGAGGTGGTGTCAAAAGAGAGGCTTCCCTGAGTACTTCTGAAATTCTTCTTGTAAACGGCCCAGAAGCTACTCATAAATACTGAGTAGAAATCTGACATAGTGTCCCCCCTCAATAGTTAGCAGAACAGAGTAGGATTAATTCATGGTAAATTTGGCTGCACAAATATTATTACAGAAATTATGTTACCTGCACCTGTATCCTGTTACTAAAGAGTTCTGAAGTAGGAGGGAACCAGCTCATGGGTCAGTTTGTGCAAGTATTAATTTAAATTGTCTTTTCTCTCTTGACAGGTTGCTTAATGCATAGCATTTTCGGGTTGATATATCTCAACCCTTTCACTTTAAACATTGTATTTATCAGCTCTTTACTAAATATACAAAACAAGACCACACTGGCCAAAATCTGTCACAGCACATTTTGTTGTCACAGTGCATTTTGCTCTATGCTGAGGAATGAGAATCCAAGCCGCAAAGTTGGCTCATTTCAGCCTCAATGGCTTTTTGAAAAGCTCGCAGCTTAAAATAATACATTATCAAGGTATTCAGACTTGTCAAAATTAATAATTAATATCACATTTGTGTTCCCCACACATGCACAGAGCCTTTCATTCCCCTCACTTGTTCATATTCTGGTCAAGCAGCCCCGAGCTGTGGCTCTCTCCTGTGGCAGGAGGCAGCTTGGCCCTGCTGCCTTTGGGACATGATTCACGCATCCATTAAAAATAACATTAAAAATACAAATTTTAAGAGGGAGAGACATATCTATTTTTAAGATCTTGGGGAGAGTTTCTTCTAGGGATAAGGGAACAACTTAACAGGTGATTATGAGTGTTAATCAGACTTGTTTTAAGAATAAATAGGACTGATATAATCAAACATCAGGCGAAGTAAGAAAATTTGTTGTCTTTTGAAAGCAGAGTTTACAGAGAACGTGTTCTACTTACAGAACAGCTGCATTTCTGCAGTCAGGACTCAGAGCATGAAATGTATATTTCACCCAATGAATTTTAGGTTTTTATCACAGTGTAGGAATGGCAGATTCCTCAGCAGGAATAAATACAAACATTTCAGTAAAGATTGCCAAAGGCAGCAGAAGAATTATTCTAGATTACACACACGCACAACCTAAAACCAAAGCAAAAAATCCCAGAAAAATCAAGGGGAGTTAAATTTTTGTATCGGTGTGGTGTTTTAACACCATACTGATAGGATTAACGGGTGATTAAATATTCAGAATGTTTTTGTGTAGCCTTACTAGGTGTGCAGCAGCACGCTCTGCTCAGTTCTCATGTTCACAAGGAAATGTATTTTTTGCTGTGGCACATGGCTCTGTTGAAATTTGGGAAGAATCTCGAATAGAAATCTTTTTGCTCATAGCAGTCTGTGTTGATTTAGAATTTAATTTGAGTCAGGAGTGTGTCAGCAGGTCCCATTGCAGGTAAAGCAGAGTGCCAGCAAAACTGTGCAACTCTGAATTCAGCTAAATTGAGCTTAGCAGAGAGAAAATTGGGTGTCCCAAAATGAATCCTGTGAAAGGCCATGAACACTTACTTAGGCCAGAACTATTTAGTGGAGCTCTTCAATGCTCTGGCAGTCAGCCAGGAGCTGATTGTTCCCAACCTTTACAAAGATGGTGATGTTTCTGATGGTCCTTCCCAGCAGAGCTAAGAGCCAAAATCTGGTGTAAGGGTGCACCTGGCACGGAGTGGGAGTCCAGAGAAATGCTCAAGCTTTTTGTCAGTTTGAGCTCCAGGTTTAGAAGAACGTAACTTGTGTTTTGGATTTCGTATTGTGGAGGAAAAAAGATTTGACAATTCAGTTTGTCATCTCTTTGGTCCCCGAACTGGACAAAGACTGGCAATTCTGACTAAAATCCACTATTCGGAGTTTCCTCAAAGGCAAAATTCCAGTGCTAACCTAAAGGACACCCCTGGGAACTCTTCTAGACACGTGCCTGAGCATTGGCTGGACTTGAAAACTGAGTCAACAGGATTTGTAGGAAATCAGCAAATAAGAAAGCAAGTAGATCAAGTAGATCCAGTGGTAGGGTTCTCTTCCAGTATTGATGGGGTTTGCAACCCCCTAACTCAGTTCGGGACCGCGTTGGCGGCCGTTTCGGAGCCCCGGCAGGGCAGCTCGCTCTCGGGGGGAGGCGGGGTGGTCGGGAAAAGGCAAAACCCTCGGGAGAGCAGCGCGACCCGGAGATCAGGAGCGGAGGCAAGAGACGCAGGCAGTCGAGTCGGCGGTGCAGGAGGTTAATAAAACGGTAAGGGGAGATGGAGGAGGGACGGGACGGGACTGGATCAGCGACTCGAAAGCCGGGTTCTGCGTCATGTGGCAGCTTATAAAGTGGGGAAAAAAAGGGAGGGGGGGGGGGGGAGACCGAAAGGGCCAATGGGGTACACAAAACTCTGGATTGACAATAACTTAATCTTATGAGGGAACAAGGTGGGAGGGTACAGAACTTTGAATTTTCCAATCAGAGAACACGGCATTGGCAAACAAAGACGAATTTTCTAGAATTAATCTTTATATGTAATGTGGGAGGGGAGACGAGCTGGGCCAATAGCATCTCACTTCAAGGCTCCCCGGGAGCACTCTTTTTAGTTACCCTGACTGTAGGGCTGTTTTACTCCCATAACTCATCCCGTGGGGCACTGCCATTGTACAATGGGCTAGGGACGCTCAGCTGAGCCACGGCCACAGCAACACAGTATCCTGCTGTCCTATGTAAGTCATCTTTGGCGGGGATTTTAGCAGCTGTTGACATACTTATTTTTGATTACACATTGCTCATTCTTATACCTGATGTTTCTTCAAACTTGTGCCTTTAAAAGTTCTCCAGATAAAAATTGTAGCTTGTTGTAGTAGTCCATTGGTAATTTTACTATAGAATTACTATACATAGTATATATTTACTATACACACACAGTCTATTTTATATATATCTGTACTATACATGGTTATTTATTATAATAATGTCACTATCATAAAAACAAAATTATAAATTTGACATTAAAAATCTGTAATATCTGGAAGAAAAAAAAATTGAGCAGGAAAGTATTTTCATAGTTTACTGTATTTTCAGGTTTTTGATTGCTCTAGAGCCGGTAGGATCAGTGTTGGATGTCAAAATGGTTGTGTTTCAGGTGAACTCTTGTTCATCTCTCTAGGTGATAAAATAGAAACCTGGACACTGAGTTTTTGAATAGATTTTAGCTCTCCAAATGAATCTGTTCTGCAGGTGTTTAAGAAAAGATGTTTATTTTCTGTTGATTTTGCAAATTTATTCAAATCAAGTGTTTTTAGAAGCTTTTCTTTGTTTTTGATATGAAAGCTACTGCTGGATAGAGCAGATACATCACATTAGTCATGTTCTCTCTCATGCTTGATAACATGCCAGAAAGCCACAATGAGCAATGAGGAAATAAATAGTAAGGATTATGTGGGTTATGTTTGGGTTTTTTTTTTAAAGATGCTAAGATACAGTGGAATTGTAGTGATTTAATACAGTGAGAAATGAGAGTAGTAGGAGATTAGTTCTGAATTAGTGCAAGGTGTCCCTGCAGGGCTTGGAATGAGATGGTCCTAAAGGTCCCTTCCCACCCAAACCCTTCTGTGATTCTGTGAAAAAGCCTATTTGACAGCTTATAGATGTAAATGCACTGGTTTTATCAGGGAGTTGATAAAGGTGGAGTTGGAGAAATCCTAAAGGAAGATCAAATTTAAATGTAAACATCTTTGCTGCTGTTTGAAAGAGAATTGAGGGAGAAGGGATATAGAAAATTACAGCCTTTGGCAAAATTGTGTCTCAGAGCAATGTTTTCTTTCCAAAGCCTTGTATAATATACCAGTATATTTAAGAAATACATCCTCAAATCACCAGAAAATAATCAAGTCTTTATTAAGCAAAAAAGTTACTTCTTTATCAAATAAAGGAATTTGGCTTGAAAATAAATTGGTCTTAACTGGATTGTTACACTGCACTCCAGTAGATACAATAAATAGTAGTAAGGAAGATGAGATTTCTGATGC
Organism: Entomyzon cyanotis; assembly: GCA_024500445.1. NCBI lineage: Eukaryota > Metazoa > Chordata > Aves > Passeriformes > Meliphagidae > Entomyzon > Entomyzon cyanotis. Next base: position 937,267 of record JAKEPQ010000998.1, on the reverse strand, counting down.
TCTAGCAAAACATGTACCCACACATTTCATAAAAATGAGAAAGTCTGAGGTGTTACTAATCTTGACACGCTACACAGTGATGCAGCACAGTTCTTTGGTAATTTACTTCCTATTACTCACCTTTTGCTCCTATTGGAAACACAGTACTTTGGGCTGAAAATTGGAGTAACAACCTTATTTCCACATGACATAGTGTCCCCCTAGTGAGACTCGAAGCATAAATTGGATTTTAAATGTAACAAAATACACCTCTACCTTTTGTGAGTGTAACCCATGATCTGTATGTGTAAGTAGGAGTTTCTGAAACTGTTGCTCAGTTTCACAGAATCATAAAATTGTTAAGGTTGGAACAGACCTTGAAGATCAGATCTGTTTCATCACAGATCTGGCTTCCTGTTTCCTTGTACATGACACAAAGCACTGATTTAGAATTTCCTTTTGTTCAAGTTAATTTAATTTTTTTTTTAATGGGTTGAAATCATATTAGCAGTGTAGATGCCCTGAGAGGTATCATCCTCTCAGGGAGCACAGGGAGCTTTAAATTTTAGTGGGATCACATCACTTGCCCTCCCAGAACTTCCCAAAATTAAACTTAGAATACAACTATTGTATGCCAGCATATTCAGCAGGAATAGGATGGTGCCTTTAGAGAAGGAGGAGCTGATTACCACACATCTGATTAATATCCCTTAAAGATGTGACTTATTTCTAGCACTTAGGATTATTCCATCATGTGTTTCTAACCCAGTGTGGCACCATGTCATTTCTTTAAAATTTGGAGGTTGGACTCTGCCCAGCCAGACAAAACCTGGCACCTCTGTTGGCTCTTCAAATATGGGAACATATTAGTAGCAGCTAAGCCCAGACTTTGTTTTCATATAGTATTTAATAAATTCAAATTAATTGTGTTGCATTTTTAAAACTACATGATAATTCCATTTTAATTGCTCTGGCATTTATTTATATTTTCCTATTAGGAAACAAATTTCTAACAAGCTATGATAACTTGGTGTATCAACAGAGAGAAGTGTTTTCTTAATTAAATTAGAAATTTAACTTTAGGAAGATAATTTGTTTCAAGAACATTGTCAGTGTTCAAGATCTTATAAATAAAAAGAAAGCTTACAAGAAACTTTACAATACGTATGTCGTTAAGCATTAAAATAAAGGATTATTAAATAAGGATTAGTGTTTTAAAATAAATTAAATAGGGGGTCAAAAACCAGTTTTCCCCTAATTAACTTTGTTCTTAAATAAATATTCTTCTCAACCCACATAGATTTTAGATATAACACCCATTCCAGGTTTTGTCTGTGGGAACTGAAAGGCATAATGGATTTTTGGTGAGCTAACTGGTGGGTTGACTCAGATCCTGTTTACTATTCAGCTCCAACAGGAAGGTGTTGCCAGGCCAGTTTTACCTTTTCATGGAAGACTCTTTCCTCTGTATTTGAAAGTCTTGTATGAGCAAGGTTAGTAGGCTTTAATTTTTGCCTGGGCAGTTTTTCTGAAATGATGTATACACGTGAATATAAACATGAGTGACTTCGGTATGGCACCACTATTAAGTTTTTATTTTAAAAAAATGGACTTCTCTTCAACATATTCTGTAAAACTTAAATACTGGAAATATTTACTGTAGCATAATACAATCCTACATATGATATTTGTGATTGGCTCCCTTTACTCTGCATTGGTGCAGCCTCAAGTCCCGGCATCAGTTTTGGATATCACAATGCAAGAAGGATCTAAAGCCATTAGAGAACATCCAAAGGAGAAACACGAGGATGGTGAAGGGTCTGGAGGAGCCACATGAGGAACAGCTGAGGGCATTTGGTTTGTTCAGCTGGAGAACAGGAGACTGAGGTCAGACCTCACTGGGGGCTGCAGCTCCTCCCAAGGCACAGCTCCGTTGTCTGCTCCCGGTGACAGGGACAGGACACAGGGAATGGCTGGAGCTGTGCCAGGGAGGGTTAGGCTGGATATCAGGAAAGGTTCTTCCCCCAGAGGTGCTGGCACTGCCCAGGCTCCTCAGGAATGGTCCCTGCCCCAAGGCTGCCAGAGCTCCAGGAGTGTATGGACAGCACTGCCAGGGATGCACAGGTGGGATTGTTGGGGTGTCTGTGTAGAGCCAGAGGTTGGGCTTGAGGATCCTTGGGGGTCCCTTCCGACTCCAGGTATTCCATTGTTCTATGATTCAATGATATGTTTTTTGTAAGCAGTTGAATTATACTTAAATGAATTTCCTAGAAAACCAGGATGCTATGAACTTCTGTCGCAATGCCGGGGGTTTTATAACCTGTTATCCTTACTGTATGCAAACCCTCCTTGTAAGTTTACCTGAGGATTAAGGGATTTACAGTGTGGGTACATATAAACTTTCAAATACCCTGCTTGTCATGGGAATTTTGCATTCGACTGCAGCTCCTGGAAATCTCCTGTGCTTCTGCATCTGTAGAACCAGAGCAAATGTGGCCTCTTTACTGCCAGCTCTCTTTAGAGAGCTTGTTACATGTAATTTCTTAATAAAAAACTTGTTCTTAAGAGAATCACTAGTCAGAATTTAATGAGAAAAAGGGAAAATGTGTGGGTTTTAACTAGGATAAGTCTGAATTTCTTTGTCCTACCTTTGTGAATAATTGTATCCTTGGCTAAGATACATGAATCTGAATTGATAATTTAGAATATAGTTGATATCTGCTAGTTGGGACTCAAATTACTAATGAACCCATGCTTTACTAAGACTTCTGAAAGTACCCCTCTTTCCCACCCTGCTCGCAGTAGTGTCAAATTTGGGAGCAGAAAGGCCAAGTCCATAACAGCTCCTTGCTTTCTCTGAAGTTACACCAGACTGGGAGGCTCTGGAGGTTTGTGTGCAGCTCGTCTTTGCCCTGTACCCCACGCCCCACATTAAATGTGTATGCTTTGTAGGTCCTACAAAAATCCCTGTACACCAGAGAGGGAAAGGTTAACTGTGGCCTGAGGAAAGCTGGATGGGGGAAGCCAAGAAAACTATTCCCAGTCCAGAAAACTGTCCAGTAGTTTGTACTAAGGAAACACATTTGCCTTTTCTCTCACCTTATAATGGATGTTGGTATTAAAGTGACTGCATTGCAAACCCTGTCCAGATAATTTGGGCAGGGATCATGCTAACTAACAAACGCTCTTTGGGACCTGGAGTGATGCAAAACATTTCTAAAGAGATTTTTCTGGCTAAGTTCCTGCAGTTTGGAGACTGTAGAACATAAGCATTTGGGTTGCAATCTAAGAAGCATGCCTTTAACATAGATATTGTATTTCCTAAATGTTGGAATACTCTTGTTGGAAAATGAAGCTTTCAGTTGGCCTGCTTTAGGATTTTAAGTTTAGACAATACCAGCTTTGAAAATCTGTAGGTGTGTGTCAGAAAATACAAAAATTGTGGTTGTGGCTGTGGCTGAGCATGAGGCAGAATGATGAGCAGTTGAGCCGGTGTAAATTTACGGCTGGAACAATTTACATTGAGAATAAACAGTTTAATGGATAGCTGGAAGGATTAAAGGATGCTCAATACATCAGATTAAACATGTCACTCTTTCTGGTGAATGGTGCCATTATCTTGCTGGGAAATGAACATTCTTTCAGAGGAGATGTTTTGGCTGTATCTATTGACAAAGGCTGCCCTAATTCTGTCAGTCATACCTTGGCCCTGCTGGAACTGGGGGCAAAGCTTCCATTGACTTCAGTGAGTCAGAGATTTCTCCGGTTATCTCCCTGGTGTGTGAAATCATGGGGAGCTCAGCTGTCTGCAGCTATTTTCCCTTTGGGTCAGCAGAACAAGCCCTGAGACACGACTGAAGTGCGAGACTGACACTTTGTGCTACTCTGTTTGGAGGTTTACATTATCATTTGTGCTAAGTGTTGGTAACAGAAATAGTGAGATAACTGGTGCTGACACACAGTCAATTTCACCATAAATCAGCGCTGTTATACATGTTTCCTGTTAGGTTTGGATACCCAGATAAGGAAAAGCAACGCAAGTTTGGAAAGAGGACATGAAGAACAGTTTGTTTCATAGATTGTAACACGTGAGGTGGCCCTTAATTCCCTCCCCTGTGGTCCCAATTTACCCAGTTCCAAAATAGAAGGGTTGATTATTTTTATTTTTTAATATTTATCAGTTTTCTTAACTATCTGTCTGTAGATTCTTATTCTGTCACTAACAGGTGCAATGCAGGAAGAACCTTTTTTCCTAGATAAGAAATAATTTATGGGCCGAGTTTTGTTGGATTTTATGCAGCTTGAAAAAAAATACACTTTTTATATTTAAGTATTTTATTTTTAATATTGTAATATAAAATATGCTTTTACATAGATTTTAATAAGAGGAGGTGTCATGCTAAAACTATTTTGTGGAATAAATGAGGTATGAGCTTGTAAATGCAGAAAACGTACAGGAACACTGAGTTTGTAAATATGCAAAACAGATGTCAGCAATCATAATGTCAGCTTGTACCATAAAGCACTTTTGAGGAGTTAGAGGAGTTATCTGTTCATACCCGGGTGTCTCCCTAACCCCTTCTCAAGCATTTTAATGAAGCTGAACTTCATTAAAGCATTCAGTTGGGCTGATTTGAGGGGCTAGAGGATGTTTTATAATGGTACTGGTAAAAGCCCTGCCTGATCCATGGCCTGATTTTAAAATTGAATTTGTTCATTCCTATGAATTGGATTCATTCAAGGAAATGAAATGAAGGAAAGGATCCCTTTTTCTGGTTTTAGGGAAAGAAAGTATAATTATTTTGGGTTCATTATTATTTTTGTTTTGGTTTTATTTATTTTGTTTTTATTACTACTTATTAATTTTCTCAGTTGTCAGTCTGCTTATAAAACTGGGATGCAATTCAGATCAAACGCTTTAATTACAGTTTTACATTCAATGATATTCCCTGATCTTTTCTGCAAACCAAGGGTTTATGTATAGACAGACACCATGACTTGGCCAACACACCATGACTTACCAAGCTCAGGTCATTTAATGTTGATTGTGAGTCCTGATTTAGCTTTTAGTAGTAACTGAATATCTGTGTTAACCCCTCACCTCTGCTCTGTACGAGGCACAGTGACCTGGGGACACGTCTGCTGCTGGAAGCTGGAGCAGGGGCGAGGTGAGGGTGCTCTTTCTGAGTCACCCAGGCAAGCAGCATCTATTGAGGCTCTCTCCTCAGCCATCTTTAGTGGGCCTTTTCTTCATTCCCACTCCTTTCACTTTTCCTTGTGGAAACGTTTGAACTGACTGCCTGGAACAGCCGACTTGTTTGTTCTATCCAAACGGAGGCTCCTGCCTTCCAAAGCATGAAGAGAGTATGAAAACCAGCCCTTGCTGCAGAATTTCTTGCATTCCAAGCAAGGACCACAAAAGCCTTTGGTAGCTGCTGCCCAGCCTGCCGCCCAGCCTGCCTTCCACTGACAGGCAGTGATATGTTCAGGGCTTTAACAGCTCTTTTCCTTCTTTTATACTTCGTTTAATGACAACCTCATTAATATGTAGGATTTTTTCAAATTCTTCTTGTATCTCATCAGGGTTTAATTTTGCTGTGAGGGTTCATGAGGGTTTAATTTTGCTGTGTTTCTCTTAAAGCAATGCAACATGAATTATTGGACGATCATTGGAAGAGAGGTGTGATAACTGGAAACACTAGTAAGATTAAATAACTGTGTTAAATAGTGTATTTGTAGTCTATAGAAATATTTGCACAGAATCATTTAAGTGGGAAAAGACCTTCAATCGAGTCCAAGCTGTGCCTGATCCCCACCTTGTCACCCAGCCCAGAGCACTGAGTGCCATGTCCAGCTGTTCCTTGGACACCTCCAGGGATGGGGACTCCAACTCTCCCTGGGCAGCCCCTGCCAAGGCCTGACCTCACTTTCCTGAAGAAATTACCCCTCATGTCCAACCTGACCTCCCCTGGCACAGCTTGAGGCCATTTCCCTTTGTCCTGTCCCTTGTCCTGTCCCTGTTCCCTGGGAGCAGAGCCTGAACCCCCTGGCTGTCCCCTCCTGTCAGGGAGTTGTGCAGAGCCAAAATGTCCCCCCTGAGCCTCCTTTGCTGAGCCCCCCAGCTCCCTCAGCTGCTCCTCAGAGGACTTAAAAATTTTCATAGGTTGTCACACCAAAAGTTTGACTGTTTGCTCAGAAGAGTGTGTTTTTCATAAACACACGCCACTGCTATTTCCTGTAGAAAGGCGCAGCAAACCTGACAAGGAGCAGGATTATCCCTGTGCTAAGTGCTTGAAAATGATACCTAATAAATGGAAATAGAACACCCCCAAAACAGGAGAGTCAGAGAATCACCCCTTCCCCAAAAGGTTTCCAAAATACCCAAACAGCCTTTGTGGGAACTAAAGCTCTTGATTTTCTCAGTTCTTCTGCCCCAGTGTGAGTAACTGCCAACTCCTGACTTTTCAATATGCAGAACTTCGGGTCCTCCTTCAAAAGCAGAACCCAGCTGCAATGAACCCAATTTGAAAGGGAAAGGGGCCACAGTGCAGCATCTACGAGCAAAGGAGGAAAGTATTAACTTGGATTAGAAAATTTCCTCGAGTTAATTAGGTGAAGAGATAATATTTAGAACAGCCTTCTCACATGAAATGTGGAAAGTGGATAATAATGTGTAAAGAGAGAAAAAGGAGGCAAAATTTTGCTTTTGAGAAGTGGAGGAGTAGGGAGAAGCAGGGTGAGTGGGGCAGGCTGGAACTATTTAATGAGAAGTTGTGGAAACAAGGAGGGATGTCTGAAGCTGGAAATTTTATAATGGAAAGTCCAGCAGTCACCGCTAAAATAAATTATGGACATGAGTGCAGCGTGTGAGATGTTTCATGGAAGAGGTATGCTCAAGTAATGAGGGTCCCTTTTGAATTTTTTTTTTTTTGGAGGTTTATATATTATGCTGCAGTTGATTTTGCTTCAATATTTTAGAACTTAAACAAGGGTAATTTTGTAGTAGTAATTTTATCTTTCATAGAAGTCATGCTGTTGACTAGCTTAAATATCAAATGGAGCACTGGGGACAAAAGCTCATTTTGAACCAACAGGTGCAGAAATTTACAGAAAGATCCATTTATTATAAGAAACTGCTTATGCATTATGACAAATCTAAGTGAGTTTTTAAAGTTCTGTGTATGCACTATGGATATTAACGTTTTCAGTGTATGAATAATATAATAAAAGGCATGAACGATGTGAGTGATAACTTTTTTCGGTAGGAGGAGTGCTGTTCATTTTGATCTCCTGCAAATGTAGTCCAGCTTTTGGAATGATGTGGACTCCACCGAAGTCATGGTGCCTCAAAATTCCTACTCCAGTTTGGCAGGAGCAGGGTTTCACCTGCGTGTGTGGAGCATTTCACTGTGGGCTCAGTAGTTCCAGCTTCATCCCTACAGCAAAGGGATGAAAATCCAGTCAGTCTGGCATGTCATTAGTTACTCATCCTCCCCATTCAGTCTTGAATACAGGAAACATTTTTATGTCCTATTTACTCTTTCTGGACTTGGATCTCGGCAGTAGTATAATAACAGTAGATTAAATGATGCTCAGTCAGTCATCAGAATTCATACTGTGGCAATTGGATCATCTCCCCTGGTTTTCATCTGTTGTGTGCTTCACAGAGATGGGCTTGAGTGAGGGCTACTTCCAACACAAATTGTAATCACTCGAAACAGTCATTCCTTTGGAATCTGCACATTTTTATTTCCATATGAGATGCAATTTAATCATTAAGGGAATTTTTTTAGCGCCAGTGTAGCATACCTTCATAGGAGGAAGTTGACCCCAATTTTGTAAGCGGGTGTTTATGAAGTCAAAGGTGGACTCTTAAACAGACTTAGAAGCTGGGCCAGCAGCATAATGCCCAATCTGGCACACACAGGAGAAATTATCCACGATTAAAGACTTTCTGATTAATATGGCTTATGTGCCAAAACTGCACATGCAGCGTATGATCTCAATTAGAGTGAAACCTAATTCTTCAAGGCTGAGCTCCAGATTCATTCTGTAATTTCTTCTTTGTTTAACTTGGACATTTTTTGACAACAGGATCTAAAAGACATGTGGGGGGAGGGCGCAGGACCTCCCTACCATTATAAATTGCAGTTCTGTAGAAAATATCTCTCATGGTACTGCTCTGAATACCTTGACTATGTAATTTTTAGAAGGGTTGTTGTGCATTCCTCTAAGGCACTGCCATTTAATGTTGCTAATGGAGCTGTAACAGTTTTTGGGAAAGAATGAATGCTCATGTGCAGATTTTCTGCTGAAAAAGTAACTCCTGCCAAAGAAAACTGCTTGAAGGTGGAAAGGAATAAGTATATAATCACGCCACTGTCATTACCTCTGATATTAAGAAAGTAGGAAATGTCAAAGGCCTGTAAGAAAAATAAGTTCAGGTTTAATGAGTCTGCTGGAGGGGAATTATCAACATTAATCATTTAGCTAGTGGACTAACATAGCTGGCATCAATAGAATAACTTTTTCCATCCTGCTTTAATACAGAGCAGTTGCTTTAGCTTGTTTCTGAGAGTTTTCTTTTTTTTTACTGCTAATCCCAAAACATCCTGGAAACACAAACTCTAATCCACCAATATCTCTGCGTTTCAAACACTCTTCCAAGCCAATATTGGTACTGCAATACCTGAGGGAATTCAGCAGTTGGGCTCCTTATGTGGGGGAACTGAGGGGTTCCAGGCCCAGAGGAATTGGTGTGGGGAGCATTTTGAAAGCTCCCAGAGGAGTAAAGCACACAGTCCTGGTTTGCTGCATGTAAATCCCTGCACCTGCATGGAGGGTTTTTCAGGAGCAGGGCCAAATTCAGAACTGATGCTGTAGCACAGTGTGAAGCAGCTTAGGGCTTTTTCTTCAAACAAACCAAACATTGGTTTAGAAATCTTGAGAAAAAGATCCTTTTTCAAGGAAAAGAGATAGGAGCCATCATATCATGTCAAATGCCAACTCATTTTGCTTTTCTGGGTCTCCTCAGTAAGTGTGACTCTCTTGCCCCCTCAAAACAACACCTTGGGCTGGGTTGGAGTTGGGGGCACTGCACTTCTGGGGTGGGAAGCTTGGTCTTGGAGGGCGGTCTAGGAAATCTTACAATGCATAAAGCAACGGATTTAGAGCTGCTTTGTATGGATATGCCATTTAAAAAAATACGTGTATGTTTTACTGGATTCTTCTGTGATAAAAGTGGGAGAAAGTGGGGAGAAAGTGGGGTCTGTAAACTGCAGCAAAGCAAATTCTGCAGAGGTGGTAGCTTCAAAGTCTGGAAGAGGTTGTACCTTCAGTGTAGAAAAGTTGATTTGGGGAGTCTGTATCCTTTTTAAAGAGGTATTAGTTGATTTATAAAGAAGCCATGCATGTTACAACATTTTATAGCTTCCATATTCCTGTTTTTTATTTAAATAATGAAAAAGCTAAAAGCTGTGCCTGCAGACATGTGGGCAATCCTTCAAAAAGGGAATTTGGAAAATTTCATAAGCCCATGTATTTTTTGAGGTGCAAGGGAACCATTGCATATAATCTTAATCCAATTCTCATTTTCTTGATGGATTTTTACATTTAATGTGATGAAATTACAGGTAGGTGCCATCATGAGGTCACTTCTAACAACAGACAAACCAATATTCTGCCATTGCACAGAGTGTATGGCTTGAGGACACTGCATGTTGTTTTGCAATAATGGAAGAGAAGGAAAAACTTGCTTTAACTGGCAAACTATAAAAATTACCCATCTTGCTGGTGCTCCTGGGGCAGCCAGGTGACAGATGATGCACAGTACTTCTCCAGGAGGAATGGGCTGCCATTACTGCTGTAGTGTTACATCTCAAAATGCCTCTTTTCCTTACTCCAGTGTGCAGTGGCTTCAATGGACAGCTTTCCACTGACTTCAGAGAGCAAGTATTTACACCCAGTCCTCCTGCAGTCCTGAGAGATCAGATCCACTCCTATTCCCTGGTAACACAATAACCCTTGTGGCTTCTGCATGGCTGTGGCAGATATTTTCTGTGAAATGGAATCCATATGCTGGGGTGACCCTTAATGAAACCTTTTCTCTAATTGCTGTATTAAGCTTGCTATTTCCTTGTCATTGTTTACGCTTTTAAATCTATAATGTATTCCGAATTAAGTATGTTTGAATGACAGCATTCTGATCCAATTATAGACTTTATCATTGATTAGGCCAGACAATCCAAACATAAGCTGTGCTGGATGGCTTTCATGAATAAAATTAAGGCAATGATGAGGTTCTTACTCTAATAAAGTAAAGCTACATAAAAATATTCCACTAAGTAAATTAGAGCTTCTGACTCTGTAATTTTGCAAAATAGTGGCAGTGTTTTCTAGTCCATGTCCAGGTAATAATTTTCTAGCTAGCTATTTTTTCTTTCTTAAAATGCTTGATTTGTTATGTAATCTAGTTTTAAATATCCTTTTATTCTTTGCTTCCAGTTATTCAGCATGCTCAAAATAAAAATTAATATAGTTAGCCATACTGTATTTTTAATAGCAGTGCTTGGATTTGTTTAGAAATGTGCTCAATTTCATAAAGTTAATGCAGTCAAGAAAGAAACAATGGGCAAACGGAGCTGGGAGGAGTGTGAGCAAAGTAAACGGCTAAGAACCTGCCATGTTCACAGTTTTGCAGTGTTGAGGATGTCAGGCTGGAACAAGGGAGGCTTTAGAAAGAGAGGAGGAAAGGTGATCCAGGCAAAGAGGGTGATTGTATGAGGCACAGACCTGGGAAAATGGAGAGAAAACAGAAGGCCCAGGTAAGGGATGGAGATGTTGGACAGCTCAACCAGGAGAAATTACCAAGGCAAACCAGAAGAACTGTAAGACTGGAGAGGCGAGGGCAGAAGCCATCAGGCTGTAGCTGTGAAAGGAGAAACCAATCCCTGCTTGGGCTACTTACTTAAGAGTTGGACTCAGTGATCCTTGTGGGTCCCTTCCAGCTCAGAATATTCTGTGAATCTCTGAATTGTTATAAACAAGGGATCCTTGGCTGAGGAGGAGAGGTAACAGTCTGAGAGGAGGGGAATGAGGAGACTGCACTGCTCTGGGGGCAGCATGTTGGTAATGATGACAAGGAAGGAGAATTAGGCTTTGGAGGTGCTGAAGAAATGCTGACTGACTCACCTGACAGGGTGAATATGTAGAGAAGGCACTGGGGATGTCACCTCAGCTGGGGAGGCGTAAGAAGATGAAGGGTGTGAAAAAATTACCAGTTTGGTTGCTGGTTGTGTACTGGAAGCAGAAGAAGAGCAAGGTGTGAGAGAGAGTGTATGTTCTTATCAGAAAAACACCGGCGATAGAGAAGTTGGGTGGGAAGTGAGTTCAGAAATGCTGGCAGATGAGCGTGGTGAAAATGTGGGATGAAGTGGTGCTGGTATGTTGCTTCAAGAAAGTAATGAAATGAGAGCATGAGTGGATCAGGAAAATACAAGTTATGGATTCCCTAGCAAGAAAGAACTGAGGCGATAAGAAGATGGTGGTCAAGTGTAAAGGACAAGCCAAAGAGTGGACCACGAGGACAAGACATTTCACTTGACCACACACATGGCTGTGAGGCTTCCAGGGGGATGGAGGCTGGAAATGGACTGTGCATGAGTAGGAAGGAGATGTTGCCATGTCAGTGCTACATTTCAGATCCACCAAGTCCAGAGGTAGTTGGAGCAGCAGTTAGACCAGAGAAGGGTTTACTCAACCTTGTATCCAACGAAAACCAAAAAGGAGATTGGGTGGGGTGGATGACATGGACACTGTGTGCAGAGTGGGGTCACTTCAGAGGTGTTCCCACAGAAGAGGTCATCTTCCTCTGTTTGCTTCAGCCATGTTCCCACCCTTAATTGTATTTGATTAAGATATTCTGGCAACAGTGAATTCAGGGCTTGATTTGGCATTCTAAATCCTGCAGTGTCAGCCTCTAGGAGACTGGAAGTTTACCTCTATGTTGGTCTGCTCTGACTTCTACTGTGTGCTGACGTAGCTGCTTCCCTAAAGAATTTATGGTACCACAGCAAAATCATTTTAGATTAGTGTGTATGTTGCCCAAGAATTCTTTGTATGACTCAGGGACTATACTGAGCAGTTCAAGAGGACAAAAATGTTCCTACTGGCCTCCAGGCTTACCAATGGAGGAACTTCCCAGAGAGTTTGAACCTCACCTTTTGTCCAAGGAAAGAGGAGGCTGGAGAGAAGGTGGGAGTAGCTCTCACCATGGAGATCAAAGTAATTGCCAGAATCCTGGGTAACACTTCCTCAATTCCTTTATACTGGTGCAGATTAGGGGTAGTTGATTGGAGAACATTTTAGAGCAGCTGCAGGTTCTTAAGTAGCCCAATGCAATACCTGTCACCCAATTTTATAAGCCTGATGTTGCCATACTCTCACTTACTGTAGCGCTCTGCACAGCAATTACAGCACAGTTTAATTTACAAATCATTACTGTGTTTAGCCATTACCAGTACAAAGTAGTTACTTTCTCTGTGCAATTGAAGCCTAATTTTCATGCCATCTGAAACTCTCAGGCATCAGGTAACACTTTATTTTATAAGGAAAAAATAACCATTTATTTAAATTGTAAAATCTGTGTATTTACAGAGTGCCTGGTTTTGCTCTTCAGGTTTCATAGCAATTACATTGGAAGCTGTTCCTGAGAATCTGGGCTCTTATTTCTGTAAAAATAAGTTATCGGCAATTGCTTCCTATGCTTGCATAATTGCTTGAAGAATTGTACTCTACGAAATGAAGGCAATTACCTTTTAATGCTGCCTAATAATTCTGATAGTTTGTTAATCCGTAAAGAGCACGGGAGCTGTAAATGATGTGGAACTCAGATATTGAGGTGATAACCTGAAACACATTCCTTGTGTGATTGTGTGAAATATGTTTGCACCTCAGAGAGACAAAGGGGATTCAGAGTTAATTTTGGGTTTAAGTCAAAAGCAAAAAAAGTGGTCCTATGTATAGAGAAGGCAGCTGATGTGAGTTAATTTGGAGAGTTTTTTGCATGGATAAGATCTCTATCCCTTGCACAGGCCAGTGAAACTCTCCCCTGCTGAAGCAGCTGCATTTCTGCAAGCCCACATTGAGCATGGGTTCCAATGTCCTCTTCCAGCTGTTGATTCCATGCCCATTTCACACGTGGGGAGTCTCCCATGTAACTGCAGTATTTTTGCTTGATGTATTGACATCTCCTTTTGGCTCCTTCCTTAGATTCCTTGGGGAAAAAAGTGAAAGGAGTTTTGCAGAACTGAGCTGTAAATGCTTATCCCAAATCCATACCCTCAGAGCAGTGGTGGGAGCTAGAAGGGATGGTCAGGACTCAATGACAGTGACAGCAATTCTGTCCTGTGACTAGTAGGTTTCAAATAGAATTGCCAGGTAGTTTTTTTTCTCTTAAAAATTGTTTCCTATTTTATGTAAGGCCTGGGTTTATGTGTAATACTCTCTGCACACCTCAGGTTGCAAATATTTTTTGCATAAAGGACTTGCATTCTTCATGGTGCAGCTTACTCTGTAGGTTAATTAAATTATTAAAAAACCAGTCAAAGCTCCCTTTTATTGCAACCTGGACTATTGAGATAGGAGTGAGTTTCCTGAAAAGGAAGGTTTCAGAATATATTTTTTTTTCTGGTAGGAATAGTTTTAGTCTTTTGAGTGGAGCACACTTTTCCTACAGCAAGGGCTGTGAACACCTTTATTTCTTCATGAAATTTTGACCTTCATGATTTTTTTGTTCCTAGAATGTACTCTGAGTGCAGTCTGTGTGCAGCCTTGGGCTTCAGAGACTAACAAAATTTAAATCAGTTTTATACAAATAGTTTTGGTCAGAGCAGCTAAGTCCTCCTGAATTAAGTCCACAGATTGTAAAAGGTGTTTAATTACAGTATGTCATTAATTAGCCCCAATATTCCTGTCAAAAATACTCCCTTTCTAAGTACCTTACACTCTGTTTTTTGTAGTTAGCAGAAAGACTTAACTCACTGGTGCTGGTTCTGTCTTTTCATTGCTCTTTCCCTGGACCTGAGCTGGATGTTCATCTGGCAGAGACATCCACTTTTTGAACTTTTTCTATGGTTAATTTGGAGAGGTTTTTTGTGTCTTTTCCACAACTACTAACTTTTAAATGCCGTTTGAAAGTTGCTTTCAGCCTTAATCCTGTATTTTCCCATAATATCATGTTCCTGATTTTTGATTGTCTTACCATTCTTCTCAAGCACTTTATCTCTCACCTGTGATTCTTTTGTTTTCTGATTCCACATACTTCTATGCAGTAGCAAAGACTGATGGAGAAAAGATACAGGTTTGGAGGGCACATGTCTGATAAAAGAGGTGCTATCAGCTGAGAACAATTAATTATCCATGGTCTTCAGCTTCATAATGCAGTAGAAAATATAGTAAAAAATGTATCTTCTTTTTTAAAATATCAATTTGTAAAACCTAGGATCCACAAATTAATTTGATTCAGGCATATCTAACAATCTCTATTTTTGATTAGCTCTTTTTGGTGAATATAAGGATGGATAGGAGAGATCTAAAAGACCCTGTTGTCTGTCTATGGGCCTTTCTGACTTCTCTGTTGGATCTCGTTCAAGGACAAGACTCTTTTAGAAAAGTGCATATCTGGCAGGTCAAGTCAGGAGAAAGAACAGAAGTGAGCAGCATTCTAAGGAAACGTCAAAGTATTTCCTAATTATACATATAAATTTCTGACAGAGGTAGATAAAGAGTCTCTGCCTCCTGCAATTTGGATTTTTTTACTTCGTTTTCATGGTAGAAAGTTTTCACCCATTCCTCAGGTTTTCTGTTATCATACAGTAACTTCATGTGGTAGGAATCACACTCTACCCTATTTTTGAGGGTAGAGGCAAGAGCTTTGCTGTGTTTAGTGAGCACAACCACTACCTGCTAACTGTGGATGGACACCAGCCCCTGCTCTGGGGTTGTTGATCTCTCCACCAGCAGGTGGAGACCCAGATCGTGAGACCTGGGGCTGCAGGGTCCTTAGTGGTTAACACCTAATTCTTGTCTGTCAGGAGATTTCAGTGGCATTTCCATGTGCTGGTACCTTGAGGTCTGGTCCCAAACCTATGGACCTGGAGGCATCTAATCCTCTCCTAGATTTTGGCTGAAAACTTGGGCAACAGCAGCAAGGATGAGGTAGGTGGACACTGATTCACAAATGCCTTGTAGAGGTCCTGCTCTCTTTATGTCCATGGAGTTTCTGTTACAAAGGACTGTAGGACTCCTTTCCCTGTTGTAAAAGTAATATAATCCCTGGAAATGGCCATTTATTGGAGGTGTGGTCTCTCTGACTACTTAAACTCTGCTTATCCTACTTTGCAAATCCTTAATATTCTATGGATGTTCTTGCCTGGTTCAGATACCTGGGCTGGGACAGAGTATGGGTAGGCTGCCTGTTCAAAAAGAAAAAGAAAAAAAAAGAAAAGAACTTACCGCCATTTTGTGTCTTCATTTTGCCTGTTCTGAATATCTAACTTTTGGGAAAACCATACATCTTTTGCAACAACTGAACCTCCAGCCACTCTATCACAGAACATGCTGTTCTGTGGAACATGGTTCTTACTGACAGAAATCAGAGATAATCCCCTGTCAGAGAGGTGAAAAAAATGGACAAAATATTCAACACCCAGGTGACATCCTGCTGGGGGCTCGAGGTGTTCATCACATCTTCAGGTGCTGCCTTGTCTGTAGGAACATGAAACTGGTGTCAGCCATGTCCAGGTGATGCTAAAATGGTTGCTGAGAAGTTAATGCATTGTCAGCAGCAGTCAGCATGGAAAAATGCCTGGGAAAAAAATGTGGTCACATGTGTTCAGAAATTATTCATCTTTTTTAACAGCATTGAAGTAAATTGTGTCACTTCCACCTACTTGAAAGAAAAGGCTTAAAGATGCTGAAAGGGGTGGAATGGGCATGTGTCTCAAAAGGATGGCAATGCTTTAAACCAAGCCTCAATTTAATTGCACCTTACCTTTCTGCAGGCATGAGCTGTTTATAAACACAACCTTCCCAGAAAGCTGGAACAAAAATATTTTAAATGTTTAAGTACAATATTTTAAAAGATGTAAAGCCTACCAAACATTAGGCTTTGTGTTTATAGAATAGTGTGGAAAACTACAAGCTGGAGGTGTTATGAGTGTAGCCAAGCCTGGTCTGTGAACGGCATTTTTAGTAATTGAATGCTAATGATCTAGAACATGCCATAAATAACGTGCACAGGTGGAGATTGAGAATTGTTTTTCAAAAACACCAGATATTCGAGAATTAAGATATTTTTTATGGCTCTCTGTGGAAGTAGTGGGAGAAAGACCATAAGAATATTCATCTTCTGGAAATGTGGAAATGATGGGACATTTTTTGACATATAGATACTATAATTGGAGATTATTTTATATTTTCCTTAAAATGTAAAACAACAATTTCTGTAAGAGTTAAATGACAAATGTACAACAAGTAACAGGGTATTATCTGCATTTTTAAGGCACAGCTTTAACCTCTCAAAACCCCAAGCTCCATGTATAGTATTTGTACTTTTCTGACCTTTGACACAACAGACATTGTCTGACTTTCTTGTAATTTCCCTTACAGACACACATGACTTGAGAATTGTGACCAATTTGCTGCATAGTAAAACTGAAGGTTTTGAAATTTTTTTCTGAGCTTGAAGGTTATGTCTAATTTTTCTTTCATTTCCTTGGTAAATGTAATTTCAGCTTTTAATGTGGATTTTGTTGTGGTTTTGATTGACTGATCTGGGAGGCCACTGCCTGTATTTATACCCTGTCCAACTCACATCTATGAGCTCCAGAGCTGACCCAGTCAGATTTATAAGTCTGAATGATTCTGAATTTCCTGGTTCTTAGGTTATGAAAGGAAAGAGAGGGCAATGATAAACAAATGTAGGATCTGGAAACGCACTGTAGGGGACACAGCAGCAGGCAGTACTTTCCAGACTCGAGATAAAGGATGTTGTTCGTGAGAGGATCAATTTTCATACTTCTTGGATTGTTGTTCTGCCTTCACCTTCACAAGTCATTGTGGTAAACCACAATGTAGTACGTTGTAAGTTGTGACCCAGACAGCAAAGACTTGCAAACCTTTTTTGGATGCTCCTGGGATGGGAGCAGGACCAGCATTATTCCATGGACTCTGGATCCAGCAGGACTCTGGTGGTAAGTGTGGGGCCAGAACCTAACAGCTTTAGAGAAGTAGTAGGGCTGGTGATTTTTGCTGGGGTGAATTCCAGAAAAGATTATCAGTTCAAATGGTGTTACTTCTAATCCACCCCTCCCTCCTTGGACACTGGCAGCTCTGTGATTGTATCCTAGGACATCAAACTATTGTTTAGTCCTGGTGATTTCACCCAAGAAGCAGATCTTTTTTTCCCAGATAATAAAAACATTTATGTTTACCTTTACAGTATCCAAAGCATGGAATCCAAGACTATGAATGTTTTTTTTCCTGTTACTTTAGAATTGTCAGCACCAACAGCTCTTCCCTTGTGTACATGCCTGTTGACCTAAATGCCTAGAGCAACTGAAATCCAACTGCAAGTTCTGTCTGGGACCAAAGTTAACTGTGTATAGAAAGGAAATTCAGAAAGGGAGTACCAGCGGTCAGTGCTTTTCACCCAGCCTGTTACTTCATACTTGTGCATGTATAAGAACTGACAAAACCAAAATCCTGTTTAGGTATGCGTAGAAAATATTCACCGTCAGAGGAAATGAAAATTATTTAGATTAGAGTCAAAACAACAATTTAACATCCCTTTGTGTACGCAAACACTCCTCTGAAAGTCACAAATCATAGATGCTAGATGCTCAGAGTCATTTTAAATGTTACTTACCTAAAGCCAGGAGATGAAAAACATGTGGCAGACCTTTTTTGCAAAAGTTCAGGGCGGGAGGGGAGCAAGAGGATGTTTGCATCTGCAGGAGGAGGGCCTAAAAATACTCTGAAAGCCGACAGTTCACTTAAATCATTAATCGTACACTGAAGACATTTCCACATTTTAATGGACTGCAATTAAACCCAATATTTCTTAATACGAGTGTCAGGTGTTTTCAGCAGTGATGCAAATGACTGCTTAGTGCTATAATTCTGAAGGGGAAGGCATTTAGACCAGGCTCATTTGAACAGCCAAGTATAAACAAGAGCACATAATTCCATCTGCTTTTTGGCAATTTGTTGTTCCTTTTAGGTTCTCTTTCCCCGTTTGTCTTGTGGACACAGTTTGCAGGAAATGTCAGCCAGGGTGATTGATAGCATGAGATTGGATGTACTGACTTCATGCTTTCATAAAGCAAGACAGCTGTTGGGAGAAACTTTCCTTCAGGAGCTGGAAAGGTTTAAATTTTCCATCTCTTTGACTATTTGGCCTGATGAAGGATTGGGTTTTACCAGACAAGTAAATAAAAAGATGGCTAAGATGTACTAGAAGGTCATTCAAATGCTCTTTAAATAGCAATTACTGGAGGAGGGTGGAGGGAAAGCCCTCAACGTTCTGAGTCTGCTTAAGTGAGCCCTAAAAAAATATGCTGGTGTTCTCTCAATTTTTTTAACTACTCTGTAAAACAGACAATTTCTAGTAATGTGATTTTACAATGAGAGTTTCTTGTAGGCGATGGAAGAGATTCCGTTGAATCCCCTGCTCATCACCTAAGTTTCTGTGGCTGTGAGATGTGGATTCCCTTTGGAGTCACAATATATCAGTTTGCAGTTCAATTTCTTGCTCAAAGTAGATATGCTGGTTAAATTTTAATTAATTTGGGGTTTGGATAAATTATTTGTATCCATCAAGTACATCCATTCTTTCAAGGCAGAAGAGGGAAAGAAAATGTGGTGGTAATTTTTACAGTTATATCTCCCTCTGAAGTATATTGTCTTATTTAGATGAACGTGTATTTGTCAGATGTTATTAGCATAATTTTGAAGAAAATCAGTATGTGATGTTCTTATTTATTTTTTTCCCCCATGCAGTCTGTTTGTGAGGGTTGGATGTTATTTGATAGTTTGAAAAACTAATAACTGGTTTCTTGGCTATGCTAATTCTGAAAATCTTTGCCAGATCTACGGTCTTGCTGGAAATGGGCCAGAACCAAAACTCAGGAACTGAAAACCCCTTGACTTAAAATTTTGGTGGAGCCTGCATTAGATGGTGGTTTGAGTCAGACTACAAATTCCTCTTCAGTCTAGTTTTTGTTGTATTCAGTCACACCAATATAATATGTGGCAGTTGCTGCTCAAGAGCTGTGAACAAGCTAGGTTGGGTCTTACGGTGTTTCTTGACTCCCATGAAACTCTGCACAGAAAGTGTCATAAATCAGCAGGAATTGGAAAATTCACAGTGTGCTTTCTTTAAAACAGAAAACAAGGTGTAGGTCTAATTGTCAAGGAGCCCTGAGCAGTGTAACAGCTTCCTGCCAAGAGCATGGCCAAAATCCTTCATACTCTGTGAAGCTTTAACCTATGCATATCAGAAGTAAGGCTTGTCCCATGGATCATCCTCAATTTACACCACAAAATTAAGGAGAGTGCTAGACTAGATGGGTTCCGAGTTCCCAGTCCTGACTGAAGCAGGACAGGTGGAACTGGAGAGCACAAAGCAGTTCCATGCCCACCCACAGCTCTCAGTGCTGTTGTGGACCCTCTGCCTCACTCATCTCTGAAGTTTAAATTCAAGACAAAATGCTCCAAGAATGGGAAAATGTGTTTATAGAAGTGGTCATGATTATAAGAAAATTTGATATTACAGCAAATCCTAAAAAAGACCTCAAAAAAACTTTAGAAATGCTTTAGAACCAGATTGAAATAGCAGCAGTTTCCTTGGGCAGCCAAGGGGTGATGTTGGCTGCCATGTGGGTGCATTTTGCAATGCTCTGGGGTAAGAGGATACCAAGGAAATATGTGGGTCACTTCATTTAGATCCTGTAAACATTTCCATGATCAGTAATCATCTGCACAGTTTCTTAACTCTGTGTGGATCACTGTAACAGTCTAATCACTTACACAAATACACAGTTCCAACACCACTAATTAGGATTCTGCAGAACTGGAAAAAAGCCAGTCTATGTTCTACATGTACAATCAACTTATTGTTAAACATTTAAAGAGCTAACTATTTATTTATACCTTAAAGAGAAATTTTTTCTTTTTTTTTCTGGGTTTTTTTCCGGTTGTTGTTTCTATGCTTACAAATAAATCCTGAGCATCTTTCTACCCAGAGTGCTGTATTCACTCTTCCAGTAACCCCATTAAAACAGGTAGTGTTTCAGCAGAGAGGAATCTAATGCTTTGCACTGCTTTGGCAGATTGTGGCTGCACGATGATAAATAAGGTTCTGGCAGGTCACTACTCATTTTTGAGTCATTGCTCCACTAAATTCTCAAAATTCAGTGCGATCAAAGCACTGCTTTACTGTTGTTAGTAACCCTTTTATAGCATTAGTGCCTTATGGTCACAGCTGAGATGAAGCCCTCCAGCCCTGGACACTGTGCAGGGTGAAGAGACAAACCACACCCTACAAAATCAGTAATCAGACTAGTGGGAGCAGACAGAAGTATGACGCACAGAAGGATGAGTCAATATTACTGGTGGAGTCCCTAAACCATTTTTAGTATTGTTTCCCTTAATGTGATGCCCCTGGCGAACTTCATTCATTTTGCTGCCTCAACGGATTTTTTTTTAAGTGTAAACAACTAAACATGATTAACATTAGAAATTAAAGTCCTCATAACTTGAAAAGCATCCAGCAAACAATTACACATGCTTAGAACTGTGGTGTGTGCTGCCTAATGATCACTTGATGTTGCATTTCATACACTTCATCTAAGAAATCTGGGAAAATTAAAATTATCTAATATAATTAGGCATTTATATTGCCTTGCCATGCTGTTGAATGCTTGCAGTGGATAAATGTTTACTTGTTCAAAGCAATAATCAGTAGAATTGAATTATTGCTGTGCTTTCATTCTGCAAGAATAAAGTAAATTGTTCAAAACTAAGAGGAGGAGGTGTCAATGTAAAGGTAATACTTAATGTATTAAGTCCTGCAGGCAGCCAGAGCCAAGGCCAAGGATGTGGTTGGGCTGTGGAAGGTGTGAGGACAGCTCAGGTGTATTCCCTGGACTGGATTTATGGAGAACCTGGAGAAACTGAGGTGTGAGGTCTTGAGCACTCATTACATCAATGGCAATACCTTTGGACTGAAAAGAGAAAGTTGGCTGGTGAATGTTTTGTCAGAGTAGAGAATATGGGGAAAGAGATGATGGTTCTATTGTGACCCATGAGAATTGCTGGGTGCTCTTCACAGAGTGAATTTGAAGAAGGCTGTGCCAGGTGACAAAATACTCCGGTTTATTCTCCAAAGTAATTAGAGGTCTATAATCATCAAAAAGCACAGGGGGAAACAGCAAACATAAAATTGACTGAAATTATTTTAGGTACAGAACAACTGCCATTTGTCACCCCTGAGAAGAAAGAAAATAATTCCTTGGATTACTGAGAATCACAGTATTAATTATATTGTTACTTTCCTAGCTGACCCTGAGTTTGTTGTCTAAGCAAGACTCCTAAGGGTTCAAAAATATTGAGATTTCCAACAAGCAGCACTCCATTTGGAAAAATCTTCAAGAATCTTCACTATGTCTTGTCCCTCTGAAGGTTAGGAAATATATTTTAAATTGCTAGTATATTTAAATTGATTTGGAGCTTTACTGTTGCACTTTTTTCAGCACTGAGCTGAGAAATTTGTGGGTGTCTAAGCTGTTCATACCAATTTAATTCATGTTAATTCTCTTTAAGACAATGCAATGATGCTGTTCAAGCAGAAGATTTTGCCTCCCAGCACCACCAAACCTTTGTAGATGATTGTGCAACAGAATATATGGCTTAAGAGGAAACTTTCTCCTGGGTGTGTTTCGAAAAGCAGACATGTCTTTAGTTGATTTAAAGTGGCATTTTGTGATATCATTTAGTGGACATGATAGGAGCTGGTCAAAAGTTGGACTTGATGACCTTGAAGGTCTTTTCCAACTTTAATGGTTCTATCATTTGGACTCAGAGAGGGCTGTTCCACTCCCCTCCATTTAGGCACAGTTTGACTGAAATGCTGGTTTCTTCTTCCCCGGCCTGCACTCAGAACTTTGCCTGTGCAGGGATTAGCAGATCACTCAAGTCCCAGGCTGAATTCAACTTTGTACTAAGCAATTGCTTTTCATATTCCATTTTCTTTAATTCTGAGCACTAAAGCAGACCAAGGTCCTCAGTTATTTGAATACTTTGAATGGAGCCTTTGTTGGAGATTGGTCATCTGAAGAACCATCACATGCTGTCCACAAACAATTCCCTTCCATGGCATTGGATGGTAATTAGCTGTGTTTAATTGCCCCTGCACTCCTCTAAGATGTCATCTGCAGTTTGTATCTATAAGAGGAGGCTGTTGTGTCTGTCTGTGCTCATGGCTGCAGGGAGGAAAAGCAGGGAGCTCCTCATTTTCTCTGTAGTGGGGCCATGGACGATCAGCTCTGGCTCTCAGAAAACAGCACTTTGCAGCTGTGCAAATCTTCTGAGGGGTCAGTTTAGCCAGAATACAAAGGACTATGTATTTTGGAAGACAATTAAAATTTCATAAAGATATCTGTTTTTTGAAGGTGGGGTCAAAGTGTTTATAAATGACCCTGTATTAGCAAATTGTCTTTACTGCTTGTTACCACTAAATAAATTGCAAGGGTTGTGAACTATGTATTGATAAATCTTCAATAAGATTCTTCTTACTAATAACCTTACTGTTGTAGGAAAACACAGAATTATGGAATGTTTGGGGCTGGAAGGGATTTCTGGAGATCACCTAGTCCAATCCCACAGCTAATGCAGGTTCACCCAGAACAGGTTGCACAGGACTCTGTGATCTGCCTGTGTTGAGAAAGTCAGGCACAAAGAATCCAACATACCACTGAAACTTAACACTTACTAAAAATCCTTATAAATTCTACAACAAAGGCAGACTCTACAAATCCCATATTCCTACAGGTTTGACACTGCAGAACCATTAGATGGAAGTGACACATTTTATGTTGTGTAAGAATAAATAGTCTGGGTACACAATTATCCAGAATTCTGTATTTCCTTACAAACTCCTCCATTTTCATTGAAGGGCTAAGTAAAATCTTCCATTCTTTTCCCTCTGGGCATCCATTATTTTTCATCTGTGGCTTGACGTGATCCTTGAGCAAAAATGAACTGCAAGAAAATCAATGACTTGAGATATCCCATACCTTTGTTGTGTGATTAAAAAAGAAATCGAAAACTTAGTAGCATAAAAACTTTATTTTTTTTTCTTTTTTTCCCAAAAAAGTCAATACCACAAAAATAATATTATTTATTCTCAGTCCTGCCATACTACTTCTTTCTCTGAAGAGTTTCCTATGTCATTTTTAGCTTTAAAATTATTTCTTGCAAGAATAGAGCAAGAGTATAGTTTAGAATTTTAAGATGGGCAAGTGATACTTTATGTAGAACTTTTCCTTCAACACTGCAGCTATTGAGGCTCAGGTTTGGTCCCAGAGACATTTGGGGTTTGGATTCTGCAACTCTTCTCAGGGCCATGCAGAGGTGTAAGGGAGCACAAATACGTCACTGGAGTTTTATATCTTTTCACACTGTTGTGCAATTTTATTGCAGTCTTAAATCAGTATCAACTGATGGCTACCCCCATAAGTAATCCTGACATATAATTTAATGTATGAATTGAGACACAGAACATAAAGAACAGGTGATAAAATATTACGCCCGCACTGAGCACATTAAAATGCTGATGTTTGGAACAGCTGGCTTAGCCCTTTTTTCTCAGCTAGAATAAATAGTAATATTAAAGGATTAGCATAACCAACAACAAGTGTTGAAGGACTTGATTTCATTCCAGGTAATAAGAGTATTTGGAAACCAGTATTTTGAGCTTTAATCAGCAGAGGACTATGTTTCTTCCAAATCACTTTTAATAATACTGTCTATATATGGATACATTTATCATGTTTATATCAATTTGATCTTTAATTTGGAAACCTTTGTAGGATGAGTTCTAGAGACCTTTAGAGGATGAGTTCTGGTTTCAGTTTTGTTTTTTAATTAATGTTTTTGTCTGCCATTATGTCAGGGTTTGACCTTGACTAAACGCCAGGCACTTCGACTCGCTTGCTACAGAAAAAAACTGTAAAAATACACACCAATTTCATGAGTCAAATGAGGTAGGACACTGGTTAGTAGGAGGATGCACAGAAAAAGAAAAAAGGCAAGCAGGCTCCACTTAAAGCTGCAAAAAAGTGATTTCATTACTTAACAGAGTTGGAGGATAAAATGCAAGGCAAAAATAAACTTTTCATACATTATTTTGTTCACTCCTCCCCTCCCTCTTAAGAACTTATAGTATTCACTCCCTTTCTTCTTTTATAACCAACAAGCCTGGGTAGGGAGGCAGGGTGTGGAGTATTTTTTCAGTCTACAGAGCAGGTTCATAAAGCTATTCATCACTACAATTCTTCTACTACAAATACTCTTTATCTCTACTTATCTCTCTTTCTCTTCAGGCAGTTTTTCTGCTCTCAGCCCCACCCTCTCAAGAAGCTGTCTCTCCGCTCACCCCCCTTCCCTCTTTCCAAACCAGCAACACAGACAGGGGGCAGGGTGAGGGGATTTTTCTCTGGTCAACCTAATCAGGGAGAGGGGTTCTCTACTTAGCCACGGGGTCCCTCCCACGAGAGACAGTCCTCTGGGAACTTCTTTGGCGTGGGTCCAATCTCATGGGCAACATCCCACCCAAATTCTGCTGCAACAGGAGTCCTCTTGTCCATAAAGTGCAGACTCTCCCGAGCTGAAGCCAGGCTGTT
The DNA here is from genome assembly GCA_024500445.1 of Entomyzon cyanotis. Lineage (NCBI taxonomy): Eukaryota > Metazoa > Chordata > Aves > Passeriformes > Meliphagidae > Entomyzon > Entomyzon cyanotis. Next base: position 912,326 of record JAKEPQ010000998.1, on the reverse strand, counting down.
TCCATTCCAGGAGAAAGGCCTTTCCTTCCTTTGCAAGGCTTCTGTAGCTTTAACTCTTTTGAGACTCCAAACTGGATCACAGCTCTTTCCAGGCATCCACCTGCTCCTCTGGCATGGGCTGTAGGTAGATTTCTGCATCCTTGTGGACTCCATGGGCTGCAGGGGAACCTCCTGCTCCCCCCATGGCCTTCACCATGACTAGCAGAGAGTTTTCAGCTCTGGCGCTTAAAGCACTAGAGCACTTCCTCCCCCACCTTCTTCGCTGACCTTGACATCTCCATGTTTGTGGCTAGCACAGGTCCTTCCCGTGGGAACATTTTGCTATATTTCATAAACAAAGATAAAGTTTGGATGTTTTGCAAACAACGTCTCCGGATTAGGTCAGTTCGGGCTTGGCCAGTTGGGCCTAGGGGGAGGTCTGGGGCTGACCAATCTGGGTGACCTCTGTAAACTCTATATATATGGAAATCAAAACAATAAAGGTCTCTTCTCTCTTTCCTTGTCTGAGAACCTGGCTCGTTCCTCAGCTAGCGGCTCAACAGCGACACATGTTGTTTTCCCTCTAGATGTTTTCATCTCCACCTCCTCCTCCTCCAACTACAAAGAAGTGAAAGAAGTGTGTGCCTGCTTTATTTTGATTTCTTCTAAAATAAGTTTTCACAGAGGTGTAACTAACACCTCTAATTAGCCCAAACTTGGCCAGCAGCATGTCCATCATTTTCAGAGTCATCAGAGATTGGCTCTGCTGGACTTGATGTAAAAACTTCCAGAACTTTCACTCAGGACACACAGGAGCCATCTTTGTGCCACACCCCACCCCTCAGACACCTCCCCAGGCCTACCACAACAGCTTCTGAAGAGTCCAAATTTTTCCTAAATGTTAAAAATACTTTACTAATGTTTTAAGCCAATCAAAACCACCACACATTTTTAAAAGAGTATATCCTGAGGTTTTTAAGAAGGACCTTTCACTGGTTTACCACTACTAAGTTAGAATAGAAGTGGAGCAAAAGTAGTTTACCATTAAAAAGCATCAAGATCAGACAAGGAGTAAAAGTGGATCCAGTCTTTGGTATATATACATTTGAGATCTCAAAACAGATTTCGAAGTAGTAAAATTTAAAAGAACAGATGAAGAAAATTAGAAAGACTTGTGGTGATGTTATTCCTAAAATGAGAGAGGGAGACCTTGGAGCAGCTGAAAGGTCAGAAAATTGAAGCCTGAATATCAAATATATGATATTTGATATCATACTCACAAGAGCATCAGCATAGGTTTTCAGAGTGGGGATTGTCCTCGCTGCTCCTTCATGGCAGTGCAGCTGGAGCAGGTGACCAGCCTTTTCCTCAGGCCTTTTCCATGGATGTCCTAAAGCTGAGGGAGAAGAATGGAAGAGTGGGGATCATCTGAAGAAAGATGCTGGGAGGAGCAGTGAGGCATCATTCAGCTTTGTCTTGCAGTTTGCTAGGAAAAATTTGGAAGTTATGATCTTTTAGGGCCTCTCATTAATAAATCCTTGGAATTAAAATAAGAGAATGAGGAGTACTGCTTGGCTTTCTTGCAAATCACACCAGTTTTGTGATTTGATTTTCTTTCCTGAATGTTTCTTGAGTTGAATTTTAATCCCAGCTTAATTGTTAGGGTCTCCAAGTAGATGAGCCAGCTCTTCCTTAATTTTTAATGAATGACTTTCTGAAGTTAAATAAAAACATTCCACTTGTCAAAACATCCTTCTGTTTTTTTTTTTTCTTTGAAGGTTTCCACAGGGAAGCCAGAGCCAGACTCAGGACTGAGTGTATCTTCCAGGAAAGCAGTGCAGAATTTGGAGGGTTTGGCAACTTCACTGTGCAAATGGGCAGTGGCTCCATGCAGGGGTTTGATGGCCCAAGCTGGGGGTGTCTGTGCATGGCCAGGAGTTGGACTTGAGGATTCTTGTCTGCTCCTTCCAACACAGAATATTTTTTTGTTCTATAATTTTAAGTCCATGTGTGACAGTATTTTCCTTCACTCCCCAGGTACAATGATGCTGATGGACTGTGATGTAACTGTTGTGCACAGAACCACAGGTGTGGAACTTGGTGCAAGCAGAAAGGGCTTGTCATCCTCCAGTTTTGTCACTGGGAAAATGAGCTTTTTCCAGCTCAGGTAGCCAGGAATGGTGTCCCTCTAGCTTTAGCTGTTTAACAGAATATGGTCATTCCACCTGCAGGTTTATTTAAAGACATTGAAAATAGCTGCTACATTTAGAAAAGGAGGTCGATCCCCCTCAGACAGCTCCAGAATATCTGGGGGCACAAAGATGCAGGCAAATAAAAGTTCTGAAAAATAAATATTCCAAGTGCAAAGTGGGAGAAAAAATCCTGATTTAATAATCGATACTACACCTACTTGTTTCTACTCCTTGATTGTTTCATAGCACTGTCTCCTGGGCAGCAGCAGCAATCCTGATACAGAAGTGATGTGGAATTGCTCAGGAATTTAATTAAGTGTCTCTATAATGTGTTGCTTGCTTGCAACCACAATAAGACTCCAGTCTTGTAACAATATTTTCAGACTTTCACTTTTTATTATTTCTGGATTTGCATTCTGCATGACAGGTAGAAAAAAGATGATCTATGAAATGTGTCAGCCCTTCCTCCCTGGGAAATAATCTGTGGTAGCTTTTCTTGCAGTGCTTTGGGTGTGTTTGTTATCTAACCCTTACCAGAATACTTACATCACTGAGGCACCAAAATGTCTTCTATGTATTCCTGTCCATAACAAGATCCAGCTCTGGTGTCCCAGCACAGGAAGGACATGGACCTGTTGGAGCAAGTCCAGAGAAAGCCACTCATATGATCAGAGTGATGGAGCAGCTGTGCTGTGAAGAAAGGCTGAGAGAACTGGGATTGTTTAGCCTGCAGAAGAGAATGATCCTAGGTGACCAAATTCCAGACTTCCAGTGCCTGAGGGGAGCCACAAGACAGATGAAGGGAGACCCTTTACAATGGTCTGGTGTGGCAGGACAAGGCAGAATGGCTTCAAACTGCCAGAGGGAAGGGTTAGATGAGATATTGGGAAGGAATTCTTCCCTATCAAGATGGGGAGGCCCTGGCACAGGGTGCCCAGAGAAGCTGTGGTGCCCCTGGATCCCTGGCAGTGTCCAAGGCCAGGTTGGACAGGGCTTAGAGCAGCCTGGGACAGTGGAAGGTGTCCCTGCCCATGGCAGGGGTGGCACTGGACGGGCTTTAAAAAGTCCCTTCCAACCCAAAGCATTCTGTGATTCCATGATTCCTTCCACCTTGGGGTCAAAGGCCACTTTTGCCCTACCATACCAATTTCCTTTATGGCATCTTTAAGGTGATACTTGGAGATACAAAGGGCTATTCCAGCCCCAAAACTTTGTTAGGTTTCCTTACAATGGATCTGTATTCCACAAATGGATCTGTTTTGTTTCCTTACAATGGATCTGTAGTCCACAACTCTCAGATCACCATCATGACCATCAAAGTGGATCTAAAGATCCCTGTTGCTAAATGTTGCTCCCATGAATGTGTTCTCTTCCCCAGCAACAATGCCAGCAGTTGCAATAAATTATTGAAAAAGAGGGAATTGTTAAAAAACTTAACCCAATGCCTTGGTAACAACAGGAGCTCTGGAAGGTAAGATGGGCTTCCAGACAATCCCATGATGTCAGTGAAGATTGATGGGAGAATGTCAAGCATTTACAGACTGTAGTTAGAAAACCATAGTGAATAGTAACAATTCATTGAAGTTTAGAACTCCATGGTTATCAGAGGTATGCAAAGTAGTTTTTATGAAAGGCAAATGCTCCAATATGTAAATAATATTTCTCCTTGTCCTGATTTTATTCAGAATTTCTGAAAAAAAAATCTAAATTTGTGGGACATCCCTTTGCTACACAAAGCAAAAATTAATTGATTTTCCTTTCCAAAAATCACTGATTTAAGACTAAACTATCATTTTGTTCTCAACATTTAAAAGTTCCTGGGGGGAAAAAGTGACATTTGGGAGGATATAAAATCACTAATTAAAAAGAGGTAATGTTCACCTCATGAAAGGTAACCCTGTGAAGTTTACAAAGTGACACCATCACCACAGTCATAATGACCTGAGAGAGAATTTGCAGTTAAATGGTTGGGCTGTTTTATCACAGGTGTCATGTCCCACATGTCTCACCAAGCTCCCACGAGAAGGACATGGATGTTAAAATACCTTGGAGAGATTAAAAGATCTTCCTTGTTTAAAAAAGAAAACACTGACTGTCCATGAATTTTGTGTTGGAATTTCACTGTGTCCCATTTTGTGAGCATTTGTTGCGTATTTACCTTTACAAATAGTCCAGAAGGGCACAGGCTGTGGTGCTGTTGAGACACATGTCCTGTTTCCACCAAGTGTAATGCCTTTATTGTTTGTGCATCAAGATATAAAGGCTTCTTGTTCACATAATGGATACAGCTGGTTGGGTGGGGGGCAGGGAGGTCCTTACAATAAAAAGGCATTTGATTGCTGCTGGGATCCTTGTCAGTAAAATACTCAAAGATGGTTAATTGGACATTAATGTGTCAGATTTTCAGCAAAATAACAAGAAATTTGCCAAAAATAAAGCCTGAAGGAAACACGCCTCCAAATTTTACAACAAAGCTTTGTTTAAAATAGAAGTTAAAGCAGCGAAGATTTATGACATGTTGACATAACTGATGGTAAAGGAGTTGGCTGAAACTAAGGGTGTGAAGGTCCAAATGAGAACATCTGCATTAAGAAGCTAATTCTCTTAAACATACTGATCAAAATATTAATGCTACATGTAAACACAAGTGCTTTATCTGACAGTGATTTACATTTGGAACGACCTAATCCAACTATGCACTGCATCTTTATTCATTACCAGCAGCCTTTACTTAACACTTCATGCCCGCTTGCACAGGTGGACAATCTACTCAGAGTGACTATTGTGTTTATGTTATTTTTTCATAAGCAGGGTTTGAAATTTGTCAAACTGCATCATTGTTTAACTATGTGCCAGTCAAAGGGAAATTGCCAGATGGAGCGGCTTTCCCCTAACCTTGCTCCAGGCAATGAAATTACACATAGGCCACAGTCTTATGTCAAGTCTTTTAAAAAAACAAAAAAAAAGAAGAAGAAAAAAAAAAAAAAAGAGCCAGGCCATGAATAGGCATGACTATGTGCATTCACAAAACCTGGCTTTCTTATGCCACTAATTTTATATGAAGGCTCATGCCAATGGTAAATAAAACTTCATGTCCGTCATGTCACTCATTAACTAGGTGCTCATAATTTATGTATTTAAGGCTTGCTTGTCCGCCAAGCAATCAAACAGTAAACCATGTTTTATAGGTGTTAGTGTTTATAGAAACTGTAAATAAATGTCAAACAAAAAAAATCAGGTTTCATAAAAATGATCAGGGTTAAGTCATTTATCATTGTTCCAACTGGAAAAATCTGAGAACTTGTCAGTGCCAAAGCAAATGTTTCTCTGGCTTTTTCTAACATGCAGCTTAAACTACCAGATTATAGAATTCTATTAGAAGGATTTGATGAAATGGAAAATTTGCAGATCATGTGCTTTAGCTGAACCTCTCACTCAAAGACTGGGGCAAGCTGGCTCTTCTTAAACATGGTAGCCTTACGTTGTTACACTTGGTTGCCTTTTTCCTGTTTATCCCTGTGACTAGCACAGGTCTTTCTCGTGAGAACATTTTGCTATATTTCATAAACAAAGATAAAGTTTGGATGTTTTGCAAACAACGTCTCCGGATTAGGTCAGTTCGGGCTCGGCCAATTGGGCCTAGGGGGAGGTCTCGGGCTGACCAATCTAGGTGACCTCTGTAGAGTCTATATATATGGAAATCAAAACAATAAAGGTCTCTTCTCTCTTTCCTTGTCTGAGAACCTGGCTCGTTCCTCAGCTAGCAGCTCAACAGCGACATATCCCTAACCCAAGGATTAGTTGAGATGATTAGGAAAGAAGTTAGGCTGCTCTGGAGTAGTTCTTTTCAAGTGAAGGGAAGGCAGTGAGAACCCTGCTCTCGAGGTGGGCACTGGCAGGATTGCTGTGTCTGCTGTAGGACTATTCCCTCCCAAACAGGGTACATGAGGAAGGAAATATGGACATGCACCTACTCCTTGCTGTTGTCATGTTGGTGATCTCCATCCAAGTTCATTCTCACTCAGAACCACTCTTGTGGGCCTCCAGGTAAGTGTTCTATAGCTGGTTGTAGCTGTACCTCTGAAGCTGCATGTTTTACATGTTGGTCACCTCTATTGTGGCTCAGAGATTCGGAAATGAGGAGATTTGGAAATGAGGAGAGTCAGAAACAATGAGATTTGGAAATTAGGAGATTTTGAAATGAGATTTCGAAATGAGGAGATTTGGATACTGAGAGGCTTCTGCTGGTGTACGCTGATATTGCAGAGCACAGATGTTGCAGGTGCTACCTGCCGCGTCCAGAGCTGAGCACAGGATCTGTTCTGAGATGTTTGTGCATGTCAGTGGTAAGTACAAACCTATTTGGTGGTTTTGGTGGTTCTAAAAAAGAGTATGTAATTCCAATGCTTTCTAGATTGGTTTGTCCCTAGAATTTGCACTTAGATGGAGTTCCTTGACAGGTTAGAAATTCATGAACAACTGCCTCATAACATGGAGCTGGGATGATGTTACCCATAGGCGGGAAAGAATACAGATACCATAGAGGGGGATGGATTTAAGTGTAAAAATCAGTAAGGTGGTGTAGCCTATAGGAAAAAAGACAGAAGTCAACAAAGTGTAAGTGAATATAGTGGCATATCTGTTGCTGTTTCAAAAATGTAATTAAAACATTAGTACAGGCATTCTTGTGACCATTCTCACATGAGAGATGTGACTTGTGCTTTGAGAGTGACCGTCAAGCTCCCTGCATGTGGGAGTGCCTTGAGTATTCCCAAAAGCTTCTGCTGTTCGAGTCCCATTTGCCTGTACTGAGATGTTCACAGTGAAACTAAACAAAAATTAGCCAGAGAAGCCAGTGCCTCAGGAGTCTTGCTGAAGAACTACTGATGTTTGTGAAGTACTTGTACTCTGATGGGTTTCTGGACGTGTCAGAGGGAGGTGACCCTGATCTGCTCTGGCCTGGATCAGTGGCCAGCTCCAGTGCTGCCCTCCCTGGGTGTTCCTGGAACATGGGGCTGCTCATGTTCCCCCATCTCTACTCCCACTGGCCTCCTTATACTAACTCAGTGTGCCAGCACTTGTTACCAAGCCTAGCTGTGGTGTACAGCTTGTGTATTTTCAATAGCCAGAGAAAGACAATTCAGCTCTACCTTCACCTTGATCCAGATCCTGGATTGTGCTACAAAGTGATGACTGTGAAAAGTATAAATAATCTGTGATTGCTGACTTGAAGTCAAGATACTGGTTATGCTTATGTAGTCAGTCTGTCCTATACTTGAGCTCAAACTGGTCTATAGTTGTATACTATTAATAAATAACAATTGTACTTCATTATATCTTTTCTATTTTTCCTCGCTTTCTCCCTTCATAGTAAAATTAATTCATTTTGAGTCTAATTTTTTTTTCTGAATTGTCATTTCCATTTTTATTGGTTTTTCTCAAACTTTGAGTAACGTTTGCTGAGAAAACTTGCCTTGGCAGGTCTAGATAGGCCCCTTGGATGCATTTATGAGTCCTGTTTCAACAGCTACAGTGAAGGGTGCATGACAGACCAGATTCAGTATTTCCTTCACGCTGTTGTGCCCACCATAGATTACTTTAGTTCTGAGTTATTTGAAAACTCATCCAAATTAAACAAATAGGCTCTCAACGTCTTGAGTATGGTAATGTGTAGTATCCAATCTCATGGTATTTCTAGGGATTTTTTAACTGATGTTATTTCCGCCTATTTGACCAAATTCTGAGGCCTTCATTGAGGGCTCCACTGCAAACTGTTTCTGAGCTGTGCTGTGCACCTGTATCAGGGGCAAACCCTCAGATTTCCACTGAATTCTTACTCAGCAAAACTCCCATCAGCTCTGCTTGGATTTGTGACTCATGAAAGCTCACCAAAAAGTTTCCCTGATTGCCAAAGCTTCTTGGGCTCATCAGTGATCATTCACTGTGTGTACAAGGGACATTTGGAATGCTTTTTTGTGATTCAATTGGATTTGCTGGTTTATGAATGGCATTTTAAAATATATAAAGTCTATCTATTCCATGTTTTCTTGCTCTCTAAAGATAGTATCTTATTCTACAGGCTTAAAAAAATACAGACAATAAATGCCTTCAAATAGTTACAGACATAATTCATGCCTTGTAATGCATGTTTTAAAAATCAGGCCTTTTTCTGGCTCATTACCCAGCCTGTAGACTTGATTTTTTTAATTAATGTAAGAACACCTTCTTTATGGCATGTTCATGTTTACCCAAAAGTCACATCATTTTTCAAATTATACAAGGTGTCAGTGCTGAGGGTAACGATCGTTATTGCTCACATTCCAAAATGAGCACTACTTTTTTTTTTTTTCCTAAATCTGTCTAGGAAAGGAGAATCAAAAGTGTTTTTCCCCAGTAGCATTTGTGTGCACTCACAAAGAAGCAATCAGATCTGCTTTTACAGGAGGTGTTTGTAGCAGTTCAGCTCCACCAGGCAGCAGCAGTGATGCCCCTGAGCTCCACCAGGAGTCTGACCCGGCCAAGGCCATATGACATTTATACCACTGGCAACAGGTCCCAAGGGACACCTGGGATTTGGTCATACTGGAACACATGTAATGGACTTAAGGACAGCCTAAGCATAAGCAGATACAGCTCCTGTTGGATTTCCTGTGTATGAAAACCTGGTTGATTCCATGACGTGTTTTTGATTTTCATTTTATTGGGCACGATCAGATCGCAGTGAAGAGCAGTGTGCAGAGCTGGTTGAGGGCTCTTCCTGTTAATTTCTCCTGATGATTGCAAGAAGCAGTCTTGATCATCTTGCAGAAGTTAGAAATCTTTCTCTTTCTTTCATTTTTTTATTGCTGGAAGTTGCCCCGGGGGGCTGGGATTGACACCAATGCTAATGGAGTCACCTGCACTTCTGTGTGTGTGAATTGCCTGATCTAGAACTGGGGTTCATCAGTGCTCTGTCAGCAGAAATTAAACAGGGCTGCGAGAAAAAAATGTGAGTATCTGGCAGCAAAACTTACGAAAAATTTACTGCAATTTTTTCTTGAAAGCATCTGATTTTATTAACTCTGATGATTTCCAGTGTGTGAAGCCTTTCAGATTATAGACCCCATTAAACATTATCATTCTGAGCACCCAACAGCTCTCATAAAAAATATAATTTTGATTCAACTTTTATAGCACTTGCAGTTATTATCAAGTTGAAGGTATGAGATCTCCTCCTTGAACTATTTTTCTGAGATGTGCTATTCCCAAAATCAGAGAGGCTGTAATTTGGAACAGAGGGCAGGGGAGCTGAGTGTTGCTTTGGCAATCTTTTGTCAGTGCTCATTTAAGCCTGCTTTTGATGCTGTCAGTACTTCCATGGTATACCCTAAGCCATCAGTGTCAGCAACATGTGTGGTTTTCTAGGGAAGATGTCAGCCCATGTTTGAGTTTGGTCTTGGTAGAAATCTTCAACACTTCAGAAATCCTCAAAGCTGTGTGTTCCTCCAGGGATGGTAAAGCCGCAGGAAGACTGAAGCATTTGGCTTTTACCCCTGTGTAATGAGGTCTTTTGCTGACATGGAGCTGATGTGGATCCTCCCAACCACATTTTACACCCCTAGTTGTTCCACCTCCCCTCCCAGCCCCATTCCATGTTGCTGGAAGGGTCCATGGCAGAGGCTGCCCAGGGGTCTCAGGAATGCCCAGCTGTCATTTATTCAATTATCATCAGAACTCAACAGCCCCAAGAACGGAGAAGTGCAAGTGATTCTTGGCTCCCAAGTAATATTTTTGCAGAGCAGGATCATTGCCCCTGTGTTTGATGCTGAGGAACGTCTTTGTAGACTTGCTGTACTTGTGACAGCTCAGGGAATTTCTAAGTTGAAACATATTAATCATGTTTCTTGATGACTTATTCAGTTTCCTCCTTCAGTAAAGAATGTCTCTTTTAGTGGTTTAAAAATGTGGGATAAGACCAAATTTCAGATATCCATAGTGTTGAAACAATATACGAGAGCCTTTCTTAACTGCAGAGGATGATGCAGATTTTTTCAGTGCATCATCTGTAACTGAACGTAGATTCACATACTCTCTGAGTGACAGTGAAGAAATGTTTCATTCACTGGGTATTTTCAGTCATTTTAGGGCTTTTGCAAACTTTTACATGTGTGTGTGTTTGATTTGGGAAAACAACATTCATATACTAAACAGCAATCATGACCTTACTGGACAGTAGGGAAAGGTGAAGACTGTTCCATTGCAATGAATTACTGTTAAGAGAAATGTGGAAAAGCATCTCCTTTTTAGCCAAACACTGTGGTCCCTCATGTTTCTTGTGCTCAAAGAATTGGTGAATAATCCCACCCTCTCCCACTTCTCCATGTCATACATCATCTACTCACTCTGTTAGAGGCTGCTCTCGGGTTTGAGGCACCCAGAGCACCAATAAAGCTGAAGTCTGGATTCTGTTTAAATGTCCCCTTTCCTGTTTATTTCTACTCCTGCCTCATGGTGGAGCATTTCTGTGCTTGCCAGCTGGTTCATTTTAGTGTGGTTTGCTGTTGTGATTTTTTTTTTAAATTCCCATTAGACATTTTGGCTTGGTCTGTGGAGTTACAGAACTTCATATGGATGAGGAAGTTTATAATGAGAGGGTAGTGCTAATGAGATGAGCATTTCAGGTCTTTAAGACTGAGCTTTTTCCAGTGAAAATTCTCTAAAAAGCCTCTACCCGGCCCATGTAATCTGATATTAGGCTGAAACCCCAATGTTTTAAATGTTTTGGGGGGAAAAAAGTGGTTGCTTTTTTTTCTCTCTTGCTAAACTTGTCCCTTACCTTGCTGATGAGTTGCTCCACAGTGAACCATAAGCAGTGCTAGAATTTTTGTGTTAGGTATCTGACACATATATTTGTGTGTTGGTGTTGGAACACACACAGTAAGTCAAAGACAGACAGAGGGAGGGGGCTGTCATACCTTTCTCCTCTTCTGAGCAAAGAATAAAAAGATTCTTTGATGTCCTTGAGCATCCAAAGCAGAGTCAGTCTCCGAGGTGACAAGAATTCTTATACATCAGTAGTGAACTGACTTAGAAACACAATGACAAGGGACAATGATTGTTGCTGATGCCACTGCCCAGTAGTTTTCATTCTTTTGGAGTTGTATCACCTCTTAAGAGCTGAAATAAAACATCAAGTAAAAATGTGTCATGAGGTAAGTTGGTTAATAGATTCAAATAGATTCAAAGATACTTCCTTTTAGTAAAATTCTGTTCATCTGGGGGCTGATTGTATGTGCCATTATTGAGTGATAATTGCCTAGATTTTTCTCAGTTTATGCTAAAAACAGGTTGACAAACTCAGTCGATATATTCTGAATAGGATGAAACTCCATAAAAAATTCTCACAAACAATGTTGAAAATTTCTGCAACTGTTTTGTGATTCATCACTTGAAAACAGATTTTTTTAAGACATCACTTTGACTTTTGCATTTTAAGAATAAATTAAAAGTTTATAGAATGATGATTAAGGTAGATCTTTTGTTTGTGAATTCACAAAATAACCTCCTCCTTCTTCTTTTCTTCTTCTTCTTCTTCTTCTTTCCCTTCTCCTTCTCCTTCTCCTTCTTTTTCTTCTTTTTCTTCTTCTTCATTATGGATACAATGCAAAAATATTAATTAGGTTTGGTGCTCCATGATCCATAAATCAAAAGTATAAGTTGCACAATAAATGTGGATACTATTTTAACATAGAAAATATTATTACTCATAATGAAATTTCTTAGATTTACATATTGCTCTCAATTTTTAATCTTCTCGTTTGGAGTTATAAACTTCTTCTTTCTACTTTCATTATGAATATCTTTGTTTGCCCTCTTAAAATATTAATTTTCTAAGGCAATTGTGTTTAAAATTTTACTTCTAAGTTCACCAAACTCTTTCCTAAAATACCATGTGCAGTGCCATGGTTTGGGTTTCAGAGCCTTTGTTAACTCGAAGTTCACTGGAAATCACGTCAGGAAAACCATGACCTTCCTTCCTCTCCCACATTATTTAGCTAAGTAGCAGATGTGTTGGCTCATCCTCTTCCCAGGATGAATTTTAGGCAATGGTTTAGCTTGAAATCCCTTCTGCTGTGTCTCCTGCACAAGAACTTGTGAAGAACCAGCAGCAGAATCCTCGTCAGGGGGACAAGGGTGTGACAAGCCTTGGAGGGCTGGGGTGGGGAGCAGACTCTGTCTGCAGGGAAGAGGAAGAGACAGGTGTTATCTCACTGCTATTATAAATTCATAGGACAGCTTGAGAATGAAACTGATGGTGCATTGAACATTGATAGAATTGTCGTGATGGCCTTAGTAACGGTGCAACTTTTGACAGAGGGAATGAAATTTGTTAAGAAACTAACCTAGTTTTGGTATTTTCCTCTCCCAAAAATGCTGTTCAGAGTAATTACAGTGCATGCAGTTAAGACATGGAGCTTATAGCTGCTCTCTGTACATCATAGATGCCAACTAAATAGCCAAATAACAGCTTTTTTTTTAATTGTAAGAAGAGTTGTATCCAAACATTAGCATGAACTTGAACTGTTCAGAGCTTATATCCAATTTTTTTTTACAGCAGATTTTTAGAGCCGTTGACCTGGAGAGCGTCCTGGTGTTCCAGGGGATAGCATTCCATTTTTCTCTTCACACATAATGAGCAGTGAACTCCTTGATTGTTGTTGTCTGTTCCCTCTACTGAGAGACCACTGCAGCCAACAAATCCAGCGTTTCATGCTGCAATCTAAACAGAGTGATGCATTGCAGGTGCTTTCCTCATCTCCTCACACCTCTCAAAAACATTAGGGGGATTTTCAACTTCCTATTCAACTTTTAAATGGAGAGTCAGGTCAGTCTGTGGATTAGAAAACTAATAAATCTTCTGACTTCACTTATTGTACGAGTATCCAGCTAATATCTGCTGTTATCCTGGCTTGTGGCGCTGGCCGCGTTGACCTTGTTTCAGGCTGGGAGAGTGATAGCTTAATGAATATATCTAAAGACCCATCACAAATTGCAAGCAAAGAAAATGTCACTTCTCTGATGTTTGTGTATAAAAATCGGCCCTTAAATTGCTTTCTCTCTTCATCATTCTTTGTTTGAGTTACCCTGTAGGTGGCCATTCCCAAAGATGGGAGCTCCGGTGCTGTAAATAAAGTCCAGCAGGATGCAAGGTGCTGAAAAGAGTGACTTCACTGGCTCTGCTGCCCCACAGCCGCAGCGAAATGAATGATTGTTGATTTGTATTTAATGCCCAATTTCCTCTCCATTACTACAAACCATGCAAGGCAGACCTCATTTCAGGCTATTCATAGGAGAGCTCAATCTATCCGGTTTCACATCTGCTAAAAGCCCCCATGTCATACTAATTGCAGTCTTCCCCTGGAAAGAATTTGAGTTTTAAGACCAAAGAAAGATATACTTCTTTATAACTAATGCTCTAATCTATACAGTTGCTTGTTTGCAAGATAGAATCATACTTGTGCAGCTCTATTTGTGTTCTAAATGCAAGAGGGACGCAAAAGTACAGAAAACAAGTGTCATAGCTGTACCTTTTCTAAGTATTTTACAAGTGTGTTCCAAATGGAAAACCACAGTGTCTCTGCCCCTATTTCTGTGCCACAGCAATTACTTCTCCTTGGCCCTTGGCCTGTGCACCACCACAGAGCACAAGTCAATATTTGTGCTCCTTCTAAATCAAAGGAGATGACAGATTAGCTCGAGACAAATAAGCCAAATTAGCAGTGTAAGCCTTCAAAGGGTATTTTACCTTGTTGTGTCCAATCTGCTGTTTTTACAGGGAACTGTGCACATGTCCTCTTTTATGATCAACCCCAATCTTAAAAATAGGTTTTTGTTCCACTGTTTCTACTGAAAGCTTATTCCAGTAATTGCTTGAGGGTTTTTAAAATATTTTTCTAAGTTTAAAACAAATGCATTATCACCAGCATTATCCATGTACTCTTCTACATAATTGTGCTACAGCTTGCACTTCCCTTCCTTAGCTATTGCCTTGGATGTAAATACTCTGGAAGTGAATTGGAGGGACCAGAGCTATTAATTCTCTAGGCAAAGGAACTGACAATGATTCCCCAAGCCCTCCAAGCTCCCTTCCCCATCATTTTCAAGGGAAGCTTTCTGGAGCAGAGGTACAACAGACCATTCCTTCTAGGATGACACATTCAACCCTGTATGTTGTTTTCTTAAGTGGTCAACAGCAGATATTTAAGGAAGGCATAGGAACCTGTCAGCCATGGAATTATGCTCCTCAGCTGCAGCAGTCTGCAGGTTAAAGAATTCCTGACCCAGAGTTGGTTTCTTGTTGTTTAATAGCCCTTGATGAATTTGGAAAGTCACTTTTCAATCCAGGCAAGCTTCTGGCACTCAGCAGCACAGAAGCTGCTCTTCTGCAGCTTGATACACAAAGACTTGCTGCTTTCTGTTTGTTTTAAACCTGTTTCTCACTAATTTCATTTGATGTTCCCTTTTTTTTCCTGTTATAGGAGGTAGAGAACAGTGGTTTATTATTCTGTGTCACAATTTGCCAAGTCTCTCCCCACTTCTTGCAGTTCTCTTAGTTATTATAAAATATAGGGATCTGCTATATTTTGTCTCAAGCCTTTATAATGATCAGCTTTTCTTTATGTTGCATTTTATTCTGCTTTCCATGTATTTTAATTTTTTTTTTTTTTTATAAGGAATATGCTGAAGCCAGTAACACATTGCTATTCACTGAATATCTGATGTTACATCCAATGTAAAAAACTCAAACTAACCAACTTAAAGGCATGACATTCATTGCTGTTCCTTCAGTCTGGGCTGAGAATGGTTTGGATCTCCTCACCTTTTTTTGAGGCTGCTGGGGCTTCTCCCCTGTTTGATGGAGCTCTCTTTGCCATGAAGCACCAAGTTTCATGTTCAACATCATTACTCTGAGTGACAGCAGAGATAAATTTCCTGTACTTTACTGAGTTTTGCTCAGGGCTGCCCAAAGTACTTCCCTTTCTTCATTGCAAAGGGGCTTTTTCTTGAAATAGATCTTCCCCTTACAATAGAGGCTGAAGTCCTCTGCTTTAACACCATTTGCAAGCTCATGCTCCCCTTTGGTAATTCTCCTACCTCCCTTTGTTTCCTGAAACCTTAAGTCATGGTATTGATGCCTGAACAAGGCATCTAGCCTAAAACAGAGGCTAGACAAAATTTGGAGAATAAAAAGCAGTTAGATTTATTAAAGGCCTTCAAGGTGCATTTAGGGCAGACAGATACTACTAGAGAAGCTACACCCAAAATGGACAATGAGTCACGAGTTTTTAATATTTTATAAGTTCTGTCCATTAACATACTGAGCCTTAATCCTCCAATTACAGCTTCAGGTGATGATGTCAATTACTCCGTTTGCTCCACCCAATTCACTGTTGTTTGTATATTTTGGGGCCCTGAGGCAGCAAAGTGTCCTTGGATCTTGAGTTTTAGAGGAATTGTTTTGTCTAAAAAATGCTGGGAACACAAGTTTTAGCACTCCATGTGGAGTCCTTATCCACACACTAAAATTACAGATACGCAAAAAATACAGCAGCTAAAATCCTAAGACATCAGTATTGTTTGGCCACTCATCTGTATTATACCTTATTTGCTTTGCAGTTGCTGTTTTGCAGTGAGTCTTTATCTCCCTAAGTACATTTTTTTCTCTATAACATTTTATTTATCCACGTGGTGCAAGTTCCTGCAAGTCTGGCATATCTCAGTGGCAAGAGGTTCCAAGCTTTCTCTGCATCCAGGACACATCTTTATCTGGGTTACCTGGACCGTGTGTTCTCTGTTTCCATTGCATTCACCAGGATTTTGGGCTCCACGGCCTCATTCACTGGTCTCTGCCACAATCAAAACCAACAACTGCTTCCATCACGTTTTGGAAACTGAAAAGCCATTCAGAATAATAAGCATAGAGGATTTTTTAACATTTGAAATAACCATTTCCTCCCTTAGGGTGAGGATTTTTGTGCTTTTTTGAAGTGTTGTTCCATACTGTAGCAATTATTTTCCTTAATTTTTTTAATAAATGAAAATGAAGTTATCTGGCTTTCTGGCTTCTAAATCAGAAGACAAAGTCAGGGGTTTACTCCTTCAGGCTTTATTCTCACAATTAGGTGGTGTTGGAGAAGAGTTTCTGTTGTTAGAGCACCAACTGTTAGAGAGCAATATGAAAACCATGTGTCTGCTTTATACATATGGATATTATAAATGAAAGATCTTATATCAGCCTATATTACCTATATTACATATTGACTTATATTGCATGGCAATTTCAGTTTATTTGAGTGAGTACTTAACTGTTGAATGCGTGCCCAAGTTTTCACAGTAAGCCATTTCCCCTTTTTGGTTGGATTTATTCTTGAAATGGGAAAAAAGAACTATCCAATTGTGACTCAAGGAACAAGACATGTCAATGGCCAATTGTTTTGTGGTTTCTTTTTAAAATTTCCTTCAGTTTTAGAAAAACATTGCATCATATAACAAACTGCATAAAACAAATTGTATAAAACAAAACTGAGATTTTCCTGTTGCAAATAAGGTGTAGCCTGTTGGAATCTGGGGACTTTCATAGGCACTTATTTGCAGATGTTTTAGGCCAACATTCAAATACCCAAAAGAATACAATTTTAAATTTCATATGATATTCTGTACTGAATAATTTCCTTGAGCATGCTTCAAATACAGCAAATTATTCAACACATAAAAGCCTTTAAAAAAAAGATTTGTACTCCCACATGATCATTTGCCTGTGAAATGCATGTTATATTTAGTGCTTATTTATATTACAGTGAAGTGAAGTGAACCCTGTAGATGCCCCAAACTAACAGCGTTTTGGGAACTAAACTTTTTGGGAAAATAATAAAAATAAGTTTAACTCCTTTGCAAGCTATGAATTGTGGAGGGGAACATGTCACAATGAGAGGAAACACAACAAGAGAAAAACCCCACAAGCAGAACTGAATCAATCAAGAACCTGAGTGATAATTATAGAATCACAGAATCACTGACTGGTTTGGGATGGAGGGACCTTAAAGTCCATCCAGTCCCATGCCAAGGGCAGGGACACCTTCCACTATCCCAGGTTGCTCCAAGCCCCATCCAACCTGGCCTTGGACACTTCCAGAAATCCAGAGGCAGCCACAGCTTCTCTGGGCACCCTGTGCCAGGGCTTCACTACCCTCACAGGAACAATTTCTCCCCAATATCTAATTAAATCTGCCCTCTTTCAGTTTGTACCCATTACTCCTTTCCCCCTTGTCCTGCCACTCCATCCCTTGTCCAAAGTCCCTCTCTGGCTTCCCTGCAGCCCCTTTAGGCACTGGCAGGGGCTCTGAGGTCTCCTCAGAGCCTCCTCTTCTCCAGGCTGAACAGCCCCAGCTCTCCCAGCCTGGCTTCATAAGGGAGGTGCTCCAGTCCTCTGATCAACTTTGTGGCTTCCTCTGGATTTGCTCCAACACTTCCATGTCCTTATGTTGGGGACACCAGATCTGGAGGCAGTAACTCATCTCACATGTACAATATATGGAACTGTGTGTGTCTGGTCCTTTACATTTTTTACACTGTCCTTTTGACTATCTTTGGGTGTTCTGCCATACAAATTTGATGTTCCTGGAAAGGATGTTCTTTTACACCATTGAGGGTTACCTGAAGTACATCAGCAGGATTAGGGCCATTGTATATGATGATGTTTCTGCACCTTCTGTGTAAGGTGTGGTTAAGCATTTTTTAATTTGGGGATTTTTTCACTGGGAAATCCCAGTCTAGCTTCTAAAACACTGGATTTGCTCCTATTGCGCAGTGATAACAGAGAACAATAATCTGAAGTTATCCAAGGAACTCTGATGCAAGTTGTTAAAGCTGCTTTGCTCTGGTTTTTGCTTTTGTGAGGAAACGTGGAATATTGTCAGCAGGCAATATATGTGCTTCAGTTAAAAAATATTCCATTAAGAAAATAGTTCGGGAATGTAATATGATCAGACACATAGCACAAACTTGGAATATTGTGTCTCAGTATCACAAAAAAAGAGTGTATACTGTTTAAATAAAAGTCTTTGTCCCTGAGACAATACAGGCAGTTCAGTATCATTCAAATTCCTTATTAAATAATTAATTAGGACACTAAAGAGAGCCTGCCAGTTCAGCTGGAGTTCATGGCCAGGTGTCTTAGTTGCATCACTGATTTCCTTTCATATAAGGCTCATGCTTGCTGCGTCCAACACATTGAGCTTATATGTAAAGGAAGAATGTTTTTATAGAGAGAGATACAAACACATCATAAATCATACGTCATTGAGAATTTCTTGGTACTCTATGGTTTATGAGTCACAGCTGTTGAAAAGCTTATGATGAAAAAGTGATGCCTAAGAAATGGCTGCAGAAATATGAGTTGCAGTTTATTATTATTGTTTTTTTTTAAATATGGCAGAGTTTTGATCCTCAAATTAATTTCATTCAGTTACAGAAATTGTATAAACCCAGCAAGAAAATACATGCAGGAATGGATATGGGCCAAAGTATTTCCTCTGAATATTATTTCTATCTTTTTTGCAAATGTTCTTTACCCTGATGGGTATCACAAATGCCATTTCAAAGGTATTTACTTTTAAATGGCATGAGATTTTTTTCCCTTTCCAGTATTTGCTCTTTGATGCAGAAATCCAGTTTTAATATCAACTGGAGAAACTTCAAAAATTTGCCAGCATTCTGTTGCCTGATTGTTCTTGATTGTTTGAAGTAGACTTTTGGTAGATGACTGCTTAACCTTTTACAAACTCTAATTCCTTGTACCAGGAATGCCCAAATTCTTTACATTCATAAACCCTTCAGCAAAAAAACAATCCAAAAACATAAAAATAATTTATCATACAGAAAAAAGATTTTTCATCTGAGCAATGGAAGTCAGTATTGTCAGAACTGCTTCAGAATTCTGTGGCTCTCAGTGAGAGAAGGAAAAAGGTGATGTTGGGTGATGTGGCATCACGTACTCGTGATGGCACCTGCATTGATAGTTCCTACAGTGATGTCAAGAAGTACTGAATTGTTAAGGTCTAAAGATTTTCTTCTGAAGAGCCATGGGAGCTCCTTGTATTCTGGAAACTATTGTAACATTGAGGTTTGCCTGTCAGTCAAAATGCGCCCTGCACGCCCCTTTCCGTTTCATTCCTTTATGCCTATCACTGAGATTTTGATGATCCTAATTTATTTAATATTCACAGAACATTACATCCTTCAATGCATTTCTCTTCACACCAATTCAGGGAAATATAAAGGCATTGCTACCCTTATTTCTTTTTCTGGATGGGAAATTTATGCAAAGAAATAGTATAGAGAGCTGTGTAAGGCATCTGTTGGAAACTGAACGCTGGGAAGGGAATTCTCATCTATTCTTGTCTAAGATGTCTGAAAGCACATGAGCACTTTCATGCTCAGTGGTGAGAATGGAAATGCTTCCAAGAACTTCACAGGACCTGGAGTATTTGCTTGAAAACCACAAAAAGGCTTGGAATAGTAAAAGAAATTATCATACACAATTTTGTAAATTCAATTGCATACATATAAAGTCAGTCTCGTTCTTTAAAATCATGGAATCACAGAGGGATTTGGTTGGAAGGGACCTTAAAGATCATCCAGTGTCAACCCTCCACCATGGACAGGACACCTTCCATAAACCATGTTTCTCAGGACTACTGAGTAAAAACTGCTGGGAAAGCCTTGTCAAGGCATTTCTGGGCTCTCCACAGCCTTGT
The DNA here is from genome assembly GCA_024500445.1 of Entomyzon cyanotis. Classification (NCBI taxonomy): domain Eukaryota; kingdom Metazoa; phylum Chordata; class Aves; order Passeriformes; family Meliphagidae; genus Entomyzon; species Entomyzon cyanotis. Next base: position 892,360 of record JAKEPQ010000998.1, on the reverse strand, counting down.
AAGGAGTAGTAGAGTCTTTGTTGTGGTTTCTTCATAGAAGGTAACTGTGGAATTGCTGTCTGGAATGAGTCAAAGAGCTTTTTGTGCTCTAGATCCAAGTTCCCACCTTTTTCCTTTGCACAGTGCCAGCTCTCAGGTGTGGCTCCCAGCTCAGCTGTGGGAGGTGCAGCTCCACAAAGGGAGACACAGAAATTTCTGAGATAGGGAGAAAAACATGGAGAGACCAGGTACGGGGGCTTAACAGGATGAGGGGATATGACTTTCTAGGATATTGGTGACAACAAGAAGTCTTGAGCCACTGAGTTTAGACCTTTGCATCCTCTATACTCCGTAGTTGTTTGTGATGACAGGACAGTTTTTATCAATATACATTATTTTAGGATCTTAGGTTTGATACAGAGGCAGAGATGCAAAGAATAAAGCTGGAAATATTGTCCTTCATGAAATCTAATATATTTTGTTTTATGTGAAAGTCACAAAATATTTTTTTTTAGTCTTTTTATTTCCCTTGGCATGTCCAAAGATATGACTGTCCAGTGCTTGTCTTGGATCAGGTCATCTGTTGATGTTTTCATTTGTGTTGAACATCTATAAGCTGTATGATCAATAATCACCTTTTCTTCATGCAATCAGAGGTTAATCCCTTCCACTCAAGAGCCTCTGAATACACCAAGAGGCAAGGAACTGTGTCATACATTTCAGAACAATTGTACACTGAATTTTACGTCCTCCAAAGGGCAATCCCTGGGGTTTTGTATTTCAAGTTGTGCTTCAAGGCTGCTACTCCGTGCTCAGTTTCCCTCTGTTTCCTGAAAAGAGAGTTTCTGACTTTTCTAAATATGCTTGTTCTTGTGCTTTGTGAGATGTTTGTAATTTCCCTGGAAAGCCTCTTCTCTTATGGGACACGTGTGCAAATTAAAATTAGCAAGACTGGCTGGATCACTGGTGGTCAGGACTGAAGAGGACCCACACAAAAAGCAGTTGTATAAACAACTATTGCAACTGTCCTGGGCTGGACATCAGCCTGGGGGTTCTGGGATCAAAGCTTTACTCCACTTTGTAAGGGAAGAAGAGAGAGGTATTCCCAGCTTGCTGAAGGTGAAGCTGACTTCCAGCAAGATGGACCAGATGCTCCCTGAGGATCCCTGCCTGGCTGCCTGTGGGAGGATGATGCTGGTTTTTCCTCTTGGTTGACTGAGGTACCACAGAAGAGTCAGGGTTTTCTTTCATTTGTTGTGCTGACCTGTCCTGCTGCTCCTGTTCATTTCCAGGCCAGAGTGTGAGGGAGGAGATCTGCACTGAGGAGCCTCTGGGATTTGTTGTCCAGAGCTGGCAAAAGGAAGGAACAGCCTTTGCCCTTACTTTGGTTATCATGTACTCCTCAAGCCATGTTGGGTGAAGGAGGGGACTTACATCTCTCTTAACCCAAAAACTATACCCAAATCTGAGGTTTTTAGTCTTGGTAATCTTATGAGCACTTTTCAATTCTGTCTGAAGGTGATGCTTTTTCTAAAATTAATTCAGGAAAATATCATGTTCTTTTTCTCCTTTTTTTCTTCCCCCCCCCCCCCCCCCCTTTTTTTGTCTTCTGCTCATCCCTGTAGAAACAGTTGTACTGACACAATGCAGTGATCTTGTGTGGTGATGTTACAAGTCATGGAAAAACTCAAGTTCTTGAATTTTATTTCAATAAAAATGAGATTTGATGGACATCTCACATTTGGATTCCCTTTTCTGACTCTATTTCAAGTAGTTTGGGCTTTCCTCTTTTTTTCTTAATGTAAGAACAGACCCTAAACCCCGTAGTTCAGACATATTTATAGCACGAGACTTACTGGGTTTATGGTTGAAGCAGTGCAGGAAACAACTTATAGAAGTTCCTTAAATTTAAAATACTCCACAAATTAATTGGATTGTATGTCTATTTTGACTAATCCAGCCAATCCACTTGAAAGGTTTTATGAGGACTTACTGATACAAACCTGCTGAAGTAAAACTTTCAGGTAACAATTTTATTTTTTCTTATGGAGTGGTACTTTTTAGGATTTTTTTCAGGATCCTCTTATATTTCCCCTTCAGTTTTGCTTTTAAGAATAGTTCTAACCTTGTTTGGACCAAACTCTGAAAAAGAGTTAAAATAACAGGAATATTTAAGGTTTGCTTCATGACACAAATAAATATTGGAGCTGCACAGAATGTCTGAACTTCATGCAGGGCCAAAAGGAAACAAGAACTTTGTGATCATGGTGGTGGCTTGACAAATCTCTTGGTTAGATGTTTTCATAAAAGGAAATAATTTGTCTTATTTCTTTATTTACTGTCCCACGTGATGCTGAGTTTCAAGGAACTGTCAGCTTGCTGTGGTTTCTTTCTTTTCATGACAGACAAAAGACAAAGAAATGTTGAAATTGAAAACAGTCATGTTTCTTGCATCTCCCTTTTTTTTGCTGGAGCCAATGAATGCCCAAAGGATATTATAATGGATGGGTGTCACTTTACAAAAGGGCCTTGGGTTGGCTTATGCTTTTCAGTGTTTCAGCTTTTCACAATTCAAATTTACTTTGAATTTGACAGTGATTTTTTCGCTGCCTCAAGTAAAGAACAAAAAATACTTCTAATTTCCATCAGTAAAAGTGAAAAGGAACCACATTGCTGAGGTCTTTTGAACGTGGAAAAGGTTCAGACAGCCCTGGAAATTGATCCAGGATTTATCCTGTGGTGCAGACATTTACTACCTTGTTGTCTTCCAAATAATAAATAATGAAAATACATGATTTGTACAGTCACCATGATCAGCATTCATTTGTACAGAATGAAAACAGGCTGCTTTGGGGTATTTATACTCTTTGTATCTTGCCTTGAAATGGAATTGGAATAGCTGGGGTCCCTAATGATATTTCTTCATACCAACACTTTCAGCCTGCAGCACCCAGCCCCTTTTATCCCTTGGTGACAGACGAAGGGTCCAGGAGCTCTTCCATGTGCTCCTTCTGGGTAACTCTGGAGAAACTTGCTTTGGCACTGCTGGCAGCTTTGCTGCTGCAGCTCTGTGCAGTTCATCCCCTGTGTATCAGAGTGTGCAGCCCTGGGATCTGTGCGCTCTGCCCAAAGCTAACACTGGGCAGGGCAGATGAGGCAATGACACATCTTTGGTCTCAGGGACTGAGCAGCCCTGGCTGTTGGAGGACAAGGAAGCAAACCAACAATGCTAAAAGAGGTGATTAGCCAAGTCCTGTGTTTGCTCCTTTGCAAAAACCCTCCTATAGCCTGCTCATGGCCCCAGACACTACAAAACAGATATTGTTGGTAGAGATTATGAATTCCACTGCTCTTTACGGTGTGTATCTACTTTTCTATCTGTATATGTTGCAATAAAACAACATGCACAAGGTTATAAAAATAGCCTGGAAGTGATTGACATGCTAATAATGCTCAATCAAGTCAATAATGCTCGTGTAACAAGCTCCTGAGAAAATAATATTTTTGGTCAATAACACGCTTCTAAAAAATGAACTGTTTGTTTTTAATTAACCTCATATTTAGCCATTTAGTCATGCCATGTCCATCAAGCACAGTAGAGAAAAACACGTGCTGTCTTGAACCACTGTGTTGTTGCCTTAAACTTTCTTCCTCCTTGGCTTCCTCCTCTGCATTCCACCTCAGCATGCTTGGGAGGATTGAGGCAAATCATGGCTTGTCATGTTACTTCGAATTCAGTGCTTCTCCTTTGTAAGAAGGGTGTTAGGTGATTCATCTGTGACAGAACATCCCATTATGTTGTGACAGACTGTCAAAGTGAACCTGCTGTAAGTACTTAGCAACAGTATAGTGCTTCTAATGTGTCACTTGACTCCTTTTCTTTTCTCTCTCTTTTCTTCCTTTTTTTTTTTTTTCCACTAAAGGCTGACAGGTTTTAATCCATTAAGTGATCCAAAAAAACAGTGTTTGGAATTGTGTAATGCTCAGTAAAATTGAGCAGGACAGACAGTGCCCACATATTCCCGACAGGGAGGAGGATGTAGGTCCTGTGGTCTTTAGACTCTTATTGTCACATGATGTTAAGAAGTACATTGAGGGGTTTTGTTTCCTTTGGGGCTTGTTTGGGTCTTCTAAAGGGAAAATTATATGTTATCAGGGGAAGGATTTTTAAAAAGAAGATGGATCCTTATCCCAGATATGAGGGAGATCCGAAATAAATTCTAACAATTGTGAGATTACTTTCAGATATGTAATTTCTTGTGCTGTTCTGTTTCTGTGCTTATTTGCATTTAATGTTTTGGTTAGGCAAGCTCTGGAGCTCGGGTTCCCTGGCTGCTGCTCTGCTCCAGGGACTTCACAGTAGCCCTTTCTTCCTTGCACAGGGCTTGTGATTAATTACAGCATCCTTCCAGCCCTCTCATTAAAAACAATTTATTGAACTTACCAGCACAATCATACTCTGTGTGGCTGAATTCAGATTAAAAATAGGGGTGTGAAGTTGAACTTCAGACAACTCAGAGACCCCTGGCTGCTGAGCACTTTTGTAAATGAGGAGTCTTAATTAGGTGCCTAAATATCATGTCAGGAGCCTGTCATTAAGTAATCAGTTTTTTGACAGTTTTTGTGTCCTCGTGTGCTCACCTGTGCTCACCCTGAGGTCACAGAGACTATGGGAAGCCTCACCTTGTTCTAATGCCAAACCCACTTATCTTCCCCGCAGTCAGTAGTAAATTGATAACTTACAAAAAGATCTGGCTCGTGGTTTTGACAAACCTTCAGTAGATGACATTCATCAACCTGCGATTACTGAGTGACATGCTTAAAACAAGAAAAATACTGAAGGTTAAAGGGAAGGCAGAAATAGGAATCAGATGTATTTTTAATATAAAAATGAGACCTGCTTAAGCCTTCAGTATTTTTATAGAATCATGGAGCAGGGTGTGCTGGAAGGAATGCACAAAGATCATCCAGTCCAACCCCTGGCCCTGCGCAGACACCCCAACAATCCCACCCTGTGCATCCCTGGCAGCATTGTTCAAATGCTCCTAGAGCTCTGGCAGCCTTGGGGCTGTGTCCATTCCCTGGGGAGCCTGGGCAGTGCTTGAACACCATCTGGGGGAAGAACCTTTCCCTGATCTCCACCCTAACCCTTCCTGGCACAGCTCCAGCCGTTCCCTGTGTCCTGTCCCTGTCCCAGGGAGCAGAGCTCAGAGCTGCCCCTTGGGAGGAGTTGCAGCCCCTGGTGAGGTTTGACCTCAGTCTCCTCCTCTTTGTCCTGAAGATGAGAAGTGAAACCTTCTTCCCACTCCAATCCCACATGGGATGAAGGCTGCAGAGACTGGAATTCCATGTAATCCTGGTTTAACTGATTTTGCATGGCATGTAGAATAGGATCCAGTTATACGTAAGTTTTGACCAGTGCTTAACAACATTTGATCACACTTCCTAAGGTTTTGATTTTTTGATTTTGAGATTTTTTTTTAAAATATCTCAAATTTTTAAGTGGTGTTCAGGAGAGGATGGAGAGAGGGAGCCATAGGTGGGTCAGAGTGGGCTGCTACTGGCTTTGAGTCATAAATGTGCTTTCTTTCTGCAGTCAAGATCTGTTAAGACCATGTTTTTCCATTGCTGGCTGAAGTAAAGGCTTTGAAAAACTATTTCAGGCTCATTTCACAGCAAACCGAGGAAACCAGAGATGAAATCAGGTCAATATGTTTTGTAAAATAAATAATGGGTCAGTGTGCAATTTTTCAGCTCTTTTTAACAAGGTAAGGCAACAGCACACAATTTGCATTGTACTGAATGAGGCAAGACCAGGATGGAAGTATAAGTCGGGAAAGAATGGCAGAAAAAATGCTTTATCTGGTTAACAAATAAGGTGCTGTTCTAAAGGAAACAAAATAAAGATTTCAAGAAAAGCATATTCTCAGTTGTCTGGGCTGTTTTGAAACGAAGTTGTTCAGACATTTTTTGATTTGTTCTCTCTATCTATAGACCTGTACATACTTTGGTCTACATTGTTCTTGCTCCTGCATTTTTTCTCTCTTGCGTATGAGTTTGATAAAATTGTGAAATCTGGTGGATATATTTTTTTTAATACAAGTGATATGACTTCCTTTCTAAAATGGAGCAGTATCCATTAATGAAGTGATTTTCATGTGTTGTGTTTCCTTGTGATATATTTGTGCGCACAGAATGGAGAGGAAGTGTTACACTCTGAGGAATCTAAGGAGAACATTTGTGGTTGCTTTATTAGTATGATGCTTATTTTTCTTTTTTCTGAGTCAAGCAGAATGTCTTTTCTACCTGTTTCAAAGAAAGAAAGGAATATTATGGTAATTCATCCTTTAATCACAAAACTCTGTTTGTTGTACCTCTACTGCTGTTAATTACTCCACTGGTTTGTAAATCTGACCACTTCATCTTCCATGCAAACACTAAAAACAAGTTGTCTGCAATAATATTTCCAGGGGAAAAGGAAACTCAGGTTGCAGTTAACATCTTGTGGGCTGAATTCACATCTAAAATGTGCCTGGGGAAAGCAGGGGATCACAGAACCACTAAGGTTGGAAAAGACCTCCAAGACCATCAAGCCTGAATCTCTGGTCAGATCATGTAGAAGAAGAAATTCTTCCCTGTGAGGGTGGTGAGGCCCTGGCACAGGGTGGCCAGAGAAGCTGTGGCTGCCCCTGGATCCCTGGCAGTGTCCAAGGCCAGGTTGGACAGGGCTTGGAGCACCCTGGTATAGTGGAAGGTGTCCCTGCCCATGGCTGGGGTGGCACTGGATAGACTTTAAGGTCCTTTCCAACCCAAACTCTTCCAGGATCCTTAGATTCCATTATTTACCTCAAATATTTTTCTGATCGTTCAGCTCTCACCTCCTGCAACAGGGTGAGTTCTGGACAGGAGTATCTATGGATACTTTTGGTTTTGCTCTCTCTATCCATAAACATGTGCTTTGGCCTGTGTGCTTCCATTTTTTGTATTATTTGGCAATATGATGTTCTTTTTATGTTCTTTTTCTAAAAGAATGAACTTAAGGTGACAATAAATTGATACTGTATTTGATCTAATCTCTGCCTCTTTAAAGCAGAACTTCAGGTTGCATTCTTAACCCCAAATTTCCAAATTAAAATTTATTAAAATTTTAAAATATAGATTTGTGACATTTAAATGGAAAAAACCCCCAAAACTCAACCCAAAAACCAGGAAGCAGAGAAAACATCTTAAGGAAATGCTGAATAGCTGTAATTAACATTGACCTGAAGTTGAAGAAAGCCAGCAAAAGACTGGTAAGTCTATTTAGCTTTTTTCCAAGACATGGTGTCTTCCATCTTTACAAATACTGAACTAAAAAATATTCTGATCAGCAAGACTTGGGCTAATACTGGACTTCCAGGCTTGCAGAAGTGGGACACCTGTTGGGATTTGGCCTGGGTTTTCTTTCCGGTTGTTGGTGGTTTTTTAGTAAAAAAGAATCATTAAAGCAGATCTTGTTTCAAACCTTAAGAATGAGCTGACCATGGATTACAAACACAGTGAGAGAGCAGGCTCAGCTTTATGTCCTGAACTCATGGAAGGCTCCAGAAGGCAAACAAACTATGGTGGGGTGGGACCAGGTGAAGGTTGTCCACAACTGGCCTTAATTTCTAAAGAAAGCTGCTGAAGGTGGACTAGAACAAGTCGATTCTCAAGGTATTTAATTTGAACGAGGATTTTAAGTTTGGTTTCTTATTTATAGAATCAACAGTACCAGCCTGGTACTGTCTGGACTTTAAAGGGGATGAGAGTTGCTGACAGGGCAAGGAAATGGAATACTTAGATTTTGCTTGCAGATGCAATAAAGTCACATGCCCTTAAAAAAGATGTGAGGCAGAGAGTAGGCATAGAGCCTGTTAGCTTGCACTGAGGACTGACTAAAAAAAACTCCAGCGTGAGTTTCACAAACAATTAACTGTGACACTTCCGTAAATTTTGAAGAGCTGTGATACTCAAATAATTTTAGTAAACGCAATTTAACTGCTATGTTCTCTTTTTTTTGAATTTGCTTCCCATCACTAGTGATTATCCAGATTTGTGTGCCTGCACAGGAGTTCCTCATTGATCTGCTGCTTTTACACCATTATCCATTTTACTACATCTTGTATAGCAGCAATCCATAGTATCTTAAGCTCTAGAATGGAGTCTCAGCTCTGTACAATAGACTTACTGTTGAAGTCAGTGATATAAACTGATTTAAGCAGCAGCAGGTCCATTATGAGGTGAAGCCAACAGAGAGAAAAGGCTCTAATAGCAGTGTAAGTCTATAATTAAAATATGCAACAGAAGCACATGGCACACACTGGTAGATACTACTAAAATGTACTTTTCTGTATGATGAAAAGGAAGTTCTGGCAGGCTCTGAATAACTTGTTCTCCATTTATGCAGGCTAATGACCATGGATTAATTTTACTTATTGCTATTATTTTCTTATTATTTTTCTAACTACAATTCCATATAAATGCTGGAGAAGTATATATTTTTCACATGTGTCTGTGGGATCTAACTGAGTTAGGTTTTCTTCCTGAAATTCAGTTAAAAGGTATGCTATGTCTTAGACATATCATTGTCGTGGTTTTGATTGGCCCAAAACATCAGTAAAGTATTTTTAACATCTCGGAGAAATTTAGACCCCTCAGAAGCTGTTGTAGTAGGCCTGAAGAAGTGTCTGAGGGGTGGGGAGTGGCACAAAGATGGCTCCTGTGTGTCCTGAGTGCAAGTTCTGGAAGTTTTTCGCCAAGTCCAGCAGAGCCAATCTCTGATAGCTCTGAAAGTGATGGACATGCTGCCGGCCAAGTTTGGGCCAATTAGAGATGTTAGTTACGCCTCTGTGAAAACATACTTAAGAAAAATTCAAAACAAGGTAGGCATGCACTTCATTGTAGTTGGAGGAGGAGGAGGTGGAAGTAAAAATATGTGAGGGGAGAACAGCATAGAGATGCCAAGGTCAGTGAAGAAGGTGGGGGAGGAGGTGTTCCAGGCGCTGGAGCTGAAAACCCTCTGCTAGCTGTGGTGAAGGCCATGGGGGAGCAGGAGGTTCCCCTGCAGCCCATGGAGTCCACAAGGATGCAGAAATCCACCCACAGCCCATGCCAGAGGAGCAGGTGGATGCCTGGAAGAAGCTGTGATCCAGTTGGAGTCTCATCTAAAGAGTTAAAACTGCAAAGGCCTTGCAAGGGAGAGAAAGGCCTTTTCCTTGCTCCTGGCATGGAAGCAGCCTGGCCTCAGCTCGGGAGAGAGTCTGCACGTTATAAACAAAAGAGACTCATGTTGCAGCAGAATTCGGGCGGGATGTTGCTCGTGAAATTGAACCCATGCCAAAGAAGTTCCCAGAGGACTGTCTCTCGTAGTAGGGACCCTGTGGCTAAGTAGAAGACCCCTCTCCTTGATGGACTGACCAGAGAACCTCCTGCCCGTGTTGTTAGTTTAGAAAGAAAAAAAGGAAGCGAGCTTAGAAACTGCTTCTTAAGAGGGAGGGGGTGAGAGCAGAAAAACTGTCTGAAAAGAGAGAGAGATAAGTAGAGATAAAGAGTATTTGTAGTGGAAGAATTGTAGTGATGAATAGATCTAGGGATCTGCTCTGTGGACTGAGAAAATACCCCACACCCTGCCCCCCTACCCGAACTGTTGGTTAGAAGAAATAAAGGGGGTCAATAAAAAATGGGTTCATAAGAGGGAGGGGAGCAAGTGAACAAAATAGTGTATGAAATGTTTATTTTTGCCTCTCATTTATGCTTTGACTCAGTTAAGTAATTAAATCACTTTGCAACTTTAAGTTTAGAGCCTGTCTGCCCTTTCTTCCATGCATCCTCCTACCAGTGTCCTATCTCACTTAACTCATGAGATTGATGTGTGTGTTTACAGGTTTTTTTTCTTTCCCCTCTCCTGCACGTCTGCAGCAAGAAAAAGTCAAGGTGCCTGGCGTTTAGTCAGAGTCAAACCCCGACAATCATAAAAATACTTTGGCCCATAACATTAAAACTTTAAAATGTTTAGATTTTAGTGAATTCCCTTTTTACTTGTGTAAAAATGGGCTTCGGGGTCACGCTGCACCAAGAGTCTCTAAATGATTCCTGAGCTGAACAGAGCAACATGGAACTGTGTTGTACTTGAAATCTTGTCTGTTTTAGAAAAAGGAATGATTGTCATTAATAAAAAACTTCCTTCAAGTTCAGTGGGTTTGGATTAAACAGTAGTGACTTCTATATAATGAAATATTTGTGTGTTGATACAGCACCCAATGCCTTTGATCACCTATGATGTTGGCAGGTGTTCCACACTGACTTCATGTTTTCTGAACAGGATGAGAAGTTCTGTGTTAGCAAAATGTCCAATTCTTGAGTCAGGATGGAACAATGCTATGAATAGAAAATATCTACAAATTTACAATAAATGAAAATGCATCTGCATCTATTGGGTAAGTGGGTGGATGAATACTTTGGGTTCTAACATTTAATTGTATTCTTATGCATCACAACCCGCAAAATCTCAATTTTTTTGACCCAAGGTAACCCAAGAAGAATATTACTCGAATCTTCTTTTAAGGGGTTTGCATTGTTTTCAGATAAGCTGCTTCCTTAAGATTTATTGCCACAAGTTTCAGTATTTCCATTATGAATGAGCCATTTGAGTCTTCTGTAATTCCAAGGGTTTTATATATAACCATATCTCTGATTAACAGCAGATTTCAGTGACAAGCAAAACAAGGAATTCTCTTACACTTGGTGCTTGTAGGAATTCAAATTACATAATGGCTCGGTTATGAAATAAAACAACTCAATAAATATTCTTGATCTTCTGAGCAGACCATGCTTCACACGACACCTTGCAGTCTGCAGGCTGAGGCTGCTTTGCATTTTCTAGGACTTATTTTTATGATAATGAATTTTCATTAAAATTATAGTCCCGAGGCATCATTTGCTGTCATATGAGCAGAAATGCCATTTAAAGCACTTTAATTATGCTCCATCCATGACATGTACTGTGCTAACACCTGTACTCTTCCAGCTCTCTTTTCTACCCAGGACTGAGACCATCTATTTAGGGAAGATCTCAATCCTAAAACATTCAATAAATATGTGTGGGATTTTTTTTGACCAATAGTGCAGTCAATTCTCAGTGCATCCAGAGGTGAGATCACAGCCTTTCTGGGGTGCTGCCCAAGTAAGGCAGCCACAATGCTCTCAGATTTCAGTATGTCCAATGGGTATAAAAAAGGGTTTGGAAGGCATAGATGAGGGTCAGAATGCTCCTTTCCACTCTTGTAGCATTGTAGAAGCAGAAACACAATTATTTCATCTCATGGACAGACATCTGATGTGGCAGCATTGGAGACTGAGCAATAAAAACTAACTACTCAAGTCACTGAGGTTTCCAAAACTGTGTAATACAAAAGAAGCAGGAGATGAAAAAAGCTTGTAGAGGTAATGGAAGTTTCTCCAAAATGTGTCTGCACCGTTGTGCTGCCTTGTTCTGGTGCCCCTACTGGGGTTGAAGCTCAGGGAACTTTTTCTTTTGCTGCTGCATTTATGAAATTTGGAGCTGTAGAACTGTTCAAATAATGGATATTGTGATTAATTTTGACTACTAGACTGAGCAACAGTTTGGGATGTTCCTGACATTGAGATGCTAATTAGATTTTATGGATTAACTAACCCTGGAGCTCACCGCAAGAAGAGGCACTGACAAAAGGAGCTATTAAATGCAGTGTTCTGATTCCACCCCATTTTAAAGCTAGGTTTTGAGGGGTGCAGAGCTCTTCATATCCCACTTGTGTGAACAAAGATCATGGAGGATGAGCTGATATAGGGGAGGATGATCAAAGCACAGGGACATCCCAAAGGACATCCATGCCTAAGGATAAGAGAAATCCTCTGCTCTCCAGAGTAAGTGCTCACAGTCTTCTGGCTTGACGGGGAGCCCACAGTGGCTCCAACAGCTAGAGGGACTTGTCTTTGAGGGATTCAGCATCTCAAAGCACAGAGGCTAAGCCTCTGTTCTAGGACCTCTTTGTGTGCTACATGACTCTTCGGCTCTCCTCTGGGAATTGGGAATTTCTCAGGATCTTTCTAGTTCTGCAGTATTTCTAGGAGTACTTATGGACTGAATTTCCACCACTACCACCCCAAGCCTTCCTGCTTATTCAACCTGTCCTTTTCAAGAGTGTCTTAGATTATTTTGCGTCAAATTCTTTATTGTAACAGAACTTTTAGTCCTATTATCACCTCTTTTCCATGTCAGGATAGCTCTGCTTTTTCCGTTAATGTTTTTCCAGTGGTTGTAACACCTTGCCCCATGGATAAGTGTGAGGAAAGGGGTTTGACTTCCCTTCTGTGTGGTCCCTCATTGAATAAACACAGAAGCTGGTCGCTGTGAAACACTTTTTGAAACTTTCTTCGTGTCCTGTTTTCCCTCATATACAAACCTCGCCAGTGATTCAGCATTGTGGGGATTTGCATTTCACTACAATTCATTAATACACCATGGAGGACTATAAAAGGAAGAAAGACTTGAAATGCAAACCATGGAGGACTATAAAAGGAAGAAAGACTTAGATTTCTATTCCTAATAAAATATTATTGAAAATACTTACATTCACTTTAATGCAAGAGTAAATTTAATCTCAGTGCATGGAGATGCACTGAGATTTCTTACAGTGCCTAAATGAAGACGGATAACTTTTGGTGGGAAATCTGAGGGGTAAATGACTTCTTTTTCTCAATAATTTTTCTTTCACAACAGTTGCTGATTGCCAACAGCTGGATGACAAAAGGTGTGATCTGCCAACCACAAAATGTAGCATCCTTGTACTAATGAACTCAAAAGCAGTGTATTTCAACAAACACATAAGGAAGAAATATGTTATGTTTGTAGCACAGCAAGATGTTTCTACTTCCAGAAGTGGAAGTTTTGAGGGAGTTGGTCTTTAAAGAGATATTAAATTACTGGAAGGTCTAAAGTAAAATGTTACTTAAGAGAAAACATTTTCAATTTTTACATATGTGTAGGCACAAGAAATTTTCACTCATCAATTTCTGCAAGATGAGAATTTAATCCCCATACTTAAAATTTTTATGTCCTCTACTGGAGGTTTTTACTAGACTGCTTAAATTGTTGCTAGACTGCCAAGTAGATAAGTCAATAAACTGGAAATAAAAACTGCTTTGGCTGTTTTGAGAAGGAAATCCTGAAAAATGTGGGTCTTCTATTTCCTAATGATTGATAGTGATGTACTTTTTTGGTTTATAATCCAGTTTTATAACTGCTTCCTTTTAAGAAAATGGAACTTTATTCTCTTGGATTTCCTTGAAGAATTCTCTCACTATTGCAATGGTGATGTTCTTTACCTCAAACACACTTCAGCCAAGATGTTATTCATAAAAATCATAGAATGCCTTGGGCTGGAAGGGACCTTAAAGATCATCCTCATCATCATCATCTAGTTCTAAATTAGCTTCTGTCTCTGCTTTATGCAGCAGTTTAATGACTATTAAGTTTAGTAAAAAGCTTGGAAAGGTGTAAAGTGCTGTAAGTTCCTTACAAGAGGTATGTTTTACATGAGAAAGGAGAGATCAATGACATTTTTACCTGTCTTTGGGACCTAAGAATGAAGAGTAATATGTTAACATGCTCTCAGTGGTGTAAGTTAGATTTAACACGGCTTGGAAAGTTCCAATGTGGGATCCCAGGAATAGCCTGCAAGGTCATAAAAGTCTTACAGTTTCTCTTGGTCAGAAGGAAAATCGCGAGTCAGTTGAAGTGGGAATCATTCAGGAGTTGCGGATCTTGTCCTGGAGCCTGTCCTGGTGCCAGATTGAGAGGAGCTGTGATGGTGCCTTTTAGCAAATCAAACTCTATATTTCTTGGGAAAAGCTTTGGGGAACACCAACTCCTCTCACATGTGAGTTTGCTGAAGCAAACCCCAAGGTCAGAGCTGTTCCTGGGTTCTGCTTCACACCCAGCTCTGTTGTGTAGCTTTCAGTTTTGGCCTACCTGGAGTCTATTGCAGAGATTAACAGTTTAACTAAATATTTTTGAAACTACATCTGATGCCATATGTCTGGGCTTTGTAGCAAGGCTTTTGAGATAATTTCATATGCTCTCTTCATAAATCAATAAATGACAAGTATAGAAAATATTCTGGGAGAGGTGCAAACCCTCTGGAAACCTCATGTCGGAGAGCAACTGTTTGCAATTCCCTGTCAGGGTGGGAGAGATGCTGAGTGGGCCATGCAAAATTGGTTTACTTTTCACTGTTTGGTTTGCAAATAAGAGATTTGAAAAAAAACCCTGGAAATCTGCAAGTTCGTTGGAGGACAAACTCAGAATCAGAAATTGTCTTGATATATGAGTTTTGGTTATTTATTTTGCCTCTACTGAATAGGCAAATATTGTTGAATGTCTCATGGCAATCCATGGGCTGAGCCCCAGACTTCCAAAAACCACTTGTGATTTGCTTCAACTGAATGTGAATTAGAAATGACTTATTGTTGTGAAAATACAAACATTGCAATAAAAGGTATCAGCAGAACTGCAGAACTGCCAGTGAGATGTGTGATCCCATCTTCTCTCTCTACTTGGCCGTGGAAACGCAAAGACCTTTACTGGGATATCATGTCCAGTTTCGGATACCAAGCCTCCAGTCCAAAGGGCATCAGTGGAAGTGATTAGAAATCTGGAAACCTGAAGTATAAGGAGAGAGCAGGCACTGCCTAAAGAAGAAAATACCTGAGGGAAAACTGTGACATGAAGCATCAAAAAAGCTGTTGCGAGGAAGAAGAGAAATATATTTTTGATATTTCTAACAGACATAATGAGCTATTGTGGTCTGGAGTTGCTGCAGGGAAGGTTAATGTTCCCAGGATAGTGTTGTTGTTGAAGTCATAAGGGTTGTTGGGGATCTCTACCGTTACAGAGGTATTTGATGGGAGGTTAGTCTTGCATCCATCAGGAGTGATGCAGGAGAGCTGGTCCTGTTCAGACAACTGAAAACAGACTGATACAATAGATTGATAATAGGACTAAGCTATCTCTTTGCCACGATTCTGTGATTTTTAAATCAGTATAATAGTTGGTGACCTTTCAATGCTAAATTAATATTTGCAATTATGCAACTTCAGCATCTTGAACCAGGTTGTATTTGGTATAATTGGGAAAAAGTTCTCATTGAGCAGTGTCACATAGCAGAGATTATGCCCACAGCACTTATGGTATAGAGTTGCTCCATTTATCTAGTTGAACATGAAGGATAATTCAAGTATTTATGTTCATATGTTCTTTTCCTCCTCTCCAAGTGCTGGAAAAGAGGAGAGAAATTATATTAAGCTCCTCAACTAAAAGAACCCTGTCATGTGAGTGCACTGCCTGGTTAGCACCAGAGAACCCAGATGGGAAGAGCTTGTCTGCAGACATGACCTCCAGCATTTGTGAAACAACCACTTACTCCCTTTAGGAATGTTTAGTGTGGATGGAAATCCTCTATTATAGTGAAATATGAGCATTACCAATGAATTTATTCCATGTTTTTATCTTAGTAATAATGAATATTTTATTCTACGCTGATACAGGCAGTTCCCAAGAAAGTGAGTTTTATTGAGGTCAGTCTTGAAAGATTTTCGCAAATAGAATATGTGTAAAAATCCATTAAGTGTGCTTAGTCTCTTTAACCTTTATTTTGGAGAACAGTCTAGCAATCAGATGTGTGTGATTTGATTCCCTGCCCATGGCAGGGGAGTTGGAATGGGATGGTGTTTAAGGCTTCTTTCAACCCAAACCATTCTGTGGTTCTGTGTTTAAAATCTTCCTCTTCATTCACTCTTATTGTTTTTGAATGCTCCGGTAACAACTTGTCAGGAATTTGCCATCATTGTTGCTTAATGTCTGTGTATGAACAGGTAAGGATGCAATTTAAACTGACATGGGAAAATCTTCACTTGCTCAGATTCTGGTTCAATGAGGTGGATGCACCTCAGACAGCATTAAACACCTGATCTGTGTTCCTTGCCAGGCACAAGGAATTTGTTATTACAGACATTCCAAGGTGCGTATCACTGTGAGTTGTGAGGGCTTTAACAAATGTGACTGATATGGAAACATTAATGTCATTTCCTAAGAAGGGAGGCTGGGGCTGAGTGGGGTTAAATGACACATCCAACTGTAACAGAGTGGGGAACACAAATGTGCATATTTGGCCAAAGGCAGGATCTGGTGATACTACCTGGCACTGAGAGGGCAGGGGAGGAGCACCTTGCATGTCCAAAAATGCATGTGTTCATTGAATTCCTGAATGCATTTTGAATGTCACTGGTAACCCTTCTGGGGACAGCAAAGAACCCACAGGAGATGAACCGCAGTTTAATTGCTTCATCATGAAAGCTCCTGCTTGCTCATGGTCTGAGGTACCCTCTCAATGCAGTGGATTGTTGTTGCAGTGGGGAGGGAAAAGATTGACAGGTCTTGACACAACACTTGTGGTGATTGTTCTGCATGTGATCCCACTTTTAGTAATGGATTGCAAATCCCAGGAGCATATCTGTGGCTCTACAATTCAATAGTTTATGCATTTACATCTCTGATCCCTCAGGTTTGCAATATGTATTTTGATTAAATTGTAATCCTACTTCTACTTATATATTGACATAAACTGGGAGTTGGAAATGGTGAGACCTGCAGTTAAAAGGCCTGTGTTTAGAACACATAAGGAGTTGGAATATTAAGTATCTATTTGCATACCCAAAGGTTATGTCAGGTGCATGCAAGGAATGTTTTCATCTTCACTTTTGATATTTGATACATAAAATATCAAACTCAGCCATACTTTCAGCATCCTCTACAAATATATTTGGGCTATATTTGTCCAGATGGGACAACATTTTAGGCACCAATATCAAGAGTCAGAATCATAAAATGGTTTGTGTTGGAAGGTACCTGAAAGCCCATCTCATTTCCCCCTGGCCATGGGCAGAGACACCTTCCACTAGACCAGGTTGTTCCAAGCCCCATCCAGCCTGGCCTTGAACACTTCCAGGGATTATCTGACTATTGCTCCCTATTTCCCCAAAGTGCTACTTAGCATGCCTTGCTTGTGGTCCTTAGTTAGACTGAGTGCCAACCTGCTTCCCATCCACCAAAGCTGGTACTTCAGTCCCTGAGCTGTTCCTTCTGGGAACAGCGACAGGAAAGAGCCACCACGACTGCTGGCAGCATCACCATGTTCCTGAGTGAGCTCCAGAGCAAACCCTCCCTTACTGAGGAGATGAGGCTCCCCAGGGTGATGTTCTTCCTGGCATGGCCTGGGACTCCAAGGCAGAGGTGGGTGTGGATGCAGCACTGCCTGGTCATCCTCATGCTGCCCCAGAATTCCCCCAGCAGCACTGGCCCCAGGAATAGAGGTGAAAGGGCTTCATTTACCATCTTAATCAACTTCTACATGGGCCAAAAAGTGAACAGAGTCATCTCCAAAGGGAAGTTTGTAAACAGCATTTGCTCAGCAGGTTTTTGTTGTGGGAACTCCTGCCTGCTCTGTTTTCTTTGTGAGAATAATCAGTGAGGTGTGAACATTCAACAAACTAGGAAACTTTCATAAAATCAGTCAACTTCTTTGTTTCTTGGAAAATTTTGATCTTATTGTTTTTAGCATGGTACAAAAAATACTTCCAAGGACTGTGCACATCTGACTGATGTATTTTGCATGTGAAAGCTTTCAATAAACTTCTCTAGAACTTATTTGACGGTAAATAATATGTTCACAGACAGTTTTAAAATGGAAATAAGTTCTAAATGAATGGAATATATTATTCATTATCCGTTACCTACTTCTATTAGGTGACTGCTGGTAATTCCCATTAAAGTTTTGAATTTCTTAGGCAGGCCTGGCAAGCTTCCTCATTGTACTCAGTAAATGGAGTTAATTGCATTGCCTGTTCTTCGGTTTGTTTTCCAGAGTGCATAAATACCTTTGGTTTTAAAGGCAATATTGAGGTAAACATTTTGCTGCTATTAAATTCCATTGTGGCACAAGAGAAATGCTTCACACTTTAGCTTTGGCCATCTGTGGACTTGAGGTTTTCTCTTTTTTTTTTGCGTTGATTATGCTTCAGAGCACAGGCTTGCTGAGTGGTAACTCTGGAACTAAGTCCATTTCCATGGTTGGGTTTACCCTGCTGTCCTCCATACATGCAGCCCTGTTGGGCTTTTTTTCCCAAATAGCAACTCAGCCTCTGGACAGGAGTCCATAGTGGAGCTGAGCTCCATGTCCCCTAGCTGTCTCCATTCCCAGCTGCTCCCAGAAGCTCACCAGGTTGGTATTGGCAGGTTCTCATTCAGGTTTTTGTTGCAGAGGTAGAATCACATATTCACCTAGCACACAAGCCCTCTAAGAGCATCGAGTCCATCCTCAGCTGGGTGCTTTCGTGGTGCATCTTTATGAACTTTAACAAGTAGATCACAGACATAAGAAACTTCTTATGATTCTTCAGCTGTACTGATGCTCTTTGTGGGACTATAGAGATATGTCTTTGCTCTGGGCCTGGTTGATCATTATACGTTCATATTGACTTGGAGGAGCCTTGAGAGACTTAACAGACCATCTTCTCCAGGACTGGACCCAGGGCTTTCACGGCTACTCCCTGCATCAGAAAGGTGATTCTTTAGGTGACCCTTTTTCTACCATCATCTTTTCTCCCTAACTGAGCTTTGTACTGGACTATTGGATTTTTAAGATGGACTTATTTAACTGGATTAAACAGCACAGGTAGATGTGCATGTAAAGAGCTTTAAAGAGTGGAAAAAATTCTCATGAAGAGGCTGGGAAGTGCAGGGCAGTCTTACTCCAGTGTTTTGCAGTGAGGAAAACATCTCTTCTCCATGTGTGGTGGAAAGGAGATGGAAGGAGAGAAGCTAAGACCATAATAGTAGCCAGAAAGAACTGCTCTTCAGACCATATAAAATTGGGCATCAGGAAAGTATCAGGAAAATGTAGCTTGTTCTTTGTGGTTATAAGCTACAGTGCTAAAAAGTGACTTTTGTTATTCATTACAACCATGTTTAGATTTCTTGCGGTGGCTTTGTAAAAGAATATTTTATTTTATTCATGAGACAGATGCAATTACAAGAAAACAGTTTTTCTTGTGTCAAAACTGTGAGTGCACAACCCTGAATGGAAGGCAAATGATTGCATTGTTACAAGTGTTTGTGGACAAACATCTGGGGGAGGGTTTCCTTTACTTCTTCTTTAGAAACACATCACAGTGAGGGAAAAGAACATTAACTGGAGTTGTAAGATGAACGTGTGTGAACAGTGTGAGTTCTGGATCCCTCTGTTCCTCAGCTTCCACATCTGACTTTGGCAGAGACTCATCCATTGTAGCACTGAGGGTGATAATTCCAAGGGGTTTTTGGCTCCTTTGGCAGTGTTAGCAAATCCACTGGCTTTGTAGTCCTGTTTATTTTTAAAAAAGGGGTGAATGGGGAAGACTTTTGGGGGGCAATGTTGGTGTGAGTTGAGTAGCACAGAGGCCTCAAACAGAAATAAGGGCTCTAGTTTGGTGGTTGCCATTGCACTTGGGATAACCTTCAGAGAAAGAAAAATGGGTGTGAGGAGGTGACACCACTGTGAAGCTGTCTCTGCTAATTGAGGGACCTTAAGCCATCTTGAAAGTAAGTTACTTTATAAATTTTGAATTTCTTCTCTTTCTGGAATGTTCTGTTACAGGTAATCAATTAATACCAAGGGAGATGAAAAATTGAGACAAAAGCTCAGTATGAAAAGATCTGAGTCTTTAAGTCCCACTAAAGTTATTCTGTGACTTCATCTCACCATACAGGCACGTTTGCTCATTAGGACCGAAAGCAAAAAATCACATTGCAATTCTGGTTAAAAAGTTTGGGGTTTTTTGTCCCTGATGCACCCCATCACAGACACCCCATTGGGGTGGCAGAAAGGGCTGTAATGACTGAGCCTTGATTAAAACTCCTGGCACCAATCGTGGCACAAGCCTGTGGGATTTATTGCTGTCTCTGTGGATCCTGTTTGTTTTTTCCTATGGAAATCCAAGTTTATACAAAGGCCATCAGATGGAACCTGCACGCCTTTATTATTACTAATAGTGGCTAGGAGTGCAGATCCAAATGATGCATAACTCTTTTAAAAGTAAACCATAAGCCAAGTTAAATGAACTTTAAAAGTGAACATGATTCGTAACAGATACCATTTTAAAACTGACCAGACACAGCAAATGTAAATTCTGTCCTTTTAACTGTAAAATGTTTAAGCTTATTTGCAAAGGAGTTTGAAAAATTAAAACCATACCTTCTCTGTGTTTCTCCAGCCATGGAGAAACATCAGAGTTTGCATTTGAAAGGATGGCAGTACAAACTGTAGAGACAGGCTGGATGTCTACTTGAATTATCCTGCTTGTTGAGGGGAAGTCTTAAACTGATGATCACATATAATCTGTAATGTATTAAAAGCATATTCTTTATTGGAGTCCCCATATTACATTTCAAATACATTTCCATGGAATGTTTCGAAATGTCTTTTAAAATTATTTCTATTTTCATTGAAATGGCATGTGTCCCCTCAACACTCATTTAGAATTTTATTATTATGATTCTTTGGACAGTTTAAAGACATGAGATCACTTTTTGTGGTTTTGTGTGCCTCCCACTACCTCTATTCCTGCTTCAGTGCTAATGCCAGCTTCACATCCCCCAAACTGTTTAGCTCCAGCTTCTTGGCCTGGTTAGGTTCTGTTTCAATTGATCAGAGGTTTGGCTAACTTAAATATTTAGGCAATATATAATAACTGTATCTCAAACAAACACTTATTGTAACGATCACTTGCAGTGCTTGCTATCGTTAAGAAATAGAGTTCTGGCTTCCATTCTAGCCCCTCTTTTTCAATTGTGTTTTGTTTTAGTGGGTTTTTTTATACCCCCAGAGTGATTTCTGTCACCTGGAGGGTGATTTTTCAATAAGAGAGACTTTGAAGAAATTGTGTCTTGAAAAGCTAGATGTTAGCAAAGCATTTACAAATGCAAATAAACTAGAACCTTAAGTGTGTTCCAGAATTATCCTGAGTGTTTATACTCTAGCAGCAAAACTGAGTTTTATATCTTCATCAAAACCAACCCATGAGAAACATGAATTTTCAGCACTGAAGATGGGCCAGGAGTGGGAGCTGGACTGGCGCTTCTTGAAATCAGAGAGATTGTCAGGTGTCATTAAAGCACTTAAAATACAAGGGCTGCTGTGCTGAAAAGGAAGACTTCAAGAAAACATCACCTCAGCTGATTTAATTCAGCTTATACTCTTCAGTAGCTGAGCTAACTTGAGCCTGTGCTTGCTGACTTGACCTATTCATCTGACTTATTAGAGTTGAGACACCTGAAAAAGAGGGTGGCAAGGCCATGGGCAATATCCTGTGCTTATTTGGCTCCACTCGTCTTTCACTCAGGACATGGAATTTAGTGGAAACATCCCACAAATTTAATTGACAAAGAAAAGAACCTGCTAACATATTCAGCAGAATCCTAACAATTAATAGATTTAAACTACTGCTCTTTTGAGGGATTTTTCTGGGTTTGCCTGAAAATTGTCTTGAGATGTTCACTTAAATCAACAGTTTTTGTTAAATTATATGATTCAAGCAGTGGCTCACGGAGACGCGTGTGCTAAAACCTTGTATTTTATTTACAACTGATGGCTTTGGGAGAGTTCCTAAAGCTGTTTTTTTCTGTAACTGATGGGTGCTTGGATACTTCAACTTTTGAAGGAGGGAAATACCCCATCTTGACCAGCTTATTAAAAAAAAAAACCTTCTGATAATAAAAGTGCTTAAAAAAGAACAACAGGTTTATGGATCTTTCTGTCTGTTGGGTCCAAAAAATACTTGTGCAACTTGAGAGCTCAGCCCTGTGTGTGCTGCCCTCCCAGCAAGGAAATTGAGCCCTTGAAGACAAGTTGAGTGATAAATTCCTTATCCTCCTGTGACAGTGAGCATTGTGGTGTGACTTTTCCCAGCCAGATAAAACAACATCCTTGTAAATTAATAAATCAAGATTACCTTTATGAGTAATATCAAAGTTACCTGGTCTAGTTGAAGATATCCCTGCTCATCGCAGGGGACCCTTCCAACCCAAACTATCCTACAATTCTGTGTTTCTATTATTTAATTTTTGTTCAAGTTTATTTATGAAGGAGAGAGATTACATTTGGAGTTTTTGATCATGTCTCCACTCCCAGTAGTGTAACATCCATCCAAGTCAGCAAAGATGGAAACAGTTCAGACTTGCTGAGATTTCTGTACATGTAAAATGGTCAATACATCTTGGGCCTCTGAGACCTTCTACTTTTCATTATTTTAGTTTGTATATCTTGTATTTCAGCATGCCATATCAGGTGTTTTTTTCCAAGGAACCTTTGTTCCAAATAATCTGACTGTTTCAGGAGCACTTGAACAAGAAGAAAAACATGACAGTCAATTAAAAAACAATTTTTTGCTCTGGTATCATTAATCAAATGCACAAGCAGTCCCAGCACTGACACCTGGCAGGGTTAATGTTTAAGACCTGTGGCAATTATAGCTCCCCTGAAAATCGCTTGGCCAGCAAGTCACATAAAAGCCTGTGATTATGAAGGAAATGGGAATTAGCAGAAAAAAAATTAGGGAAACCAGTTGAAACACATTGGTAGCAAGGAAGGCAGAGAAAAATCTGACTGATTGGAGCTCCCCTGGGGAGAAGAAACAGGGTCTAAGGGTCACTCCTTCACTGAATTCGTAGTGTCTGTCATGTGAAACCAAAATAAAGCAGGATCAGAAGTAAAAGTTTTTCTGTAGAGAAATTGGACTCTGTTCTCTTGCACCTACAAATCAGGGAGGCCGAGTGCAAAACAGTGGCCTGATTTTCTATTAACCTAATTCAGCCATAATTCTTTTCTCTCAGATATCTATTTCTTGGTAAAGAATATGATGCCCAGAGATTTGACACTCAGATATTTTTTGGAATGAACAATTCCAAGATTACACGCAGCCATCGTTTTCATCAGCGCCTTGTCCAGTACATCCTCTGTTTTGCATCTTTGCACTCCCCAAAAGTTACACAGCTGGAGTAAACGCAGCTTAAATGAAAACTCCTGTGGTTATAGCAGACTGCAGTGCATGTGTTCTCCCTCGCTGAAGAACATTAGCTGAGTGCTTTTTGTGCCAGATGCAGTCATACCTGCAGAATAAAAATCTGGTGAGTAAACAGTAGTTTAAACAAAGAACTTTGGCTATTTGGAGACAATTTATTTCATATCAATTGCTATAAAAGCCATAGGATAACTGAAACAGCTCCTCATTGCAAGTGTGGGGCCATAATCTTAGTTTTACGAGCTTAATTTAGCGTTAGGATAATATTGAGAGATAAAGAGTGGTCTTGCTTCCTTCTTGGCCAAAATACCTGAAAGTATTTCTTTGCTGGGTCCATGAAATGTGTGATTCCTTGTGAGCTCTGTTACAAGCATCTTAGATCCGTCACACTGCTGCAAAGTATAATTAGCCTCTGATTCAAAGCTAAATTACTTGAAATTGTGGCATACTCTAATGAGCAAGTAATTAATTTCAAATTGTAGGACCAATTCAGTAGTGATGGAGAAAACAACTGATGAAAATGCCAAGCTCTGGTAAATGAAACACTGAAAAAGGTTTGAGGCAGTGCCAAATTACTGGGGAAATTCTGGGGTTTAGGTCCAAACCACGGTCATGCCGCTTCAGTGCTGCAGGATGGAAAGTTGCTTTAAGGAGCACAAACATCAGTGGAGTAGAAATTACCAAAACCATCAAGAGTCAGCCCAGGTATTTGAAAAGGCAACAAAGAAAAAGAAGATTTGTATTTGTTTTGGGGTCTTGATATTTTGCCCTTCCATAGCTTCTTTTCATTATTTCTTTGTGTTTCTTGGGTACTAACTGCCTTATAGCTTGCATTCAATTTTACTGTAAAAATGCCAGTTAAACAAGCTGTGGTCATTGTGAGTTATTTCTAGTGAAAGATCTTTGCTTTACCAGAAAAAAAATTAAAAATTGCTCAACTTGTATGTTAAGTTAATATTTTTTACTTACTTATAAAAGCTAATGGTTGACCTTCTCTTAACACATCTACAAGTCAATCCTTGCAGAGTACAGCCTAATAAAAATAGTAATAATAGTACTTGTTAACATCCATAAATGTGCTTATAACTTCACATCATACTGGATGTGTTTAAGCACAACTGTTCATTAATTATTATAATTATTAGTTATTAATTCTTATAAATGGCTAATTAAACCACCTACAATATTACTTTGGTAATCCTACTTCCTATTCCTATATATACAAAGTCATCTAAAATTATGGTGAGTCTGGAATCCTTTTCATCACTGGTTATTAATCTTTTAGCTCCAGGTTTTGCTAATACATGTTGGTTGAAATTGGAAGCTCTGAGTGTGCCAGATGCTACCAGTGAATATAATGATCAGAATTTCCAAATGGTGGCAAACTGTTTCAAAGAAGGCATCTCTTTTATATTAGCATTTTCCAGTGTAAAGTACATGGAAGTGTACTTTAAACTTGGCCACTCTTGAGAAAAAGAATGATTATGGCTCAGAGATTGGCTGCCCCTGGATCCCTGGAAATGTTCATGGCCAGGCTGGATGGGTCTTGGAGCAATCTGGGATGGTGGAAGGTGTCCCTGCCCATGACAGAGGTGGAACTGGATGGTCTTTAAGATCTGTCCAACCCAATTTCTGTGAATCTGTGAAATAGTTCATTTTGACTACACAACAGAAATTAGGATGGAAAGAAGAGATGGTTACGCAGTCTAAATGAAAACACAGCAGAGATTTTCTGTGTTCCAAAGGAAAATAATTATACCTATTGTTTGTAAGAATTAAAATTGAACCTTCTTTGTTTCATTGTAAAGTTAGTTTTTGTAAAGGTCAGAGTCACTGAGATAACAGAGTAGGCAGGATTCCTGGAAGATGATCCCAGGTGGAATATCCACTCTGGGAAGAAGAGGTGACTAGGGTGAGCAGTCCTGTCCTCGTGGTATCCCCCTGCTCTGCATGTGAAGAATCTTTATGGCATTACTGTAAGGTCCCAATCCTTCAAAGCTCTCAGTTCATGCTCAGCACTGTGCTCTTTGAGGTCAGTGGCATTGCTGCCTTCTCAAGATAAGCACATTCCTTACATCCATGTAAAGTTACATTTCAAGACACAGAGAAAAGCAGTGTCATTTCCATGGTAGAGGCAGTAAGAAGCAACTTCTCAATTTCAACAGAGCTTTGAAATAAATCCTGCTTCCAAAACAAAAGCAAAGAGCAAGGGAAGTGAGGAAGAAGGTCTGTCTATATGATGGCTTTGTCAGGTCCTGACTAAGGAAGGAACACTTAACATCCTTCAGACTCTCAGAGGTGGGAAACTGGGCAAGGAATGGCAACTGGGAGGAGAAGGTAAAGAACTTACTGAGAAATGTGTCTGGGAAGTGGTGGTGATATAAGGGGATTTTCTGGCTTTTCAAAATGGTTAATAGATTTAAAATAGTGCCCTGGTAATGCAATTTGTGCTAAAATCCTCATGTTCCATCTGCAGAAATATATGGATGTTTATATACTAAGACAATATGTTGTATTATACATTATGAAAAATATGAATCAATGTAAGAAGACATTTAAATTAACCCCAAACTGCTATTTTCTTGTATATTTAAAACATCTGGTCCAGAACAATGCCATATTATGCATTTTGTGTATCTCAACATGCAGCCTGTTTTTCACATTTCAATTGAATATCTTTCCAGTAAACACAGTTTATTCTGGAAACAGAGTTGTTTAGGGATTTTCCCCCTATTTATTATTCCCTATTATTAATAGGAGGCAAACAGACTTTGGACCAGGCCCTGTAAGAACTGACCCTACTTTCTGGTATATTATTTAGCAATTTATTATTGCTAAAATGACAGTAATGCCTATTATTGCTAAAATGACATGTGTAGACTTAGACAGCAGGTAAAATATGCAAAAATAGTAAGCTATTTTGATCAAGATCTTTCTTTTTCTCAGTCTCTTATGCTTCAGTGCAAATGTGTCAACTGATTTCATATATCACTTTATTAGACAAAATATAGATAGCAAACTGATAATGACAATGGAATAAAAATAACAAATCCTTTATATTAACTGAATTGGAGTCCCCATGATTCAATATTTAAGTATTGCTTCCAGTCTTTAATTTCCATAATATTTTTGCTGGACCCTTGTTTGCTTTTCAAATGCATTGTTGAGCTTTATGTTGATATCTATTCCAGATGTTTTCAAGTTCTGCTAATTTGTTTCCCACATGATACCTACTTACAGAACCATTTCACTTGTAGTTACTGCAATTGTATCTTCTAGCTGCATTCTCTGCTGGATGTAACATTTTTCTTCCATCAGGATAGGTTTTCCCACTGCTTCTGCTATTCATTTCTGTATTTCCATAGCAGTGTCCAGGTGCATTTAAAGTCAGGTTCATGTGCCTGCTGGAGTTTACACGTTGAGAGTGGGAATTGCAAGCAGGCTGGTGCATTAGTCTGTAGCAATAGTTTGACAATTTTGGAAAACGAAATCAAAATTAAACTTCAGTTTTAGAAATAGAATAATATAGGCCTTTGTTGGAGCAATCATGTTTAATCTCATTCTATGGATCCAACAAATGGATCTAGTATTATTGTAAATTCTGTGAGCAGTTGAGAGGATTTAAATATGCACTTATACACTCTGCTGTACTGTGCTCATAGTATTTTTTGTGGTTGTACAAAATATCTGGCCTTTTTCTGACACATTTTAAAGAGGAAAATGAGAAAACAGGATCACCATACATGCCCAGATCCAAGCCCTTTTATATTCTGAGGCTTTTTCACATCCAGGTCTACACTTGAATTTCAGTGTTGCACTATTCAAACATCCTCAGTGTCTGCTAATACATTTTTCTTTTTTTTTTCCAGATCTATCTTTAACTATTTTCAGCTTCTTCAGTTTCTTCTTTTAGGGACCTTCTTGCTCTAAAACTTGAAATTATTAACCCCCCCTAACAGAGTGGGAATCATTTAGACAATGTGAACAAAGAGAATGAAGGTACAAATGGGGATATCACCTCATTCACTGAGAAATGTAAAATAAACTTGAAAAATTCTGGTGGATGAGTCCAGCTCAAGAGCAGCATCCCACTCCCAACACCAAACCTGCAGTTTCCTGCTCCATCTGCACTCCATGGTACCCAGCTGGTTTTACTGGGCTTTGTGGGGAAGGACCTGAGGAATCAGGAATGCTGGCTTAGGAAAGCCAGAAATTATAAAACTCCCTTTCACCTCCCTGGCGTGTGCCCTAGTCGTTTAGCACATGGGGCCTGTCCTAGGCTGGTAACACAGGCGATGTATCAGGAAAAGACCAAGTTGCTAATTTGAAAATTGGTCTTAAAGATAAAATTGTATTGGAGAAACACGTTTAGTAATTAACTGGAACAGGCAGCAGTTTTCTTGGCACAGCTCAGAGTGGTTTCCACTTACTGTGGTCTCTGCTAAAGAAAACTTTTCTGTAATTACAGGTTAAGGCAGTGTGCAATGTAAATAACACAAATAAAGCAACCTTTTTTTGTATAGTTTTGAACTCTGTGGAGTCCTGGTATCTGGTATGCAGACGAATCCTAAATCTACTGACATTCTTCTTCAATTTAAAATTAGGAAATTAGTATAGTTATGTAACATAAAACTATACTTGAAGAGGATATTTGGGTTTTTAACAGAATGATATTCAGCTATATATTCATCTTTAAATGACATTTAGTGTTTTGTTAAACAGAAATAATTGCAAATAAAAAAACAGCTGACAAACAAATGAAGTCCCTAAAAGAAATATGAAATTTAATTAAACCTGTCTCTATGGCAAGTCTTTAGGAAGATTTCCAGAAAGAAAATAATTTATTTCCTATTTTTTACACACCATACCTTATATCACAGTTCTGTATGAATACCATCTATATGCTGAAAAGGGTTATTTGAAGAAAAAATATTTTTAAAGCTCTGTTCTGTAGCTGGTTTGTGTCTTTACCACTCCATCAGTGGTATTCTTATGAATGAGCTATTGCAACCAGTGGGTTACTCCACAAAGCACAGTCCCACTGACATGAAATTTGGGAGGCAGGGATGTACTGGAGCACCTGCACAGACTCCTGGGACAGCCACAGGCCTCTGCATGGAGGAATACAGATCTATAGCCAGGATTAACCAAAAAATGGGTCCAAAAATATTCTTCTGATACAGCAAATTCATAAAAACCTGGTGTGCTCTGTGGAAATTCTCCTCCTCCACTCAGCCCTGCTGAGACCCCACCTGCAGTGCTGTGCCCAGCTCTGTGCCCCCAACAAGAGAAGGAAATGAGTCCAGAGGAGGAACAGAGGGCTGGACACCTCTGCTGTGGAGACAGGCTTGGAGAGTGGAGGAGAAGCCTATTGAAGCAGCTCAAGTTTAATTTGGAAGGTTTTGTGGATTTGAACCAGTTTGGAAGACAAAAGTGCTTAGACCAAACATTTTGATGTCAACTATTTTTAACAAAATTAATTCCATTATGCAGCAAAGATTTTCAAAAATTCTTATTTTTAAGATTGTAACATGCTCTAAGTTTTTCAATAAGTGCTTTCTTCTTACATCCAATTCCCAAATCTTCATAAGTGAGGAAAAAATGAGGTACTACAATGTATTTCCAGTAGAAAAATTTTACATTAAGAATGACAAGCCTATACTTCATTTTGAAAATAACCTGGATACTTAACTTTTTTCAGTTATGTAATCATAGTTTTCTTATATGTAAATAATTGTACAGTATTTATACAAAACCCAAGACACTGGGTACTGATCAATTCTCGTAACTACTAAAGAAAGCATTTAGCTTCAAGGTTTGCAAAACATTCATAAATTGGCTGGACAGAGTCACAAATTGCTTTTCAGTTGTGATCAGCCTTCTCTAATGAATTTGGACTTCCTAAAACTCCTCAAATTGAATATGTATGCATAATGTTTCTATGAACTTTTCAAATGCTCACAAATAATTGCACTTGGCAATGGATCCTTTGAAAAAGGATTGTATTACCTTTTGGAAAAACTCAGCTTGAACTATGCAAACTTGTTGGTGAAATACATAATGATCCTACAGAAGATTCTGTTTCTGGAGAATCTTGGCCTTTTTTTGCTCAAACCAGTGCTGCAGCTTTTAGGTGCCTCTCTGCAGCCAGTCCTTGTGAAATTAATGGTGTATTTTTGATTCAAAGGAGTTTATAAATCACAAGGAAAGTTCTATCACCACCTTTCAGATTCTTTATTATATACTGCTCTTAGGTGAGTTGGACTATATGGAACTACAAAATATAACTCATTACCAGCCTTTTCTCTGCTTTAAAGACTCAGTGACTTGCTTTATATTTACCTCACTGCTCTCAAAGTAATATCCTTGTGCATTGCAACATTTCAGATTATTTCACTATAGTTCTTTCTTTCTTGTAACTCATTTTGTGAATAAAACCAAAACCAACGAAATAATAAATGGAATAAATTCTCCTTCTGTTACTGTGTCATCTTTCAGGAGAGGACAGTGTGGTGTTGGAGGGTTTGAGAAGACTGACCACCAGTCAGCCCGAAAACTGTCTGCAGGGCATATTCCTCTAATAGACTGCCTTAAAATATACCAGATTAAGTGTTAAATAAATTGGTATTAAATCCTTGCAGTGTGCTTGCCATATGAAGACTGTATCCTCATCTCTGGGGATTAACTAATTCAGTGGCTTAAGGCAGAGACATTTTGTGAATACACCCCATAAATTACACATGGGCTTTTGAGAATAACCCAGACTGTGCTGTGGGATACCCAGCCAGCCAGGGATGGCCAACATGTGGCTTTTCCATTGCCTGTGGATCTCGGGAATGCTCTCAGGTATGTGTCTGAGGCTGGGGTTCTGCCAGCCAGTGGGCATGTGCTGGTCTGGAGATCATCCTAAGTTTCATTCTGAGTTTTCAGTCCTTACAGCTTTCTTTTTGCCACCATACCAAAAAGCTAAAATCTTTCTTCCTCCCCATGAATCCTGAGAGTCCATTTCTTCCCATGGACCACCTTGATTCTCTCTGTCCACAGCATGGTGTGCTTTTTCTACACTGAGTTGCATCATCAAGCATGGTGCCATGACCAACTAGACTCGCAAAGCAAAAAATGGGTTTTAATATTAAATTGGGAAAGCCTGCACTAATAAAGCAGCATGTCATTTTCCGCCCTCTCTTTTCTAATGTAGCTAAATTCAAATTAATGCTCTCAACCTACTATATGTTAGCATAACTTACATCATGGATAAATCTCATATTTCCTCCAGTGTTGTGATCTGATATACATTGCCACATGCATGTGCTACACATTATGAATAAAGCTTTAAAAAGCCTCCTTTTATAGCTGTTTATGTTATGTGATTGAGTTCTGGTAGAGAGAAAATTTGCCAGGACTAAAGGTTATTACTGGCTGTTCTGCAACTAATATTGCCTAGAACTAAAGCAATTAGGCTTGACAAAATACGAGCTGCTTAAAAAAATGCACCCTTGAAAGTTGGGCTTGTAATGGAACTTGATTTAATACATGCTACTGACATGGAGATTTTAATTAAAAGAAAGAGAGAAAAATAGCTGCTCTGCTAAGATGGGATTCCAAGGGAGGTTGTTCTGTAGGTGAGCAGAGCAGAGGTTGTTTTGTAGTAAAATGCATCCCCTGAGGGGATGGGGTGGATGATTGAGCAAGGATGGATTCTGAATTGAACAGTAATGATCAATATAAAGCTGTGAAAAATAACCCGTTTTTTCATTATATCATTTCCTCCTAGGACACAAGAAGTGTTTTTGCAGTGGATTACCTTTGCTGCATATAGCAAACCCCAGAGATTTAGGCCATGAATGGCTGCCATGCATCAAGAAGCACTAATTTCCATGCTTTATTACATGGTTGTCAAAAAGAAGTTGAAAAAAATGCTGTAGGGTTGTCCAGAAGATTCTCACTCATCGTTCTGCAAGTGAGCCTTGACTCAGACTTTTAGCTTACACCAGCGGTATCTAAAATACAGATGTGTGAATACTTTATTTTTTTCATTTCTCTGGTCAACCCCAACAATTTTGGGCTGAGTTGGATCATTTTGAGTTACTATGTAATCAAACCTATTCTGTTTTCTCAGCAAAATTAAAAACAAAGCCAAAAAAACTGGAAACAAACCAACTCAGAATGCTTAGTTCAAAAAATAGCACAGTCTGATTATTTTTAGTTTGCATTTAATTTATAATTAAATAAGCCTAGCCTTTAGACATTATGTTAAAACACAAATAGTATTGGAATGAAAATGATTTTTTTCTTCTACTGGGAATTGTGGAGGCTTTTAGTTTTATTTTTGGCACAAACTCTTGCCTGAGTTTGGTAATCCTTGTATCTGGCTTAAGTTTTGGAAGGGTTTTGCCAGCTTCATTGACACAACCAAGGCGATATTCCCCCATTAAGACATTCCATATCGGTGTTGGTATTCTTTAAATTCTATTTTATCAACACTCTTGCTTTGCGTGATTCTCTCAGTCCTCTGGGATTTAATTTTAAATTGTCAGTCCCCGATAAACTGAGGAAGATGCAGTATTTCTAATTCTCTACCTTTTTCTATACTGAGAATGAACCAAATGTCTTAGAAATAAATACTCAGCTAAATGCTTTGAGTTCTACATTCTCCATCAGGTGGTAGTTTAGCACAGATAGATGAAGCACAATTGCAATATAGTTGTCCTTATCTCTCTAGAAGTCTATTTATTAATTTACCAATCAAAAAGTTTTCTATGGAAAAGGAAGTTTTATGTATCCAGTGAGAAGCAACACTGAGCATTCACATCAGAAAAAAAATCAGATATTAAATATTTGTGATTGATCCAGAAGCAAAAATACCAACAGGATGACATTTTTTAAATTTGATTTTTTATTGGAAAATGCCATTCAGCTTAATGATACAAGACTGGCCTGATGGTTAAGAAATGCAAATAAAGGTATAGATGCATACAGCAATACATATTAATAAATACTGACCTGGGTAGGACAGCAATGGACAAAAAGCAATAAAAATTGCCTGTAATGCTGACAAAAATGTAAGAGTGACAGAAGTCTAAAGAGTAACATAGCCAAGGAGGTATCAGAGAGAATCTTGTAGAAGCTTCTCGACATTTTCTGCTGCAATGTATTTTGGGACTTTTGATGTCAAGGTTTTCATTCAAATCTAGCTGTTCAACAACACCAACAAAAAAGAAACATTTATATGCTCTTAAATAATCTTGCTGTGAGATGTTTCTAGGAAAAGCTTTATTTACATTACCTGTCACAATTGCATACGAAGATTGCCTGTGTAATGACAGACAAATCTCATTCACTGAAAGTACTTTAAAGTGTTTGACAGACACTTCCAAGAAGTTGGAAGACTGAAAATAAAGTGAATGGTTTCCCAAGAGGAAGGCCATAGAAAGCCTCAAGGTTTTTTTAATTTAGAATCCTAGCGAAGCATAAAGAGTATAATTATTTGTATTTTGCTGCATTTTCTAAACTGCATAATACAGTCATTCTTTCACTTCTTAAAGTTGTCATTTTACAGTACAGTTCAGGACTGCAGTGGTAACATATTTTCCAAAGGTCAGTTTTCCAATTATAATCCAAAATTTGATGTTAATATTTTTTCTTATAGCCATGTTGTAACCGCATTCTGTTAATTTCATAAAGATACCATTTAGCTGAGGTAGGTGGTATTCTGGGCATACGAACAGTCACCTAATGTCAACAGTAAGCAGTAACTGTAACTACTGACTTCCCATCATTTACAAAAAAATATTTTCCCAAAAATTATAGCATGTAGAACTACACAGCATCCAAGTCTCTCACCGGGAAATGACAGACATTTTCTTATTGCTTTATATATTCCTGAACACTTTTAAGTCTCATTAGATTTTGCAGGCAATCTTACAAACTCTCTAGTTAATATCTGAGATAAACATGTATGCCAAGTCCTAAAAACAGAAGTGAGCAGCAATGATTTGGTATTTTTATCTATTTCTTTTCCATCTCTCTCAGCTCAAACATCCCTTCAGAGAGAGTTGCCCTAGAACCATCATAGAATTAATTTAGCTCATGCAAGCATTAGCATTGGAATAAAAGATAGTCTTTTACTGCTTTACTTAGTGCTTGTTTTCAGGCTCTTGCATTTTCTTTGCATTGTTTGCAGTAAACTCATTATTTACATTCTTTGGTATATTTCAACATAATCCTTCACGCTAAATGCTCCAAACCACCAAGACGCAACCTCAGCCACCATAGAAAATTCCTTAATTGGCTTTGGGATGAGGAAAGATACCAAAAGCTTTCTTGTTCCCTTTGGTTTACGGTGGGTTTTAAAGCATGAGCTACAAGATCCTGCTCTTTCCCCTTCGCCTGAAGCCAGAGCCCATAAACTGGGCAGGGTAGGCACAGTTTTGCTGAGCAGCCAAACGCAGCTCCCTCTCTGTGGTCCAGACAAGGGGAGAGCTGGGTTCGTGTTGATCAAATATACCTTGTGTTCCCCTCACTAGAAATAAACAGCAGCTCCTGATGCAGCTCCTCAAACACATTCCAGCTGAAAGCCTCACTTTCTTGCAAGCTTTTGGGGAATTAATGTCCAAATATTTGGAGAAGCAAGTATTCAAGAGAGAAGGAGGCAGGAGAAAGTTGCTAACCATCTCATAAAGAAGAGGAAAGCATCCAGTTGAATCAGCACTCACCATGGCAGTTGTGTTGGTCACCCAAAAAAACCTCAGGAATCTCAAATTTATTGACTTATTTTTCCAGTTTTGAGCCATGCTGATTTGAAGAAGAAGTAATGAGGAACTGTGAAGGATGGAGAAAGCCTTAGGAATTTTTTCTCTTTGGTCACTTGCTTATGCACATTGCAAATATACCACAGAAGGCAGCAGGAAATTTTATCTTTATTTGTTCTTCAGGACAGAGAAATTCCCCTTGGTCCCTTCATGCTCTGTGTCTGAAAGCAGAATTTTCAAGTATGAAATATTTTTAAAGAATTCAGTGCTGTCCTTTTGTTTTACCTTTACACCACTTATTTTAATAATTTTAATGTATTTCCAAATTTCAGGAGAAGTAATTACTTTCTGGAATTCATCTGATATCATCTGATATTTCAGACAGAACTAGCATTTGACAAAAAAAAAAAGATTTTTCATCTTGTCCAGTTACTGAGTATTCAAATTGACGTTTGGTATTTTTAAAGAAATATATATTAAATAGCTACATAAATTAATATTTTTGCAATTATTCTTATTTTTAATGCAGACTTACAGCAGTTTCTTGAGACAATTTTTAGTAAAGAATTACTACTTTCCTCTTCCCTTGTTGTATCTTGTATCAGTTTGGAGCAATAGCAACTCTGCATGGAAAACGTGGCAAAATAAAATGGAGAACGAAATAAAAATTAAATCCTGAGCTCATTAAAATTAATGAAAAAGCCCAAGTGAAAACTCCTCAGTCAGAATTTCACCTTTTGTTTATTTGTTTTCAACATTTTTAAAATTCCTCTTCAAAGATATTCTGAAAAACCTGAGCATTTCAGCCAGGAAACATTTCCAAGCGCTGCAGAAGGAAGCAGAACCTTACAAAGAGCTCAAGCTGTTCTGTATTTCACCTGTGAAAGGTGATTTATTTCCTTGCTAATTGACAGGGCAGCAATTCCCTGTGGGATGGGTGAGCTTGGTCCCCCAAAAACTCCAGAGGGGCACAGGACAGGTGCTCTTGTCCCCATCCTGAGCCGCCTCCAGCGCCGGAGCAGCCAAACTGCACCGGGGCTTTGGAGCAGACGGATAAATGTGCTTTGCCTCGAGACCACCAAACGCATTTTCACTTGTGACTTGAACTGCATTTGAACCCAGGCCTCCCGACAGAAAGCAGGAATTCATTAACCCCCTCAGCCCCACTGGATTTAGTGTCAGGGGCGGTGCGTGGCTGCAGACATACAAATGTCACACAACTGCCACAAGCAATCTGGTGTTCCAGGCCATATTTGTATTGAACACCTTGGTAAAATTATCATAAATACCAAAATAATGACAGGTCATTTAATACTCATTTTGCTTCTCAAGCGGCTTCATTTCTCATTTTAAACCTGCAGGTAGGCACAGTCTCTCCTCAAGTAATATTAAATTCTTGCTCTAGATATGCACTAACAAAGCTTCTTCTAATGTATTAACACCTTCTGCATTGTGTTCAGTAAACAAATATTTGGCTCAGCAGGCCAAAGTCCATTTTCCACCATTCTCTGTGTTTTCATTTATCCTACAGCAAAACGAAGGCAAAAAAATAACTAGCCTGAAATAGTAATTACTGGAACTGAGTCCATCTGGTACAGGAAAGGGGTGCGGAATTCTTTCATCTGTGCAGTGCATGATAAATCATGCACATAAATGCAGAAATCATAGATAAAAACATGACTTATTTTAAGAAAGAAATATTGCATTTTATAGTGAAATATTGAATATTATGCTTAAAAGTATTTCAGAAAAATAAGTATGAATCAACAATGTGACAGTTGGAGACATTTTTAAAGGTACCATAACCTATTTTCAGTCCTTCCAAACTTTACGCATCCTTGTCATAAAGTAGAAATTTCATTTAATTTCTGCAGGCCATCCAGCTGTGGCTTCCAAAAACTATTAAGATTTATGCAAAATTAATTACTGAGTGCGTTCCGCATCATTGATTTTCCGTCTTCCATGACTGTTAAATGCAATCCTGAGTAAATAAGGTTGAGTAAAGAGAAGGTTTCTTAAGGATCAAATTTTACACTTCCACTCTCATGATCCCAGAAGTTTGTCTGAAAAGTTGGCACTTGTATTTTAAAGTACTTTGCTCACATAACGTTATCTCAGCAGCTATTATCAGGCAGAGCTGCCTGAGATAATGCACTGTAGTGACATTTTAGGATTAGAATTTCTGAAATGCTTTCTATTGCAAGCATTTGTGTTTAACATGAGGATTATGGAATTCAGTATTTATTACAGGCAGGAATTATCTTTTCATCCACTAGGACCTGCCCACCATTTGAAAGAGTGTGTGAGGAAGTAATGGCTGCACTCTTTACACGGGGAGTTTCATGGCTCAGTGCTAAAATGAGATTTACATCTTCCCTGGTGTGGCAATGACAATATCCTGGAAGAAGCTCTTCAATGTTTGCAATGTGACAGTGTTATTGGTTTAAGGTTTTTTATCTTTTAGTGTGTAGTCACACATCTGTGCAGAGACCAGGGCAGGGTGTTCCCTGCGTTGATTTCATGCCCGCCTTGAATCAAGGCTGCCAGTGAAGATAGCAGATGGAAGATGAAGATGTTACTGGAAGCAGAGAGCCTTCCTTGACTATCAACCCAAACCCAGCAGAAAATAATAGCTCCTGACAGGAAAACAGTCTCTTCAGCCCTCACCAATTATGCCCCTGAGTTCTTCTACCCCTGAGTCAAGCCCATGTTTGCTCTCTGCCCTTCCATTATGTCCCTCCAGCATTCTCCTGCCCTTAGTCCTGGGTGTGGGCACTGTCCAGCCAGACCAGCTCTTGGTGCTCCAGCCAGCTCTGTTCTGCTGGCACAGCCCATCTCCTGCTGAGCCAGCCTGCTGCCCATCTCTGGCGTCTTCCAGAGTGCTGAGCAATTCCCCTGGTATTGCTCCAAAAAGAAAGCCATGGCACTGCTGCAGAATCTGTTCTGGTGGTGCAGCTTGGATTCCTGACAATGCTTTGTGGTACTCAACTGCAAAGCCTTCGGGGTGGAAATTGTCTGACAAGGCTACACAAAGAAAGCTAAATATATGGCTAGAAATATTTTTTCTCATCAAAATTGTGAATTTTAAAGATTTGCAGTTAGCTCAGAGAAGACCCATTGAAGTCTGTCTGCAATATTCCATCCATGGTAAGTGCCAGTGAGCATTCACAGCCCAGAAATTTCCATTGAAAAATGGTTTCTCTACTCAAGTTCCTGAAGATGAAGCATCAGAAAATTCCTGAGGCCAACTTGGTGAGTACTGGTAAAGAGAAATGTAGTCAGGATGGTGCATTCATTTAAAGTTTTAAAGAACATTTTTTAGGTCTAACTGGATTTTGAACAACAGCAAATAATACTACAGTAAAGATAGGTTTGTTGAATTTCTTGAGTCTGCTAATTAAAAATAAAACTGTGAATGTCTCTACATTGGTCCCAAATGAAACAGTCCTTAGGCAGGTGGGTTTTTTGGTAACATTAAATTTTTGATGACTGTAACAAACTTGGCTAAATATTTCCCTCATGTGTCACGTAACTAGATAAGCTGATAATTCCTGTCAGATAATTAGAAAATATGATCAATAATCTTCTAATAAATAATATAATAAACACTACAGTAAACAATATTATAGTAAAATATAATAAGAAACTGTACATTAGGTTAAGTTATTTTTATAAATTTAGTTATGAGAGTTAAAATTAACAGAATCATGGAATATGATAATTTGAACAGTCTCTTTTCACCTTGCACATGGGAAATGTAACTGTGGATTTAGCAACGAATCTAATAAAACCAATTATTTTGGGGCAAAAGGTGGTGACCTTTTCACATAAAGAGCTCAGGAGGACAGGTGTCTCTTCAAATTTTAATAGATTTTCATTTTAGTCCTCAATTAACAGTCTTGCATTCTAAGTTTTATTAAAAATTAGTGTTGTACTAGGTTCATTCCAAGAGCATGAAAAGAAATTGAACACTTTGGGCTAGGTTATAATCTGCACTAAATTGAGAATCCCTGCGAATAATAACAATAAGATCCTGCTTGAGAAGCAAAGGGCATAAATAAACCCGTCTGTAAAGCATATTTGTATGTCAGTTTTTAATACTGAATAGAATAGAATGTTTAGTGTCATTAAATTACTTATGAATATTTGAATGCATTACAATAATTACTAATATATTAGTGTAATTAATCATATTTATTAATACAATACATGAATACAGTTCGCTGCAAGTTTTAATTTAATTGTCCATTGAAAAGTTTTCTGGACATTAATAGTAAATGTTAGCGTTCTTCCATGAGCTGCATTTGTTGTTCCCTGCAGAGCACTTTTGGCTCTTTTTGTGTAAAATTGTCAGCTTTGGCAACAAAATGATCTCAAAGTACTACGAAGTACTACCATGCTAAGAACAGCAAGCACCTGGGATCTTGTGCTTTTACAGACTAGTCATTAACTTATGGCTGTAGCAATGTGGATGGCATAGAAACAGGGCACGATTCACTCCCCAAAACATGCAGTGAACAAATGTCTGATGCTGCCAAATTCAGCTGAGAATCACAAACCTGCCTTTGGATGGTGTATTGGTTTGAAAACAAACTAGTTGGAGATCACAAGTCAATATTAAAATTAATAGGAAAAATTAACAATAAGTGAAATAATACAAGAAAAAGCACTGATAAAGTCAGATACAGCCTGACACCCTGTTAGGGTGATGGTAGCAATCCAAATGAAGTAGTCCCGTTGAAGCCGTGATCCTGTGGAAGGTCTAGTCTCCAGCTGAAGGTCCAGTGGTAGCTCTTGTCCTCTGGGGAACCCAGTAGACAGGGCTAGCTTAGGCAGCTCCAAGGCCAGGTTATATCCATTGAGAATGCTTGGCTCCTCCATCCTAGGTGGAGCATCTCACAATAGGATAAGTCCATGAGTCATGTGGTGGGTCCTTGATGGCCCATTCCACCAAAAGAGCCTCACCCTTTTCCAGTGCAGCCTGGCAGATGGCAGTCCATGGCAGACAGTGGGACTGTGCTTCCACCCCTGGGGCAGTCGGTTCCATGTGTACTGCACACCTCTCCAGGTGAAAGCAAACTGAGGCCTGCACTCTGCTGCCAGAGGAATGGAGAAAAAAGGCATTGGCAATGTCGATGGTCGCATACCACTTTGCCGCCTTGGATTCCAGCTCGTACTGAAGTTCCAACATGTCCGGTACAGCAGCACTCAGTGGTGGTGTGACTTCATTCAGGCCACGGTAATCCACTGTCAGTCTCCATTCTTCACTGGACTTACACACTGGCCATATAGGGCTGTTAAAGGGTGAGTGAGCCTTACTGACCACCCCTTGGCTCTCCAGTTCCCGAATCATCTTATGGATGGGGGCCACAGAGTCTCTCTCTGTGCAGTATTGCCGGCGGTGCACTGTTGCTGTAGCAATTGGTACCCACTGTTCTTCAATTCTCAGTAGTCCTACAACAGACGGGTTATCTGAGAGACCAGGCAGGGTATTCAGTTGTCATATCTTCTGTCTCTATGGCCACTATCCCAAAAGCCCAGCGATGTCCCTTCGGGTCCTTGAAATATCCACTGCTGAGATAGTCTATGCCAAGGATGCATGGGGCCTCTGGACCAGTCACAATGGGGTTCCCAGTTAAACTCACTTCAGCTTCCAGTACAGTTAGCTTCTGGGATCCTCCTGTCACCCCAGAAACAGAAGTAGATTCAGTCCCCACATACCTGGATGGCATCAGGGTGCACTGAGCGCCGGTATCAACCAAAGCTGTGTATCTTTGTGGGTCAGACGTGCCAGGCCATCGGATCCACACAGTCCAATAGATCCGGTTATCCCTTTCCTCTACTTGGCTAGAGGCAGGGCTCCTCTAATCCTGGTTTTGGTGCATGATGCTCTCCTCCTGTAAATGTGTTCCTGAGGTCTCTTCAAAAAGATCAGTCATATTATCATTTCCATGCCGTCTGGGGTTCTGTCCACAAGAGACTGGGGCAGTGTTGAACCTAGATGAGCCTCCTGAAGTGGATGTTTCTCTTTTCAATTTGTGTACCCGGGCTGCTAAGGAGGAGGTGGGTTTCCTATCCCACTTTCTCATGTCGTCCCCATGCTCCTGTAGGAAAAACCAGAGGTCACGTCACAGAGTTTGTCTTCCTTCCCTGGCTGGGGGACGTCTGCTCCTGATGGCAGAGACTCTGGTTGGTTTCAGTGAGGCATGGTAAATTCCTTCTTTGAGCTCTTTCCTTAGTTTCTGGTGGCTCTCTTCAATCAAGCTCCGGACTTGCTTGGCCAGGTTTGTTTCCACCGATGAGACCTGGGTGCATAGTGGAGCGGTGACAGTGTCCTCGTAAATTCTCAGTTTGTTGGCTAACACGCCCACCTTGTCTTCCCCTTCCCTCCACTGCAGTGTTGCCAGGTAACGAGAGTATATCTCTGGTCCGAGCCGCGCGAATCTTAGCCACATTTGTGAAGTGCACTGGACATTATCTGGGCTCTTGGGGAATCTCTCATTTTCTGAGAAAATGATCTCTAGCATAGCCAATTCCCTCAGGCATCAGATACCTTGTTCTATTGTGCTCCATTTTCTTTGGTGCATCTGGAGGTCTTCTTTACACAGGTATCTGTCCCGTACACTCGCCAGCAATCGCCGCCAGAGGCTGAGAGTTTCCTGGGTTCTCCCAATCCCCTGGTCAATGACCACATCCTGAGACAGGGATCCCAGTTGCCTGGCCTCACTTCCGTCCAGAATGGTGTCATTAGCTGCGGCGTCCCAGATGTGGAGCAGCCAGGTCAGGATGGACTCATTCGCCTGCCAGGTGAATTCCCTCCATAGGTCACGCAGCTCCCCCAGGGACAGAGAGCGAGTGATGATCTCCAGCTCCATCTCTTCTGCTTGGTGCAACAGTCCTGCCGCATCCTCGTCAGTCACTATGCGGACTGATTTGCTCTTTGATTTCTTTTTCCGGACGGGGTCAACCGCTACAGGCTTCGGCTGTTCTGGTTCAGCAATGGTCTCTGCTGAGGTGTCAACTGCTCTTTTGGTTCTTTTCCTCTTGGTGGCAGTTTGCGTGGACGTGGTGTCTGCTGACTTGTTTCTTTTCTCCTCCTCCTCAAGAAGACACTGTACCACACCAAGTATTGTTCTGCTCCTCATCATGATGTACACAGTGCTGGTCAAAAACAGAACTGACAGGAAGATTATGCCACCCTTAACATCCAGAGAGAACTCAATATTGTCAAAAACAGCTGTGCCTGACCTGAAATGCTGGAAGAAACCACTCTCTCCTCCTACCCCCAGGGGCTGGGTGCGTTTGCTGAGGAGGTCCCAAACATAGCAGCTCAGATCAGGCCAGGGAGACAAAATTGAGTATATATTCCGAATGGCATTCATCACCTCACAGGTTATCATGCAATAGGCATAGTAAACCAATAAAGCAATTCTCATGCCATTCCCTGGTTGCAACAGGAGCAATACAAGGGGCAGATAGTTTCCCATTTGCGGAAAAATATAGAGAGCAAGTTACAGTACCCACATAGACAGGCTGAGCATCATGGTGACAGGATTTCTGTAATAAAAAATTATATTTCTGATTTTCCCTCAGGTCGTGCCCCACATTGGGCACCAAAATATGTATTGGTTTGAAAACAAACTAGTTGGAGATCACAAGTCAATATTAAAATTAATAGGAAAAATTAACAATAAGTGAAATAATACAAGGAAAAGCACTGACAACGTCAGATACAACCTGACACCCAGCTAGGGTGATGGTAGCAATCCAAATGAAGTAGTCCCGTTGAAGCAGTGATCCTGTGAAGGTCTAGTCTCCAGCTGAAGGTCCAGTGGTAGCTCTTGTCCTCTGGGAACCCAGTAGACAGGGTTCCCAGCTCCAAGGCCAGGCAGCTCCAAGGCCAGGTGAGAATGCTTGGCTCCTCCCTCCTGGGCAGAGCATCTCACAATAGGATGAGATAAGTCCATGAGTCATGTGGTGGGTCCTTGATGGCCCATTGCCTGTTATCAGGGGTGAGTCATTAGCGGGTGATAACAGCTGATGGCCCACAGCTGGTGGTAATAGAATACTTAAATACATCTATATTGTAACCTAGGACAGATGGGCAAGTGAAAATCACTTAATTTTTGCCTGAAATAACTATGCAGAAAGGCAATTTCTGTTGCATGGAAGTATGGATCAGTACTAGCATTTTTATTTCACTAAATCTAGAATTATAAGACACACAAGCTAAAATCGAACAACAGCTTTACCCACAGATTTTTTTAATTAGTATTGTATTGCATGTTTTCTCACATGGGTTTTACTGTACCAACCTGGTTGACTTCTTGCTGCCCAGAACTTTGCCTAAAAAGCATTTCCTTGCAGCTGTTCTGGGAAACATCTGGATTTGACTGCTGGGCAAGTTTCTGTTACATTTGCAAAGGATGGCCAAGCAAATCGCTGCCATGGCTTCCTTTATACTGTAACAACATGCATAAGAGCTTTCAAAGTCTCACTGAAACATTTTCTTCATCCACTGGATGGATGCTAATAGACAGGAGAATGTCTGTTA
Source organism: Entomyzon cyanotis (assembly GCA_024500445.1). Classification (NCBI taxonomy): domain Eukaryota; kingdom Metazoa; phylum Chordata; class Aves; order Passeriformes; family Meliphagidae; genus Entomyzon; species Entomyzon cyanotis. Next base: position 849,904 of record JAKEPQ010000998.1, on the reverse strand, counting down.
CTAATAATTCCCTCATTTGGAAATTTAGCAGATTCCACAGGCATAAATTTGTGCCCATTGTGAAAGAGTAATTCATTTGGATTTCCTTCATGGCTGAAAATGAGTCCTTGATTACTGTTCTGGAAGTAACCTGGGAAGTAAAGGCTGCTCCAGCCATTACTGGACTCATCAGCTGCAGTAACAGCATAATCACAGCCTGCTGGTTGAATTTCAGAGGGCTTTGCTCAACCTACGTCCATTCCCATCTGCTTTTCCTGATGGCTGAATTCCTATGAATGCTGCTCAGCCACGAAACAGTACTGCAAGCCCTGTCACTGCAGAGAACATCGATTTTGTATGTCCAACCATTTCTTGACAAGATGAAGTAGTAACAGGCCTCGGTGACTGGAATGAAGGACCATTGCTCAATGTTCTCCCATGTGTTCAAACGTCCAAATCATTTCAAAGTGATCATTTTTCTATTTCATTGGTGAGTTACATTGTCACAGCTGTCTCTGTTGAGGTCAGTTTTCCACACAGCAACAGCTTCACCGTCTGTAAAATTTCTCCTGCATGTTATCTGGGAAATCTTGTATATTGTGGGGGATTGGAGGAGTCCATTTGTTTGTGTAAAATCAAACCATATCCATCAACATGGCGCTGTCAAGCTAATTGGAAGCAAACTCAGCAAACCCTGCAGAACTGCAATGACAATAAAATTGTTTCATGTTGGGCTGTTTATAAAAGCATCCTATGAGAATGAGCTTTTAGTAGTACTGACTACTGGTGGATTTGACGTTTTGACTTACAGATGAAAAACTCTGCATCTTATTAGGGGTTGTTGCACTCATTGTAGCTCTAAAGCTTTTTTTGTTTGTTTGCTTGCTTGCTTTAATTAAAAACATTTTTATTTCTAGAACCATTTGAGGAGTCATAGAATCTTTTAGGTTGGAAAAGAGTGCTGAGACCATTGAATCCAACCATCAACCCAACACCACCAAAGAAAACACATTAAACAGAGAATAATTTCTTGATTGATTTAATGGTAGAGATTCCATTTATTGAGAAAGATTCTCTGAGCTTTTGCCCCCCTTCCACCAGCACAGGCGCCTGTCTGTGGCTTCCAGGGCTGAAGGCTGAACTCTTAATTCAAATTCAAATTGTAGGTAACAGCTCTGGCCGGATGGCTTACCTGCTAAGCATGCATTTGAAACCAGCACAGACACCACTGAATCATCCCATGAAGGACCTTCACCTTGGAGGGGTCTTTGGGGGTCTCCAAAGACCACCAGGACATACAGAGCATGCGTGGTGCATGTGCTAATGATATTAATGACTTCTGAGAAATGATTTGTATAACCACTCCTATCCTGAAGAATGTAATTAATATTCATAATTTTACCTATAACACTGTGTCTTTGGGGCACTGAGGTATGTGTGTTTGGTGGAAGCAATTCCCCACACATCCAGTGCACCAAATAAAGCAAATACCCACTTCTCTGACTTGGTCTCTGAAGTGTCTCTGGGCTCTTTTGGGGGGAATCATTATCCATAAGATTATGATCCATGTAAAAACACTAATGGAAGTACCATAAAACAACATTGGCTGCTCTATGTGCATCACAGTGTTTAATAAAAGTTATACATAATTTTCTCCCAATAAAAATGTTTTTGAAATAAAAGAAAAGCATTCAATTCTTTATTGAAATTACAAACTGGTAATTGCTTGACTCAGCAACTCAGCAATGTACTAGATTTTTCAAAAACTCCAAAATCTTTCATGAAATGCTCAAGGGAGATCTAATTACTGATGAAAGTGTCATATAAACAGTGGGGTGGGGTGGGGTGGGGTGGGGTGGAGAAGTGCCCCATTCCTTCTTGGTTTTCATTAAGATTGAGCAAGGTGTTGCAGCTGAGCTCCATGAGCCCCACAGATTGCGAGGGCTGCAAGAGCTGAAAATCATAACTTGAGCCCAGAGAGACTTCCTGGGGTTCTGTATTGGGTTCTGGGACCTAATTCCATGTCTAAAATAATGATACATCATTTCCACACTTGGAGGGCAAAAGCAGATACAGAAACATAGAAAATTTTTGAGACAGAGGTAGGAGACAGAAGTTGTGCCCATGTTTGTATCTTGGGGTGTTTTTTTCTTTTTTTAGCATACTTCCAAAATGTCAGTGCAGGTATTTTGCTTCCTCCATAGTTTGTTGCAGTTGTCCCAAAAAAACCACAATGATAATTCACCAAAACACTGTTTAACCATATTCACATTTGCTGTCAATCTGACCCACAGGAAAAGGAAGTCTGTGAATGAATTATGCAGTTCCACTAGGGAAAAGGAGATGGATCCTTTAGAGTAGAATGTCAGCAGGCATTCTGGTTAAATTTGCTGCTGATTCCACAGGAAAAGTTATGATTAAATTATGATTAAATTATTAAATTATGTCAGTGTAGTCCTGACCTTGGCTATGAATTGGCTGAAAACATGTATTGTGGGCGAAAAGTATGTATTAAGTTTTAGAAAACTTTGAATGGTGAGTCTTTTCCTTGTCCACAGCCAAGAACAGTTTCTTAGTTTTAGTAGCTCACAGAGGGATCTAATGCTGGGAAGTGGATGCAGGAGGTGTGAAGGTCCCATGGGAAGCAGTGCTTCTTTGATGGCTGCTCCCACTTGGAGAGTCTGTGGTGGTCCCTGGGCTGTGTCCCTGAAGGGCCATAGAAACAGGAGGCTGCTGTGGAGTGCCTTCTTCCCTCCCCTCCCTGTCCCATTCATCCCATAAAAACAGGCTAAGTGTCTTAAATGGAGATCATAGCTCATCCCAGGTGTGTGAGTAATGGGAGTGGGGGATGTGTTGTCCTTGTGTCCAATAGATCAGCTGTAAACCAATGCTTCGGATCTTGTTTATTAACTTGGAACAATGTTGTGAGGATTAGAAGGGGTTTTGTGGACTTCTCCAAATTAAATTGTTTGGTTCAACTCCCTTTGCTAAAACTGTGCTTTAATTCAGGCATATGATATATCCCAAATTACCACAACGTTTGTATTTGGAGTTAATATTATCTATGCCTATATTAACATCAAGGCTGCTTTAGTTAAGCTGGTAAGAATAGTCACACTTGATTTAAAAAATGTTGTATGAACTAATTGGTTTTTGTTTGTTTTTCCTAAAAAGGAATAAAAAACATCATCCTTGCAGCCCTGAAAACAAATCACGGGCTGCTTGACTGACTTTTAGTCACCACCATATGCTTTTTTCCTTAGCAAAGGGCAGTAGGAAATTATTGCATTACACAAGTGGAATTTAAAATGTTGCTGATGTACTTAAGGATGCTCTTTCCTGAGAAGAATCATTATGTATGACCATGCTCTTTAAAAATGTGATTACAACAGTTGAGCAGATGGTAGACACTTGGGGTCAGCTCTAAGGAGATCTGTATTTACAGTGTATTAATAATGGTTTAAACTTTCTCATAAATAAATGTTGATTAATTTTAAATCCATTTGTAGAAACCTAGCATTGCCAGACTATTTCCTGAAACCACAATACAAAGTATGATAAACACCATCCGTTAATCCAGACTAATGTACTCCACACGTTAAAAAAATTCACTAAAAGGATTAATGTAATTTTTCAAACATGAAAAAAACCAGATTGTACATTTCATATATACTTCATGTGTTGAATTTTTGACAGTCAAGTCTTTTCATTAGATAGAATTATGTATTTGTATCCTTTGTTGTAACATACTTTCAAGTAATTTATATTTAATTTTATATTCTGTTTGGGATTTCTTCACCACTTTGTCACACAACTTGTTCATTCCATTGTGTGGAAAATAGATTAATCCAATCAGGTAAAACAGCAGGAGGAAAATTTAGGAAAAGCCTTTTTTAAAGGCAAGCGGACATAATTTTGCTGAAAGTAAATAACATTCAATGGTGAGTCTTAACCTTAGGCATTTTTTAACCCTGTATTTTGGGTCTGGGTCATAAAACAGTACAGCGCATTTCTGCAATCCTGACACCTGCTTGGAAGTCCCAACCTAAATGCTGTTGGGCAGAAATATCCATCAGTTGATGTCAGTAGAGCCTTGTTGTGTTTGCAAGGGAGCAAAGAGGCTCAGAGTGCAGGTATCTAAAATACCTATGTCCAGGCACACACAGACCTTTATGTGCACTTATAGATACTCAAATACTGTGGATTGAGCATATAAATGCACACAGAGATGTGTATGTTTGTATGCCTATTCATGCAAATACTAGTGCTCAGCAACTTTAACTGTCTGAAGTTTGAGGGCAACTAGATTAAAAATTCAACCAACAGTTGATACCACTTCACAATCCACACAAATATGAAAATCAAATTTGGAGTTACAACAGGATCATTTTATTTCCTTCATAAAAGTTTATGCAAGAGGGAGATGCTCCTCATTGCAGCAATTCTTAAGCACTGGAGAATTTATAGGCAGAAAGAATAAATAAAATTGATCTTCAATAAGTCTGTGAGCTATCACCGTCTTGAAATGCTATGAAGTGACGTGCTTTAATATTGGAGCTAGAGGGTGAAGAAATGATGTTGAACTTTCAGCTTGACTCCCACCAACAAACTTTTGTGAATAATTTTTTGCATAAAAATGTAGAACTGAGTAACTTCTTCTTTATAGTATTACCTTCCTTTTCACTGTTCCTTTGTTTCTGAAAGATAAAGCCCAGAAATTTCCCTCTGAACAGTAAATGTAGAAACTACAAATTTTGAAAATGTTTTACAAGGACTGTAGAATTGAAGCATCCTTAGCAAGGGCCTCTAAGCAGGGACAAAATTATTGGTTTTCATGTTTCATTGAAATCTTGTTGCTTGTGCACTGCACTTACTGTTCCAAACTCACGTGTAAATTTATTCCCTAGATCTGTGCTCTTACTGAAACAGATAAAACCGAAGAATGAGGGAAAGTTCAGAATGTGTGTAAATACCATGACACAGTCCAAGGAGCACAGTTCCAGGTGCCTTAAAAGGTCTAGGACAGACAGAAAGACTGCTTCTCTGTCATTTTGAAGCTGTTGCTTTTGTAAAACATATTAATCCCAATCAGTAAAGCAAATAATACAGATTTTAAAATCCCTCTGAATTCAACCTGGTCAAGTCAAACATGGTGGACTTCAAGCTATGCCTATGTCCAGTTTGATTTTCAGCTCAGTATTCTCTGATCCTTATCTGCAGTTTCTACATGCTTAGACATATTCTGTTTTGGATGGCTAACACAACTTACCAGAATATGAATGTAGAAATTGCCATTCTCATGTCCATAATTCCTCCTGCTTTTTGAATTCTTTATAAATTGAATAAATTATCCAGATAATCTTTGCCCCTTGTGCTTCACGTGTTCTATATACCATAACTGCACTTTCTAAAGCAGCATTGTATAAACTCTACAGGAGATGTACAATACCCCAGTATTGCCCCTCATACCTTTGCATTTCTTTCCTAATGTTTTCCAGTGTCACCAAGGACACATCCATGCCTTACCCGCGCGCTGCTGCCGTAACAGCCCTTTCCCTGTCTGTCTGTTCACTATCCAGTTGTCCTTTCTCAAAATGTTTTCCTACAATGTTGCCAAAAATTTCATTCTGGTTTCTGGCTGTTGCTGCTTGTCTGCTTCATCTTCTGTGTCCATGACAGAGAATCTTCCAGCTGACCAACTTCTGAGTCCTGAAGCCACAATGAAAAAGGGAGGGCTCCTGCAGCAGCGAGCTCTGGGACAGGAACTTTCAGCAAGGTACATTTCAGGTCCCCAGAGTTATTTAAAATTGGGAAAATTGAACCACTTGTGTCTCACTATCATGAAACTTGTTCTTTGTATTCAGTCTTTCAAAAGTTTCTCCAGCTCGGCAGACAAAGCTGCAAGTTCTCTTGCACATCCAATAAAAGCCCTTTGCAATATTTGCTTTATCTGTCACATATATGAGTTCTTTGTGATACATGCAAGAGTGGGACTGCTTTGGTTTCATTCCCAGTCATGTCATGCTTAAATATGGGGAGTTCCTATTTACCCAAATATGCTATTTCCTGATATTCCCAACTTCAGTTTTCCCCCCAACCCTGTGCTTGCTTAGCCCAAATTTTCTTTTTTGAAAAGAACTGTACTTAACTTTTACATGAAACTCACTGGCTAATCCTTCTAGGTTAACTTTGAGTAGATAAGTCAGAAGTCAATTTTTCATTCCTTAGCAAGCCTAAATTATTTTTATGCTTCTTAAGAATATTCATATCCTCTTAAACATATTCTGAAATATTTAGATGTCATTCTTGAATTGCCTTATTTTGAACACTTTCTGAGGGCTTGGTGTTCAGCAAATCTATTCTTTTTTTAAACCAATTACGAATAACAATGCTAACCCTTCTGTTTGATTTATCAGCTGACACACTAAAGCACATTCCAGTTCTTTAATTTCCCCAGTATGTTTTGCTGTTCTGTACAGTATCTTCATTACTGCTTGAATTTCTAAGTTCATTACTACATAAACCAACTATGTTAAAACAGCTTGTATTTTTGGAAGCATGGACAAACAGCATCAAGTACATCAGTGAAATACTTCATAATGACCTCTGCTGTTACACTTCTTTTGGATCCATTAAAACTGTTTTAAATAGTAAGAGCCATAATAATATAATAATAGGCAGCTCATGGTAGCTCAGAGTACGCCTGATGCTAAAGAAATTAATTTGCAGGTGTCCTTGATCCCTGAGTGCTTATTGCTGATGGCACTAAGTAGTGCTTGACTGGAGCATCCATCTGCTGTTCAAGTCTCCAACACAGATATTTTTGCAGTACTTAGGAGCACTTACTCTTGCTCTCTTAATGGGAGATGGTAGCAAGAGCGTGAGAAGTTTCAGCAGTTTGCATCTGCTGAAGCAAAAAGGAAATGTTTGACTTTCTGCCCAGCATTGCTAAATACAGAAACTTGGAAAATAGGGATGTAAAAATACTCTTTCCCTTGAAAATGTTCAGTGATGCCATTTCCCAGGATATATGGGTTGATTTTTGTTTTTAATAACATGGAGACAGGGGTTTTTTGGTGCTGAAATATGTGTGTTAGAATCAATTGTTTAATGTAGTCAGATGTAAATTGTAACTGGGAAGTGTAAAGACTTGGGTAGCTTCCCAGAGATCCAGCAATTAATGAGCAACCTAATGGTACTTTGATCATATCTTGTGTTCTCTATATTCTTATCTCATGACAATTTGGTGAACATGTCCTTTTAGAACTTTGAACAAAGCTGAATATTATAGGTACACTAAATAATACCTTGTGCTGTTTAATACAGTGAAAAAAAATTACATTTCCATTGGCCTAGGCCTCAGTTCAGCAAAACACTTCAGTTTCTATTTAATTTGATTTGCACGATAAAATCTTCCCTATATCAAATAAAGAGTAAGGGTAGCACTTATCTAGAGGTACATAGTGACTCAATTACATCTGGCTCAACTCTGCATTTCAGATAAAGTTATTAAACTTTGCTAAAATATTGCAGTCAGGTTATTGAAACAGTTTAATTAATTTTAAACATTTACATGTGAACACTGTAATCATGTGTCATGGCTCTGGGTAAGTGTGGTGGTCTGGAGTTACCCACACCACCCGTCACCCACAAGGACCAGTAAATGTCCCAGAAACAAGGTGGAAATGCCACAGTCTGGATAAAGGGCAATTAAGAACAACTTGAACAATCTGCAAGTACTCAGTTTCTGCCTGTGTGTTGTTTCTGTGTTTTCTGGGGTTTTAACCCTGTTTGATGCTATGACTGTTCTCAAACCATGCAGGTGTCTATAACTTTTTAGAGTGACAGTGACAGTCTCCTGCCATTTAACATGGCAGAGGTGTGTGGCTGTGTGACATGCTTGGGTTCAGACCATGGCCCAGAGCTGGTCCTGGGGTATACTGGACTTTTTTCCTGATTTTGGACTTTTTCCTAAATTGAGTTTGTAAGAAGGTTGGAAAGGGACTTGTCAGAAGGACATGTAGTGATAGGACAAGGGTGAATGGCCTTACACTGAAGGAGAAAAGGTTTAGGTTAGATACTGGGAGGAAATTCTTGACTATAGTGGTGGGGAGGCCCTGGCACAAGGTGCTCAGAGAAGCTGTGGCTCCCCCTGGATCCCTGGAAGTGTCCAAGACCAGGTCGGACATCAGGGCTTGGAGCAACCTGGGATAGTGGAAGGTGTCCCTGCCCACAGCAGAGGGTGGAATGAAGTGAGTTTGAAGGTCCCTTGAAATTCATTCTGTGATTGCATAATTCCGTAATTTCTTTGAGTCCCAAAACTAAGTCAAGAAACTCAACATCCCTTAAGCTTTTCTTCTTTCTGAAGACCTGAGCTCATATTTGTCACAAAAGTTTTTTGGTTTAGTTCCTGTTCATTGTGGGTGCATTAGGAAATCTCTAATTTGGAAGAAAGTACAATTTTTGTCAGGAGGGTCTATAGACATGAGCAGTAGCACTGCAGGTCTGCACAGCCTGTGGAGCATGAGGAGCAGCTCCCTGTGTCTAATGCCCGGCTGCTTGGCGCTACCTTTGTTTTTTATAGCAAATAACCTTTGGCAGAATAACGTTGGTGGCTATGTGGTAGTGCACACACCTACTATATATAGCACAGTCCTTTTAGTTGCTCATTAGTAATTTCCTGCATGGTGGATGCAGCACTCAGATGAAACTAAGGCACATAAATCTGACTCGCTTTATTAGGATAGGAAAAATCCTGAGTATGTTGCAGCAGAAATTCAGTCTAATGCAAGTAACAGCTGAAAGTGTTCTTTAAATTCCATGGAGATTTGACTTTTAGAACAATTTTGGGGGATCAGAGCACTACGCAGTCTGAAAGCAAAAGCAAAGTATATGAGTGCCTTCATTGTTGGCCCAGATGGCATGACTTAATTAAATAAAATATCTGTGCTGCGTATGTGTTGATGTCTGACACTAGCCCTGGGCCAGGCTTGCAAATAACTGTGGTTTGCTAACGTGTGGCTTTTCAAACAAAATCTGTATTAGCGCTCATGAGCCGTGAGTAGTAATGTGGCCTGGGCTGGAGGCACAAGCTGGGTACTGAGTGATGAACAGAGCAAGGCTTGAAGGAGGAATTCAGCAGCCTTTTGGAGACGGTACATTTGGGATGGAATGTACTTACCCTGACATCCTAGAAATCTGCCAGAGGAAAAAATTGAGCATCACTACTAATAGTTTTTAACTTTTAGGTATACTAAGACCTTGGCTGGTAGCTGTTTTCTTTCAGTGGGGAGCCAGGACACAGAGGAGAAGGGTAGGAATAAGATGATCTTGTGTTCCAGCAGATTCAGGACCAAGGTGGGTGTGTGGGTAGGGTGTGGAGGTGGCACCAAGGCACCAAGTTTGCCTCAAACTCCTGATTTCACCTGGTCCCCAGGTGTCCCTCCTCAGTCCTGGGGTCAGTGAGGGATAGCCAGGGGCAGTCACTGGGGGCTGTGCTACAGAACCACGGCATCCTGCTCCATGGAGTGGCATTCCGCAGTGGCGCCGTCCACCACCAGCATTTGGACAAGGGATGGATACCCAGGGAAGCAGAGGCTTGGGACTGCCAAAGTGGTGGTGTTTTTCCCTCCATTTCCCCAATGGTAAATATCAAGGTTCTACTTTGAGCTATAAAGAGAGAAGTTACTGTGAAAAGATGCCGTCTGAGGAGCAAAAACAGACAGTGTATTCATGTCTAGACTAAAGCATGTGCAAGTTTCCAGGTTGGAAAAAAGGTCCAAAGAGAAGTGCTGAAAGAAGGCTAACTAAAAGTTACCCCTGGCACCTGCAGCACAGTGAGAACGTGAATGACGTAGCTCAAGCAGGGGAGGTGGGGAGAAATCCATGGGGGGCAGGTGGAAGAATGGGCAGGAGAAGCAACTTGCTGCAGACAGCAACAGGGATCCAGGGGTCATTGATGTGGATGTTTGTTTTAATACGAAATTGCCATAACTACGATTTTCTTAAATTATTTTAGTTAACAAATGGGGTTGTAATCCTGCATAGTAGACATACACTGGCTGTTACCTGGCAAGCTTTTGGCTTTGCAAATGAGTCTTACACCAGGCACCTGTTTTTGCACTCAAGAGTTGTGGAATCTGGTCCTTTATATTCAATTTGGCTTTTTCCCATGTTTTATTTTCCCTCCTATGAACTTCAAGAGGGCTTTATCTTTCAATTCTGAAATCTGGCCTATCAGTGCTTGCAAACTGAAGCACAAGTGTTGTTGTGGTTCAGAATGGATCTTCTGTTAATGGATCAGACTAAATGCTTCCAAAATCTCATAGAATCATAGAATCACAGGATGGCTTGGGTTGGAAGTGATCTTAAAGATCATCCCGTTTCAATCCCCTGGGATGGGTAGGGTCCAAGACTATCTTTTGGGGAATATATGTACACAGATTCCAGATCTATCCAAACGGAGTCATTAGTCTAAAACCACACTTTTAATTACAGTAATCTGACATAAGGTGCTGAGGCATGTTGTTTCAATGGTATCCAAAAAGGAATTTCTCTGAATTTCATTTCCTACTAAAAAGTTGTACATCTCTTGAGTTAAGCAGAGCCTGTTGCATCACATCATCTGGAAACTGAGCCATTATTTTTTGGTATTCAAGCATTTATATCACTTGTAAGGAATATTGAAAAATCTAAGATATTTCATCTTTGAGCACATTTCCTTTGTAGCTATTAATGCCCTTTTACTCAGATAAATAATTAATATCTGGTCACCCTTTGTAGCTGATAACAAAATTTTTAACAACAGTTTTTCAGCAGGGAGAGAAAACAGCATTTGTGGTGAGTTTTCCATCTTTGTCCATTCTTACTGGGGTGATTTGGTTTGCAATTCCCACTCATTAAAACCTGGAACATGTGCCTTGCTTAGCACATTTGCCTAAATCGCATTGGCTTAAACATAATTTAACCCTAGATTTAAAGGACTATTAAAGGTTTTTTAACAATATAACTTAGAATCAATTAAGGAAGAAACAGGTTATGCTTCAATGCTCCAACTATGTGGATTAAAAAGAAATTCTGACTTGAAGGGAAGAATGCAAGAGAAGGCTGCCTTGAGGCTGCCTTACTGTAAGAGCTGACAGGTCAATGCATACTTTAGTGCTTGCTAATTGACTTTTTTCAACAGAAAGCTGAACTGATCATGGCAACTCCCTCACCACACGGCACACATGGATAATCGAATAAAACACGCCTCACCCTCCTGCACTTTTTCTCAACTCTGGTTCCTGGAAAATTGGGTAAGGAAGTGTTTTATAACAGGGCAGATCTGCGCATTGTTTGTTAATGGCAGTAAAATGAAAGACAGTTCAACAGTATTGAAGAGGGATGGTGCAAGCATCCTGGTGTGATGTGTGTGATATGAGAACATCCTATACAAAAGATATAATAATGTATATAATTATTAATATAGAATAATAACAAGTAATAATATATTATAATAGCATATAATAATAGCATCTCTAAATATTCGATCAATATCTACAAGAGGGTCTGTGGATACAGAGCATTTAACCATTTTTCCACCTGAGACGATTTACTTTCCCCTTTCCTCAAGTCTCTAATTTTTTTATTTACTAGTACAATTACAACATTCAGTATTTCACTCTAGTCCAAATAATATTAAAAGTTGATTCAAGAAGGGCAACACTGTCAGGTTTTACATGGATTGGTGGCCACTTCTTCCCTCAGGTATGTTAATGGTATCACTATCTCTATTTTGAGAGCTAAAGATAAAATAAAGAGCTGAAATTTAAAAAATCAGATTGTTAGCCAAAAAAAAACCAACCCATAATCCTGTCCTTCGCATTATAAATATTCAAATTTGTAATGTAATATTGCATAATTCAGCTGAGCCAGAATAGCACCTTGTTTCTGCTATGAGTCTTTGACTATAATTATAATTATAACACTATCATAGCTCTTTTCTACCTAGCAAAGGATGAGTTTTTTGGCCATTTCTTTGCAGGCGAAGGACCTGCTGGCATCAGATGCAGAGCATCAAGGGCCTGGAGGCACTTGTCTGCTTCTTCAGAATACCAGTGAATTTCTCAAACAAATCTCTCCAAAGATTTTGCAGAGCCTAAACCCAGTCTTTGAATATATAAACTGGTTTTTCTTTCCTTTTTCTCTGGAGATATCAAGGTAGTATGGTACAGTTCTTTTTCTTTAAGTCCTTGGTAATGGAGGGTGGCTCTCAAAATCATTAACATGTCATTTCATGTGTAGTAAACTCCAGAATTTGGGCTGCAAAGTGATTTTATCATGTTTCTGCAGCCTGCTGTCCATGACACTGAGCTACAGATTAGTGAAATAATTCTGCAAGGTTTGGGATGTGATAGTGGCTTGGCTTTGATTTTTTTCACTGCTTAGCTTTGATACTTGGTAAGAAGTACTGCAATGAGGCCCAACATTAATGAGATTACTGTAGAAGAGTTGTGATGAGCAAGCAGAAGCTTGCAGCATGAAAACTGTATGGCAGAGAGGGAAAAAATGGCTTTGAACTAGAATTAGTTTTCTGGTTTTTTTTTTTTACTGAAACACTAACTAACAAAAATATTTGCAATTTGTTTAAGAGGACAGTAATTCAGATTTGGATCTGCTCCACAGGTGCAGCCATGGAGTGTGGAGTTGGATTATTATAAAGATACATAGATAAATAATATATATTAAATAGTTACAGTTCTCTGCCCCATCCGGCGTACTTGGGTGCCAAGAGCAGTGTCACTGCAGGAGCACAGGGTCTGGAAGAGAAGGTCCCTGGGTGAGCCCTGTGAGTAGGGCTGCACTGACACCACTATGGACACTGAACCTCATGAATTTAAAGCTGGTCTGGACTGGATTGAAGCCAACACAAGTTGTTTTGTGTGGGCATGCAAATCTTTTCTGTTAAGGCTGGTTTGCTCAGCCAGGTTTGAGATGGCTCATTGAGTTGGGAGCAGCTTGTGATAGTCTTACATTTCATTAAATTTCCACAGAATCACAGAATATCCTGACTTGGAAGGGACCCACAAGGATCATCGAGTCCAAGCCTTCAGTGAATGGCCCATAGAGGGATCGAGCTTTAGAGCAGCATTATCGACTTTGATGGATCTTTTTACCCTTTTAAGAGTAAATAAGTCTATCTCAGTTAAACCCAAATGGGCAGAGGCTATTAAAGTCCTTCCAAAGCTTTCCTAGGCCTGGTGGGGACTCTTCCTGTTTCCTTTCTAGCTGCCAGCTTGGCCCTGGCAATGACATTTTAATCACATGTACCCACCCATGCCACCACCTTGTTTAGCCAGACCAAGAGGCTACAGCTCTGGTCGTTACATTTATTTCTCTTCACAATAAAACATTTGTACTCAAGCTGTCAGTAAATATTTCTATTTAGCTGGTGATTTAGTGTCCTGGATTATTGCTGAAAATACTTTGAACTGATGGTTTTCTTCAAAGGCCAAACCACTTCTTATATTGCATCCAATAGGACTTTGAATACACTGGGAAGGTTTATCCAGCACTGAATGTTTCTGCAGACTTCTAATAATATGTTGGGAACAAATTCAGAGAATGAAAAATTGCTGTGAAAGTTCTCAAAATTCTCACACGGTGGAAGGCGAAATGGATTTTATTCTCCTTCCTCAGGATTAACAGTGCCCTTAATACCAATGGATTTTCCCATGTGGAAGCAAGGAGAGTCTGTCCTTTAATAGGTATTCACTTGCTTCCTTGGATACATTTTCCAGGTGACTTGTGGAGTTTTCAGCATGTGCTTTCCATTAATCTTGGGATGAATGTTGTGCAAATCCCAAGTCAGCACTTGGAATATCTACCAATTAATTTTTAAAAGCAAAAATTCTTAATAACTAGAGCTGGGACTACCTGGTACAAAAATCAGTTCTTCAGGCTAATTGTGAAGAAAAGTGTTAATTCTTGGAAAACAGCTCCTAGTTACCTAAAGTAGTATTTTCTTTATGACCATTTATGACCAATCCCCCGGAAAATACAAAAAAGCCCCAAAACCATAAAAAAAAAAAAAAAAAGAGCAAAAAAGAAATATGCCTATATCTTTCAAGAGAGTATGGGCAAGGTGGGCATCTGTCTCTGGGAGTCCCTTTTCATCCAAAAATTGTACTAGATTTTATGTCCTCAGAGGTTCATTCTGCCCACTCTCTGCAGCCTACTCCTGGCCATTTGCTCTTTATAAAAATAAACAGGTTTGTCTCAGTTCTACCAGAGGAGGTCCTACTGTAGACCAACATAGAAATGGAAAGTGTATCTTACAAGGATTGACACTTGAAGAATACAGATTGTTGTTTCCATTATTTTTAGAGATACAGAAATACTCTGCAACTTTTAAAATTTTTGTAGGGAAACCACTGTGATTAGAAAACATGCTGGGAGCAAACTAATCCAGAAACAGGATTTCTTACTGTGAAGATCCTGTCAAAATGAAGACCCTGCTGTGGCTGGAAAGCATTAGGAATTCCCAGTTTTTAGTTGTGTGAAGGGATTTCCAAACTGTCCAAAGATGCAGATTAGTGCCTAATGTCCTAGGAAATGACTGTGTTTGACTAAATTTCAATAAATTCACTTATATTATTAAAGTATTTAGGCATTGCTGAAAAATCCTTCTATACCTCAGTCTACAGTTTTAGGTAGAAGTGTGGGATTTAGGCCCAAATACTCTCAACATCCTCCACCTGAGGCCTTGATTTTGCACTCCTGTAGAGACAATCTGTGTGCACACTGTATCGTACCTGTCTTTCATTTCATGTGGCTGAAACAAGAGCTAATTAATTAAGTGGGACAGCTGATTATATTTTATGGTTACTGAGCTTGATGTGCCTTAAATCCAGGTCTTAATTTCTCTACGGATATACATGTTCATCCTAAAGTACTGCTCCAGTCCCAAAATTATGTTCAGAAGGACTTTCAAATATTGTTGTTTATATTGTTGTTTCAAAGCTGTTCAAAAGACTCAAGCAGTATTTAACGCTGGCAAAGAACTCCCCCAGGAAGACATTCATGCTACTACATGGAAAAAAATGATAAAGAATAAAAGGCATGTCAAATACAGCTAATTCTAAAAACATCCCCTATAGGGAAATGTGAATGTGACATGCTACTTTATTCCCCTGAATGGTTTCAGGATTGTGAGTGTAGTTTAAAATATGTTATTTTTTATACATTTGCATGTGTGGCTGTAATCCCAAGAAAATTTTCAGCAGTAATATAAACAAAATTAGATAAAACCTGACTGTAACTGTAAAATAGAAAACTTCTAAGAGCTAATTGTATAACACACTGTGAGCATTTTATTAGTCTTTTCATTCTTCTCAAAAATGTATTTAAACTAATTGGTTGTTCAGTGTAGACTGAAATGATAAAAAAATAGAAAAATTAGGAATTTTTATAAATGTGAAACATGTGCTTCACTACTTAAGCCCTGTTCTTGTGGTTTGCAGATGATACCAGGGCATCCAGTAATAATAACAGAACTGCACAGCAATCAAAGAATTATTTATTTTGAACTGCTTCATGGAGACAAAAGCTGCCAAATCACTAGCAGATTCTGCTGTGAGTGTTTTACTGCTCCTTCTCCCTGGATACTTGCACTTAAGTAATTTATTCAGTTCCCAAATTACAATAAATCCTTCCCATGTCGTGAAGCAGTATTTGTAATTCCTTCTCTAGAGGTGCCTGCAGGACTGCAGAAGGAAAACTCCTGTGCTGTTACCACTTCACCCACCCCATGTTCGGAGTGTAAAATCCAAATTATTCCTTTCCCACTATGCATTGCCATCTAGTGGCCTGTGGTCCTCTGCATGCCACAGCAGCAGGGTCTGACCACGGACATCAGCTGGGAATGCCCATTGGCATCAGCCAGCTCCTGCTGCTACTGCCCCAGTCATGGCTTTTCTGATCACTGTCTTTAGGGAGGACTGAAGACCTGTTGAAAGGATCTGCTAATTGCACTGCCATGTGCATATGAATTAACATTCCTTTTTACTTTATTGTGACTAAAGATTCACAGGGTAGAAAGAACCAGGCAATGTACGAACAGAGCTTTTCCTTGTGGTGTGGAAATCTGCTCAGCTCAATCAGTGGAGAGGGAGAAATAATTAGTGCCAGGTTTGCATGTTGGCATGACTTCCTATCAAGGACAGTAAAAGATTATAAAGAATTCGATCAGAATTCTTGGCCAAAATTCTATCTTCTGGGAGCTCAGAGAGTCATAACACAAGGGGAAACAATTTTAAACTAAAAGAGGAAAGATTTTGACTAGATATCAGGAAGAAATTGTTCCCTGTGAGGGTGGGGAGGTTCTGGCACAGAGCAGCTGTGGCTGCCCCTGGATCCCTGGAAGTGTCCAAGGCCAGGTTGGACACTGGGGCTTGGAGCAACCTGGGATAGTGGAAGGTGTCCCTGCCCTTGGCAAGGGGTGCAACGAGTTGAGCTTTAATGTCCCTTCACCCCCAAACCATTCTGGGATTCTGTGATTTTGTGATTCAAATTTTCATGCCTCCCAATAAAGAGAAGCATCTGTAGCAGTGCTCTGAGGGGGTGGCTGCTCACCGGAGGTCAGGTAAGTAGAGTCTCACCTGACCATCACATGGGAATCTGGAAAGGTTTTTTCAAAATGCTCCATCATTTCCTCCAACTCAGGTCAGTAATTAAATCCTTCAGTCCTTTATGAAGTCATTATACCAACCTATTCCCCACAAAGCTGAGTTTGGGTATAGTTAAATTTTACAGTTTTGTGTGGGAAGAAAAAGTCACCAAATCCCATTTTTTCTTAAAGCTCAGTAAAAATAAGTGCTACAGTGCTTGTTCAGAAATATTTCTGGAAAAGTAATAAATGAGCCACACACAATTGTCTTACATTTCAACTCTTACCAGGGCTGTTCTAAAAAAACCCAAGCAAATATCTAAATGGTGTTTTTCTCATAACAAAATTAGGGTGTTGAAGTTCTCTTTGTGCTGTGCTTTCCAGCAGGATCCCATGAGTCTCACTTGCCAGTGGGGTCTTGAGAAAACACAGCCTTGCCAGTATAACAAGTAGCAAATATGGGGCTATTTTAAAGCAGGACTTTATAGTGATTTTTGATAGTGAGGTATGTGTATATAGAAGAAACTCCAGGAAAATAATTGTGACAAATTTAAAAAAAATTAAAATGTAGTAATAACATGAATGGGACGTAAATGTGTAATAAAATACAAATTTACTTCTAATTTTTGTTACTATTTTGTTACTAAAATACTAATTTTTAAGTGACTTTTTCATCTGGTATTATGTTTTATTTCATCACTAAGTCGGAGAAAATCAAAGGAAAAAATATATACAAAAGGATTTGAAGAACACATTAATAAATTGTACCTGTCTGTACAGAATCACATCCTGGCAGTGAAAACACAGAAGCTGCTTCAAAGAGAAGCTATTAGAAACCACAAAAACTGACATCAAAAACAAATCTCTGATCTGCTTCTTAGCTGTGAATCAGCATCTATTTGTACTAGCTGAGATTTTACTGTATCAGTTATTACAAAGAAAACCTTTGTAATAACTGAATAAAGCCTTTATAAATAATGTCCTGCAGGTTTTTTATTGATGGAGTGAGTAAATATTGAGCATTTGATACTAAGAGAAGAAAAATGCAACAGTCAGAGATCAGCCATGGAGAAGTCATTACCAAGTAAGGGATTCTCTAAATTCAATATGTTTCAAGTGCAGGTATTTTACATTAGATGCCAAACTACTGCTGCTGAGGGTTTAGTATTTTTATATTTGGAAGTGTTACCAAGAACTAAGAAAGTTTTCTGCTCACCTCAAGTTATACAATGTGTTAGTAACAAAGGCAGAGATCTGAGTGCTTGAGGGTTGAGCTAAGTTTTGGAGATGTAAGAACCTGTCATTTAAAAAAAGCTTAACTTTTTTTTTCTGCAACCTTGTTATGTATTTGAATCAGAATTTTGTGGAAAGCACCAGTGTGATCCCAGTGAAGTTACTACTTAAGAGTAATAGCACACAGCAAACTTCCAGCTTTAAGGTGAGCCAGTTGGTAGATGAGCTCTGATTTCTTTAGAATGTGATGTTTGCTCAGTGCTGCAGACTGAAGCACAGAACTTTGTCACTTGAACATCTCTGTGTTCTGTATTTCTGGGTGCTGTGCTCATGGCATTCTGTGCCTGCTTGTGCTGACAGGGGCTTGTGGGAACAGTTGGTGTTGGTCAAAGGGATGCTGTTGCAGATCTGTTTGTACAACGAGTTGTAAACTGGGCTAATCTTGTTTGAGCTTCCTAGAGTTTCGCTCCTTTTGTCTTGGGCTCTGTCAGCACCACAGGCGCATGTGACGACTGCGGCTCTCAGAGAATAACCTTGATTGTGCCTTACACCTGCTTGCACTTAGGAAAAGAAACATTTGTCACTCTTATTTATGTAATTGCTTAAATTGCATTTTAATTTTAAGAGCTTAAGTATGTTGGTGGAGTAAAATATTTTCTGAATGAAAGTTTGATCAAGTGCCCAGGGAGCCAGTGCAAGTCTTTCCGTGAACTCAAGAGATTTTGTTTCAGGCATTTTATTTAAACAATACTGCTCTTGGCCATAACTGAGCAAACTTATGTGCTTTTCATAAAAGAAACTGAACAAAAATATTTCAACCAGCAATATTTAATATAACCATTTAAGGAAAATTGCTGAAAATTAAATCTTTCCATTTTATAATTTTGAGGCAGTTTAAAATATAGAGAAACCTGGATTTAGTTCTTTAAAAAAGCAATACATCTGCTTCTGTATTACAAAACTGAATTTCTTCTTACTAAAATGGAAATTGGATTAGATTCTGCTGGAGTAAACTCAACAATTGCTTAAGTTCTTTTGTGTTATTCTTCATTCCCATTAATAGGAATAACATGATACCTGTACTCAGCAATTCCCATCACTGTGGGCTCTTAAATAAACATTAGGAAATAGTAGTCTCAAAGTTAAAGGCTCCATTTAGCACACTGCTCAGCTATGCATTTTAGATTTGCCAGCCGGACTGGCAGCCCAGGTTTCTTTGACCACTCATTACATTAATGCTCGCAGGATTTCCTGGCAGGACTCCTTATGGAGCTGAGCAGGTTCAAAATGTATCAGGAGGTCTTATCACTCAAAGTAAACACTCAAAGCATATTTCCCCTTTGCTGAAAGATTTACATTAGTTCTCTGTTAGGCAGCGTATCAATTACAGAGCTGCACTTCCTACATATCATAGGTGTGAGCTTCCCCTTTTCCATCACCCCAACCCAAGTTTGAAGATGATATAAAAGGAGGATCTGGCAAAATTTATTTAACTGAAGTATTTTAAACTATTTAGGTGAAATCTTGAAGGTGTTAAATCATAGCAGTGTCAACATCCTGAGGTGCACTTTGATGCCCTTGGTTGTGGCAAACAGCACAAAACTCTACAAACTTTTCCAAGGATTTCCTCAGGGCTACTGTGCAAACAGCACTCAGCTGATCTGATAAAGTCAATTTATTCTATTTGTTTTGTCTGTTCTGAGATACATGATCCAGAGCTTATCTCAGTAATAATCCAGGCAATTTGTTTTCTGATAAGCAAGTGCAGAGAGAAGTCACGTTTTAAAGAGTTGATTCTTCAAAGGCTGAGTTTGGGCAGCAATTCCCTGGCTGTGACAGCGAGAAGGGCAGAGCAGCTCCAGGACACCACACTGGGAATGTGACCCTGGACCTGGATCCTCACAGCCCAGGCACTGCCTGCACAGGGACCTTCAGGGAGGTTCACACGTGGGAAGGGGATGAATGGATTCCAAGTGCTGCCAATCCAGCGCAAATTCTCTGCTCTACCTGTGATGCAGTTTTAGATCTTTGCAACATTAAATTTAATGTCTCTTCCTCAAATACCAGACAGAAGCACAGAACCACAGAACAGTTTGGGTTGGAAGAGACCTCAAAGCTCACCCAGTTCCACCCCCAGCCATGGCCAAGGACACCTTTTATTATACCAGGTTGCTCCAATCCTGGCCTTGGACACTTCCAGAGATCCAGGGGCATAAATTCCCATCATCCACCTGAATCGATAATTTCTAGTGATATTAGATCACAAATTTTGATGCATGGGAAATTTTTTGTTAGTTTTTTAGGTGAAGAAAAAAAAGGAAAGAAAAACACAGCAATTATGATTTTAACCAAGACAAAAAATGTTACCATTAGCACCAAGTTGCCATCATTCTGTTATTAGTACTCCATACTTCCCAGGAAAATTTTCTTTTTGCCACAACAATTGCATGATATTTTTTATTCAGAGAAGTTACAAAAGACAGCTATCTGTCTTTTGTATCTCAGCTATCTCAAGGCAATTATAAAATTGAGTTTCACAGGGAAAAGAAGAGTAAAACAAAAGCAGTTTTTTCTTGTGGCAGTATGTCATTTGCCCCAAATAAATAAGTGTTGTGGGCAGGATGAGGATGACAGACCCTGCAGCCAGAACAAGGCTGTGGAGGAGAAAAGCCCCCCAGTCTCTCCTTGGGGGACAGAAATTTGCTCCTACCAGGCCATGACTCTCTTGTCCCAAATCCAGTTCCAAATCAAATGGCATGTTTTTGAGTTTAAATATATTCCAATTATGAACAGACATCTTTAATTGTACAGTAAATTGAGAGTTTCTGTATTGTGTGTTTTTGGAGGTTCCTGCTTTTGTGGCTTTTAAAATTCTCATTCTCTGTACTAAGCAAAACTCCAACATATTTTACACAGCTGCTGTTTCAAATTCCAGACATTTGACCTAATATTTTTGCTATGAAATTCCAGAACATCACTACTAACTGTACTTTATCAAGTAAAGGCTCACTGAGCACTTCAAACCTAATAATTTTGATCTACCTTAATAAAAATTTCTGTCTAATCTGTCTAACTCTTTAGCAAATGCTGCAGCCAGCTATACTGATGTTTTTATATGTGTGTGTGTGTATAAAAACATAATATATTACTATATATATTGATGTAATATTATATATTAATAATATATTAATATAACATAATGTATTTTTTTATATAGATATATGTATACACACTGTCCTAGTTTTGAATCTTCCATTTTCTGTCTCTTAAATGAGAATAGGGGCTTCTCTTTGAAATTTTGGATGAAATGTGAATTTTAGTCCAGTGTATTCCAGTTTGCCAAATCATGATGTGACAGTGTAGAGCCTTCAGTAGTTGCATGACCAGTGTCAACTGAATATTCATGGAATCAACCCAAGTTTGGTCAGAATTCATTTTCCATGTCAATATCTATCTGCTATTTGAAAATATTAATTTTGTAATAATTCAAAATTTTGTCTTTAGCAAAATGTGAGTTAAGAAAACCACATCATGATGGTTTTTGTTACAAGAATGGTACTGAAAATATTTATTTTCTATTTATTTTTTTGTTTAGCTCTTTAGACATCAGGCTTAACAGTGAGTTATCTAATTGTTTTGAAAAGGAGCAGGATTTTACACTTGCAAATATACTTGACCTTTCAACAAACATATTTTGAAGATAACCTCTTCATGTTGCCCTGGTTTATAATATTCCTGATGTTTCTATGGTTGGTGAGAATAACATTTGGCTTGGACAGTCAGAAGACACCACAGAAATTGGAATTGCTTTCTTCCAGTGGAGGTAGTTTCTACAAAAATTTTGTTTAAATCATGACAGGCTGATTTATGGAAGGATGTATTTTTTTCATTCTGGATTTTGGTAAAATGAAGTGCTGAACTATTGTTTCTTATATCTGTGTTACTTTTGCTGGGACTAATACCTGCCACTGTTTCCTGTAATTCTCTGAACTTGCCTTCTGCTTTACTGTTACTTTTCTTCCACAGCAGCAGTACCTTTGAGTCGCAGCTGACAGGGCAGATTTTTTACTAGAATAACATAATTAGTGTTTGAGCCTTATATGAGTACTTCTGTCAGGTGTCACATGGTTAAAATTTCATTTTCAAAACCCACATTATATGGTATCAGTGATTCCTGTTCTGTAAACACGGTTCCTGGACACAATTGGAGATCTCTGAGCAGTAGCTTTGCCAGCAATGCTTTGAAAGATATGTCAGCACATGAAGAGAATATCTGAGTTTTCAGCTTCCTGGGTGTACAGCACAAATGTACATTCTGAAAGTGCATTTCATTCCATATAAAACCATTGAGTGTGCTGGGATAGGTAGAAACTGTCACAAGAATCTGTTCTTTCCCTATGGCTGAGTGGGATGATTCTGTGAGATATAGCCTTAAGCTGAATGAGGGTAGATTTAGATGGCATATTAGGAAGAAATCCTTCCCTGTGAGGTGGTGAGGCCCTGGCACAGGGTGCCCAGAGAAGCTGTGGCTGCCTGTGGATGCCTGGAAGTGTCGAAAGCCAAGTTGGATGGGGCTTGGAGCAACCTGGGATAGTGGAAGGTGTCTGCCCATGGCAGAGGGTGCAACGAGATGAGTTTTAAGGTCCTTCCAGCTCAAACCATTCTGTGATTCTGTGATTCAAAAACATGGTTTAATATTTTATTTGTCATCCTATGCATACATACACACACATGTCTACATATCTATGCATACTTGCTTGAAGAATCAGGCTGCAGGAAACAGATTCCAGAATCTTCACATGCTCATGTAAAAATGCATCCTGACAAAGCAATTCTTGCATTTGGTGAAGTGCTGCACCCCTCTCCCATTTCCAGCTCTATCATCTTATCCCCACTGTACTTCTGTGCAGCTTGTGTTTGTATCAAAATCCACATCTAAGCAACAGCTTAGATATGCTTGTTCTTTTTCAGAGACTGAAAACTCTTCCCATTAGCCGCAAAACAAAGAACAATACTGATACTTTCTTCACAGTGAAGTCTGGGAGAGATTTTTAAATGTAAATTTAGATTGAACAATCAAAACTTTTATAACTTGCGTATGTCTTCTGTCATAGCATAAAGGTCAAATATATCTGTGCTTTAATGGCTTTGAATGGGACTCCTTGGAACCAGTGATATATTTGGGTCAGTGACCACATAAATGAAAAATAATGGGTATGCAAGTTTTCCCTTTAATTCCTCATGCAAAGTTTTCCTCAATTCCTTTATAGTACATGTCAGTAATGTAATACATTTATGGTATAAACAGTAATGTAATACATTAAAGTAAAAGAATATAGCCAGTACTTTGGGCTGAAATTGGCCTGTGTTAGATCTCACAGAACTTGGGGAAGCTTCTGTTACTATTACTGATTTTGCATGTGATAAGCCAAATTTTTCTTGTCCTAATCAGGTAATCATCCTGCCGATTTCAGTTAGACAGTTCCACTGATGGAGTGTAGCCAGTTTTTAGCACATGAAGGACTTTTCTAGTTATCAAAAGCAACAGCATAAATGTGACACAGCATTGGATCCCAGTTCAGAGAGGAGAGGAAGAGTTGGATGTAATAATTCTTGGGTGTCTCAGCAATGCTATTAATAAATGTTTGAAGATGTGAAAGTGGGAACTTGGAAAGCAAGCCACCACATACTCAAATATAGATGTGGATTTAATACAGCTCATTTATTACTGGTGATTGCTTGGAGGCATCATGGACAAAATCCTTAATGTAAGAGGAAAAAGTGTCGGCTGTCAAGTTCAGTTCCAGCTTTAATTTCAATTGCCTGAGCAGGAGCAGCTGCAAGTTGCGTTCAGGCAAATGAAGTTTTTAGTGTTAAAAAGGCAGCTGGGCTGGAAATACCCCAGAGGTACATATCCATTTGTCTGGTTAACTTCAGCACTTAGACTATCAATCAGGTCAGCCTAAAGAGAAATGAATGACATCAGTCAAAACAATCGGATATCTTTGTGCAGTGATTAGCTCCGTGTAGTACAAAAACTTAAATAATTTGTTCTTTGAAAATGTGATGATTGATTAGCTTCCATTAGGCTTGGATTTTAAAACATTCCATGAACTCTCAGATAAAATGGCACTAAAATGTTATTGCAATAACCAAATAAATCATATTAGACTATAGTGTATATAAGTACTTTAAAACATTATAGATACTAGAATTCTGTGTATAATAAAAAGGTGAAGAATGTAATCCATGGGGTTTTTTTCTCATCTCACACCAGCATTATCTATGGCTGCTTTCAAGGGTAATGTTCCTAAGGAGATGAATTTTAAGTTTTGCTTTAATACATTATATATACTTACATACAAGTTGTGCATTTTGGATGTGTTTAAAAGGTGTTTTAAACTTATCTCAGTGCGGAATTTATCTGAGCTTTTGACACTGGTGCTGGCTGTTCAATTGGATTTCAGCCTGGCAGTTTTCTTGCAGCTGGAAAATGGGCTGTCACCATTTAAAAGTGATGCCTTTACCAATACCAGGTTTGGGGTCCAGTTCATTGTCCTGTTGTTCTGACCAGAGAATCCCTGACATAAAACAATGTTTAGCCTTGAATCTCTTGCAGAGGAATAAAACAAAGCCTTGTTCTGCTATGTAGGGTGGCAGTGTGGTTAACACTTGAAATTTATGATCATTTTCCTAATATTTCACTTTTGCCTAATCACCCAGACTCTGCAGGCAAATAATTCCGTGAATCATCTGTTACTTCAAAACAAACTGTAGACCCAATGCATGCGGAGATTGCCTAAATATTGGAAGCCTTATGGATCATAAATCAGAAGGCAAGAAAAATAATCCCATCAAAAAATGTTTTGCTTCATTATTTTAGGATTTAGTCATGGATTTGAAGCACTAGTGTTGAGCTTAAGTAATTGGTGCCATTGTAAATCAAAGGAGCAGCACACATGCAGCACACACAGGACTGCCTTTGAAGTCATTTGGCAGCACGTGGCTTTTCTACTGATGACTGATGCTGTTTTGTAATTTTTTTTCTAATGAGGGTTAATGGAGTGTATTGACAAGATCCAGACACCTTCCAAAAAGTTTTTGGAGGTTTGACATGTTTGATTCCACCACCTGTTGTCTAAATATGATTACCTGTGTTCTAGGGTATTGCTTCATACCAGAAGTACTGACATCAAATTGTCACATTTCTGCAATGAACGACAGACTTCAGAGCAAGTGTCACACTTGGGACTTGGCCTCTCACTCCAGAGCCAATGAAAGATTTAGGAAGCTGTGAGGTAGTCATGGGACCTCCAATACATCTATATGCATTAATAAATCCATTATTATTAAATAAACAGGACAATTCAGTTTCTACATTGTAAGTCTTGAGATGGGAAAGCTGAAGGGAAACTTAGCAGTGTGTGCAAATACCAGCAGGGACAGCATAAAAAAAGTTGGAGCCAGAGGCTTCAGTGACAGGATAAGAGGCAGAAGTGCTGGAGATTTACCGAGACGGTGGTCAGACACTGGAACAGGTTGCCCACAGGGGTCAGGGGGCCCAATCTTGGAGGTAATCAAAACCTGGATGCATCCATGAGCAATCTACCCAAGGATGTGGATGATCTCCAGAGGTGACACGCAGCCTCAACAGTTTTGCGATCCTAATGCAGAAATTCCATGGAAATGAGATCTTCAGCAAGAGGTGGCCAGTAACTGTGATTAATGGATATACACATTTCCTGATTTAGAAATATATGATGTGTGCATCATCAAAAGTGGAGATTTCACTCTGTGTATCATACAGTCATGTTCAATATTTATCATTAACTGATGCCTACAAACTGTATTTCTAGTTTAAGCTGCCTGAGTTAGGCTTGGCTTGTCAGCTGGGCATCAGGGTTAGAACTTGTCCTTAATACACAGAGCAAGCACAGAGGCTGTGCTGTAGAATTGTGCTGAAGTGGGGTGTTATTCCTGCATAGCCTCCGTGTTGTAAAACATTATATTTTGAATTCATATTGTTTATGGAAAGGAGCAAATTACATGTTTGGTCCTGTTTTAGTGCACCAGTTTGTGGTCCAGCTCATGAGCCTGTAGTTCTGGCCAGAGAATCTCTGACCTGTGGTAATGTTTAGCCTTGAATCTCGTGCAGAGGAATAAAACAAAACAAATCTACATGTTCTAAAAGTATGAGGTTTTTTGAGTCTTTGGGAAACAGTGTATGTGGAAACATGTTTAAATTCCTAGAAGTTGGTGAGATCAAAGCTAGAGCTGTGCTGTGTTGAATTTCCTGATGATATTTGCAGATAGTATCTATTGCTGCTGGCTTGCTTTTTTGATTTTTTCATGGTAGATCTTTTGGAATTGGGTGCTTTGAAGGGAAACAAGGAATTTGCTTGTGTATTTATCCAGCGTCCTGCTCAGTGAGGCCGCTGTGACACCAGCAGGGCTCCAGCACATGGGCTGCAGATGGATCTCACTGCCTGCACCTTAGGCAGCAGGTAGACTTTTGCTCCTGCCTGGAATGAGGGAGGGGAATGACTTCTAATGCTTTGATAATAGAGATCTCCCCTAACTTTCACAACAAATTCTCAGCTCCTTCTGTTTATGGCAAATTTCCACTCTGCATATCTTACTTATATCAGAGTCAGGAATGCAGTTAAAGGCAGTGCTCATTCTTAAATGCACCAATAAAAACCACTTAAAAAGTGGAGAGTTTGTGAAACATATAGATGTGAAACAAATATGTGAAACATATTTGTCAGTGAAATTCTTCCTGGATGAAATGGCATGGCTGTTTAGGCTCCAGTCTAGTTTAGTACCCTGCCTACTGTCCATGTTGTTATTTATCTGCTCATTGTACCTCAGCATTTGGGCAGGGAGTCTGGGGAGCCCTCATGGAGAAAGAATGTCCCTGGGATGGTGCCCAGATGGAGGCATGGAGGGACCTGGCAGGGTGTCCTGTGGAGAGTGATGGGCAGCACTTGTCCTGTGTCTGGCTGCTTCTCCACTTTGGAACTAATCCCAGCGCAAAGTGAATAGGCCTGTGTTAAGTCCTGACTTTCTGGCGATGTGTTTTATTTTTTAAACACACACATAGAGTAGAGAGGCAGACAAAGAACCTGTTCTGTCAGGTGATAGCTGTTACTTTTCTCGTGTGGCCATGGGAGAAATGACTTTTCACTCTGCAGTGGCAGTGAAGTTAATAATATATATATTTTTTTACTGCGCATTGGAATGCAGGAGGGTTGCCCATCTTAGTAAGGCTCTGCACCTGCAACGAGGGACCAGCTCATACCTGAAAGCCAAAAACAGCCTCAGCCTGAGCTCTTTGGCATGGCTGAGTTTGCTGAGGTATAACCCTAAAGAATTCTTTGTTGCAGAACTGTTGCTACAGGACATACCTGGTGACTGCTGATGGCCCCCAGTTCAGCTCCAGTCCTGGATCCTTGTGCTGCCAGGTGGGATCAGCTGCTGCAAGAGGGGATGCAGAGCTGCTTCCAGCAGACAGCAAGTGAATGAGGGAATCTTTCCAGTCTTGCTGATGGTTCAGAAGTTCCTTCAAAAAGCATCATTGTCCCTGAGAGCAGCCAGAGGGTTTCTGTGCAGAGGGGACAGGCTGCCAGACTTACTTCTTTGGGACATAGATCGAATCCAAGAATCATGGAATCATTAAGGCTGGAAAAGACCTCTAAGATCATTGAGTCCAACCATTGACTAGTCCTGACAAATCTTGGTTGTTGAATGAGAAAAGTTAAGATTTCAAGTGGTTTGTTTGAAAAGATTAAGAAAATTGATTATAAAAAATATTTAGAAACCTGGTTATGATTAAACCCTGTTGGTATGGAATACATGAGCCAGAAAAGCACCAAAGCCTAGAATAGTGATCTAAAACATAGATTAAATCATTAGTTGCAAGTCTTTCTCGTGACATTGCTGCAGTTCAGTGCATTTCCAGTGAGTGAGACATCCTCTTGGTTTGGTCACAAAAATATCATTGCTTGTCCAGAAGAGATATTGGTTATGCATCTGTTGGGCAAGAAATAAATATCATCTGAGGTATGTCACTAAATTATAAAATAGGTCAGGACTTGCTTTTTTTCCTGCATGGAAAGTATTTTTAGCTATAAAAACTACTTCTTTACTACTGAGAACCTGATGTTCAGATTCTATTAGCAGCTCTCCTGCTATCTCCACAATCATTCTACATCGTTGTTTGCCAAAAGGCTGAAGTTCAGGGAAGGTTATATTTGGATTTTCACTATTATCTTTCATTTTCTCATGCTTCATCTTTCTTCAAACATGCAACTCCTTTGGGATGAAAACTCTCATGTTTGTTTGTGATGCAGAAAGCTTGTGGGAGAGGTTGAAGGAGTAGTATTGCTTGTTTCCTTCTTTATCATTGCATTTTACTTGCTATTTCTCTATTAAATGGATTTATATAATGTATGCCTTTCTTTACTGGCCTTTAAAGCATCTTTAAATATCCCCCTCTTGTGATTAGGTAGATATTCAGCCTGTTAAAAACTCCAAATAAAAAAAAATTTGATTTTATTTGTGTTGAGCTTTTTTTAAAATTTTTATTTCTTTTATACTCACATTACATTCCACCTTCATTTCTATCCTAAATTTGTGACTGGAAATACATATTTTCCTCTGGCCCCCTTCTGGCCATGCTTTTAATGTTCATTTTCCCCTGCATGTTAGGGAAAGTTAGCTGTACTGAGTGGTGTATAATAGACTGGACAGAAATATGACTATAAGTGTTTCTTCTTAACCAATCTTTTTATTGCTAAACCTGTATCAGTGCAGGAAAATTGGTCAAAATTTTTGTAGCAAGTTAGAAGGACAATCAAATATTAAAATTTAAGAATCTATTGTTTTCTTTCTGTTCAGGGCATTTCTGCTTGTCCTTTCCATGTTGGCTTCAGCAGTGTGCTTCAACAGGCAGCATTTTGGTGGTGTTGTCTTTCTGAACTAAAGCTGGCTTTGCTTAAAAAGGTGATTTCTCCTTTTATGCCTCCTCTATCCCCATGTAGATGCCACAATAAATGTGTTTTGGTTATCACATTGACTTCAGCAGCTCTGGAAATCAGCCTTGCAGTGTCTTACCCTTTAGGACAAAGGTTCAACTTCTAGAAAGTTACTCCAGAAGCATCTTGTGCAGTAGTTTTTGTGCATCTTTTCCAGCATGCACATTCCTGGGACACCAGGGCAGGATTTCACTGCATGGCTGTGCTCAGCTAGACAAAGCCCTGAGTGGTGCTCAGCTGTGTCCACACGTGGCTGGTTGGGGTTTCAGTTAGCAACAGATGATTTTTTTCTGATGCAGCACTGTTTTTTGGTTGGTCTTAACCCACTAATCCTGGCCTGTGCTTATTCAAACCATTGAATAACACCCAATATATGATTGAGCCACACAGTAAAAATGGCACTGAAATTAGAGGCAAGGCAGGATATGATTCCCATCAGTAACAAGAATGTTTAGCTAACGTGGCAAGTTTATTTCATCAAAGCCCTTCTTTGCACACAGCTTGCTGTTTGCTGCTCAGCTTCCCACTCCCTACAGAGAAACTGTTAAAGGCTTCTGCAGGGTTTTCATGTGAGGTGTTTAGATCCTGGTGGGTGCCTAAAACCACTTCACTTTACATCAAACCACTCCTCAGTTGTTCGCTTTGACAGAAGAAGAGTTTGGGATTTATCATATGGTTTTCTTCACTTGCTGTAATAAAGTCTTGTGGATATTATAAACAGTGAGGAAGAGGTTTGTTCTGTGACTTATGTATGCAAATTTCTTGGACTGGATCACCTAAATCATGTAGCTGATCCTGGAATTTTACCTGGGGAGAGAGCCATCTCACAGTGGTATCAGCTCAGCTGCCTTGCAAAAAAGTACTTTCTGCTCCTACTAAAATGGTTTAAATTGCTAAGGAATGAGTGGAAGCATGAAAAACCTGCCTTTTGCTGTGTTGGGGCAAGACAAGTTTTTGGCATGAAACCTCAGAATCTTTATTTTCCTCCAGTGACAAAATGGCAAAGAAATAAACCTGGAACGAACTCCAGAGCTGTATAGCAAAATATTTCCCAAAATCTTCAGGTGGATAGAGAATGAGTACAAAAAATGAGGAGTTTTTCACATTTTGGATTTGGTACATTATCTCTGTGTGTCTGATTCCATGACTGAACTTACAGAGGTGCTCAGAATTTCAGCATAAAAATGCAGGAGATTTTCCAGCAGTTAGTAGTTAATAGAAGAGTTGGAATTTGTTTTCAGATTAAGGAACCATGTTGCTCTTCAATAGGAAATGTTTGATTTTCTGAACTAACCACAGACTTTGAAGGTTTTCTTATGCTCCTCCTTGTGTAAAGACAAAATGCAAACCCCTGAGTTTTTGGCCCTGATCTAGTTAAGCTGGGTAGAGAACCATGCACAAGCCTAAAGTTTTCTACTTCTGGTTTCCTTATTTTACCTGGAAAGCTAACTCCAAGGTAAAGCTGGAACCTTTTAAAATACTGGATAGGCTACTGTCACCGAATCTGCAGAAAAAAATACAAAAACCCTCCAACAACATTTTAATGTTAGAGAGTCAAGGCATTACTTTATTATCTGGCCAGGATGTTGTTCTGGCCCGGATGTACCACAGAAATCATCTCATCCACACCTAGCCCTGGTGTGCAGAGAGAATCATTCCAGGATACACAGCTTTTACTCGATTTTTCAGATATTTTATACAGTAAAATACATAGGAAAGCATTGGGTCAGTGTTCATTGGTCTAAAGTTGAGCAAACCCCCAGTATTCAGTTTCTCATTGGATCCAAATCTCCTTGCCTCTGATACTAATTAGATTCTTCATTCTTCAGGTTTTTTTATCAGTCCTTTTTCCGGGCTATGATGTCTTTAGCCCTGCTGGAGGTGGTCTGGGGTAGCTGTTTGTGATATCCATCATGTCCTGTTGATAACCACAAGGTCCTGGCGGATGTTCTGTTAATAGTCTTTTTCTGGTTATCTTCGGGGTCACTCCCAACCTGTTAATATGCTGAGTTCACCAGACCTCATCTGGTAGAACAATGCCCTAAAATTCCTTTTCCCAGGGTAAAGACAAACAAAACCTTTGACTAAAGTTATACAAAATTTTTAACCTGATATATTTTCCAGCACTACTATGCCCAGGAAAATTGGAGCTCTTTTAGAGGATGGATGAGGAAAGGTGAAATCAGTGATTACACATTTCCCCAGAACTATCACTTTCTGCTATGACTTTATTTAGGTTACAAAAAGGTTCAGTACAGGATCCAGTTAATATTTTGGTTGGGATGGACCAAGGCTGTCTACACATATTGCTTAATATGTAAGATTTTTCCAAATTCTGTTGAAATATTTTTTAAGAGTAAAAAAGAAAAGTACTGGCCAAGCTGTTGGGGAGACAGCAAAAAAACAAGACGGACTTTGGCAAGCCCTCCTGCATGCCTTTACACAAGAAAATGCACCTGCAATATCTACCAATACTGATCTGTTCAATATCACTCCTACAGTTACTGCTTTGAAAGCTTTTCTTCCACTAAAGGCAGGCTCTTTCCTGCTGGGGAAGAGAGATCCAGTTTTAATACTGAACAACTTGTCAGCATACTTCATCACAACTTCGGGAAAAGTGTTATTTGGGACTGTAGCACAAATAGGACATGGAATGTCATATATAGGGTAATACAAGACAATGATACAGGGCAGTTGATAATATGCAGTGAGTTATTACTTGAAAGTAAGCACCCTCTATAAAAAAAGCATTAATTAAACAACTTTGTCTTTTGGTACTTCATGGTTGTCTTTACAGGAGTTGTGTTTGTTTGCAATGGTATGTGAATACTCTCCATTCCTGTGTACCAGTGGGGGCTGTGTCCTAGAGCTGCCTAACCCTTCTGCTTGGAATTAGCCAGATCTGTTCATAACAGATTACCAGCAATAGCTTTTAGGGAGGTGATTATCAATTCCAATTGTCTGCCTAGTGGCATTAGATCTACCATTTCCACTCGCCTGGTCATTAAGCACATGTCAAACCCCAAGTAGCTGGTAATTTCTGCAATTAAGGCCACCATTATTGTTTCCTTTACTCAAACAGGGAGCCCAAATTGTATGGTTAAATATAACCACTGGTTGTTCCCACACACACTTGGGGTCTGTGCTGCAGAATAGTGTTAATCCTATGAGAACACACAATTAATAAGGTAACGGCAAGTTAGGGTTGCTACTGTGAGCTCAAACCTTGAAAGATCACACCCCCTTGAAGGCAGCTTGGAAAAATCTCAGACAGAAATCAAAGGAATGGTGTGGAATCTTAAGGACAGATAAATATAAGTTTAAACCTGTGGCTTAAAATTATGTGC
Source organism: Entomyzon cyanotis (assembly GCA_024500445.1). Taxonomy (NCBI): domain Eukaryota; kingdom Metazoa; phylum Chordata; class Aves; order Passeriformes; family Meliphagidae; genus Entomyzon; species Entomyzon cyanotis. Next base: position 817,661 of record JAKEPQ010000998.1, on the reverse strand, counting down.
ATGCTCAGGGATATAGAAATATGGTTAAATAATTACATACAGACAGATTAAAGCCTTATTTTCTCCCTGTTAATACTAAGAACTCAACATCTTATTTGAAAAAATGAAAAAGGATTCATTAATATGCTCTGTAGGGAATAATAAAAGCTGAGGAAAAGCAGTACAGGATGCTGCTGAACAGGGAAGAGATGAAAACTGAGAATTCCTTGGTCAGTCCTTGAGGTTTTGGTCCAAAGTCCATTTCCTTCTTACAGAAGGAATTCCTACTGACTCTTTCAGTAGCCTGGATTTTATTTCAGGTTCTTAAATCTTACACTTCTGTTAGTAAAAGACGCCCACAATTACAGGGGCATTCATTTGAATTGGGCCAGTTCCTCTGTCCTGTTGCACAGGGAGTGAGAATTGATGGGAATGGGGTAACTGATATTCCATGCCCACTTGCTGGAGTTGCTAGAAACTATTGATATTCAAATCAATATTCATTCATTGATTAGAATGAATATTAGTATTTGCAGATGATCATTCACCTCAGAGACTAATAACTGTTAAGTAACTTCCAAACCAAGTTTCAATCTTGTTTCACATCTCCAAGCATGGCAGTTGAATACAATAAACAATTGCATGGATCTTGGAGCCAAGTGTTTGAGATGCAAAGGCACAGAGGGTCCCAAAGTAAAACTTGGAAGTTGTTTCTCCTTTACAGTGGTGCCCTTATTTTTATACACTAGGACTGGGGAGGAAAGTGGTATCACTGCCTCACTGCACTCCTTTCTGCTTGTTGGTTTAAGCCCAGCTGTAATGTTCTTTAAATGTTGGTTTCTGGATTTGATTGAATGTGCCTTTATTGAGAGAAGCAATGCTCTTACATGAATGTCACACAGTTGTTCTATTTATTTCCAGGGGAAAACCTATTTGAGTCACTTAAAGAAATGTGTAAAAGCTACAGTGAGTTTAATTTAATCTGAGTGTGTGTTTAATCACCTTTAAGGCACTTAAGGGATTTTGTTGATTTATGTATTTATTAACCAGGGTACTTTTAGATCCTGATTCATGAATATACAACCCCTTCAAACTAAGAGTAGTATTTTGGGTCTATTCTCATGGTTTTTAGCCAAATCTAGTATTTTCTGGAATAGGCCATACAGTCTATAGGAACTGCTGGAAGCCCCATACCCTGCAGAGTTAGAAAACCACCAGCCAGGGAAAAATGTGACACAATGAAAAAGAGGAGGTGCAGTAAAGGGGAATATTTCATAATGGGATGATTGTCTAAGGAAGCTATAATTCATTATCTCAAAGGTCTTCTTCAACCGGAGTGATTATATGACTTTACTCTGTACAAACATTAGAGCTTCCTCTTCATAGGGAAAAAGCCCTAAAACCTTATTACATTCAAAATTTTGGAATCACATATTGGTCATGTCCGAACCAGGTGTGTAGTTCAGAGACTTATTCCAACCCCATCACTTACAGGAGCTCTGAAGCAGAGGAAAGAGAGCTGAGTGTGCATGGAGATACCAACACCCTCATCTGCCCCTTGCAGACAGTGTAGGTATTGGGGTTTGTGGGTTTGAGGTGTTCCTGCCGATATTCGGCTGTTCAAGTCCTATGCAGGTTTAACCAAATTTAGTTATTTTACCTATTAGCTTGATTTTATCATAGAATCGTGGAATGGTTTGGAAGAACCTGAAAGCTCATGTCATTCCACCCCCTGTCATGGGCAGGGACACCTTCCACTATCCCAGGTTACTCCAAGTCCCGTCCAACCAGGCCTTGGACACTGTCAGATATCCAGGGGCAGCTACATCTTCTTGGTGCAACTTGTGCCTTTTCCGGCAACTTCCCCATGTGCTCTGCAACCACCAGCAGTGCCAAGACCTGAAAGACCTCTTGGACTCCAGCTTTACAGAGATCTCACTGAAGGGTTTGTTCTCTGCCTGAGGTGGATGGCTGCTCCCATTGGAATGGAGATTTTCTTCCAGTGAATTCTGCAGGAACTGAGAAAACTGTGCTTGTATAGAGGAGGGATAACTTGCAGTCCCCTCGGTTTGGTCTAACATACTCTTCAGAGCCAAGACCTTGTCTGAAGTGGTCAGATGAGATATTATTCCTGTTGATAGGAGACTCCAGGCCCAGGAGTGCCTCCATGGGAGTGAACCAGGCTCTACCAAAGGATGGGCTGGGACACACTCCCTTCCCTCCCAGTCACATGCCCCAGCTTCTCCCTGAGAGCCCTGTCACCTCTTTTTATCTGGGGGTTGAATGCTGATAAAGCTGCTGTGTCAAGGAGAGCTATGGCAGGGAGGGAGTGGTGGGAGAGCCTCCGGCCTGACAAAGCCCAGGCACAGCGCCCACTCAGGCACTTGTTCGTGCACATAAACACTTGCTGTGTCAGGATATGAGAGAAGGGCAGCAGCTGAAATCCTAAATCAGAGGGGCTGTGTGACTCTGCTATTTATCATCTCCTAATTGACTGTTAATTTGCTGGTCTTTGGGTTCAAGCACAGCCCTAATTCATCACAGGCAGGCATTGCGATGTCGAGGCTGGGGAAGGTGCTCTGCACAGCACTTCACTTCTCATTAACAGCAGGACCTGAGGGAGCCTTCCATGCTGCTGTGGCAGTGAGGACAGGACTGTGTGCAGCCTGTGGGACATTCAGGGCAGTTCTGAAGGGCAGGAGCAGTGGCTGCCAGCAGCTCCCCAGTGGTGGCTCCATGTGCTGGGACCTGCTTTGGCCCAGCGCAGAATGAGCAGCCTGGGAGGTCTGTCCCTGTCTGGGGCATGGGGGTTAGAACTCAATGATCTTCCTACTCAAACTATTCTGTTATTCTAAGTTTTCTGGTTGTACCAGGAATTAGGCACTAAAGCAGTCCCTAAGAACTACTGTGGAATATTTGGTCCTAGTAGAGTAATGGTGACTTTTTAAAATTCTTTACTCATGCATAGAATCTATGCGCATGCATAGATTTTGTCACTTCATCCTTACTACATCATCCCAAATGATAGGTTCTTAACCTAGAGGGTGCTGGGCACTGCCCAGGCTCCCCAGGCAATGGGCACAGCCCCGAGGCTGCCAGAGCTCCAGGAGCGTTTGGACAGTGTTGCCAGGGATGCACAGGGTGGGACTGTTGGGATGTCTGTGCAGGGCCAGGGGTTGGGTTTGGTTATCCTTGTTGGTCCCTTCCAGTTCAGGTGATTCTTACAGTTCTATAATCTCACAATCAAAATTATCTCTCCAACACATAACCTATTAAAAAAACCCAATTTACCCCCCCCTCAAAGGTTGCCCTCCTCTTTGCAGAGCTGTTCCTCCTGTGATCTAACACAATCTCACAGGGCTCTCTGTGTCAACAGCTGCCTAAGGAACTGATAAGTGCAGTGATCAGCTCCACTGAGGTGATGGGTTCAGCACTTGCTGGTTGGGTTTACAGCCCCCCAGCCCTACAGGCGTTAATCCATGGGAGCAGTCCTATGGATTTACCAAGTGTGTAAAGCTACAAACAGTGTAAGCGCTGGTGGCAGGAAGCAGGGTTTATTTTGTACCTGAAACACTTGCAGTGCTCTGTAAACTCTGTAAAATTGCTTTTAACGGCAATACATGTTTGGTTTTTGTTATAAGGCTATGTACTCCCTGTTCCACCTCAGTGCTGTGATCTGTACTGCTGTCCCCACAAAGCTGCCAGCACACACACCACCGAAATTATCATTTACATTCTTGTTATCAAAATATTTTACAAAGAGCAGCAGCAGAAGGGAAATGTTTTACCCAGAGGAGTTGAGATGATGCAGGTTTTTTAACAGAGAGGCCTCATAGAGAGCTTGTGACATTTACACACTTTGTGACACTTCATATCCCCTTGTTATAGCACCTAGTTAAGGTTTTCCCTTTACGGTCTTTCAGACAGAGCACCTTGTTAATGTCAGGCCTCCGGCTCTCCAGGCCGGGCTTGGCTGCTGCTGTTCCAATGAGCTCTGCCTGCCAGGGATAATGATTTTGGGGGCTGCCTTGAATTAAAGTTAAGGGGCAACTTAGAGTAGTTAAGAGCGGGTTTTGTGCTCTGATAACAGAAAGTGCTTTATTGTTCACACTGAAATTTGGCAGGATGCTCAAGTATTTATGACAACCTTGGGAACCAGGGTGTTGCTTGGCAAAACTGTTTCCTTGATTAACACTTGGATATTGCCTGCTGCACAACAGGAGCTTTTCACTGGGATTGCAATAAACTCATCTGTGTTGAGAGGTGACCTGCAAACCCCACACCTCCTTTTTCGCACTACTGAGTCTTTGATTTGGGGCAAGCGACTCCAAGTCCAAATAGTGCAGCTCATTGCGGCGTTAAACACACTATCTCCGCAATGGTATGGCGAAGACATTATTGCAAAAATCCAGGGCTCTTAAGCTGCTAGTTTGTTATGATTTTACATGCTTGTGAGGCACAACAAATGTGCTTAACCAGCTATCATAGACAGGCATAGATAGGAGCAGGCATCAGTTGTAACTAACTGAGTTTTAAGGTGTGAGCACTTATTGGTTCTAATAATTGTTTTACAATTATGTAACTTGTTTTTCACCTTTAGTTTAGCTGAGTTATTTACAGAATGCTTTCCTAGTTAGCCAAAGTAACAGAAGTGAGCAAGGATTTTACAAGGGCAGCAAGGATCTCACTTTGCAAGGCCTTTCTGCTCTGCAGCAGCTCATGCCTGTATTTGCATTTGGACTGGTTGAGCCCAAATACAAATGGCTGAATCAAAAGGGCTGTTACTTATGGATCAGGAGAGACAGAGACAAAATTACTTCAGAGATTCCCACAATTGTTTGGGTTAGAAGGGACCTAACAAATCATCTCATTCCACCCCCTGCCATGGGCAGGGACACCTTCCACTATCCCAGGTTGTTCCCAGCCCAGTCCAGCCTGGCCTTGGACATTTCCAGGGATCCAGGGGCAGCCACAGATCCTCTGGGCACCCTGTGTTGGTGCCTCAGTAGAACAGTGACAGAATAGAATCTGGGGCTAATTCAGAAGGAAGGAGAGTCAGGGTCTTGTTTCACAAATGCAAGTGAACAAATTTAGGATGATTCTGTGATTTTCAGAATTGCTTGGATTTATCCACTTCATCTCTTTATTAGAGTTCTTGCCTTAGAAGGACAGATGAATCACATGGAGGGAGCCCAGAAGTGCTGAAGGTTTATGTACACAGTTCATGTAGTGCTGAACAGCCTGTTGTTGAGAGTGTGTTGGGCTGGTTAGCATGATAAAAATACAATTATTACATTTATCCATTTCCTTAGACTGGGAATTAGACCAATTTTGTTGAACTATTGTTTTTTGTGTCAAGCTGTTTTTCACAGTAACTTGTTCAGACTAGTGGGCTGCAATCACTTTGTGACCCAAAGTTCAAAACTGATTTCATATTACAACTGCATGCAGGAACCTCAGGCAGGTTTGGAGGCTCCAAAACAGAGTTATGATGCTTCAATATTTTCTGCAGCACTCCAGAGCACCCAGATTGTGTTGCAGAAGTGTCGTGAGCTCTCTGAAAAATGAGGTGGCACTGCCACTGAGCCCTTGCCACCACATTGTGTGCACGAACTCAGGGGTAACAGATGGATGAGAGCTATAGGACTAGGACTGATAGCAAAAATTCCATATTCTGGGGGGTTATTTCCCTATTGTGGTGTCAGTGAGCTCAGCCACAAGTTGCTGAACAAGCTATGGCACCAAGAGATGGACTGAGTTAGCATGAAAAATTGGAAAGGCAGTGTTGGCTAATTTTTGTGACAGTGTATGAGACACTTCCACTCAAGCCTTGTTAGAGTTTTGTCTTCAGCTCTCTGAAGGAGAGCCCAGAATGGTCGAATGGCCCCACTTCCCACATGGGGAATTCTGATTTTCTATACACAACTTGTTGTATTAAGGAAAGTATGTGGGTGTTTTGTACTCTCATGAAAATGATGAATGGCTTTGCACCTTCCCAGGAAGGAAAAACACTGCCTTTGTGGGATCACAGTCCTCCAGCACACTGCCAATGAGCTGTGAAGGTGAATACCTGTCCCCTGAGTCTGCACAAAGTGCACAGGCTTCTCCCCTCCAGTTCTGGGTACTGTGATGTTTTACTGATATATTCAGTGATGCTCAGCATTTTGGAACCAAAATAGACAGATATGTGCTCATCCAATAGGCATTTCCCCCTCTTACCTCCCACCCTTCTTTCTTGCTGGTAAAATGTATATGCACTACTGTTTCTTGACCTCAGAAGAACTGGGGTACATTATTTTATGTAACTGCATAAAATAAATGCCCACATGTAAAGATTACCTTTTTCTATGCTGCATTCTAAACTACTCAAGCTTTACAAATATTAAAATTTGCATTCATTTCTGTTAAATAAGCACCTTTGCTGTGATCTTTCTATGTATTTGAGTATTTAGAGGCCGGAATCAAGCCAGTAACAGGCAGCAGAGAATTTTCTGGTAAACAAGAAGTTTTGGACAGTTTCCTTGGTGTCAGTCAGTCCCAGCAGGCAGGGAACAGAAGCAGCAAAAGGTGTAACAGCCGTGGGGAGGGGGATGGACACCTGGACCCCTGGCAATCCTTCCCCTCCTGTGCTGGCCCCTGTGTGAGCCACTCTTGCCATCACTGTTGTGTAACTTTCTTGGGAAGAGCAACAAGGTTTTCTTTTGCCAGTGAGTGCTCTAGAAGGGCCCTTGACAGTGTTTCTCCAATGAACTGTGGGATATGGGTATTTCTCCAGACTGTACATCACTGCTTCCAGCAAAAACACCGGCAGTATTGGAGAGCTAGGGGCAGACTAAAATCTGATTTATTTGGCTTTTTTTCCTTCCTCCAGAACCGGTGTACGAAGGACCGGATCAATTCATATTTGAGCTTTGTGTTGCACATTTATTGGTGTTCCAGGTGAAGTAGGATTTATGTCTGTTCTTCAGGTTAAAATGGACACAGTACATCAGTTATTACTCATTAATTACCTCACTTTGTGGATAGGATGTTATCTCATAGCCATTAGTTATGGTTTCCAAATAATCTTTAGTTAAGATTTAGGATGACAACTGCTCTTTGGTAGTGGGATACATGGAAAGATTTAAAAAAAAAAAAAAAAAAAAAGGTGTGTTTAAATTGCTGTAAATCCCCACATTATTCCATTGTGAAAATGAAAACAATTTACATACTTTGTGTTCATATGCACTACGACCCTCTTTTCCCAGCCTACTTTCCATGAGTGTGTGAGACAGAAAGTGAATTGCCAGAAGAGTATAAAATGCAGCTTGGCCCAATAAGCCTTTAATTCATTTTGCTGACAGCTCCCATCCCTGTAATGGATGCAGCCACTTAATGCAGCTGCTGACAGCCAACCACCACGGGAAGGGCAGAGCGACATGACTTCTGTATATTCTCAAGTTCTAAAAGATAAGTTTATCATTCCCTCTCTCCCCTTCCAGATGATGTATAGGCATCATATTTCCTTGAAGGCCAAAGATATTAATTAATTGCTCATTAATTACTAGTTAGTTACACGTGAAATGTTATGTTTCATTTCTATGCACTAGTACCTCTACTATGTGTATGTATCCTGAGGTAAGTATTCACTCCTGAAAAAGTATATGCAAAAAGATGTTTTTCTTACCCTGTGCTTCCCAGAGCCTTGTGTCTCTGTGATTTATGTCAAAGGATGTGAAATTCAAACCTCGAATAGAAGAGCACAATGTCTTGTCTTTGTTGCCTTTATTTCAATGACTAGAGATAGAGCCAAGCCCAAAAGGGATTCTGGAGACAGGGTTCAGCCCTGGCATTGGGACTGTTTTGCCTCCTGACCTTCCCTGGTGATACTCTTGTCCCTCTTTTCCTGCCCCTCGGCAATTCTGATGTCTGATCATCCCTAAAGCATCTTCGACGTTCACCACACACCCCTTACACAGAGTATCAGGGTGTTTAATTCTCACCACACCTCAGCTGGGAGCTTTGGGTGCCACCATGGCACTGGCTCCAGTGTTGCTGTTGAAGCTGGAGCACATTCTGGTGCTGGAGTCCAGATGTCAAACGCTGTCCAATGGCAGAGACCAGGGAAGGACTTTGTTCCCTTGGTAGGGCCACCAGAGTCCACACAGCTGTTTGTAGTGTTCTAGGCAAGCAGCACGACTCCCTCCCTGCCCCTGTGACACCTTCTGCCTGTGGAAAATAAAACACTTTCAATGAGGCTCCCCTGTGAGAGAAATGACATAATAAAATTGGATAAATAACTTGATTAAACAAAAGTTCTGTCACTTCAATGAACAATATATGAAAGAAACTTTAAAAGTGAAAGAAATTTTGTGCTGGAAAGACTATGTACACAACTGACCCATGGTGTCCTCAAATTTGGCTGAATATTTTGACCAATACTTTGGTTTCTCCCTACATCTCTAGACCTTTAGAGTGACATTTAAATTCATCACAGTGATTGAAGACCTACTTCATCACCATATTATCCCTTCCCTTTGGCCAGACCTGGAGCCTTCTCTTCTAATTCATTCATCTGCTGCAGGAGAGGAAGAGTCCCCTTAAGCTTCCTTATCTTTCCTTTCAAGTTGTCCTGGGACTAACCTGGACTTTCCAAGGGCCCTCTCTGTAAATATGTGATCTATCTGCCCCTGTGATGTCCATGGCTTGTGAATTGCTGAGCACTGTAATTAGCTGACTCAATTAACAGTGGCTTGAAGATGTTCAACATCCCTACAGGATTGATCACCGAGACTGGGAGCAGAAAGGTGGCTTGTCCTCAATCACCAAATGCCTGTTTCCTTTGACTGAAGATAAATCCGGGCATTTTCAGCTGTGTTTTGAACAGCAAGTACTTCAGTCTTAGTTAAGACATGAAGTATGTCCATGACCTAAGCTAGATTGATCTGCTTCCCCATTCCTTTTCATGCCTGATTTCTTTCTGTGTCAAGATTAGAGGACTTTGATTTCTTTATCAAATTATATTCTGTATTGCTGGCTGTTTAGAAAATCGATAAGGATATGATTACTATTGATTACCCTGGAATTTGAAGCAACACATGAAAGCATAGGAACCAGAGTGTCCTAAATCCCGGTCTGTGCCCCCTGACTCTCAGAAACTAAGGAGTAAATACTGGTCCATTTGGTGCAGGGCAACACACCACAGCTATTTGGTAGTTCTCATCAGCAAGCACAAAACCCAAAATAAACAGCAACAAAGTATTATTCAGTATGTGTCCTGACCACAGACCTGGTTTTCAGGCAGCCTGATACAACTGATGCTGCTGCTGCCCATTTAATGCACTTTTCAAAGCAGTTGGGTACACTGGGCTAAATTTGCAATTAGTTTTCCTTTGTGGAGGTGCTCCAAGGGCTTGCGGAAAGGGGAGGAGAAGCAAGAGCTCAGGAGTTTGGTTCAGTGCTTGTGAACCTTTCCCTGATGAATTTATGTGAAAGAAAGGCTGAGGAACCTGCAGAATGGTGAGTCAGGGTCCAGAAACATGATGGTTTTGTGCCATTCACTTTTGCTGTGTCTCCAGATGCTGTCCCAGAAGAACACAGGGCTCCTGCTCTGTGTCTTCCTGTGCCAGCTCTGCAGCTGTATAAGGTTTCCACTGGGTTAGAGGAAACTATGAATGTGTGGGTGACTGAGGGATGTCCTAAGTCCAACCCATCTGCCACTGGGACTATTTTCCTCCTATTTCTGATAAAAAGAAGATTAGGAAATGTTATATAAAGGACTGACTCCTGAGCCAAGGTGCTACAGATAAATCTTGCTTGGTTCAGGGGCAACTGGTTTCACTGGTACCTGATTTGTGTCCTGACTCTGTGGACTACATAAAGTGCACATCAGAGAAGGAGAGAGAGACTTTTTCTTTTAATTGCCTAGTTACATCCTCTCTCCAGCCCAAGAAAGTCCTTTTAAATCTGTACCTCATGGGAAAACTGTAGGAGAAAACAGAATTGCCCTCTGTCCACCTCCAAACCCAGCAAATCTCTCATTGTTGGGTCCCAAATGCCACCCAAGGCATCTGCCAAGTTCTTTTGCCTCCTGTGCACCATGACAACGGTGAGCTTGGGGTTTTGTTGCACAGATCCAAATTTGAGCAAGAACATCATGTCTGCATATGTGATGCGTATTTGAAAACTATTGTTAGTAGGATCAGGCTAGCAGTAATTTAATTTTAATGGGGATGTTTATGCTGAAACATCTACAAGTACAAAGACACACAAATCATATCTGCCTTGAATTATTTCTCTTGATAAATCAGTTTCTCAGACTGCACCAAATTACCTTAATGAGGAAAAATTCTTGTTTATATCAACAACATTTAGCCAAATGTGGAATGTTTATAGCAATAATTCAACAATGTCCTTCAAGGAGCACAAACAACAATGATGAATGTTCAGGTTATGCTGCTCTTTCTGTTCTCCTCCCTCCCATCAAGTAAATAATGTGTTTGCTTTAAAACTAAATGGAGATGTTTTGGGTAAGCAGTAGTACTGCTGACAGGGAAATGGGATAATTATAGCACTAAATTATTTGCTTAGTAGGTGAAGGTCCCACCTAGCTTGAGACAGTCTGTGCACAAACCCTTTTTAAATCATTCACCCTGAGGTTTGTCTTCATTTTAGGGATGATTTGGTTAATTTGTTACTTTAAAAACAAAGTAAACTTTAAGTAAAGCTTGATAGGTCTGAGAAATACCTTCCCTGTTCCAGCACCACTTAAGTGACCTGTTCCTCCTGGATACACCTGCTGGCATCACGCTGGTTTTTGACACTGGGTCCCATGACTTGCCATGGGGCCCTGTGTGGGATTCAGAAACGTCTGAAAGATTCCACTTGAGTTTTAGCATGTGCAGGTGTCTTTCCCTCCTTGTGCTCAGCTGCCTTTCCTAGCCAGGTGTACAGGAAGTCTGTGGCATCCCTCAATAGCAGCACCCAGGTGGGTCATCTCCTGCCAGGAGAGATTGTAGAACTATCATGAAATTGTTATGGGTGGAAAAGACCTCTAAGATGTTCACATCCAACAATTAACTTAGCCCTGGCATGTTCACCACTAAACTGTGTTCCCAAATGCCACATCCTGAAGCCTTCCAAACACTTCCAGGGATGGTGACTTCACCACTGGCCTGAGGACCCTGTTCCAATGCCTGACCACCTTTTCAGTGAAGACTTTTCCCTAATATCCAACCTGAGCCTCCTTGGACACAACATTAGGCCATTTCCTCTTGTCAGTTTGTTATGTGAGAGAGCAGACCAACCACCCCTGGTTACCCACTCCTTTCAGGTGCTTGTAGAGAGCAGTGGGATCTCCAGAGGGGCTCCTGAAAGTGGGCAACATGTGACAAAACATGACATCCTGCTGCTGGTGGGGTGCTGGTCTTCCCAGCTTGTCTGAGTGCTCAGCAGGCTTTCAGGAGTGCACCAGGTCTGTGGGTGGAGACACCACATTCCTGATGCTGAGAACAATGTTTGAGCCATCTGTGGGCACACAATTTGCTACGTTCAATGGCAATTAGGGTTAGGAACAGAGGAGGAAGGGGAGGAGGAGGAAGGTGGTTATAAAGAAGATATGGAAAAAATCCATATGGCACAGAGACTTGTTCAGCTTCTGCTTTTTCTGTGCAGAGAGCCCAGTTCTTCCTGGCACTGTAAGGCTGAGGCCACAGGGTCAGCCCTGATGGAAAGTTTGCAGCTTTGCTTCATCTCTCATTTCTTGTTTTTAATTAGAGCAAGGGAGCAAGGTCTGTTCGTGATTAGGGCAAAGCAAGATGTTCTCAGGAAACAGTTATTTCTAATGAATTTTTTTGTTTTCTGTGAATATTTTAAACTGCTCTTTGCAACCCAGTTTTTAGGAAATTAATTTCTTAATTTATAAGTAAATTTCTAAAGAGTTCACAGCATTTTTCTTTAATTGGAAATCTGACATTTGGGGCTTATATATGTTATGGGCTTTTTGGGGGATGTTTTTACTTGCTTGAGCTAGCATCCTGCTGAAAAGTCTTTATGAATATTTGCCTACATTCATGAATCAATATTTCCTTTCTGCAAATCTTCTCCCAAAATTCACTTTCTGGAAAATTCTTCATGGAGTTTACCCCCACTGTTTCTGGAGAATGCAAATATAAAAATACACATTAGATGAATTGGTTTGAAAAACTCGAATGCATGCACCAAATAAATATCTTTTTTTCAGCTTTGTTTGTCATGTTGAACAATACTGGGGTTATCATACTCACAATGTAAATGGGACTCTTTGAGGTCTCTTTCTGTTCTTGTAATTGTGCACCACAGTTGATTTGGCTTATTTTTGCACATATTTCTGCACAGATGTGAAAATTATATTAAACCCTAGTGAGCCATAGATATTTCATAGCAAAAAGCCTAGGCTTCAACTAAACATCAGAAGCTTTTATGTTCTTGTTGCAAAATTATTTTTGGTAGGAGAAAAAATTCCCACTATGAGAGTGGCATTCACCATGAACGAGATATATCTTTTTCCTTTAATTTCTATTTTCTATCCCTTTCACTTTCAAAAGCAACTCAAATCATTCCTGGGTAGAAAAAACAAAAAAGAAGAAAAAGTGAGGGGACTTTTTTCTTTAATAAATCAAAATTGAATATAAATAACACTTTGCAATTATGAGTGTTTAAATTCCAAATTTTTTAGGCTAATCACTTTCAGAAACAAACAAGAGATTGAATTTATATCGCCTGCAGTTGTTATTGGAAAGGTATGCCCAGAGATTGCTAAATGAAGTCAGTCCCAGTGCAATTATGATCACTCAAGCATGCTTTCAACGTATCGTGCCAAATTAGGTAGATTTGAGCAATTTGACTTCCTGTAACAAATCTCGAGGGCACTTTTGAGAAAGTACAGACTGTTTACAAACACTCTCAGGTTTCCCGAGGTTTCCCGAGGAACTGGCGCAGCAACAGTGCCTGAGCACACACCTGTCAAACCCTGACAGCCACATGTGCTGCAGAAAGACCTCACTCTCTCCGTTTTGTTACCCTTTGTTTGCAATTTAAAAACTGAAAGGCCACCGAAGTTTTAATTGCCTTGGACTCAGTCTTTTGAAAACCAAAATGCTACAATCTGTTAAATGTAAATATTGTCGGCTTTCTGTATTCTTTTTCTTATTTTTTTTTTCCAGAACTTGAACTTCCTCTAGCATAAAAATGTAGAGATTGTGTATCTGGACTATATACCACTGATGTAATAGTTTAGTTAATGCTGTTGCCCTGTTGTTGATCCGATATAGATGGACTGCACTTCTGAAAACACAGGTTTCAGCAGATTCTTGGCTGGCAGCAGCTGCAAAACCAGAGCAGCCCTTTTAAGCCACATATTTCCCACTGAAAACAAGCAAAACTTCTGAGAAAGATAAAAATTACTCTTGCAGAATCACTAAAATCACTCTAATATCACAATTATCAGCTTTGTAGAGTTCTGGACGTCTAGTGACAGGGATTGAGTTGGTGTAATGCACTTAGTGAACAGCGCATTTTTTGTCCTGTTCAATGACAATAACTGGAATTAGTTAACAGTAATGACAATTGTTGCTGTATCAGCGCCTTGGGCCCAATTCTGTACCTGTGCCCACACAATGATTGTTTTAGTGCTTCCTTAGGTTGTGGCCAATATGCCGAGCACCTTGAAGGACAGAGCTCTGGAGAAGTGTTAAAGCACTTATTTTTCCCTAAACATTTTAATTTCAAAAATTAGGATTTTTGCTCATTGTGTTGTTCATTGTAGCAATACTGAAGCTCCACCAGCATAGCCACACTGAGCTCCTGCTATTGTCCTGCTCATCATCAAGTTGCAGTAAAATCCTTTCAATTATAGTTTTGTACAAATACACTGAAAACACAGTGCTTGGAAAAAAGGCTTCTTTTGAGGGGAGGGAGAAGGACTGTGTGTGGTTGGATTAAGAGCAGCCAAAAAGAGTGAACTGTTTTCAAGCCTGTTCAAACTCACACGGGTCCATTGCAGGACCACTACACTTCAGTGCTTTGCAATAGATGGTGGAGAAAATGGGGTCTCCTCATTTCAGTACTTTGCTATCTTGGCCTTTCTTGGATCAATCTCTTCTCTTTCTCAATTTGTTAATCTCATTTGGATTTGCTCTCCAGTTTTCCCTCAGCTGTGCCAATTCTTCACCTGGGATATGCAGCCCTGCTCTGGAGCCTGCAGTTCTCCTGGGCTGTGTGCTTTGGGCCAGCTTTCCTCTTCCTGCTTCAAGGCAGACAATTAGATGTTCCTCAGCAAAATGTAAACTAAATAAAATAACTTTGGCCTCTGCTCTGGGGTGCTGCAGTACAGATGTGCATGATGTCAAGGTGCTGTCATGGATTCAGAAGACTGAGTGTTTGGACCTGGAGAAACATTGAAGAAATGCACAGATCCTAGAAAGGCACTTATGTCCCATTTTCCAATATGATGCTGGGCTTCTAGGATCAGAAAGATTAAATTTTTCTAAGTGACTGATTTAAAGGTTATGGATGTTTGGGAGGGTTTTGATAATTTTTGACTCTGAAGCTGTCATATAATCTGCCTCCCCTTCTGTTACCCACCTGAACAGGGTGCAGCAGCATCCTCTGTGGGCATGGTCATCTGGGGTTTCATCAGGCTATTGCATTAATTAAAATTTCTCTCACCTATGGTGAAATGGTAATGAGGAAACCTAGGAGAAAGGGACCATTGCCCAAGAGATATACCAAGGTGATTTTTCATACAATTTTGATTACTGAGTCCATGAGGAATGTCGGAACAGGCACACAGAGCTGTTTTGTTCCTGTTCAAAGTGCAAATACATTTGAAGTCCTAATTGTTCATGTTTGTTAATTTCTTAATTATAAAGAAGAAAATATAACTTAGCATGGTATGAAAGGATATTCATTGCATACTGCAAAAACTGGATACACTAAGGTTTTGCAAGATAACTCCTATGCATTCGATCAAGCTTTTTTTGAGTCCAGTATAAATATTTAATTCACAGTGTCATTGATCACTTGCACTGCTTGGTCCTTTGTGATGGGAAACACAAAGTTTTAGCAACCATAGAGTAAGTTTTCTTCAAGTTGGCATTATGTCATCATTTTTTTCCTTTCCTTTTTAAATATTTGAGGTTTTTATAAGACCCTCCACTTGAAGAGCAGACTAACTGTCCTTCATAATGATCGCAGCATCCCTGTGATACTAATTCCTACTGGTAGGAATTTGCCCCTATGTCTTGTATCTCTCTGGGGCTTCTAAGCTTCAGCTCAAGTTGAGCTCACTGTTCATGGTAAATAAGCACTGACAGATAACATCTAGAGTTATTTCCAACTTTGAACAATTTTCCAAGAAATACAAAGGTCAAGTGGAGTGAAATTGTTTTTAAAAACAAACAGGCCAGCAAAGAAAAGAATTAATTGCAGGTTTGAAATAACACGATGACATAGGAAAACAGCAAAAGGGATTTGTAGCTTGAAATCTTATTCAAATGATTTATGTTTGTCATATTTCTGCTTGTAAACAGAGATTAGAGAATAAACTCAATAAATCTCCCACTAAGGCATAGAAAAGCACATGTGCATTGCTAATGTTTTAAAGATTCCAGTTAAAGCTCTAGGTTTCGCTAACAAGCAGACACATTTTTTGTAATGAAAGACGAGTAGAAAATACTTTCCTGTGAATTAATGAGCTAATTTTTGGATTACACTCACAGCTGTTACTACATGGACTGGCTTTGGTCATTATAATATGTTCTGATAGTCCCCCTCGTAACAAGGAAAGTGGTCTCACAGGCTAGGAACAGTTCAAAGCCTTTGATTACACACCAGTCCTTGAAGCTCCCAGCCAGCCTCTCCCCACGGTTCATGCTCTCCATCTGCCAGAGCATCCACATGGCAGAAGCTCGGAGGAGGCCTGCCCCAGCAATGCGTTCAAGATGTCAGTAATCAGCTAACAGCAGACATTAACAGCGACTATTACAGCCCTGCCATCCAGCTTGGGGGATTTCTGTGTTCCTTCAGCAATGATCAAACTTAATCTCACTAATGTAGAGCACAGCCTCCCCAAAAGAGATCCAGGCTTGTCATGTGTCACACTGTTTTCTCAAGCCAAAAATAAACATATTTCTTCTTTTTTCTTCAACTCCTCTGTTTTGCCTGCTGTTATATTTGAAATATAACATGTGCACTGTGCCAGCAAATGAGCAAGGCTTTAAATGGGAATTGCCTCTGAGAAAGGCCTGGAACACTGACTTGTCTTTACATTAACTTTGGGAATAGTCAGAATTTGTTTTTCTCTTCCCAACTTTACTTCTTGTAGCTCTCAGGTCCCCTCACACCTTGTGCATTATACACTTTCCATTAACAGATGCCACATGTTAACAGCTCTAATAGAACTTATTAGGTTTAATGGGAGGGTGGTGGGGAAGTAGCTGCAGGATGATGGATAGTTGCAATTCATCCATTAAGAAAGCTCACTTTTAACATCTTTGTCGGTGTTTTACCTGTGTTTAAAGCATCTCTAAAGTGATCAATTAGACGAGAAACTTTAAACAAAATTTAAACCTCACAGCTGACTCTCAGCCTAACAGAAAGTACAAAAGATAAATGGGGTTTGTAACACCCCAGCATTTAAACTAATGTACGTGTGGAGGGTAATTGCATCGGTTTATAGGTTTTCATTTATATAAAAAGGAAATCAGTGTTTGGCATGTAACAAAGTTATATGAGAAATAACCACAATTTGCTATACTGCACACTCGTAAACCCCTGTTTGTTAAAAATGGTTTGTTCATCAGATCCTTGTTTTCACAAACTGATAATATAAGCAAAGGAAAATACTTTATGATTTGTGGGTTTTTTGCTTGTTCGCTCCAAATGCTGCAGTGAATTTTAGAGTAGTATGCTCTGAGCTTATATATATCATAAATAAAATAAAATTCAAATGGATAAGTAATCTACCTTACAACGAACTTTCTCTGCTGTGGAATTACAGGGGAAATGATCTTGTTACTGTATTTAAATATGTAGCACCCTACATTTTTTTGAAACCGTACAACCAGTTAATAAATTGAAAATTTTTTTTGTGCTTCAGATTTTTAAGATGATATTTTTTAAAGCATTTCCCTCAGTTCTTTCTGGTGTTATTTGGAGGTGTTGTCAGAGATGTGTAAATGTGCAATAATTCAGCTGCCTGTTGAGAAAGGAGTGGTCAAATAGAAAACCCAAATCTATTTGCACTTCAACCATTCTTGTTTCTTTGAGCTTTTGCCCCTTCCACCAGCATGGCGCCTGTCCAGGGCTGAAGGCTGATAACAGTTCTGGCCTTGTGGATTCCCTTAATCATATCAAGATAAAAGGGGGCAAAAGGAATCCTTTTGCCATTGAGCACAAGAAATCGCTAATAATATTTATGAGTTATGAGAAGTAATTTGTATAACCACTCCTATCCTGGGGAATGTAATGAATATTCATTAATTTTACCTATAACACTGTGTCTTTGGAGGTACTGAGGTGTGTGTGTTTGGTGGAAACAATTCCCACGCACCTGGTGCACCAAATAAAGCAAATACCTACTTCTCTGACTTGGTCTCTGAAGTGTCTCTGAGCTTGACTGGGGCGAATCACTGTTGTCCAGTGAACTCGAATATTCATGAGTAACTCTTACTACAGGCTGGGACCCCAGATGCAAAGCAACACCTTCTCACTCATGCCAGAACACTGGGCCCATTTCTCACTGAGAAAATCATCTCAGTGAGGGTCCATGATCCCTGATCCTTTTTATTTTTAGCTTAGTTGTTGTTTTGGGAAAATATTTGTGTCCATGTTTCCATGCACTGCATACTCCTTGCATTCTGCAAGAGGAAAACCCAGAAAGACACAATGCTGATACAAATTTAGGCAACATGATTCGGCCATATTGTGGAAACAGCACCTTTAGGTAGAGCATTAAAAGTAGAAATGGCCTTAGCTTGAATTCCACTCATCCAATTCAGTCTTTTCCTAACGTGCTGGTTAGGACTAGGGTAGAATTAATCATCTTCCCAGTGGCTGGTTTGGGGCTGTGTTTTGGGTTTGTGCTGAACAGAGGATTGATAATGAACAGAGATGTTTCTGCTGTTGCTGGTCAGGGCTTGCACAGAGCCAAGGCCTTTCCTGCTTTCATATGCCAATGCTGAGAAGGAAGTTGGGAGTGCATGGGAGGCTGGCAGAAGACACAGCTAGGAAGGTGACCCAAAGTGACCAAAGGGATATTCCAGACCATGTGACATACTGATCATAATATAAAACTGGGGGAAAGAAGGGAGGGAGGGACATTTGGAGTGACAGCATTTGTCTTCCCAAGTCACCATTCCACGGGATGGGGCCCTGCTCTCCTGGAGGTGCTGAACACCTGCCCAGCCATGGGAAGCAGTGAATTGATAACTTGCTTTGCTTGTGTGCACAACTTCTGCTTTCACTATTAAACTGTCTTTACCTGAACTCACATGTTTTCCAGCTCTTACCCTTCCGATTCTCTCCCTGATCCCAGTGGTGGGGGAGTGAGAAAGAGGCTGAGAGGAACTGGTGGCTGCTGGGATTAAACCATGACATTTTGGGGACATTCACAGGTAGTTTTGAATCAAGCCACATTCAATACACTGACAGCAAGAGCATCAAAGTTTAACACTAATTCCTCAGATTTCTTCTCAAAACTAATTTTTGCCTTTTATTTTTGTGAAAGGTGCAATTGTTACTCATGGTAAGAATGATTCTGTTATTGAAATCAGAGAATACGAATAAGGATTTATTTATATCTAGTTCCTTAAATGGGAAACAATGCACTGGTGTTTGTTCTAATGCGTTATTAATTTCAGCCTGCTGGATTGCTGTTCTTGCAGACCATGAACCTATTGTCAAAAAACAGCAGAATTTTGTATACATTTAAATATATACAGATTCCCAAAGTTTGAAATGGGATGATTTGTGCTCTTTGCAATGTATTTGTGGAAAGGTTTGGCTCAGCTGGAGCATCTGGTTCTCAGTGTGTTCCTAGATTTAAATGCAATTTTGATTTTGACATAAGAAGACCAAGTGACAGAAGGTCACATATCAAGCCTTTGACTCAGCTGGAATGGAGAACCAAAGTCTTTCTGGCTGCGTTGCTCAAGGTCCTGCACGGAGATCAGCACAGGAGAATATGAAGAGAATTATGAAGACACAGTGGCATTTGTGACCTTCCCATACAGGAAAGGCCATGTAGCAATGGTTAGGACAAAAGTGGGAGCTGCTATGAGTTCCGTAGAGTGAATTTCTGTGTGTGTCTTCATGGGTATGGTACAGGGAGAAGGAAGACTTCACAGGTCAAGCCTGGTCTGTAGGCTACATCTGAAGAGCTTCCCATGTGGTTGTAATAAAATCTAGGCCCAGGTGATTGAATCTAATATGGTGACTGCTTCTTGTTCCAGTGGTACAGGAGGGCCCAGCATGCTGGGCGAGCTCTCTAGTGCTCTAAGGGCAGCTGCCTTTCAAGTGGCTGCAAATGTACAGATTTAAGCATGTTTAGGCTCTGAGCATTTATTTTTCAGCTAGAATCTTGTAAAGTAAAATAGCATTACTTTCCCAAAACAAGCCATCTTGCTTCTATGCCATATCTGCAAACAATTAGTCAAAAATGGTACTTATTTGAAGTGCAATTGTCTTAATCTTCCTACTTTAGGAAATTCCCAAACCTTGAGCCAATATTGTGACAGATAGTTTATTATTTGATAACACAGGCACTCTGTACAACAACATTGTTCTGCATGCAGAGTGTCCTTTAATCAAGTGCCGGGCTGGCAATAGAAACCATGGATGCATCAGCCTCATAAGTGAGGGGAAGTCATCAACACTGATTTGCTCTGCTGAGAGCACTTAGTCCATATAAAGTGTCTCTTTTGTTCCTCCAGAAACTACCTTGAGTGCTCAACCAGTGCTCCAGGACCTTGCCCTTGCACTGCTGCTTCCTTTATCCCCTTCCTTTCCTGTCTGAATGGGAGCAGATTTCCATCATGCCTGATTAAGGTAAGGTTTACAATTGCATCTGGAATTACTAGAAACAGAGATAGTCCTTTAGGAAATACGTGTGTGGACAGCTGTCTGTTACACGTGACAGCTGTGTGTTAATTTTTGGTGCAGACCATGAAGGAAATTTGGCATGACTCTAAAAAAACCACAATCATTAAGTCAATTAGATTCTCTACTGTTCTGTCTTTCCTGAAATTTGTCCTAACCTCCTGGCTACTGCAGAGTTTTAGGTAGATTCTGTTTCCTAGCTATGATACTGATGAGGTTCATTTCTCAGCTAACACCCTTGCTCTGCCTAAAGGTGTTAAACCTTGCAGTTCTCCTGCAGAAAATGGGATACTCGTGTACCTCAGAGTGACCAAAAGGCTGCAGTGTGAAGGATCTCCAGGTTTTGGAGTCATCAACAGGTTTGTAAGGTGGTTGAAATTGTCATAAATTTGCTTTTCTCCTTTAAAAATCAATTCAAATTAATTCAATATTGTTGACATAAATTCTACCAAGGGCATCTCAACAATTACAATGCTGTAATACTGTCCTCTGATACCTCGTGGTGAGCGAGGTGCTTGAGATTTACTGGGAATGGCTTCCCTGAATTTATCAACAACACGTTTCCAGGATTTGCAGTGAGGGCTCTCTGGTGATCGTTCTCAGGGAAGAAGAGGAATGTACAAGCACTGGCAGTCCAAACAATCCTCAACTCTTTGGCATGTGAACTGCATTCCCTGGAAGTGTCTAAGGTCAGGTTGGATGGGGCTTGGAGAAACATGGTCTGTGGAAGGTGTCCCTGCCCATGGATCTTTCAGGTCCCTTCCAACCAAAGTCGTCCTGGGATTCTGTGATTTCTCCACATCCTGAGCTTGGTAGGCCTAGAGAAGGTGGGACCTGCACACAGAAATTCCAGGTGGTGCAGAACTGTGCTGACATGAAAATGGTTCATTTGTTTTTTTACAGACCTAGAAATTCCTGCCAATAAATTAAGTTTTGGATTGCGTGGGATTTTAGGACATACCTCCACAGACACAGTCTCCAATAATGGACAAATAACACACAGTATTTTATAGTAATTCAGAAACTGATACTCTGTAGCTTTCGCAGCAGTGTCTAAAAAAATTATTCACTGCTAAGATCCCTCATAAATTTCTATAGCATATTTATGTTCCAAATATGCATTTAATTTAGGTTTAATAACACATTTATAGATCAACATATTCACTAAATGGTAAATGATTATTAAAACCTGTGGAGGATTAACAACTCCATAACTTATACTGGAGATACCTACATCAGCTCTGAGCTTGCTTGCAGATATACCACCACTGCTGAGACCCCAAACCCAACACCTTCCCTTCCAGGAGAGGGGCCCCACACCATTCACATTATTTCCCTTTGTGCCTCAGACCAGAAGAGCCAGTGTGACGGCCAAACTCCACTGAAACAATCCGAGTTTTCCCACTCATCTGCAGAGAGCCAAGATTTCATCCCCCATGAGATGTCCTCATTTTTCAAGGCACAGTGCAAGACTGTTTTAGTTTTGAAGGAGAGCCCCAACTGGTGCTCTTACACTGATATGACTGTGATTTAAGTTGTTTAATAAAAACATTCTGTGTTTTGTACCCTTGTAAGGGGAGGAGGATAGGCAGGGTGGGTCAAAAATACCAGCGATCATGTGGAGTGCGGAATGGTCTCTGCAGTGAGAGTTTCAGCCACACCTCCTGAGATCCCATGTGATATCACATATATTTATATGTGACAATAATACTGAAAATCTGCAAGGTGGGGTAAGACACAACTGTAGATGTTTCCAATTAATGACCCGTTCTGCTCTTTGTTATCCTTCATGCTTTTTGAGCTGCTGATGAACTTCCGCCAAAGGGTGCCCAAGGGTCTGAAATGGCCCTTGGTATAGTACGACAACCAAAATTATTACACATAAATTATATGTTGAGGATGGATACAGGGCCCTGTGTCCTTGGGACAATTGAGAGTCTTCTGGTCAGGGAGGCCGTGAGCACCCTGGTATGGTGGGAGGTGTTGGGGTTGAGGCTAGGTAATCTTTACTCCTTAACATTCTGTGATTCTGTGAAATCTTTATGATACAGCCAGGCTGAGCTGGGTCAGTGAGCATGACTGTCAGGTCAGTGTCAAGGGTGTGGCTGGCATATAAACTTTTGTTGTTAATTCTTTATTTATGAAGGGTTTGCATTGAAACATGAGGACATTTTCCTAAGTTGGAGTAGAATTTTAAGCCTGTAAGTATTGCCTAATAGGAAAATGGAATGGACAGTACATTTGCATTCTATGTATTTTGCACGCTGCCCTTGCCTGGAAAAGGGATAATTCTGTTTTAACCAATCTGCAATACAATAGACAAAACATGAGAAGTATTAGACAAAATGACAGAGGGAAAACCTGAATTTCCCTATCAAAATATCTGTTTATGCAAGCCTGACAACATTTCCTGGCATGTGCCGGGAGAAATGGGGATTATTTCTCTGGGAGCTGAAGAGGGGACACTGCACTAGTCGATCAGATCTGACAGGACACGCCAAGCTCTGCCCAGCAGCTCGATAATATCAGGTCATTTAATCCTGAAAAATACCTGCAGCAACAGGAAGCTGTTGAAGTGTGGAAGAAAGAGATAGTGTCATCTCACACCATTCATAAAATAAGAGTGTTTTTTTCTTAGGTGACCTAGGCACCCAGCAGCATTTCCCTGGCCAAGCTGGAAGAGGAGCCACTGGGAAAAAGTGCTTAAATTATTCATAAAGTACTACCCTACTTTAAGGTATTACCTAGTTTTGACAAGTTTATCTAGCAATAGCATTGATATCCTCTGCAATGGTGTTTCTGCAGCGAAAAAAGAGCATTTGATCCAAGGGTGGATATTTAATTTTTCAAAGCAATAACAACAGATCCATGTGACTCTCATGCTGCCTGCCCTGAACTCTTAACCACATCTGTGCATCTATTGAGTTACTGAATCTGTCTTGCTGGGGAGTGCAGGTTGTGCTGTATGAGCCAGACAGGTACTAGTGAGGTTGGGATTAACAAGAGAACAACGGAATGGGCTGTGCTCCAAGCCATGCACTGAGCAGCGCTGGTGTGGTGAGGACAGGGACCTGGAGGGAAGGATGTCACTGTCTTTGGTAACAACAGTGGGGTTTGTAACCAGAATGAGCAGGTTTGGTCCATCCATCCCCTGCACAGAAGGGCACAAGTCCCTGCTCCTCTGTAGGACCCAGGGAAGTTGGCACTATCTCATGAGTGCAGGGCTCAAGCAGTCAAATTGGCCTGCAAGCTCAGCCACGGGCTCCTGCCATGAGCTTAGCTGGACACTAGCTGTCTTGTCCTTTACTGACATATGCGTAAAACACTTGATTTTTATGGTTTATGAAGATATTGTGGTATAAAGGATCATGTTTGAAGCTAAAAATAACAGGAAGCCAAAAGACAGGCAGTGTCATACAGGGTCAGTGCACCTATGTGCAGGAATCCTGTGGTGTTACATCCTCCTGCAACTGAATGCTTAATTAAATGCTAAATTGACAATTAAAATACTGCTGTTAGTAGATATGCAACTACTGGTAACAAATGAGTAGTGGAGAACAGAACTGGGATGTGATTACTCAGTGCTGCTGATAACAGGCTGAAACAGCAGGCAGCAAGATTTTGGTCCCTCTGTCTGCTATCTGGGTTGACACCCAAAACACAGAATTTTGTTTGCTGTGAATT
Organism: Entomyzon cyanotis; assembly: GCA_024500445.1. Lineage (NCBI taxonomy): Eukaryota > Metazoa > Chordata > Aves > Passeriformes > Meliphagidae > Entomyzon > Entomyzon cyanotis. Next base: position 793,883 of record JAKEPQ010000998.1, on the reverse strand, counting down.
ATGGTTCAAAGCTGCACCCACAGAGACATTGTAGAAGTGTTTCCATTTCAATCCATCAGGAACACCCTGGTCAGTCATAACTAAAGACTGCAGTGGTGTCCCAGGATAGTGAATGTGAGTAACTCAATAGATTCATCCCCATGAGCTTGGGTGAAGGACTAATATTAAAGAAATTCTTTTTGTTATCAAATCTTTCTAGTCTATTAGAACTTACTCAGGCATTCCACTTTCATTATGGTGCATGGTTTCTGAAGTTTCATCCTTGGATTTTCTGTCAATTGTTTTTGAAGCGCTGGACTGGGGAAAGAAGGCTATGAGGAGTCATCTGTTAGCCTGTTGATGTTTTTTTGTCCTTTAAAGAGAAAATTCCTATTGAGTAATATGCCTGAATGAGGAAGTCTGGGGCTCTGGACAAGCCTGTTCTGCCAGTTAACAACAGATTGCTTTCATTGCTTGGGCCTGTCAGTGATTACTCCAAGGCTGAGCTCTGGAGGGGCTGGATGAGGCTGATGAGTGCCTGGAAAGCAACCCCCAATTCATTATTGCCGGCGAGCACAGAGGTCAAGCGCCCTCGCCCCACTGATTGCACACCTTACGCACAGTGCACGTCCTGGGAGGAGCCCCTGACATCTTTGATTTTTCCCACACACAAACTGTTGGTACAAGATGTAATCTGGGAATGAAAGGACTGTGGACAGGATGATTGGGGACAGCTGCTCCCCAGAGGCCTCCCCACTAAATACCCTCTGCTTTCCATGGCCTCAGGACAGGAGAGGTGTCAGGCTACAAAGAGGCACAGATGGAAGTGAACAGGATTAAGCAGCTTTGATTAAGTGTAAGTACTTTTTCAGTAATGTAACGACACTTAAAAAAAAGGGAGGTGGGGATAAAGGAAGGAGGATATGTCCTCACCAGCTTCCATCTGTCCTCTGAGGATGAGCAAGCAGATCACCTGTCTGTGGGCTCATCCCTGATGAACATCACTTGGCTTCAAAGAAAATGAGTGCCTGTCACTGCCCTGCCTCTACTAATTTAACGATTAAGAAAAGAAGACATGTCCCATTGTACAGATAGACATTGGGCCCACTTTAGTGAGCAGAGATGGCTCTGGTAGGTTTTGGCTCAAGTTTATGCAGAACAAGAGGTTTCCATTCTTTAACTAGAGTGCACCAGCATTTTTTCATTTCTTCTGCAGGTCGAAGTGATTCCAGCAGCTGTTCATTGATTTCCTGCTGGCTCTCCTCTGGTGTTAAACGCCGTGGGTGGGGAAATCCTGCTGACCCCTAAGTGGAAAGACTCTTTGCTGACCACACAGAGTTCTCACTTTTTATTTTTAATCAAGTCTTAGCTATAGTAAAGATGGATTAAGCATAAACACAACTTAACCTTGATTTTCTTCTGATATAAATGGATGACAATTTTTTTATAACTGGTTACTTTGACACTAACAAGAGCTCTTAGAAGGTGTAAAAGTACATTGGAAAGGATTAATTGAAGAATCCATAATGTTGTGATCAGAGATCTACGGCAGTTCCTGATGTGCAGGATAACTGAGCTGATTTTTGCTGTTTTGATTAATCTGTGTCACCTAATGTGTTTTGGCTCAAACCAAAAGCTAATTTTACTTAACCTAAAATGCATGTTTTCTGCTATCTGTTGTTTGTCTGTCGTCTCAACTGCTTTCTCAATGCTCGTGAGGTTCTGCAGCACTCTGACTGTCAGCAAAACCTAATATCAAAGTGGTGATGCCATACCTTGTTAAATTTCTATTGTTTATTTCAGTTCTCCTCACCCCCTTAGATAACCAGTTAGAGCAGAATCAGCTGACAAGTGTTTTAATTTTCCTCTCAGTTGCAAAGACACCACTACAGGGACGTCCTGTGTTTTCACACCTGGAGTAATGGGAGCAGTGGGGAGATGTAGGAATCCTGGATCAGACCCCTCGCCATAAGTTTTATGCACTCAGTTGCTTCTACTGCTACCAAACCTTCCTTGCACTTCACCATGTACTTAAGGACCGCATAAAGAAGGCTGAGCTAATCTAAAAGAGAAGGAATTTCCAACTCCATTAACTTTTACTGTAACCTGAGAAAACTCTTTCCAGATTGTTTGTGGGCAAATTGCTCTTGTTAATGGCCAGAGTGGAGCTGGAAATATTGCCTTTCCTACTGCCGCCAACCCCCTGCCTGCTCACAGCCAGCCCTCCCTCTGCAGCCCTTATTCCAAGCCTATGATAAAAGGAAGCCAGAGTTACAAGTGAAATATTTAAACTTCTGCAAATGGGTTGGCTTTAACCAGGGTTTTCTGCTTTGTTTCTGCTACAAAAACAGTCATTCTGTGCTGGGAGATCTACTTAGCAATAGGACACTTCCAGTTTGATAAAATGTAATTTAGTTTAAAAAGCAATACAAAGCCATTGTAAACATGGGGATGCCAGCACTGCCCCTGAAATAACAGCGAGCTATTGTCTTGGCCATTTTTCCACCACTCCCAGCTTGTGTGGGTGATTTTGGAGCTGAAGTGTCCAGTTAATGGGAATTAGACTGCTAGTACATTTACCCTGTCTTCACTAGCAAATAAACACCAGCCAATAATGGCAGCCCATCAGTTCTCCTCTGTGCAAGAGCATGGGACCCAGAGAAGCTGTGGCTGCCCCTGGATCCCTGGAAGTGTCCAAGGCCAGGCTGGACAGGGCTTGGAGCAACCTGGAATAATGGAAGATGTCCCTGCTGAGAAAGATTCTCTGAGCTTTTACCCCCCTTCCACCAGCACAGGCGCCTGTCTGTGGCTTCCAGGGCTGAAGGCTGAACTCTTAATTCAAATTCAAATTGTAGATAACAGCTCTGGCCTGATGGCTTATCAGCTAAACATGCATTTGAAACCAGCACAGAAACTGCTGAATCATCCCATGAAGGACCTTCACCTTGGAGGGGGCTGTGGGGGTCTCCAAAGACCACCAGGACATACAGAGCATGCATGGTGCACGTGCTAATGATATTAATGACTTCTGAGAAATTATTTGTATAACCACTCCTATCCTGAAGAATGTAATGATTATTCATGATTTTACCTATAACACTGTGTCTTTGGAGGTACTGAGGTATGTGTGTTTGGTGGAAACAATTCCCCCACACCCGGTGCATAGAATAAAGCAAATACCCACTTCTCTGACTTGGTCTCTGAAGTGTCTCTGGGCTCGATTGGGGCGAATCACTGCCCAGGGCAGGAGGGCAGAAATGATCCTTCAGGTCCCTTCCATCCCAAATCATTCTGTGATTTTTATGACCCACTGAGGCTTATTTCTGAGTCACATGCTGGATGCTGTCAGGATACAGGCTCCTTCTGCAGCTCCTTTTTGATAATGGCTTAATTTTTCTGCCTCATGGACAGAGTAGGTGGTCCTCATTTTTCCAATTTTTTTTATTATTATCTAATTTTGCATAGACATATTGATATGGAAAGTAAAATTTTGTAGTCAGCTAATTAACCTCTTTTTTTGGTGTTCATGGAAACAGCTAATCAAGTACAACTGCAGTATTTTAACTGATCAGATACAATTTCATTCATATCCTGCACAGTGCTGGCTCTCTGTGAAGGATGACAGTGGTGTGGATCTCTGGCTTTCATTTACCAATGTGATATCCCAGCACGGATGGCATTCCATTACACTCATTACACAGTTACATCATGGCTCTCAAATAAAATGTTAACACAGGGAATGAGTTGCTCCCTTGGGGATGGGAATGTACAGTGAGAGAAACTTCCAAGAGGAGAAGAGTGCTGTTTTCATGAACTCAAGTGTTGCACTTGGAAATGGGTAATAATGGCTGGTTTGATTCTGTGTTTGTACATGAAGCCAAAACTGCACCCTGAAGCTGTTCAGCCACCGCAGGAAATTGTTGTTGTTTCTTACAACTTAATTCAGCTGCATCCTTACTTCAGATGAAATTTTTAGATAAAGCTGATTTAAAATAGCCTCCATCATATTTTTTTATAATTACACCTGCAAAAAAAGTATGAATCTCTAAATCTGCCATGGCTGTGAATATTGCTGTATTCTTTAGACTTTTATAGGCTATGGTGGAAAAATATTGCCCTCACAACCCTAAGTCCTGACGTTGCTTCTTACTGCTTTTCACACATCTTGTGTACAAGATGTGTAAAGGAATTCAGGAGCAGTACAACACGAATATTTCCACGTCCTGTCCCCTTGGATCATGTCAGTGTGGAATAAGGAGGTTTGATATAGTTCCCTCAGTATCTTTAACTTTTACCCACAAATGAACAGAATGACTTGCTTGGAAAACATTTGCATATTCTGGCAATGAAATACAAGCTGGCAAAATCTCCTAAAGGTGAATCAGAACACATCAGCCATCAGGAATCTGGCATTATTCCTCAAAAAAGGGCTCTTACTTTGCAGGTGGGTCCTGCGCATTTCTCCATAGGTCATGGTGAAGATTATGTTTTAGGTCAGTAGACTGATGAGGAGTGGCCCAGCCAGGTGAAGGAATGCCAGATGGCTTTTTTTCCCTACTTAACACATTATGAAAGCTGAAAGAAGAGCATTTGGAGCTGTCTTGGATTGTTGAGAATTCATGGGGTAAACAGGACTAAATGTGCCACGCAGTCTGTGAACAAACCCGAGCAAAGTTAGTTCTGTACCAAACAATACCATTTTTCCAATCTTCTAACAGATTCTGTGAGTTATTTTTAACATAGCTTGGCAGAGTATGAAAAGGTCTGCTCTCTAAACAAGACCCCACTTAATTGTTTACCAGCATCTCCTTTTCTGTTTCGTGTAAGTAGAGGCAGCTTCCTCATTCTTTCTGCCAAAGGAGGAAGGCATTGAAAGAACTCCTGTGGATAGGTCAGCGTCCCAGAGATTTCTAGGCACTTACTGGACAATCCGTGCCATGTACATTTTTTGTAATCAAAGGCCTCCAAATGGGGCATGCAGGTGATGGGCATTGCCATGGGAACAACAACTGAAAGTTGGAAAGTGAGAAGAAACCAGTGTGGTGAGAATCACTCAAGTTCATCTGGCAGTACTTGGCAAAAATATTAATGGCCAAAAGACTTGAAAACCAACATATTCTTCTTCTTTTCCCTTTTATTCTTCTTCTTGCAAAATTTTTGCCAAACTTTTTGGGGACTTATTTTATGCATTTGTGAGCCTGTCCATCTGTTTCCCTCACTTTCCCTTCTCGAGTGGAGGGTTGAGAGGCTGGCAAAGAGATAGACTCCAGATGTGAAGGAAAAAAAAGACAGGAAAAGATTCCAAGAACTGATCCCAACAGTGAATGTTCTGAATCAATGGACTCTACAGTCTAACAGCCTGCAGAGCCCTGCTGTCTAACAAAGGCATTATCTGTGCCAGGAGCAATCCTGCCCCACTGTATTTGTGCTCCAAGCTTATTCATATTCAGAGGAAGTGCCCTGGGTCGGTGAGTGCTCAGTTCTGTAACCCCAAGGTCAGGTTTAATTGCTCTAAAAGGTGGCACATGGCAATGAATGAGCTCTAATGATTTAGATAGTATCTATTTCACATCAAGAAGTTTCCACTCTGAGCAGACCCTAATCGAAAGTAATCTGAAAATTAGAGAAAATAAAAACCATGCCCACAATGACCTAAATACCTATTTCCTTAAATTTTATGCCCTAAATAACCTCATTCCTGAAAAGTTTAATTTTTCCCTTTTGTTAACTATACAATTGCCTGGGAGAAATGATTGGTCATAATCAAGTTTTTTTAAGCTGTAACTGTTAAAATATTATTGTTCTACTAAGAATTTTGGAGGGGAAAGCTAGTATAGAGAGAGGGAGTGAATATCCCCAGGCTGTCGGAGTGAATATCCCCAGGCTCTCAGAGTGAATGTCCATGGGAACTCTGTTCATGCAGTACCACTTCCACTTTTTATATATGTGCATGATTAGATTTGATATATTATTTGCATATTTATACATTTATGTACATGGGGAGTTTACATGTGTCTGTGTATATATACACACATATTGTGTACCTTTACCTGTGTCCAGTGTGTTTACATATATTTAGGTTTATGTACTTATATATTTATATATATTTAGGTTTGAAACATGCAGTATCCTCAGTTTCACCTCTTGCTTTCACAAATAAACAATGATTCATCTTTTCAGAGAAAAACATGATTCTTCCTCAGCCTCAAAGAGGAAGAGTGAGAAGCAAAAGAGGAGCCAAAGCACAGGTGGTGGTGGTGACCAGGACTGGCCCCATGTCCCATCAGGAGCTCTGTGCTCATGTCCACACAGCTCTGAGCCATGATTGTCTCTCCATATGTGCCTCGTGCTTATGCTTCACGCTGCACCTTTGCATCTTTCGGCAAAACATGTTGCATGAAGTCTGCAGTCATGTTGTACGAACTCTGCAGTCACGTTGTACATCAAGGCTGTTGACAAGGCATACGACAAGGTTGTCATACATCTGCAGCTAGATCACAGAATCCAGAATGGCTGGGACTAGAAGAGACCACTGAGGTCATCCAGTCCAACCTGCCTGCTCAAGCGGAGTTCCCCAAGTATGTCACTCAGGATTGTGTCCAGAGGGGTCTGGAATACCCCTAGTGAAGGAGACTCAACACCCTCTCTGGTCTCTGTTCCAGCAAACAGGTTCTTCCTCATGTTCAGGTGGAACTTCCTGGGCAAACTTCAGTCTGTGCCCATTCCTTCTTGTCCTGTTGCTGTGTACCACTGAGCAGAGCCTGGCTCCAGCCTCTGACACTCTCTGTGCTGTTACTTACATGCACTAATAAGATCCCCAGTGGGGATATTGATATATTACTTATGATTTCCCCATATGGGAAATGTCTGCTGAAGAGATGCTGAAGAGAAGCTGAAGACTTCCCAGATGTGTTCAGGTAATTGTGGCACATCAGGCATATCCCACCCAGCCATGTGCCAGCAGGATCAGATACAAGCCCAGTCTGACCCAATCCTTCTGGATGTTCTGTGCCCAGAGTAACTGGGTGCAGTGCCTAAATTCGGGTGGCAAAATCCCAGGCAGTTCACCCTCTAGTCAGGCACACAACCCTACACCCATCTCTGCAGGGGCTGTGGGATGTGGTTTGCAAGCAATTAACGTATTGAAGTATTTGTTTGGAAAAGCGAGTGATTTCTTTATGACCTTGAGCCATCAAAGACTAAGTATGCAATTAGTTTTAGCTGCAGTGAGGTATTTAAAGTCAAGCATGTGTTTTAGGGCTTTGATAAATCAGGGCATAGCAGAAACAAATTTGAAAATAAAAAATATACAGAGAGTGGAGTGGAAAATCATTTTAGGCTGCAGCCCTGCCATTTTTCCAGGTTACTCACGTTACACAGATCTTTTGCTTGACAACAGTACTGTGCACTCTGGTGCTGTGATTGCCTGTGCATGGATAAAGCTGCTCATGCTGTGCCCTGTGGCAACACTGGCGGAGCCCAGGCTGCACCAACCCCTGCTGTGCTCAGTCCATAGTGATGCAATTCAGGTAGAGGAAACCGAAGAAGCAGAAACCCAATTTATGTTGCTTTCAGGTACAGGTGGAGCAATGTCTGGTTTAAATTTGAATACCAGGTTCAGCAGAGGATGATAACTATACAACCATTATGGAACTGGCAGAGGTTTCCCAGAGAAGCGGCGACTGTCCCATCCCTGGAACTGTCCAAGGCCAGGGTGGAAAGGGCTTGGAGCAACCTGGGATAGTGGAAGGTGTCCCTGCCCATGGCAGGGGGTGGAACAAGATGAGTTTTCAGGTCCTTCCAAACCAAACCAATCTGTGATGATTCTATAATTATAACCATAAATAGCTTTAGGGGCACAAATAGTAACTTAGAAGTTACCAAACAAAATTTCATGTTTATTCATCTACAAATTAGCAGGATTTAAACTTTCAACAATTCTTCTAGAAGTCTCAGCTGTGGGAAAGAAGGTGGCAGTGGCTTATGTGCTAAACTAAAAAGACTTTGCAAGTCTCCATGGGGTTACTGAAAATTCAGAAATGGCAAATGTGTACACATTCTGGCTGTCTTCTGGGGGAAGCTAAAGGGACCCCAGTCCTGCAGTGATCACCTCTATGCCCAGCAGTGTGCTATGTGCACAATGGGAAACAAGATAATCCACTTATTTCAGAGGTATTTAATAATTTTCTTTCTGTCTATTGTCATGTTGAATTTTATACTAGTTGCTGTTTCTTCTCACCTGCGTAATATTTTGGTATGGTTGTTTATTTCTTTATGGCTTTTCTAATATAAAGCCTTAGGGAAACACAATTGCAAGGAAAAGGAACACAAGCCCTATGGGAAAAAGGCTTTTCTTTACGAAAAGATAGAAACATAGGGGACAATTAGGGGGTTGGAGAGGCAAATGTCCCTGTCTGTGTGAAATTACAATCCTGGGTCTGGATGTCTTTCCTACAGACCATGGACCAGCAGTCCCTGGGTGGGGAGGGTGCTGCTGGTGTGTATAATGCAAACCTGTGACACCAAGGAGTGAAAAATGTGGCTATCCAACCACCCTGCTGTGTTAAAATGTCCCTCTCTTCCTTCCTCTGCTACCATCCAGGCATCTTGTGGTAAAATGTGGACATTTTAAACTGTAACTTTCCTTTGCTGAGCTATTGATCCTGATTATATCTGAGATTTTTGAGTTTCCCAAATACAACAAGTGTGTTTACATGCAGTAGTCAGAGAGGAAATTACATGTGAAAGCACTCAATAAGGAGATGGTATTTTGTTGCAATGATCCATAAGCCTTGTGTTTACATGGAGTTTTTAAGGAGAATTCAAAGCATATCTCCTTTTTGTGATGCATCAACAAGCATATCAAATGATTGTTCAGAAAGCTTGTGCTTTGTGCAAAAATAGAAACCAAATGGCTGAGTAATTTCCAAGAGGAAAAAACTCCAACCTGCTACAGCAATTCCATGGTCTATTTAAAACTTCTTTATAAAACCTTTTAAATAATAAAACTCTACACTCCCAACTAAAAAAACCTACTGGCTCTTTTGGGTTCATGTTTCTAAACATTCAACATTTGTAGGGCCATTACAGGGACAGCATTTTTCCCCACTCCAAAGGTTGTTCCTTTCTGTTCTGCAGTTGCTCCTCAGCCCTGAGCCTTTCCTTGATGTGTTTATGGTCTTATGGGATGCCCCATGTCCTCAGCACTGCTTGGAAAAGAGGAGGGGAGGGGAGCGGAGGGGAGGGGAGGGGAGGGGAGGGGACGGGACGGGACGGGACGGGACGGGACGGGACGGGACGGGATGGGACAGGGAATTCAGTGTAGGGGAAGCTGAAGACAGAAAAGCCCTATCTATGATGCCTTCCGGTACAGGTGGAGCAACCACTTAAGATAATCAGTTTATATCTTCACCGTGAAGATATAGATCAGTTTATATCTTCACCAGACCTTGCATTGACAAGCTACAAGCTGATGAGGAGGTCTCACTCTCACAGGTGTCATGTTCCACTTGAATCTCCACAATTCTTAGTTGTCAATCCCCAAATTTCCAGCCACCTCCTATTTTTGACTTCACATCTTTGCTTGGAGGTACCAGGCTTGCCTACAACCAAGCCAAGCAAGGTACCATTCCACAGACCCAGTGCTGGTTGTAGTCATCAGAGGAAACTTTAGCAATTTAAATCTGGCATATGGTTTTGTGTTTAATGGTGTTTAATGAAAGCTGCTTTACTAAGTGCATGTGTACACACACAATTTATGCCATATTTTTCCAATTACTTCCCTACAGCTGATGACTCTCAAATGGAGCTCTGTCTGGGTGACAGTAGCTCAAGGCACACAAGTTCCCTGCATGCACTTGTGATATGTGAAAATGTGTAATTGACAGAGCTGCCTCATTGATAATTTTCTTTTGCAAGAGCCCTGACTGCTTAGATAAAGAGGAACTCACATTTAGTCCCAGAGTCAAATCCATAATATTTCCCTTGCTGAGCATTGCGTGATTCCCCCTGGATGTGCAGGGCTCATGGGTGCTCCCTGATGGAGGCACAGCTGGCAGTGCAAGCCAAGCCCTGGAGGCACTCTCTAGAGGTGACACTGTGCCATCTACGAACTCATGGCAAAGTGCAAGTCACCCAGGCAGTCTGCAAGCACCAGGCATCTGCTGGGATGGAATGGTGCTCTTGTTTCTGGAATCACTTTAGCGTCCCCCAGCTCCTGACAGTGGTGGTGCGTATCCACATCTAAACACCTGCAGAAGATGGCAGAGCAGCAAAGCAGTGACTCAAGGAGGCTGATGTAAGTGGCAGTTATCCATGAGTGAAGACAGACAGTTTTTTCCAGATTCATTATTTATATATTCCTCCTCTTTCCTTTTCCCCAGCAGATCCCCATGTCTGTCTCCAGCTTTGCATAATTTATCCAGGAGAAATTTCTCTTCCTCTTAGTCCTCTAGACTCTCCTTCATTCACTCAATGAAGAGCTAGGAGGGGGCTGACAGGTGTGACCTCCTCCATCCCACCCCAACCTCTTGGCCAAGAGGCTTTGGAATGATGAGCACCTGCTTCTCTTTGAACCTGAGATGAACAGAAACATGTATGTGTTCAAAATAGCTGTGATCTCAAAGGGAGGAGCATTTTCCTGATTAGTTTCAGGTTTAAACCTTTCAAATTCAATCAGAGAACACTTCTGCTTGTTCAACCCAAACTTTGGTGACCTTGCTCTTCCTTCTGGCATGGTCATTTGCAAGCTTCCAGGAGCCTGCTGATGAGCATTGCTCCTATGAAAAAAAGGGGTTTAGAAAGAACTTGGCAGTGTTGTTTCCAGAAGAACTTCTGTAACTTCTGCTTTTAATTTTTGTTACTTAAAAAGATCCTGTGCCTGGCAGTGCTTAGAAATCTGCTTGCTTGCCGAGCTACAGATATGACATACACTCGAGGGGTGTTGAGGGGTGGCTGCTCATTAAAAAGGCATTAAAAACCCTGTCCTCCCCCCCCCAGGAAAAAAGCCCATCTGACTGTGCTCAGGTGTCCAGGTGATCATTGAGGTCCCCTTGGTTTTGGCTCAAAGGCCATGCTGGGCACAACCTGGTCACTCTCCTGCTATTCCTCATGGAAGGAAGTTTCTTGTGCAGCAGACACAAGGAGCACACTCCCTCCTGCTGGGGTTCTCAGTCTTACAAATACATCTTTCCCAAGCTCCAGCCCCACAACAATCAAGGACATGATGTGTTCCAGCCTTTCACATCCCCCAGTTCCCCAAAACAGTGCCACGTGCCAGGCTCAGGTTAAGTTAACACCCTGATTTTCCATGCTGCTGGAGCTCCAGGAACATCATTCTTATGGTCAAAGCAAGCTGCTCAGCCCATGCCATGTTTGTCTGCAAGGAAATGGGATGTTTATGTTTATCCCAATTGATACTGATGGATGACACTTTTGTTCCATTTAGCAGCTGCTTGGCCCATTTTATACCACAAAAGGAGATTAAAATCCGAAGTACGTATGGCTGTGTTATGAGTAACAGCCGTTTAATAGAAATAACAATGACTAACAATTGGAAGTTTGGCTTTTAGCTATTATTGTTGTCTAAGGTTAGTTTGATTTTCATATAAATAAATACACATCTATATACATTAAATGAATGTACCTAAGGGCAAAGTGATGTATTTCCAGATAAACCCTCCAACTATTCTAGATTTCTCAGCTGAGTCATTCTGGAAAATGATGTCTAGGAATCAGTGTAATGTGTCTTGTGAATCCATAGGTAGATCCAAGCTCAAGAATTTCCCCATGGAGCCATGCAGAAGATCTGCAGCCAAACTGACCCAGGGATCCATCAGTCACAAGCAAATTGGCTCACAGGAAAACTAAGCACACTTTTCCAGAAGGAATGTCACTGTGTCCTGCCAGCCTGCCTTTGGTACGTGGAATTAGCTCATGCCATGCTGGCAAGAACAATGCTCCAAGGAAGAGCAAATCTTTCACCAGCAGCAGCAATGACACTTCTCCCTGTTGGAATTGCTGTATGGGCAACACTTTATTCCTGCCCTTGCTCACCTTCAGTGCCTGAGCCAGGGTCTGCCTTGGGAAAGGGACCTGGGCCAAGATTTATCTCATCCAGCACAGTGTGTAATTAGGGAAAGATGCCTGGGTTGGAGATCTGCAGGCCAAGAATGGTCTGTTTATTTATGCCTGTGCAAATCTATTCTGTGTACATAATTCCTGTGACTTCCCAGGACAGGCATGGGCAGGGGAAGTGCTTTATCTGGCTCAGCAGTTCCTGACCATTTGGGGCCAGAGGGGAGACAGTTTTCAGACAGAAATCTCCTTTGATTTCTACATAAAAATGAACTACTGTTGACAAGACAGCTATAATAGTCAGGCCCCTTTTCATTACTGACTACACAATGAAGGAGATAAGAATTGAAAATGCAGTTTTAAATCATAGAACCCCAGACTGATTTGTGTTGGAAGGGACCTTAAAGAGCATCTCATCCACCCCTGTCATGGGAAGAGACACCTTCCACTGGACCAGGTGGCTCTGAGCCCCCTCCAGCCTGGCCTTGGACACTTCCAGGGATCCAGGGGCGGCCACAGCTTCTCTGGACAACCTGTGCCAGAGCCTCATCACCCTCACAGGGTGGAATTTCTTCCTAAATGTGAGGCAACCTTTTATTTTGTGTAAATACTCTAATATTAGACCATATAGAGAAGAATAAAACACATAACTATTGTATTTTAAAAGACTGGTTAAATCCAAAGGAAAAACTCCTGGGCTCTTATCCTGTCTGACAGGTGGCTTACTTCTGATCCCACATCTTAATCTTTGTACTCATGTTTTCTTTCAAACTCAGTTATTCTGTTCTAAAAGGAGATTGGGTTATGAGAATAATGTATTATGAAATACAGAGCTCATTGCTGGCAAATACAATATTTTTAAATACAGAAATTCAGGATCAGTGTGTTGACCTGGTGACACAGGAAGATGTCAGAGGTTTATGAGGTTGGGATTGAGTAGTTTTTATTTATTTGCTGTATTTCCTATGCATGGATTTGGGCACAAGTTACGAGCTATAAGAAGATCTGTTAATCACATCCCAAAAATACCTTTTATCACCTTCTCTGAAGTGGCATTCCCAGTAGCCTGTGTCACACATGGCAGGCACTTTGCTCTCAGGGTGAATGAACATGAATGTGGGATGCTACAGGAGCAGGCTGGCCTGCAGTACCATAATGGATGAATCACAGAGTCACAGAATGGTTTGGGTTGGAAGGAACCTAAAAGTTCAACCTGTTCCACCCCCTGCCATGGGCAGGGACACCTTCCATTATCCCACAGTGCTCCAAGTTCTGTCCAACCTGGCCTTGGAACCTTCCAGGGATGGGGCAGCCACAGCTTCTCTGGGCACCCTGTGCCAGGGCCTCCCCCACCCTCACAGGGAAGAATTTATTCCTAATAGCCCATCTAACCGTGGCCCCTGTGAGTGTGAAACCATTCTCCCTTGTTCTGTCACTCCAGGCCTTGTCCAAAGTCCCTCTCCAGCTCTCTTGGAGCCCCTTTAGGCACTTTAGGAAGGGGCTTTAAGATCTCCCCAGAGCCTTTTCTTCTCCAGGTGAACACCCCCAGCTCTCTCAGCCTGTCTTCAAGGCACAGGGACTCTGTCAGAGACTGAAATAGTTCATGCCTCAAACATTGATATAAAGTTTTGCTCATTATAACAAAAAGTGTATAAAGAAGCTACAATCAAAGAAGCCTCCCTGAAGATACCTGACTAAGACTTTGGACTGAGTCAAACTGCTGAGATTAGATAAGGGAAACCTATTGTTCAGTCATCTCAGGCTGAGGGAAAGGTATGCATGCACAAAGGCCAAAGCCACCAGCTGTGCTGAGAATCATCCCTGGCTGAGTATTGGGGTGGGGGAGAGCACAGCTCATGGAAGCCAGGTTTGCACAAACTGGCCCAGCTGTGGAACCCCCAGCCCCACACGCCACATCCACGGGACTTTCACATGAGAGGCAGCTGAGGGGGAGTCACAACACATCAAAGACCCCCCAAAGCTCTAGGCCTTGCACCGCAGGACTGCAGGTGATGCAAGCAGAGTCTGCTGCTAGAGACTCTGGGGGGACATGCCTGGACATTGCCCCTGGCCTGAGTGTATATTAACCCATGGCATTCTGTGCTTTTTGAGGGGACCACCACCACCAAGACGACCAGCTGGAGAGGATCAACGTGACATCGTTGGGATCCACAGATGGTGATATTTTCTCTTTCCCTCTTTCTGTCCCCCCCCACCTCTTTTCTTATTTCTCTTTTTCTCTCTTCTCTCTCTCTCTCTCTCATATTTTCTATCAAATAAAACCCATACTATTGACTGGCATATGGTCTCGTTTGTGCCTTAATTCGGGCAGAGGTATTTCCAAAGAACCTTAATAATTGGATCATAACAGACTCCAGCCCTCCAAACATTTTTGTAGGTACCTCTGGATTTGCTCCAACAGGTCTGTGTCCTTTTTGTGCTGAGGAAAGTGATGGTTGACGGGAATCTCCTGGAAAGCACCATGCTGATCATACAGATCGAGGCCCCTGTGTTCTGGGGGAAGGTCTGCTCCTTACACAGCTCCTTACACAGCTCCTCACACAGCTCCTTTTCCTGCCCATTTTGGATGGTATTGTGTTTCTTCCTTCGTGCTTGGGGCAGCCCAACCATGCCAAAGGGCTCTGTGTTGAGCCTTTCCCTCATGCTGGTGGTGCTCCCCACTCCATGGCACTGTAGGTATGCCCTCCACCTCACATGCTTAAATAGTTGTCAACAGGCAACTACTGGGATGAGACAGCTTGTGTGGGCTTCTTCCTCCTCGCCAAGCACTTATGCTGCATGCCTTCCCAGATGAGCATTAAGCTGCACCCCTTCCCAGTCTTTTCTCTCCTTAGTGGCTGGAAAATGCCACTGCAAAGGAGCACTTGCCATAGGAGCACAAAAACTGCCTTTTTGGGGGCACCAGCAGCAGGACCTTGATGCTGTTGGGGGTCGATGTGGCCAGACCCCCCTCCAGAAACAGCTCTCATCATGCTTTGCCCTTACTAGAACAAAAATCCCTGCCAAGAACAACTGGAAGCAGCTGCTCTTGGGCTCACAGTCAGTGCTCCAAATCCCAAGGATATCCATTTGCAGGCATGGAAAGAGGCACATCAGCAGCTCACTGGGTTTTTTGTCCAGTGCAAGGTAAGCATGAATCAAAAAAACACTTGCTGCACAAGTTTTACAGATTTATTTCTCCCCCTGCTCCTCATTTAGGAAACCAAGATTGTTAAAATTGAGGGAAATATTTCGCAAGGTTCTTGTTGGGTATTCACGGAGTTGGTGTTGCTGCTGAATAAAATTGATAGATGAGGGAGGTCAGAGCTGGACTGGGCAGAGCACAGCTGCCATCACGTTTGGTGGGGTTATGCAGCCTTGCCAAAGCAGAGGAGATGCAAGGATGAACTGTGGCCTTTGTCAGCAGTCACCTAGCGTTCCTGGGTGCTGCTGAGACTCGTGGAAGGTTCCACAGTGAGTGCTGCACAGAGTGACAGCCTCAATAGCACTGCACAAGCAGTTTCTTTGGACAGTAAAAACAAAATCTTTAGAAACAAAAGAAACTAAAGAATCTACTCTCTTTAACTCTGGGCATCAAAGTAACATTTGCTTTTCTTGTAGGCGATATTCTGCATGACAAGGGACATGCTCTGGGCATCAAGCTGTATTTTCGGATATATAAGAATTACTTGGATAGATCTCATGCTTCTTTGGTCTCTTCCAGGCTCATGGCTCATAAGCTCTGACCTGCCAGCAGAACTGATGAAAGATCTCAGCTCTGGGTCAAACCTTGCCATGCCACCAACACTCTCCTCTCTTGGATATGGCATTATATGTAACAGAGTCGTTTACCTTTGATGGCCTGAAAACCTGTGCCCTTCCTCTCCTACCCACTCTTACCCCATAACCAACGCAGCCTCACACCTTGGGGTCCCATTCTGGAAGTGACTACATTGTCATGTCATTGACACTGTCATTTGCTTAATCCAGGAAAGTTTTCCTTTTTTGTTTATTTTTATATTTTTTTCTGAATTGGAAGCTCTCTTCTGTACATGGATTAAGGTTCCTGCAACAGTAATGGGGGTGATTATGTCCCTCCTCCAAAGGGTCTGTTTTGACATTCTCAGTATATTGGGCATTTTGTAACTGAGGGGTAAGAAAGTCTTTTGTGGAATGTTTGTAACTGAAGCATTGAAACAAGGATCACACTATCTAGTACATGTGAGATTTATCAGTGGGAGATCCTTATGTGCTTGCTTTGTGTCTTGTCCCTCTCCTCTCCACCCATGGTGGAATGTTGGTCACCAGGGTTGATGGCACTGGAGCCCTGCAGGGGTGTGGGTGGTTTCCAGAGTGGTGAGAGGCCTAAAACATAGAATCGCAGAATCATAGAATCACTGAATGGTTTGGATTTGAAGGGACCTTTGAGCTCATCTCCAATGACCCTGCTGTGGGAAGGAATCTTAAAGATCATCTCATCCAACCCCTGCCATGGGCAGGGACACCTTCCACTATCCCAGCTTGCTCCAAGATCCATCCAGCCTGGCCTTGGACACTTCCAGGGATCCAGGGGCAGCCACAGCTTCTCTGGGCAACCTCTGCCAGGGCCTCCCCACCCTCACAGGGAAGACAATAAGAACTTTTCTCTTGCAAGGGTGACTCAGATCAGTGTAAGGTCTGTAGGAATTCAGGGGGTCCTACCTGGAACACACCCAGCAGGGCTCTGGAAGGAGTAAGAGTGCAAAGCATTAGTGTGCATCAGGAGCTTGATGGAAACAGGACTGCAACAAGCACAGTGAGACGTGGTGCTTTGAGAAGCATCAGGCACAAGGACCGAGTCACTGCATGAGATAAACTTCCCCATCTGATGTTGTTTCCTCTTCATATGCTACTGCACCCAGCAAAAACGTACTGAAAACAAACAGAAGTTTGTTTTCACTTCAGTTAATTGCTTTGCCTGGGTCTATTTAAATCCCTGTTCACATGGAATTAAATAGAATTAATAGAATTAATTTGCACAGTTTTGAGCATTGGACAAACAAACTGAAGCCTCAATATTCTCCTTGTTTTAAATAGCAAATCTCATTTATGAAGTGTTTGTGCAATGCCTGCAGGCACAGGGTGGGATTGTTGGGGTGTCCTGTGCAGGGCCAGGAGCTCGGCTCTGTGGTCCTTGTGGGTCCCTTCCAGCTCACGTGATTCCATGGTTCTTTCTGTTACTCAAATCAAATTTGTGTCATTGCTCAAAAAATGGAGAATCACAACATTCTTGGTGATTTAGTTTTCCCCCTCTGCACATAGCCCAGATGGAAAGCCATGACTCTGTAGGTCACACATCACTTTCTCTTCTGACCTTTGTGGTTGGTGCTGGAAGTTGGTGGCCCAAAGAGACACCAGCAACTTCCTGAAGCAGCCTTGGATCAGGGTGGGTTGTTGCAGGGATTTAGAAAAGCATTAGAAAGAATCATGGGTCAAATCTGTAAATAGTCAGTTTAAGGTAGTTTTCAAATGTCTCCATGATAGACAAGCTGCGATGGAAGCATCTGGCAGGGAAACAGCGTCTTGGAGAAACTAAGGTGTGCGACTGGGGAAAAAGAAAGGTTCCCTTTGTCTCAGGAGCAGAAAAGTCACTGAATGTGATGAAGGTTTAATCCCTGTGGATGGTCTTAAGCCACAGCATCTTTATTCACTCCTCACAACTCATCTGTCGAAGAGCTATCATCACTGCTGATGCCAAAAGCCAGGCAGGGAAAGATTTGTGTAAACCCTGCTCAAGATAACAAGCTGGTTAATGGTGATACTCCCTGTCAGCAGCCGACTGCGCTCAGTCCTAACAGTTCCCTTTCAGTGGCTGGGGAGCTCTTATCCACTGTGACAGGGCCCCACAGGTGGAATGTGGGAAACAAAAGCCCTATACAAAGGGAGCACTTTGGGGCTGAAGCGTGTCTGGCTTCCCCAGGCTTCCGAGAGGCCACACAATGACGGGTGAATGACGACGCTCTAATTAATATTTCATTCTTAGAGTGAGTTATCCCTTGGGGGAAGTTAAAGGTTTGCACATTTTGAGGCAAAATACCGGGGCTGGTGATCTCAAATTAAGAAAGTATGTCAAAATAAGCTGCTGCAGTCTTTAACCCTGGGCGAGGGACATGTAAACCATAGAGCATTAGTGCACATTTTTAATTGTATGACTTGTTCTAGGTTCTATTTTAAGGTCTGCTCCAATAAATTCATACATAAGTGCTGCTAGAAAACCTTCACCCCTTCTTTCCCTTCTGTCTCCTCTGGATTAGGGCATCTGATAGTCCATATTGTGCAGAAGGTTTGTTTTCCAAACCAACCTACCAAATATGTTTTATGACAGCAATAAAATGAAGTGGCTGTGGGCTGGAACTGCTGAGTTCAGCAAAGAAAGGGGAAAAAATGACCAGTGGAGGAGAGTTTCTACTGGCAGCAAATACAAGGAGCCTGGATACAGCAGGGTGGTGGGTTATCCAGCCTTCAGGGAGAAGGACAGGGAGCACACAATGTAGGATGGGATACACTGAGAACTACAGGCATGGAATCCCATCAGTCATTACCAGCAAGGAATAACCATGTAAAGGAAGAAGCCATGTCACCCACCACAGGCCTCATCTTTGGTGTTCTCTGTCCAAGGGAATGGGAAAAGAAAGGCAAAACAGGTAGGAAAGGGAAAGGGAAAGGGAAAGGGAAAGGGAAAGGGAAAGGGAAAGGGAAAGGGGACCAAGAATGAAGAATGGGAGGGACTACACACACAGGCTCACGCTAGAAGTGCAATGCATGAGTCTGTGTTGCCTTCCTGGCCGAGCCAGCACTGACATCAGGCCCTGCATAGCCACGTTCCCTACAGAGAGCACAAGGGCAGGGTCTTTGTGAAAGGACAGTAGATTTTGTGGGACCACAAAGCAACACCCAGAATAGAGTTGTGGCCATAGCAGGGGTCTGGTCCACGGTGCCCACTGCCCAGCTAATGGTGAGAAATGACTCGTGAACTCTTCTGCAATCCTGTCACTAGACCAAAGATGAACCAAGAGTGCCCTGGTGACCTCAGGAAGAAAGGGCTTCCCTTGGGCTGCAAAACAGAACTTGTAAATGAGGGAGCGGGGTAAACACGAAGAGTTTCGAGATATGTCACCTAATTGACTCCTAAGTGACTGCTAATTACTGGTTTGATTGAGTTGAAGGTGAGAGGAAGATGCATGGTCACACACAGTCTGCAAACACCGGCAGTGTGTGATGGGAGGAGGGAGCCAGGAGCAAGCCCAGTAAGCCAGGGAGTGGGCCAGGGAGCTGGACAGCCCCAGGCTGGTCCCTGCCTCTTCCCGAGAAGTGCGCTGTGGAACTCAATGTTTAGCAAATGAAGTGAGCTGGGGCATAAATGTATGTGAAGTTTCACAGGAGAATGACCGAAAAATGAGTCTCAAAGTGCATCTTCCCCGCAGGCTGGAAACAGAAGGAAATCTAATTAATTATAATTATTAATTTTTAAGAGGAGAGGAGAAACAGGCTTTCTCTTGTGATACACAGAGCAAGACTTCAAAACTGTTTACACAAATGCTGTGACTTCCGGGGGGGGGGGCACTCCAGATCCATGGCAGATGGTAATGGAAAGAAGGGTGTATGAAGCACAGGATGGCATTGGGCCACTGCTAGAAGCAACACACACTCCCTACAGTGCAGGCAGAGCTTACCCCAGCTAGGGAGGAAAGATGAATGTGGGGTTTGTGAGACTAATATGTAGTTGTGCCAAATGTCTGGGTTTGAGTGATTCCTGTCAGTTTAAGACAGAAACAGCAGAAACACAAATGTTGTGAGTAATGGTTTACCCGGAGTAGCCAACAGCCTCTCTGCATATGTGTGCACAGAAAACACCTCCCTGGCCAGGGCATCCTTTGTACGTCAAGCAGCATTTCAGAATTCCCAGTTGCCAGTCAATGTAAAAGTAATACCTAAGGTGAGCCAATTGTCTCTCCTGCCAGCAGGTGTGTCCCTCCACATTGGCAAAGAAAGAAGAATTACTGCCATTTTACCTGCCAAAGTGCCCAGCACAGCACCCATGGAGCACAGTGAAAGTCCAGTGTGTTAGGTGTCCCCAGCCAACTCAGCAGGAGCCAGTGTGGAACACTCTGTGGCCTCTCCAAACATCTTTGGGGAATACAGAGCATTCCCATGCTGCATGTGGAGTGAGGCCAGCAGAAGGATTGGAATCTCCACGCAGCTGATATGGGAGCAGGGGTGTGGAGGAGCAGTCATAAGGCACAGAAGCAAGGCAGAGGGGCTGTGACAGCCAGGGCTGCAGTTGCAGCCAACTGCAATTGGACAGGCTGTGTTTCCAGTGTGAGACACTGAGGAGAAAAAAGAAAAGTAGCCTTTCTGTCTCAATGGCATCTGCAGAGCTCTCACTGCTGGAGAGCCCTGTGGAGGAGCTGGAGAGATGGGACCTGGGCCAAGCATCCCTTGGCTCTGTGTCACCATTGCTGCTGTGCTGATGGATGCACCACGGCACCTGGAGGGTAAACTGGGCTGCCCCCCACCACAGCCCCATGCTGGAGACAAAGACATCATCACACTTCATCCATGGACAGGGAATACCAGGATCTAGCTCGTGTGGAAGTGTGTAATGGGAAGGCACGGACTGTATGGGGACACAGGTAGGGCAAAACCCCATGGAGGGCAAGGCAGCAGGAACAACTCAGGAACTAGGCAAGAGATTTGAAGCAACTGGACAGAACCACAGACTAAGGAATGACTTGTCATGAGCCCTGGTGTGCTCTTCCTAGAGAGAACCCTGAAAAAGTCAAGATACACCAGGAGTGTCTCAATACCCTGGTAAGCCAGCAAGGCAATCCCTGCCTGAATGGCATCATGGAAATGGTAGCCTAGAATGGCAATGGCTGCTCACTGAGGGGGGTGGATAGATGACCTTTAAAAGGTTCTTTGATGATCTCTCCTGACTCAAACTATTCTATGGTAGTTCTAAGTACCCCAGAAACTGCATATGAAGGATGTTGGCAGCACCTGCCTCAAACCTTGCCACTGGTTATGAATAAGGAAGGCTAAGGAATGCTTTTGGAAGTGTAAGGACACTGTGCAAACTGTGATGGCTGTGCTGCATGTATTGCTCACCACACTGCCCACCAGCTCAAGCTGTGCCTGGCGTCACACCTGGCACCCTGGGCTGTGAGGCAGGACAGGCTGAGCAGCCTCCCATGGCAGGAATGACTCAAAGCCATGTTGCCTTGACACCCCAAGCCCTGTGTCCCAAGAGGACTCCGTGACAGCCAGTAATGTGAGCTCCTGCACAGGGAAACTGGCACAGCAACTGCCACCCCTTGTTCCTGGACAGGTGTAGCTGCTCCACACTGGTTTTCAGCACACAGTTCCTCCCGACTGTTAGCATTGAGGCTCTTCTGTGCATGACTGTGGGTGGCTTTTCAGGGCTGGAGCAGTGCCCCTGGTGGGCGCTGGGTGGGTGCACTGGGTGGGTACTGGGTGGGTGTTGGGTAGGTGCTGGGTGGGTGTTGGGTGAGTGCTGGGTGAGTGTTGGGTGAGTGCTGGGTGAGTGCTGAGTGGGTGTTGGGTGGGTACTGGGTGGGCACTGGGTGGGTGCTCACTCTCACCCGTCACAGCGCATCCACAGCTGGTGATCCTTGTGGGTCCCATCCAGCTCTGGATATTTTGTGATAAGCAAGGGTTGGTCGTGTGTCCCCGAGTCTCAGAGGTGCGTGGGAGGTTCCATTCCAATGGGTCCCATTTTCCCGGCTGTGGCTGTTTCTGAACTGTGAACTCCCCCAGCTGGTGATCGCTCGATATCACCACCAGCCACCTCACTGCTCAAAATGCGAATTGCAAGAATTGCAAGAGCAACCCCAGTCCCTCAGAGCCGGGGATGTGCACTCGGCTGGTCAGGATCAGTGGAGGCTGAGCGAGGGGACTCTGCTGGGAGAGGCACAGCCCAAGCCACTGGAGCAAGCTGTGCCACCAATACAGCCTGGCCTGTCTGGGGCACATGCTCACACTTCTCTGAGGATGTCATGGCTTGGTTTGAACACTGGGATGCTGGACAGGAATGTGGGGAGAGCCAAATCCCCTGTTTCTCTATCAATGCTCAATCAATATCCATGAAGGAACATCACACTTGGACTGGTTTTGACTTGAAGAGGACACAGCCACAAAACCTGGCCTGTGACACACGTTTCAGGTCCCTTGCATGTTCGCTTGGGCTTTGAACATAAGTGCGTAAAAACCACATCACTATCACTGATGGAGCAGCAAGAGAGCTGAAGAGGGGCTTCAGACAAGGGCATGGAGTGACCGGATAGGGGGCAGTGGCTTCCCACTACCAGAGGACAGGGTTAGATGGGATATTGGGAAGAAATTCCTCCCTATGAGGGTGGGGAGGTCCTGGCACAGGTTGCCCCGAGAAGCTGTGGCTGCTCTGTCCCTGGAAGGTTTCAAGGACAC
Organism: Entomyzon cyanotis; assembly: GCA_024500445.1. Classification (NCBI taxonomy): domain Eukaryota; kingdom Metazoa; phylum Chordata; class Aves; order Passeriformes; family Meliphagidae; genus Entomyzon; species Entomyzon cyanotis. The sequence continues at coordinate 771,344 of JAKEPQ010000998.1, read as the reverse complement.
GATGGACAGGGCTTGGAGCAACCTGGGCTAGTGGAAGGTGTCCCAGCTCATGGCAGGGAATGGAACAATATGAAATTTAAGGTCCCTCCCATCCTAAACCATTCAGTGATGCAATGATTGTACGATTCTACCCCATCGTGTCATTGCTATCTCCTACGCAAATACAACCCAGCTGGGGTGTGAGGCCACACCAGACTTACCTTGAGGCAGAGGGCCCTGCACCTTGAGGCTGCACCTTGGGGCTGCTGGGACGGTCAGAGGGGAACAGGTCACTTGTGCTGTTGCCAGCACAAGATGTCCAAGAGAACGGTGCAGTGTGGGAGGTGGGAATGGCTTTGCATCAGCAAAGAGAACTGCAGGTTGCACATATCCCCAAAGGTCAGTCTGGAATAAACAGTGACATGCTGCATGTTTCAGTGAGCACAAAGAAGGGGAAAGGCTGGAGCACCTGGTGACCTCCAAGGGGGAGGGAAGGAGGAAGCAGAGGGAAACAGGCATGTGTGTTTGTCAATGGGAGGTGGGTGATGTGCTGGGCAGTGGGGGCACACATTTGCATGGACCGTGAGGTACCTTACTGGGACACTCAAGGCCCTGCCCAATTGCCCAGGGCCTCTTGTGGTGCTGTAGCAAGCAGACGTGTGTAAGGGGTGGGTGACAGATGGGACATTGGCAGTGGAGCCAGCCCCTGTCGGTCCCAGATATGGGTCCCTGCTTGTTCCTTTCACCCACCCTCAGGGACCCCCTTGGCTGCCTCCCCACCCCTCCTCTGCCGACCCCACAAAAAGGCCAGGCCCAGGCAATTGTGTACAAAACCTGAAATAGTTTTACTTTGCTTTCTTTTTTTTTTCTTTTTTTCTTCTTTCTTTAAATTTTGCTCTAGGTTTACTTAAGATTTTGTGAAGTCGATACAAGAGCATTTGATATGAATCGGTAAATAAAACACCGTCATAGATAGATAGCCACGATAAACTTTGTTAGAAATGTACATGTCGCGAAAAAATAATAATACTAATAATAATAATCATCATAATCATAATAAAAAAAGCCGGCGCGACGCCCAGGCCGGCGCGGCCCTGGTGGCCCTGGTGGTGGCCCCGGTGGCCCTGGCACACGGCGGCAGGTGGCTGTGGTTCCCCGCAGGCGCCGCACCCCGGTAATGTGTGTATATAAACAAAGCCCATAAGAAATGTACAAATATAAAAAGCTACAAACATTAATAAATTACATCGTCACAAAACACGGAAACACTCCACAAGGTGCTAGTAAAATAACTGTCTCCCTCCTCGTACAAGAAGTTACGCAAAGAGCTGGTACCGGCGGGCAGCGCCCGGAGAGACCCTCCCCGTATAAAAACCCGCGGTGGTTATTCCAAAAGCTATGTACAAGCTACATTCTAGGAAAAGGGGGCCCGGGAATGCGGCTGCGCAGGGCGGCAGGGGGTGCCTGAGAAACGCGCCCGCCACCTCCCAGCCCAATGCCTAGGTCCCGCAGCCACTGTCCTGCGGTCCACTCCCGCCACGTGGCCTTGTGGCCCCTTCCTGCTTCCTGGCTTTGCCGCCACACCAGCTGTGGCCGCCCGCTCTGCTCGCTCATCGGGCGGGAAGAGGGGCCCAAGGCCCGGAGCCGGTGCCAGAGCGGAGGGACCGACACGCTCCTCGGTGGCCGAGATTAGTATTAACTTTTTGCGGCTAGTCGCTCTCAGCACTCTGAGAAAGGACATCTATATTAAAAAATATTTATAGCAGGATTCTGTACAGTCCGACCGCTGAAAGTTAAAGGGATTATTGTGGGGGTGGCCCAGAAATGGGTGGCAGTGTCCCTGGGGCCACTAGAGCAGCAGCTTCCCATTCCGATGGATCTTCAGGATCTTGCCGAGCCGCTGCTTGGCCGTGGCCATCCCCTTCTTCGTACGCTTCCCTGGAAGGAGAGAAGGGTTGGAGTGAGAGCCCACACTCACCCCACACTACCCCACAGGCACAGACCCTCCAGTTACCTCCTGCCTTGGTGGCCCTGCCGCCAGCCCGGCCCAGCACCTTCAAGGACACCAATGAGGAACCCTCAGGAATGGGGCTATGAGCCATCAGACAGGGCTTGGCTGGGAGCACAGCCCCTGGAGAACCAGCCCTGCTGAGCCCACCCACCATGGACACATCCACACCTGCTCCGGGGAGGCACAGCTCTGCTGGGAACCCTCCTGCCCCTGCAGCGCCAGCCCTGCTGCCCTGCACCCTCACCTGCCCTGGCTCACTGCTCATGGTCACCTGTTTGCCCACAGGGCGACAGTCAAGCCCAGCCCCTCCAGGGCCATCCTGCTCCTCAGGGAGAGGCTGGACACACCACACACACACACACAAACACACACACACCCACACACACACCATGGCTCCTCACACCTCCTGTCTCCTGGGCACCTCTCTGACTTTCTCTAAAGCAAACCTGCACAGGGATCCTGAGCTCACGTGTTACCACAAGTCCTGGGACAAGCATTGCCCTGATGATACCAGGTCCCTCGGCCCATCACACTGAGACTAACCCACACACCACCACATCACGTTTCTCCTTGTCCTCTCTTCCTGCAGTGCCAGACACACCACCAGCATCTAGTGTCACAAGGAAGATGCTGGAAAGACCCTCACACAGACAGATCCTTTGTGCAGATCTAGGCTATCACTGAGGCACTCCAACACACCCCAAGTGGGCATCACTCCCTGTCCTCATCCCATAGAGGATACCACCAGCCCCAGAAACCCAAGCCTGTGCACACGAGCGATGTGGTTCAGTGGGTTCTGTGCTCCCTGTGTACCAGGCCAGGGACTGGGGCTGCTCACCAGCCACCACCTTATGGGCAGTGACTGCCCTGGCACTGCTGGGCACAAATCCGGGCAGCCTCTCCCCTTCCCACAGGTCTGCCACAGGGTCAGTCATGTGTGGTACCTGCAAGGACTCAGCTCCTCTCCACTGGTCCCATCTGCATTAAGACTTAGTGACAGTATGGGTGATATTTTCCATGGGAAGTTTCCTCATTTCTTATCCTCTCGCATCACTCTGTAAAACTGAGAGACCTTCCCCAAGAAAGTCCTAGAGCTCCCTGATCCTGCTTCATCCCACCATCTCCTTCCACAGTGAATTCATTGCCCAACCTGATGGCTCCCATGCTCAGGACTCTCCTGTGCTCCACGAGAAGCCCTGCCGTCCCCTCAGAGCCTCCAGCTGTCCTTAGACCCTGCAGAGGAAGATTTGATGGTCCTCCACTCTCAGCCAGGTCAGCCTCTTGCTCTCTTAGCAATGACCCCTTCCCTCCTTTGGGTACTGAGCAGTCCCACAAGCAGGGTGGGATCCACGTGCCTGGCCAGGTTCCCTGCACGATGCCCTGCTGCACTGCTCAGTTCGCCAGCCATACTGGGGTTTGACCCCATCAGCATCTGGATCGGATGGATCATCGTCCTATCACATCTTCCACTGCCTTGGACTTGTTTCCCACCATTTTACTGCAAAAGCACAATTCCAGGCAAATACATTCTTTCCACTCCAGCTCTGCAGAGAGCCACAGATACCACCAGCTCCTGGAAGGACCCCGGCTCCTACCACAGGCTACACACATCCTCCCACATGGCCCATCCAAGCTGCCAGGGTACCATGCACTACCTCTAATCTGCTCCACTCGAATACACGGAATTCAGGAAACATCTGCCAGATTGTCTCACTTGTCATCAGGGCCTTTCCCAATGGGATCACACACAAGATTCATGCTATGCAGTGCCTGTCCCACACACCTGCCTCAGTCACACTTCCTGAGCCAAGTTCAAGAGGAGAGCAGGAGGTCCTAGCCCAGACTCCCGGACAGCCTCTGCTTTGTCATGCTTTCCCTATGGCAAACAGCAAGGAACCTCTTCCTCTCTCCTGCCTGTGGTTGTAGCTGTGGTTGCAGCTGTGTTACTCCCAAGGTTTGACATTCCACTGCTCCCTTGCGGCAACTCTCTGGAGAGATCTGCAGTGTGCCCTGCTCTACCGGTCCTGGGAGCAATGTTCTCAGGAATGTACAGCCAGCACAGAGTTGGTGTACAACCACCACCACCACCATAGTGCCTGCCCTAGCCCTGGGCAGAACAGCCTTCATGGATACATCTTCCCCTGGACAAGGCTTCGCCAGACAGGCTCTCTGGGATGTGACCCTGCAGGTGCTCCTCGTGAGCTTGGGCAATGCTCAGCAGTGCTCCTGCCATGGGATGCCTCACACTCTGCAACCAACAGCCCAGCAGAAAAACATCTATTTGGCCCCCCAGTGCCGGGACAGTGGAGGCCACAGGCCCTCTCTCTGAGCAGATCTGACTTGCATCCATACACCTGCAGTTCTGATCCCCACAGTAGACATGGCACATGAAGGCCCTGCAGAAGGCATGGGTTACACGTGTGCTTTACCCTTCCCCACTCCTACGCCACAACCCCAGGCGTTTCCTGGTACCTTTGGCGGAGGCATTGTTCTGCGAGGATGATGAGGGTCTCCTCTGTGTGAGGAAAACACCAGGTGCCATCGGCTGCGATCCCCTGTTAGGCTGGGCGACCCCAAAGGTGCTGGCCCCTGCGGTGTACTCGTGATCTGTGAGGCTGCTGGCCTGTGACTCCAGCTTCGGCTCGGGCGAGCTGCCTTCCTGAGCCACTTTGCTTGCGTTGGGGGCTGACAGCTTCTTTTTGGTATTTTTTTTCTTCTTGCCTTTTTGTTCCTCCTTTAAAATGACAAAGATGAAGCTCAGATTAATCCCCAGAAGACCTTTAGCTAGGGCAAGGGCCAGCAGCGTTGCTTAGGGTCCTGATACAACGACACCCGCGGAGTTGGCCATGGACAAGCGCTCGGGGGCTGTTCCGACACCTTCTCGCTCAAGCTGCACACACATGTTTGCCTCTCGTGCCTCTACGTCCTCACTCTGTGCGGGGCCTCCTCGTTCCTTAACACTGCAGTGAGCAGGAGCCAGCCGGGGCCACACCAACACTGCCCTGGCACAGCAGCGTGGGTTGGCATGAGCAAATCTTTCCATCTTCCACAAAAACTGGCACTTCCTATCTTCAGGGATCTTCACACCCTTGCACAACAGCATGAAGGATATTAAACATCCCACTGATTCAGCCTCTGCTTCCTGCTAGGACACACACATCATCTCCTGACCAGTAACTGCACCTGGACATGAGCACCGGGATGGCAGTGGTCTGCCACGGTCCTGTGTCCCTTATCTACTTTCAGTTCCTTCTTCATGAAAACTTGCCAAACATCCTTAAAGCTCTTCTACTCAACAGTCCACATCGCAGAAGCCTAAAACCACCACAACCTGCATCTCCACCAGCTTGCTGTGGTGCCTCACCAATCTCACTCCAGCAGACCTTGTTACCTTAGCGCCTCACCATGTCACCTTTATGGGTCCTCTCTGACCCCTTCAGAGACCAGACACTTACCAAACATCCAAACTGCCCCAGTTCCTTTGCTAAACTGACCCTTTGCTCACAGTTCACCAAATCTTAGAAAGCAAATCTTGAGACTTCCCAGCAGCCAATCTGCACAGGCAGGCAATCGCACCAGTCAGGCTCTCAAATACACATCAAATACACTCCTTTGGGACAGCCTTCTCCTGTTCTACCCTGATAGCCATTCTCACTCCCTCATCATTCCCTTGCTCTGTCCCTTGCTGCCCTGCAGTGTGGTCAGGTGTGTTTGTGACACCACTGGGCTTTGATCCTATTTATTTCCCTGAGACTGCAGAGCCTCATGTCAGTGGCAGGACCAAACACTGTGGAGGGCTGGCACAGCGCTATGGTCAGGCATGGCTCTGCTGGTGGGGACAGGGCTCTCCTTTCCTGACAGCTCCTACTTCCCAAGCAGCCTCTCACCTGCTGTGACAACTTGGCGGCAGCAGCGGCGAGTCCAGTTTCGATGGAGGCAACTCTGGTGCCTTCTCGCACCGGTCTATCCTGCCGAGGCACTGAGGGGCCAACTCGTGCTGCAAGGAAAGCAGAGGTAGGTGAGGGGGCAGGAATGTGCCCGTGGGAGCAGCACGGCCATGCACAAGACAGTGGGCTCTGTCCTGCTCAGCCAGGAGAGATAGAGATGGCGCAGCCTCTGCCCTTCCCTTCCCCAGGTGCAAGTGAAGGCACAAGAGCCAACAGCCTCCAGGCACGATGGCATGGGCAGAAGCTGCTGATAAAGACGTTACACAGCTGAGCAGCTCCACAGCCACCTGAAGCCAAAGCCCACGTTCTGGATTATGAGCATCATTTTCAAAGGGATGATGCTCACCCCCAGCTGAAGGAAGACATGCAGGGCCACGAGCTGAGACATGGGCTGCTTGCCACACACAGAGGATACTCTGCTCGTGGGCCACGTCAAAGGGGTCTAGGGGCCCTCTTCCCTGTCACTACCCCTGGTGAGCTCCCACAAATCCAGGGCAGATCAAACCCTTCCAGATCATGAGCTTCAGCTGAGCCTGAGGGAGACTATTCCCCCTCTCTCTCACTATTTGCACAGCCAACACCTGAAATCCACGGCTACTCAGCTGTCCAGGGATTGATTCCCTGTTAGACCACTGCTAAGGTGGCAACCAATTGATCTATCACTAAGAGTGTGAGGAGAAATAAACCAACCAAGGAATGACTTTTTCCTGCCAGCTGATTGAGTGAGGAAAGCTAACACTGCTTGGCAGGAATCCCAGCACATTGATCACATCCCACTGTGCTGGAAAGGATTAATCCTTCAGGTGATAAAGAAATCACTAGTTGAGGTGTTCGTTTCCACACTCCTTGGAAAATGGCTGGTTTCTAGCGATTTGCATGACTTAGCCTGAGTCGGAGTAGCACAGACCACATGGACTTACCCGTTGGACTGTAAGGGGCATCATCTGAACTTTTCCTTTTCTTTGATCGGGATTTGAATACTGGATTATCTTCATCTGATTCGAGAGAAGGGTAAACTACAGTAGGAAACAAAGTCAATAGTTTCAGTTTAGGAAACAGCTCCACCCTGCACTGATGCCCACCCTGCACTGATGCCCCCTTGCCCTGTCCAGGGGCAGTGACCACAGGCACCACAGCTGGGTGGTGCATGGACACACATGTGTATGCCATTGAACACTTCTGTCAAAACTGTGACACTCAGGGCACTTTCCTCTGCTCTCATCCACACATTACTTTTGGGAGCTGCTGTCATTAAACTGTGACTGTCTCTCTATATTTCTCTGTAATCACAGAGTATCCTGAGTTGGAAAGGAGCCACAAGAACAATTGAGTCCAGCTCCTGACCCTGCACAGACACCCCAACAATCCCACCATGTCCCTGGGAGCATTGTCCAAATGCTCCTGGAGCTCTGGCAGCCTCGGGGCTGTGCCCATTCCCTGAGGAGCCTGGTCAGTGCCCCAGCACCCTCTGGGGGAAGAACCTTTCCTGATATCCACCCTAACCCTCCCTGGCACAGCTCTAGTCGTTCCCTGTGTCCTGTCCCTGTCACAGGGAGCAGAGATCAGAGCTGCCCCTCCTCAGGAGGAGCTGCAGCTCCCAGTGAGGTCTGACCTCAGTCTCCTCTGATCCAGATGAAGCTGAGCCATTCTACCAAAGGCCCCTTTAGAGCTCTCTGGAATAAACACCAATTTATCTGCCCAAACTTTGTCCCAGCCCATCAGTAAAGTTTCTGTGCTTTTTTTCACATGCATCTCATTTTCTTGCCAGTTGCCATTTGTTCCGTCCCTGGTGTTGGCATCACTAGGGCACATGGTCATTGACACCAGAAGTCTGCAGATCAGATGTGGCAGTGGCAGAGCCTCTGAAGACCCAACCTGCTCACAACTCTCCATTCATGGGCAGCAGAGAAACAGCAAGTAAATCTGCCCCTCAGGAGAGCAGAGCCTTGTTCAGATGTGGCATCTGTGAACCACAGTCCTGTGCTGCCCTTTCCCAAAGCATGTCCAGCACTCCCACTGCATCCCAGCACATGCAGTGCACTCTGATGGCTGGGCAGCCTCCTGCAGCCCTGTTTCTCCCTGACAGCTCCATTAATGATCTGAAAAGACAGTTTCCACTTCTCCAACTGTAGCAAGTGATTTCTGATAGCCATTTGCCAGGGAGATTTAAAGACACAGAAACTCACCTGCTATGCAGCACAAACCAACTCCTTGCCCACTTGGGGACTTCATGCTTCCCAGTCCCTATCAGCCTTCACTTTATTGCTTGTCTTAATTTCCTCACTTATAGTCAAAAATGCTCTTGCAAATTATTCTTCAGCCTGCAGAAGAGATGGTTCTGGGGAGACCTTAGAACCCCTTCCAGTGCCTAAAACGGCTACAGGAAAGAAGGGGAGGGACTTTGGACAAGAGCCTGGAGTGATAGGACAAGGAGGAATGGCTTCCCACTGCCAGCGGGCAGGGTTAGATGGATACTGGGGAGAAATTCTTGACTTGTCAGGGTGGTGAGGCCCTGGCACAGGTTGCCCAGGGAAGCTGTGGCTGCCCCATCCAAGGTCCCTTCCAACCCAAACCATTCTGTGATTCCATGATCATTTTGGCAGAACTGATGTAGCTGGTACAAATTGGCTTTGTGCCCATTTCTGCTGCAGATGCTTGCCTTCTCTGCCAAAACTCCAAAAGGCACTGGATCCCTTTTCCATATACAAATTCAATTTCTCACTCCTCTCAGCTTAAGGTTTAATTGCTACTGTGTAGACAAGGACATTTCTGTCACAAGCAGCCGTACCTGACCCCCATTTCTGAGACAGTCCCCCATTTCTGGGTTGCCTGCTGCACTTTCAGGGGCTCTCCATGTTTCTTGAGAGTTTCTCATTGTGCCATGCCTCAAATCCAGCCTTCCTGGATGGTTGTATGACCACAGGCTCTGCATCCAGTCTACTGTCACACGGTCCTTGCTTCATTTGGTGGCGTAGAGCCCCTGTTTTGTGCGTTGCTCCTCCGCACAGACCCAGCCAATCCCAGGGCAGCAGAGCAGGAGGAAGCTACCATGAGCAGAGGGCTCTTTGCCAACATGCACATGTGTGTCCATGCAGCCCTAGGCACACACTCACTCTGCTTCCCTCCTACTCACCATAATCCGAGTCCTTAAAACAGGCATCCAAGTGGTCCTGGTCCTCATCGTAATCCTCGATGTCGATGCTGTTCTTTGTGCTTTTCTTCAGTAGCCGCTTCCCAGCATTTTTGTTGCCACCGCCACCACTTTTTTTAGAGTTTTGTGTGGAGAAGGAGTTGTTCTTCGCCTGATTGGTGCCCCATGATGTCTGAAGGCAGGACTCTGAGGCCTGAAGATTTGCCATGGAGAGCATGCCCTGGATGGCTTCTTGAGTGCTGGGGGAGGCAGGCGGCTGGCTGTGGGACACAGGGAGAAATGCCAGAGCATTCAGTGATTCCAGAAACACCAACCCCTCGCAGACAGCTCACTCCTTTCATGGCACAGTTGTGCTAGGAGAGATTCCCTGATTCCTTTCAGTAGTTGGACATACCACCAGGGCCAGTGGGGAATTTAATGGAACAACAGTACCACAGACAGCACCTCAGATGTGGGGGTGATGCCCCAGGAGCTGTCAGCCCTCTGGGCAGGGCTCAGGGAGCTTTCCAAAGCCCACAGCAGCATTCCTAACAGCACACTGCCTCTACTACCAACCATCATCATCATCATTATCATCTTTTAACATCTATCTATCTATCTATCTATCTATCTATCTATCATCTATCTACCTATATTTAAAAATATTATTTTTGTACACTACCAAATCATCCTCCTCCTCACCATATTTTAATAGTATTTATGTATAATCTACACTACCAACTCCTGTAAAAGGAGAGCTTATGCATCAGCACTGGTGGGGGATGTTGTGGGGAGCTCTGCTCTAAACTGCCTGGAAGGGTTTGGTTCCAGTTCACACCATGGGCTGCCACCACTCCAGGAGCTGCTGGAAGAGCAACACGGTGGGTCACAAGGAGTTTGAGGGGTTTCTGCAGTGCATTGGGAGGGTTTTCTGATGTGGGTGTGGGATGGATAGATTATGGAGGATACTGGAGAAATACAGATTTCCTTGAGCTTGCTTTTTGGTGTTTTACGGCCAGTTGTTAGCAGGCACAGCACATCTACTATATTGATAGAGAAGGCTGAGGTCAAATTAAGTGTAAGTTCTGACTGGCACCTACGCTTAGTGAGGTGGGAAAGCTCACACCCCACCACAGAGAGGAACATAGAAGAATCTCACCGGAGAACACCAGACATTAATTCTGAGACTGGTAGAACACATCATCCAGTAATTCCAGAACTCTGGAGTCTGGGCAAGTAGTGAAATGCAAAAACCGTTGCTGTGGCAATAATATTTGTTACATTTGTTATACATTTGTTATGCAATAGAAGCCACAAATATACAAGAGAATTAACAGTACCATGTCGCTTTCTCCTACTTAGCTTAATCTGGGTCTGAATAGAGTAATGTACAAGACCATAAAGGAAGTCCCTGGGCACTAGTGGCATTTATTCATAATCCTGAAAATGAGTTAAGACTGGTGTTAGTTCACAGCTCAACAAATAGAAGAACATCAAAAAACTTATTTAGGAAAGAGCCATTTAAATCCCTCCATATCATGCCTTCTCCTCTGCCTTCTCCCTGGCAAAGGAATATTTTGCACCATCTACAAGGAATTACCATATTTCCTTCCAGTCTTTTTCCCTGAACTGTTTTTCCTAACACTGGGCTCTCAAAACACTGCAAACAGACCATCAAATACTGACCACTAAATGGGCAAATCAGAGAGGAACTGCCTTAAGCAACACAAACTTCAACAAATAAATGGTGGGATATGATCAAAACCACTGGTTCTGAGACTCAAACACCAACCTGAAAAGGGGAAAATGTCTCAGAGACAGAGCTGCACACGGGATAGAGTGTTTCTGATTAGGGTATGTGCCTGGTGTACTTCCATCAGGAGTATTTCAGCTTTCTAAGCCAGAAAAAAATTCAAGTTGACTAAGGAAGCAATTTTGAAGCTCTGGAAGAGCCGTATCCCCTTTCTGTAGCTTCAGCAATGATTTTTAAAAAATCACATTTATGAAAGTAAGCTATCAGTGAGTTACAATTATGGCTTAAAAAACATTTGAAGAGATCATTGGACGAGGAACAAAGCAGCCAAAGCGCTTCTGGAAGAGCCGTATCCCCTTTCTGTAGCTTCAGCAATGATTTTTAAAAAATCACATTTATGAAAGTAAGCTATCAGTGAGTTACAATTATGGCTTAAAAAACATTTGAAGAGATCATTGGACGAGGAACAAAGCAGCCAAAGCGCTTCTGCCCCAGCCCTGTCCCACAGCCACCCCCAAACACACAGGAGGTGGCACTGGGGCATAGCTCAGACCTGCCTCAACCCAGCAGTCTTGTTTTCCTGTCTGCATGCACAGAGAGGAGGACACTTTAACAGACAGACTGGCAGTGGTTTGTGCCTTTATCTGGTTTGTGTCAGTGTTGGTGGGGCAGCAGGACCAAGGCAGTGACCATTCCCTGTGCTGGGTACTGCTAAGACACACCTGCAATCTTGCGGTCAGTTTTGGGCCCCTCATGACAAGAAGGACATTGAGGGGCTGGAGTGTGTCCAGAGAAGGGACTGGACCTGGGGAAGGGTTTGGAGCACCAGGAATGGCTGACAGAGCTGGGGGGTGTTCAGTCTGGAGCAAAAGAGGCTCAGGGGCACTGTGGTATCCACCCAGGTTTGCCAAAAACATCCTGTCCCTGGCATGTGCCAGAGCAGGTGCACCAGGCAAACAGCTGTGCTGGTGACAGGAACAAGTCAGCACTGATGGACTCAGGCTTTACCTCCTCAGTGAGCTGGGCACAGGAATGATCCCAACACCCTGGATCATGCAGGATATCATGCAGAGAGCTGGTGCCTTGCTCTTCACTAGTCATTCTACCACTGCCATCTCTCTCCAAGGGTTCAACCTCTCTAGGCACATCATCTCCTTCTTTCCATCAGCAATTACTGAGTCTTCTACCGGTATCCTCATATTTAGAAACTGAATTTATAATATTTAAGCAGAATATTACTGATAGAGGAGTGGCTCTGGCAAAGTCATGGCTGTATATTATGGAACTCCAATAATTTCAAGTACAAACCGAGTATTTTCTTCCATTTTTGAATCAGACCTGGACACAACAAGTAATTTTGCTCCTTTGAAGATCAGGTGATGACCAGCCCTCCAAGCTTTTTCCTTTTCAGTTCTTTCAGGCTGTTCCCACATTCACAGCAGCCTTTCTGCAGGAACTCTGTCCTTCCCTCGCCCTGTCTTGCTGACACATGTAGTTGAGCTGTAGTTCTCTACAGCAATCTAGGTAATGCCATCAGAACATCTGGGGAGGCCACCTGCTAATGACACCCCAGCATTTTACAGAATAAGGCAGAATAAGGCTTCCCATGATTCAGATAAGGCCGTTTTTACAAAAAGCCCTGATGTGCTTTCCAAGTGACTGCTGGGATCCACGGTCTGGATACTGGGATACTGGTCTGACAGGGATCCATTCAGAGACTGCTTGTGTCTGAGGAGATTCCACAGTGACCCACCTGCACGGCCGCTACGTGCAGTAACCAGAATGTACACATACATATCTATAAATACATACATTCCCTACCCTTAATCTGTCTTGCAAGTAGAGAAAGATGGGAATTGTTCCTGAGAGTCAGACATGACCACACTGGCATCATGTTGCGACATAGTGTGTTTGCATATCATGTTTCTTCCGTTTTATTTTTAAAAAGCACGTTATGGCCATTTAAAAAGCCGAGCATAATTATGAAATGAAACACAGTAATTACATTTACAAGGGGCTTTTTCCAATCAAGATGCAGCACACACTGCCAAAATCCAGTGTTTATCCCCAAGCCAGCACTGATATGACACATTCCCACTGAACCACCCCACACGGTGCAGTAACTCAGCCGAGTCAAGTGACGTGACCGTGTGTGTGACTTTGATTTCAGAAACCACAAAGTCTTCAAATACCCTGGGTAAAGCGCCCAGGCTAAGGGGGGAAAACAAAGGCTTAAGTTCTGCTCTATTCTGGCAGTTTAACCCATTGCAGACAGCAAAGACACCCCAAGCAAGGCAGAGAATCGTCGAGGACCATTTCAAAAGCAGGCAGTGTGCAGTGTTATCCACAGAATGGTCAGCAATGTACACATGGCCAAGAAAGATTTCTTTGAGTTCTGATAATAGTTGATAAATTTTCTTTTTTTTTATAACAATCTTCCATCACAGGGGTCTTATTAACCTGGCAACTTTATTACAGCATTAGACACATGTAACTACTTGTTGGTCTGCCTAATGACCTGACAAAATGTAACTGTAAAATCAACGTAAACACTCATCCCATTTGAGCCATAATGTAGAACGGAAAAGGAATTCACAGGGACATCAAAAAGACAAGTGTTAATGTGATTATTTCTTTTGAAGGGCAGAAGCAGAGTTGGGGCCAAATCTGAAGGGATCAGGAAAATCTAGAACTACTGACCCAGCTAAGCTCAGACAACAAAAAATACTCAATTTCCCAGGAGCTGCAGTCATGGACACCTCTCCCCATGCTCTGCACCACCACAGGAGGTGGCTGTTTGGTCAACCCCTCCTTGCCAGAGAAGGAACAGCAAGAGAGGCAATCCAGGACAAAATGGAGATCAGATCTCATCCCTAGAAACAGCAGCCATGTCAAGAGAAGACTTCTAAGGAGGTGCAGTGATTATGTGCCTTGATTTTAAAATCACTGGCCTTTTTCATCCCCCTCAGAAATAAAAAGAGAGCTGAGAGGACACTCCACGTGCCCAGCTCTGCTCAGCAGAGGGATGGGTATCACTGGCCCTGCACTGCAGCCAGTAATAAAATCTGAATGGTGATGCCCAAAGGCAGGAGTGTCCTGCAGAGCTGCCTGGTGTCAAGGTACCTTGTACGAAACCAGGCCACAGCATATCTTTTAGTCTCTTTTAGTCTGAGACACAATTTGCTAATACATTGAGAAGGCTGAACCAGAAGACTGTTCAGCAGTGCTCCCACCCTTAGATTTCTGTGCGACTCTGTCACCACACTGCGACCTTGACAAATTACGTGTTCTCTCTCAACATCAAAACAAGTTATCATTAATTTTTTCTTTAACTTCCCTGATAAAATTTGCTTCTGTAGTAACTTTCCCCTGGTAACTTATTCTATGTTCCCCTATAACCACAAGGCATAGCTTTTGGAATCTCACTTCAGACCTAATTTCCAGTCTTTCCCAGGTTTAGATAGTATCCTCCTCTCTGAAGAGACCTGCTCATTCCACTGTAACAGGTCCTGTCCAATTTGCAGGCTGCACCTTTCTTGGGTCACACACTTCCAACACCCAGAGAGGGCAGAGTGTGGGGGTGAAAGACAGTCTGTTCTCAAACCTCAGGCCACTCCTATAGCTACTTCTAACTTCTCCGCCGCTTCTGTGGCTTTGTATAACAAAGTCAGACCTGGAGAAAGCAGAGAGGAAAATTATGATGCTGGTTCCAGCAGCCAGCATGGAAACCCAACACATCCTGCCTGCCTGGAAAAGTGGTTTTCAGAGTGAAGATGGAACTGGCTTAATAAAGAGCCAAACAAGAATAACCTTCCACAAGTTTCATATCATTTTCCACATCAGACCTGTTACTCTCACCTTTCAGAGGATTATTCCCTTATTTGCACAAATTTATAGTCCAGAAACTTCTGCCAGCAGCTCACCCTACATGCCCACAGCTCCCAAAAGTACCAAGGCTCTGGTTTCTGTGGAGGTGTGGGAAGTGTTTGGGTGAACACCTCTGCTTTCCTACAGATGGGGGACAAACCACTCCTTTCAGGCTGCAGCAGCAAAGATCTCCTTATTAGCAGATGATGGAGCACAGGGCACACAATGCAGCAGCTCATGCTTAAGGTACAATTCTGTGCATGGAAGTCATAACTTAGCTGATGTTCCCAAAAGCCCTTCCTGGGGACTTGTTCCTATGGTTGAGTTAGCCAAGACATTTCCCTGTGTGAACAGTTCCACTAATTTCTCTCCAAAGCACACACATGATCTACTACCTAATTCTCTATTAAAGCTTTGAGATCAGACCTGGGCTGTGAATGGTGCAGTCAGTGACCCCCCACATCTGGATTGAGATGGACCCAGACAGTCCAAGAACCAGGTTTTCCATTTCTTTCCACCACTCACTGTTTGGATGACTGAAGAACCTAGTTCTGTACTGTATTGCCCATATTGCAAAATATCCAGTGAGTTTTCACCTTCACCAATAGTGGCTCCACTAAGGCCAGGCAGACATTTCCAGTTCAGGTACAGCAGTACCCATGAAAGAGTTTGCTTTTTCCCCAAGCCTTATTTTTTAGTGGGAAGAAGAATGAAAACCAGAGCTGGGAGGGAGGGTACACAGTTTCCTATATCCTTCTTTCAAACACTTGGCTTTTCTGACACCTTAGAATGCCTTGGAGAAATGCTGGCCATTTACATTACTTTATTACAATCCCACTACATTTAAAACCATAATTCTCCCCCTCAAGCTGCAGTCACTGAACTCTCTCCTCCTTTTGAATGATTCATCTATTACAGCATTATTGCTAAAACTGATGTTCATCATCTACAGGTGTGAAATCCTCTATTTGTTCAAATTATACCACCAAAATATTTCCTACCTTTCCCTCCAGACCACAGGATAAAGGAAGAGTTTATTAAAAATAAGAGGTTCTTTTTTTTACTGGAGAAAAAGCAGTTACCAAGCTGCAAAACTCATCCTCACTCACACGCAACCACAAAAGAGCAATTTTGTTCACAGGTAAGAGGGGAAAGTATCCCTTGGTGCCTACCTGTTGGTGTTATACTCTAAACCCCCAACTTCCTTGCTTGCCTGCAAAAGATCAAGAATTCCTGCTGAACTTCCACTCTCTTTCTTTACTTTGGAATTGCGTCCCGGCTTTGCCTCTGTGTCAATGTGAAGCAAATCTTCATCTGATGAGTCCTCGCTCTGCAAAAACAAGGAAAGGGCTCAAAAATAGGTGGAAACTCACGAAGCTGGTCCACAAGAACAGCACAATCATTCCTGCAGCCTGCTGCTCCTCCAAAGACACATGTCTAGACTTTGGAATTTGCCTTCTTTAAACAAAAAAACAGAATAAAACCAAGTACATGGTAAAAATCCATTTCCTTGCAGCCTGTAGGCACAGTAGGTTTTTCTCTCCCCTTTGAAAGCTTTGAGATCTGATCCTGCTCGTGAGATCAAACCCCTTTAACAATGGTGTTTCCAGGTGCTGTGTTGCCTTCCCAGCCCCTGCTCCTGCTCTTCAGACCATGACCCATCTGGGAAAGGCAGGGGTTCTGTCAGCCTGGACATGCAGCAGGGCGCAGCAGGACTGTTAATGGTGACAATCCAGACATGGGGACAGACCCACTCCTGCCATCCCCACAGCAGGAGACTGGGAAGATCAGGCAGAGGAATGGGACAGATACAGAGGAACAGTGTCATGTGAGGCCATGGGAGGGAGCTGCCTACATCTGACCATCTCTCTGGGGCTGGGATTTCTAGGCACTGTAGTCTGGTGTCTAATAACAGAAGTTCTTCCCCCCTTTCTGCCCTGCTTTCAGGCTGTTACAGTGCCAACCCTTATTGCTTGGAGTGCCAGCCTGTTGTCTCCAGGGCCTCCCTCCATAGGCTCCTGCACAGGGAGACACCAACAACCCCAGACCTCAGGTACTGACTCAGACAAACAGGTCTGCACTTCCTCCTGAATATCCCAGAGACAAACCAGGGTGAAAAGAATTCCTTACTACGTAGGGCCAAACTTGCTGGTCATCTTTAGATCTGTCTTAACAATCTATTTTGCTTTTTTCTGACTTATTCAGGTGTTATGATATGAATTTGTATTAACCATAGTTGAGCAAAATGGTTGATTTTAATATCATTTGATTTCCAGCACTGAGCTTCAGTGCTAACACAGAGCAAGCTTACACCTGGGCTGTCCCATTCCTGCAGGTGAGCTACACCCAGGCTCACTGACACTGCAGGGACTGGGCTGGGCTCACCTGGGTCGGGAGTGTTCTAGATTTCAGCCCGTAATGGGCACAGAGAGATTCTGCCAAGTGACAGAAAAAAACCACTTTAGTTGCTAGACCATAGGAACAGAATCACAGAACGGTTTGGGTTGGAAAGGACCTTAAAGATCCTCGTATTCTCAGAGTACCTCCTTGTGAAGATACAATAACATCATACCTTGTATGGAACCGACTCCACCTTTGGCTTCTTAACAGGAGTGTGCTGCAGGGTATCCTTCTTATCTGATAAAACTGAATAAATAAAAAGAAACAAAAAGTCGTAGGTCGAAAACCACACCTCCTATTCCACTTACATCTGATAGACAGTGAAGACATGGCTTGCTTTATTATAAACCACACAGATTTTAAAGACTATGTTAATTGTTTCAGATAGTCCCCACCTAAGACTTTGTTGAGCAGATAAAGACAAACCAGGAAATATCCTTACAGGGCAGTTCTCTTTTTGCTGTGTTTTTCTTCCTTCTGATTGGAAACTCATCTATTTTTAGTTCACCATCATCTGACACATATTCATATTCATCCCGTACAGGTTTGGCTTTGTCCTCTTTAAAATTCTGCAGTGACCCAAACACGCTGGTATTCAGATGGGTTTTGACACCCTTTGAACTGAAAAAAAATATTTACAAGTCAGTAGCAACACTGAGTAGAAAACAGCTTGTGACTTGACAGACAATGAGTATCTCTACGCAGAAATCTCAGTCAAATTGAATATTTTCAGGGGTGCCAAAGCAATTAGAATAATTTCACAAACACATTTCTGAACCTACAATTTATATCTCAAAATAGGATTCTGACTAGAGCACTAGAAGAAGTTTTTGTGGTAGGGTATTTTTTATATTGACCAAAAAGGCAGATTTTCATCTTCTTGTAAAAAAAATAAAAATAATGACCTTTCAATCCCCTCTTTTAGTTGGGTGTGTGTTGGCATGCTTTTACTTACCCAAGCAACTTCTTATTAGAGAAAGAGAATGTGAATTTGTTGTCCTTATTTCCTGATAAAGGCGTCTTTTCCAACTTGTGTTCCTCTTCCATTTTTAGAAGTGAATCAGGTTTACTGTTCTGAAAAGCAAAAGACCGAAACAAAAGAAATAAATCAGTTAAATGAGTCATTTATGTTTCAGCTTCCCAGGTATCCTCAGAATCTATTCATCTTTAGTCAGACAGAAATAGAATCACAGAATCCCAGAATGGTTTAGGTTGGAAGAGACCTTAAAGCCCATCCAGTGCCACCCCCATGCCATGAGCAGGGACACCTTCCACTCTCCCAGGTTGCTCCAAGCCCTGTCCAACCTGGCCTTGGACACTTCCAGGGATGGTGCAGCCACAGCTTCCCTGGGAAACCTGTGTCAGGGTCTCTCCACCCTCACTATTTCAATATATCTCAATATTTCTTCCCAATATCCAAATAAGTTACCCCAAATATAACAATTAACAGAGGATTTTGTAACAGGACAAATTATTTGCACCTTTCTCATTAGAAGTTTACAATGAACAGCTATTTCAGTGAGAAAGCCTGTTAAATTTCCCTTATTAAAAACCCTATTAAATTTTCCCTGCAGACAAAATGTTTTATCCTGTGAGTGAATTTGACTCACCCTGCATTCAGCCTCAGGAAAGGCAATCTTTTAGTCCATGGGGCACAATTCCGATTTCATTAACTCTAATTTTATGCCACTAAAATTAGGTCTTGATTATTAGCTATTAGTTACTTATTGATTAGTTGTTGATTTCTCATTACTTATTGATTTCAGACTGAAAGTAGTAGGACTGCGTCACAGCAAAGATCACAAAAAGGGATCAGCACTGCACTATCTCACTGTTGACAGTTTGGTGTCACCATGGATAAGATGGACAATTCAGCACATGCTTTTGAAGAATCCTTCCACCCCTCTTCCTTTATCAGGGATTAATCGATTATTTTCTGCTTAATTTTCTTTCCTTTGGAAACTGAAAATTGGTGCTTTGTTCAATCTGTTTAGGCAGAGCCACAAACAATTCTCTACTTTCTGCTTATCACTATGTGGCAGAATTTAACAGGAGATATTACCTTATATTTCCATTTGGCTTCTGTTTTGCTTTTATTTTGCTCTCGAACTTCAAATTTCTCCACCTCATTCTGCTTGCTCACAGATTCCTTATTGGGAACACTTAAAACATTCTTCGCAGCCTATGAAAAAAAGTCAGGAAAAAGTCCTCTTAATGAGGATGGAGTGCTGGCATATCAAAAAGACAGGCTTTATCTGGAAAATAACATGATATATTTTTGAAAACTCCTAATTATTCTTTTTGAACCTGAAATAGAGATTCAATCAAATATTGCTCCTTCGGAGTCTGCAGAAGAGCAGCCTCACTTCTCCTTGATACACCAACACGCTCCATTCCCTGTCTGTCACCCCACGACAGGTTTCACAAACTGTTATAAGTACAGAAATATTTTAGAAAAGATTTATGGGTATTTCTTCACAAATAGCGTACAACCACTCCTCTGTCAGTGCCTTGATGGATCCTGGCCCCTACTGAAATCAGTAGCAAAATTCATGCTGAATTAAAGGGCATCAGAATTACAGGACATCAAAAAGAAACTCGTCCTACATGGGCAAAAGTGGAAGAAAATTATTTTTCTATTTTCAATCACTTATTCTAGAGCAACATCTCAAGCAAATTAGATACTTTAGAAACAAGTTCTTTCATCATTGATACCTTTTGATATCAGTGACTTTCTGGGAGGCTACATATCAATGAATAACCAAGCAAACAGTCAAATCAAATCCAACAACTGGATAAAAGAAGGGCAATGAGCCAGCAGTTACAAACCTTTCATTTGCCTCGGCAGAGCCAGGGCATAATGTCTTTCACATATTACTTTTTGCATGAGACTTAAGGAGAGATTTTATCTCTCTGATGGTGGGAGAAGAGAGAGAAAGCGAAATACGACCCACCTTCCCCTTCTTTGGCGTCTCTATCTTGGTCAGAGCCTCCTTTGTGTGTGCCTCCAGCAAGTCAAGGTTGGGGATGGCTTGTGGTGGGCTCTCCTTTGCCTTCTTTCCTTTCTTTTTGCCTTCTCCCTTCACCTTCGGTGTTTTGGGAGGTTTTGGTGGCTTGGGGGGCTTGGGAGGCTTCGGGGGTTTGGATGGCTTGAGTTGTTTGGGGGTTTTCACAGTTTTGGGAGTCTTTTTTTTAGGGAGCTTTTCTACAGGTGGGGGCGGAGGTGTCACTTGGACAGGTGATGGAGTCTCCTCCTTCTCCACAGGACAGATCTCCTCGGTGGTGGTGTTGGCACTCATGTCTGCTTTGCTGGCTTTTGAAGCATTCTGTAGTTTGGCACAAAACAGAAGATGTTCAGGCACACCATGTTTGATATTCACCTGCACCCTCCAGTAGATGGAGAAACAAGCCCTAAAGATTCCCAAAAAATTGATGGAGGGCAATCTGCAGCACAGGTCAGTCTGACTGAGGAATGAAGATCCCATCAGAGGTCACCATAATGTTCTGCTCACCAATCCCCACCCCCACTTCCCACCCTCACATTTCTCAAGTCTGGCCTGGAGTAACTCCAGAGGCTTGGTAGGGAATGTAACTCTCACTGGGTTGTGCTGTCATGTGGGACTGTAAAATGGCCTGTCCACACAAACAGATGGATAAATTGAACAGTCTTCTGCTTAAAATGCTGATCAGCTTGAGCAAAAACCCTTTCCATTTAATTCTGATGTGATAAATATAGCAGAATCACATATCACGCCCTTGGGAAAAATTAGCAGTAAAATAGCTGCCCAATTAAAATTAACATTGACTAATTAAAAAGAAATTATTTTCTGCTTAACTTGCCATTCTGACAATCAGAAAACTTAAATACTACATCAAAGAGGATCAAAGGACAAGAGAGATTTCAGTTTTGAGGCCTTTGGTTGTAGGGTAGAATGTAGCACAATGTCTTCTTCAAGGAACTGAATTAGTTGTCACGTTTTGCCATCACACATCTCCACCAAGTGGGATATGGTACCACACTCCATGGATGAGACCTCCATGCAACCTCCTTTTTGGGGGGGGTTTTGGGTTATAATTATCATCTCATTTGCTATAGTTACTGTCCCCTAAAGCCAGCTCAGGGCAAGGCTTCCCATTGAGACAATGTGCAGGATCATAGCTCCAAGCTCAGCCTTATGCCATGGACAAAGGTGATAAGCATCAGGAAAAGGAGATGTTACATGGGGCAAATGGCCACGAGCATGGCAACAAACAACATTCTTTGAGGTAGGGAGTAGCTGAAGTGAAAGAGAAAATAAGGCTGGAGAGAAGAGTGTGACCAGTCCAGCCAGGGCAAGGTAGAGGAGAAAGCATGATGCAGGACAGGCAGAGACAGCATAGAGCCGAGGAGAAAGCAAAGAGGAGCCCAAAACGTGTTGCATCAGCCACAGACAAATCCTAAGCAGAGTTCTTTTAATGAAGAAAATGGGAAAAAGAGATTCATTCATTTCAATACATCCATTTTATAGCCTAGACCCCCAAAATAGTAAATATAATTAAAAAAGCACAAACCTCACTTAATCTTATTTCTTTGGCAAGGTCCTTGATAAGTTGTGCTGGTTTGAAGTTTTCTGGTAGTTCATCTTCGTGCTCTGCTAAAGCCTAAAACACAACAAGGCCAGACTGCTGTTTCTGTGCATTTTTTCTTCAAAAATAGAAAAAAACACTTTTGAAGTGACTCATCCGTATTTTTTCCTATGTATTGAACTCAATCCTGACTGTATTACGTATTAAAATAAGGAAAAAAAAATTTTCTGTTCTGCATGTTATTGTAACTAGTTGTCCCAAGAGAACAACAAAGTCAATTATCTTTTTTCAGATATTATTGCATTTTCACAACTGCAACATCATTTTGCTCACCCCCAGTTCTCCCAATTCCTTCTCTTTGGCATCTTAGAATTGGATGTTTTGCAACGGAGATGTTATTTGTTCCAGAATTTCTTCTCTGCTCCAGCAACTGACAAACACAGAATATCAATCCAGGCTGCTTCTCCTACCTGTTTTTTAGTCCATGACCTGAAAGCACCATTGAGAATCTTTGCTGCTTGAAGGAGATGAGCAGGAGGTTGTTGTCCAGCTTTATGCAAACCTAAGCAGACAAAAAACCCAATGTCATTCAACCACTGACAGCTACAGTTGTTTACGGAAAGTCTTTAATTTGCAAATTGTAACTGGGAAAGCTAAAGTTAACTCTTTGAGAGTTGGTCCCCACAAATGAATCGCTACTATAACCTGATGGTAATAAGGAGTATTTTCACTGTGTCCCAAATCCAACTGGGCCTTCCCACACAGTGCTCCTGTCAGTGATGGCTACACTTGCAGTGCTTGGGCTCCCCTCGGTCCCATTCCCAAGCTAACTTCCATGGGCACCCATCCCATGCTATGGCAATAAAAAGGTACTATCAGCGGTTTTTGATTCTAACTGAATTCTGAAAAAGCACCTTGTGGATTAGTTAGACACATTCTTCTTGTTATAAAAGGATCCGATGGGTGTCTCTGGACACATTTTATAGTGGGAGAAATAGAGGCAACGACCAAAGCAAGGCCAAATCTGTAAAAAGCATTTACACATGGATGCTTGGATCAAATCTGCAGGAATCAGATTTGGAAGGGTTTGAACTTCATAGAAAACGGCTTTAATTCACAGTGTTCCTGCTGGCCAAACAGCTGATGCCCCTGTGGACAGCTGTACGTGAGACCTGCCCTCATGCTCCAAGCAGGATCTGCGGGATGAAGGGAAAAAATGGGATGGAGGGCTGCTCTGTGCCCTGGGCTGTCAGAGCCTGCAGCTCGTTCGGTTACAATGGAATGAATCCAGACTGACAGGCAACTCAAAACTAAAATGAGCTTACAGTATAATTTCGTAAAGCAGTTAAAACCTTCCTTTAGGCACAGGTAAGAGGGACAGCTCGGGTCCTTCCCAGAGCACAGGATGTTCAGGGTGAGCTGGGCCAGAGCAGCATGTTCTGCTGGTATGCTCAAAGTAGTTTTCGAACACTAACAAGGCCAATTTTGGCCATCTGTTCACCCTTTATGTGGACATCAGCATAAATTCAGGGTAACTGTCCTCAGACCCCAAAGCTGAGACATCACGGCGGGCAAGGAAATGTAGTTGTACCTTTGAATTTCTCTAGTAGATGCTTTCCCATATACCAACACGCTGTTTCAAAGTTTGGAAACTGGGTCAGACTGACAATTTTCAGTCGCCTTTCTACTTCATAGGCCCTGTAAGACAATGCCACAGGAACTTCAGCATCAGAGAGAATGAGTGTGTCACAAAAGCCCCAGGGTCATTTTGCCGTGCATCCCCTCTTTGTCCTGCTGCCACATAGGCTGGCATCAGGCCAAAAGCAAAACCTAACAGCACCAGTAAAAAACTGAGTTACAAATGTATGATAGTTTTATTGCATTATTTGCCCAGAATCAGTAAAGAATTATTATTGTCTTACACTGGGCAAAGAGCCCAGCTGAGCAGGTGGGGGCTTATCCAGCAGCAAATGGCAGGTGCCAGCGTAAAACTCCAGGCAGTTTGTAACAGCTCTTCCTCCAGGATGTGGCCACATCAATCCAGGCACTTCAAGTATCCTCCCGAGCATTGTGCAGCAGGTCTGACAGCTTAGGATAACTCAGCATAAGGGAACACGGTCAGAGGGGACAAAGGTGGGCGCACCATTCAAAACTGCCCAAGAGCTACACCCATGTTACTGTCAATGATTCATTATTAATGATTTATTAAAAACTGAGCCGCTGTAAAATTTTGCATTTTAAAGACAGGTTACCTCATCTGCATTTCCACGCTTAGACTGTGTAGAAAATGTCCTGCAAAGGCCAGGCAGTCTACTGGTGTCAGAGTTGCATAAATCCAACCTAAAAGAGATAGAGAAGAGTCCTCAAGACAAAACCTCCAATGTCAGTACCACAGACTTTAATCGCAACACGATGTCTATACTTCACTGAGCAACTTACTCCCCAGGTACCCACACAGCCTTCAGCCCAGCCCCAGAACCATACACACTTTGAACAAAGCCGCCTCTGGCCCTTTCTTTGTTTTGCTGCTTTCCTGTGTCCACAAAAACCTGTAACAGCCCCTGACATGTGCTTTATCACAGTGTCAGAATCAGGTGTTTTCCAAACATGCATTTTCATACAAAAATCTACTCAGGTTAGTGAATCTCTATCAATTGCTCTGGTTTTGTTCCACCATCTGCTCCACAGATGGTAATAAGAGAAACATCTACTTTTCACTTTTTACACTCAAGGTGAAATTCAAGTGTGTAAACATTTGGTGCAAGAATCTACTCACACACAGAAAAATGTCACAACTGGCTGTTGTTTCCTGAGCACTGGTTCCAGTTACTATCACTGCCTGCACTCAGATTAAGGCCCAGCAGGGCTCTGCATCATTTAAATGCATATAGAGGGAGAGAAGGTCCCTGTCCCAGTTTCAACAGGTAACAGGGAGGGCTGGAAACAGCAATGCAAATAAGGAAATTATTGTTCATGGGGAGAGGGAGGTGAAGGGAGATGGGCTGGAGCAGAACTGTGCTCACTTCAAGCCCTGTACTATTTTCTGATTAACTCCCTATTGTTATGGAAATCCTTCCAGGAACCAAGAAAAACAAAATCCACCATCCCTAATATCCAGTGAAAGCCTGAGTCTATCAACTAACCCATAAAAATCTGTGACACTAAGGTCTTCAGCCTCATGTGCAACAATAAATGCACGTTCACACTCGTGTAGGCACCTGTGGTTCCTGAGTGTCACAGGGGATTAATGTCTGTAACAAGGATTTGGGGGCGTCATGGTCAGAAGGTAAATTTATTCAACGTAAATTGTCTATTAGATGTCAGAAAGCACCAATGTCAGTGTGGATACAGAAGGAAAATTCATGAGTTACTACAACTCAGCTAGATCATGAGTGGAACACTCTACCTACCCGTTTTATTTTTAAAAGGCTGCTAAAATATCAAAGAAAGCAGTAAAAGTTCTGATTTGTTTTGTTTTGTTTGTATGCACATGAAATTAAACTTCTAGTGAGAATTAGACTTCATACTTTGTCAAAGAAAGTTGTCAAATTCCACCCCTCTGGAATTTTGGATGTGCTAGAAGGACAAGGAAAGCCCTCCCGCCCCAGCCTGCTTACCTGATGGGATGAAGAGTGTCTGGCCTTGTTTAACGGTGCATTTGTAACATTTATCTACTTGGTCTGCAAAAAACATCTCACTGTGGTTTGCTGCTGACTGCCAGCGTTCATATAGAGAAATATTTGCAGAGGCTGGTTTGATGAGATAAAAGATCTTTTCTCCCTGAATTAGAAAATATAAAATTAGCAACAAGCAGCTAAACCAAACAACACCACACTGGCACACGCACACATACACACACACACACACACACACACACACACACACACACAATATTTATCTAAATATACATGTAACATTGGGTATTTTGGCAGTATTTAAATAAAATTAATTAGTCAGCTTTGTACAGAAGGACTAAAATAATTAAATCACAGCTGGCCACATCTGTGCTCAGATTTGTGGGAGTGATGGTGCAAAACGTTTACAGTGCCAGGTTCCATCACATTGCAAAAACAGGACATGGTATCTTTAAGGCCTAGGGTGATGTATGTGCAGAAGGCACTAAACAAATATTAAAATCCTAATAGAAAATACACAGAGTACTTCCATGCTCCAAGTGCTTCCTCACTCAGGAGACCCTGCCACTGCTGGGAGTGCACCCATTTAGAGTAGCTAAGGCTCAGACACAACATGCAAAGAAAACCTGAAAGCTGAATTTTGGAGAGAATTTTATGATGGTCTTTGTGTATAAAACTTGGTTTGTTACTAGATGCACCTGAAAGCCAGGCTCCCTCACCTTCAGCACGTGGTACCAGGCAGAAGCCCCGCCAGAGTCTATGTGGAAGTCGGTGTAGCTGTCCTTCACGCAGATCAGGCAGTACTTGGTCACTTTGGGTTTAGCCAGCAGAGCATCATCAGGCCAATAATTTTCCACCCAGGACAGCTTCTTAACAATATCAGGAGGCTCTACAAAGCTGGACATCCTTACAGAGAGGATGGAGAACAGACAGGCAGCTTTTTAAAACAGAGCACAAGGATCCCGGTACGACAAGAGGCGAGTGTGACTAATACTTGCATGGCAAACTGAAGCAGCTCCTCTTGTGGCAGTGGAACTGCTCTTCATTCAGAAAATTAGGGAAAACTGTTTACAGACAGAGATTTAAGGTTTTTTAAGTGTGATGATTTAGCAACAATCCTTTGCCTTCTTTCAGCAGTATCATCTATGATCAAATATATGCTGTTTGTAGTTTTCCAGCCCCTGCTTCTTGCTATGCAGGCTCAGGTATCAACACAGCTGTTATCACAGTCACCTTTCCAGCCCCCTTCAGAAGAGAAAGTGAAATGTGTGCACTTTGACATAAATCGTCTAGTAAACCTTAAAAACTAGCAAGTTAAGTTTAATATTAATAATCCAAATAACAACAACATGAATGCATATGGATATATAAGCCTTGATTGGATGCTGAAAATCAGTGATCTTATTTACATTGACTGAATTACATTAAAAGCTCAGAAGAAGGAAAATGTGTAATTTGGGTTGATAATGTGGCTATATTTAAAATACAAGATATATAATATGTATTTCTATAATGTATATGAATTGATCTATTTATTTATATTAAGCACATACTCTTACTGGATATGTATCTAAAATTTATACAAATTATTATCTTCATTCCCATTGAACATATGTTCCTCTTTATTTATTTATATCATTCATATCTTATGTTTTATCAAACATATAACATATACTGTAATCATATGACAGTACAGTGGCATGCCAACCACGTATTAAGTGTTTCATCCCAGAATATGCTGAATTTTAGATTCATATAGTCCCAGATTTGGGCTGATAGTGCAGAAGGTGAAGATTCACTGCTACAGACTCTAAAATACCCCATCAGTAAGAGTATCTGCACTTCAATATTAAATGCTCCCACATGTCCTTTGTGCTCAGTGTCAAGTCCTGATGACAATAGCTCCATTTCCATGGCAGGGAAGATGGAGCTGTGCATTCAATTAAACTGTCACTGTCTGTGCTAAGAAATAAAATATTTGCTATTAACGTCTAGATTAGCAGTGTATGAACGACAGCTCCAGCAGTCCTTCAGGAAAAAAGACATCCCATTATTTGGGGATAATGGCAGAAAGCTGAAAAAATCTCTGCTGAAGATCCTGGTGGTCTCTAAAGCCTGCAATGAGTAAAGCTGCTCTCTGCATTTACTGTGCACCACTAAATCCCAGCTACAGGGATCAGGGGAATGGCTGGGAAAAATGAGCTTGTCATTATCCACCAGCCTTCTTTTTTAAGCCTTCTTCCTGAAGCAGAATGCTCCCCAAAACAACCACTCTTTGTTTTCCTGTTGACATTCATTATCCTCTGTGTAATGTGTTTGTATATAAAGCGATCTTTTCCTTCTCTGGTGCTTCCCTTCTGGAAGCATCAGCTACCTCAAAGGGCTGCAGGACCTGTAAAAATGACCTGCACAGCTTTTGATGTTCAATATCTCATAGATGCCCCTGCCCACTGCTGGAAGGAAAGCTCAACTCAGTTACAGCAGCACAGCTATAGAGAGCACTAGGCAGTGGCCTCACCTCCTAGGCATTCCTGGGCATTGCCATCAGCTAGTCATGGAATCACAGAATGGTTTGGGCTTGAAGGGACCTTAAGCATCATCTCATTCCCATCTAGTCCACGGGCAGGGACACCTTCCACTACCCCAGGTTGCTCCAAGCCCCATCCAACCTGGCCTTGGACACTTCCAGGGATCCAGGGGCAGCCACAGCTGCTCTGGGCAACATGTGCCAGGGCCTCCCCACCCTCACAGAGAGGAATTTCTTCCTAATATCAAATCCTCTGATCCCCACCATCACCCCCAGCCTGCCATTGGGAAGTCAGCATCACCCTGACCCTGAGCTGCTGTCAGACAGATCACAGGTTACCTGGCAAAAGCACTGAAAACAGAACTATAACACATGCTGTAGGATTAAAAAATTGTAACAAAATTCCAAAGTTATTCTCCTCAAAGGACCTGTTACATTACACCTACTACACTCATCTGCTTACTCATTCTCTGCTACTTTGCCTGCAAGATTTTAGCAAGCAATGCACGAGGCACTCACACCAAGTAGGATGCTCACTGCTGTACAACACACTTTAAAAAGGAATGTGCTGAGGATATCAACATCACCTTAAGCTGGAAGAAGGGCTGGTGTTGCCTTACACCCATCACAGCTCCCATCTGACCAGAAAAACCACACAGAATATTAAAAATAAGGCCTCTCGTACCCATGTTGTCCCACATAGAGAATTATCACATGCCTGTCCTCCTTGTTCTGACATTAATGGTGTTGATCACATTGCACCGAAGTACCTAAGGTCATACTTGAAACATTGGGTATTATCCTTCCTCAGGACAAGGCAGAGAATTCCCTCCTGGAGCATCAAGTCATGTTTGAGCATCCAGCTGCACTGGATGAAGTGTGCCTGTACTACTGGAGCTGAAATAAAACTGGAATGACCCAAATGTCCTGTTCTGCCACGTGCACACAAATGCTGGCGACACACAGGGTGAGCTCCCACCACTGCTGCTCTGTGCTGTTCCCCTGACAGAGCAAATTGCACCTTCATTCCATGCTGTGCCTCAACTGGCTGTGCGTGGATGATGCAGGGGAGAGTTGGAGTAACCAGAAGCTGCTATCCCATGGTTAAACAACATTCCCTAAAGAGGAAAGCACTTGGGAACGCAGAGGCTGAAGCCAGCCATGTATCCCAGATGCAATGTGGGATTCAGTAATTGAAAATTACAATTTATATACAATTCTATATAAGTAATATTAATATAAATCAAAAATAGATACATAAAATAGTATGTACAGCTATATTATTATATAGAAATATGTTACATACAAAATAATAAATTAAATACAAGCTACAAATCAAAATAAATCTGTAATAATTACCATGCAGCAGGATAGACCCTTACCTGGTGTCAGAGAACTCCAGGTTTGTGACGTTTAAAACCCTTTTCCTGTTTGTGCTGTAGTAGTAATCCACAAATTCCTTGAGCTTCATCTTGCAATCTTTCTGCTTGGTGACATCAGTGACATCAACACTCCGCTCTGGTCCTGCACATGAATTCAGTGAAACAGAGAGATTGATGGACAGCCTGCCTTGCCCCCTTCTCTATGCTTGGGGGTGAGCTAACATATCCAGAAACATCTCAATCTTCTGATTTTCTGACCTTTTCAGCCCTTGTATCCTCCCTGTTGCTTATTGCACCCACATAGACACACATGCATGAAAGACCTGTATACACACAAATACCTATAAAATGGTGCTTTTGTAGCCATGTCCCTGATGTAATGATCTCTGTAGTTTTTATTTTTAATGAATTAATGTTATTTTGGACCTATTAATTTCACTATGGTTTTTACTTGCTGGATAAAAATTAAATGCAAATACCTGTGTATGCACAGAGTAAGTCCTACCCACCACATGATAAAAGCGCTGTGATTGCAGACAGGGTGTAATACTGTACCACTACAAGCATTAATTTTACAATACTGTACAAGTGCAATATCTTCTTCAACTGCTTTTTCAGAATTCTAATTTCTCTTATGCTCTATTTTAAATTTTTCGAAATCTATAATCAATGAGAAGTTTTGCAGGAAAAAAAATCTATTTTTTGCCATGATATTTCAGGCATCCCACCAAAACATTGACTTTTTGTTATTTTACCCAAAATGACACCTATCAAAAATCCATCCCCTCTGTATGAGCGTACGAAGATGATTGCTAATTCTTACACATTTCCTCTGACAGAACTTGTTGGATACAAATCTCTAGTGTTACTATTAAGAGAATTAGTCAATTAGAGGAATTTTACACTGAGCAAAGAGAGAACACATGGAGAAAGGCAGAGCTGTATGAAGACATTCAGAGATTTCTCCACATTAGGAGGAGAAAAAATCAATTTATTTTTTAGGAAATGCCAGAACATAACGATGTCGTTGCCAGTCTTGGTTGCTTGTTCTTTGCTATTTCACGTTCTTTCTGGAAGACAGTCCAGGTTCAAGGCAATAAATCCCTGCCTGGGAAATCCCATTTAAGTGAACAGATCCCACAGAGGTTGCAGTGCAGACCAGTGCAGATTTGTGCCCTTCACTCAAATCTGGTGCCAGCTCAAATCTGGTGCCAGCTCACTCAAAGCTGCTGCCTCCAGCTTTGCACTAACAGTCCTGTTGGAGGGGTGGGATGATTTTGGCTGGAGGTTGAGAGGACATTGGCAGATACCCAAGGAGCACCTCAGGCACATGAAAACATCTGATGAGTGTAGCAGGTGGGCATGGGATGTGTGTTTCCTGTAGAAGCAGGGGGATAGAGGCAACAAAAAAATCAGGGATCTTGTATTCCAGGCATTGGAAGGGGCTGCCCAGGGCAGTGGTGGAGTCCTCATCCCTGGAGGCATTTCATAGTCATGTAGATGTGGCACTTGGGGATATGGGTTAGTGGTGGGCTTGGCAGTGCTGGGGAACAGCTGGATTCAGTGATCTAAAAGGTTTTTCCAAACGTAATTATTCTGTGATACTATGATTCTCCTTTAGTCACAGTTATCTCACTGCAGATCCAAAAGTACAGTCAAGAGCAGTGGTGGCTGGTGACAGCAACCTCCCATCTGGGGACAGGCAATGCCTGGGTGAGGGAGTGCAGGAGAAGGTGCTGAGCACACTATAGAAGGAGACAAAGGGCCCATGAAACACAGATGGACCCACTGGAGCGGCAGTCCAAAGGGCTCCAAAGAGATGCTGCCTTCCCAGAAGACTGGAAGGAGAAGAAAAGGGAGGAAGGACAGAGCACAAGAGAACAAGAGACAAGACACCTGCTAAAGAAAGGAGGATGTGGAGACAAGACTTTGGAGCCCTTCCATGGTTTCTGGCCAAGGTCTGTCTTTCAAGATGGGATGAGGTGGTGACTTGCGAGAAGATGCAGCACAACACCCTGCCCAGGGCAGAGGCAGGACGATGCCAAATGAATCCAAATGACCAGCAGCACTGAAAACAGCTCTCACTAACACCACTGCTGAAAAATGGGCTGCCTGGGAAGAACTGCAGTGTAGCCATTCCTTCAACATGAAGAGAGCTGGCAGCAATCAATGAAGTCCTGGCCTGGGAAAACTATTCCTTGATACTACTTTGGCTGTTACTTCTAATGCAGAGCTATGGAGAGCAGTGCAGGCTGGCTCAGCCTCACTGCCAAGCTGCTACACGAAACAAGAATGACTTAATTGCTAACTACAAGCTCTCACTACATAACAAGCACTGAAGCCAGCACAGCTTGTGGCATGGAAAATATTTTAAAATATATTTTACAATTTTTTATACAACTAATGTATTATTTTTAAAAAGCTGCTGAGCTCCAAGCAGTCCAATGTCCCCTGCTCGCCAGGTACCCACCAACGTAGTTTTCAACGTCACTGACGTAGAAGGTGGGTGCAGGCACAGCCAGGCCCAGGCCATCCTTCTTGGGGACGAGGATGGGCTCTGCAAAGCCATTCTCTTCCAAATACTCCGTTGTCAGCTGGCTGCCTGGCACTTTCACCACTATATCTTCAGCACTGCAAAAACAAACACAGATCCTATGGTGAGGGGCTTCCACACTGCATTTGGAATGTTCCACATATCACTGCGGAAAGGAAGATGCTATGAAAAAGGAATTATATTCAAATTAGGTACACAAGCCAAAAACCCATTTATTGCAAAGCATGAAGGGTACAATAAAGTCATGCAACATCAATCACTCAAGCCTCATGCTCCAGCTACTGGGAAGTTCTAAAACAACAGCTTTTGGCACAAGACCGTTTTCCTCAGCTGTAGGATCAGTAGAGCTACCAGTCAAAGGATTACTGTTAAATGTTTCACTCTAAAGAAGGTAAGATTAAAAACGTTACCCAATCTCAAATAAATAGCCCTAGAAATACTGTGAAAATAATTTTAAAGTAGTTGAATAAATTACTCAGGAAATATGCTGCAGATCATTTTGAAGTGGCAGGGGCAGCTTCCACTGCCCCAGATTGCTTCAAGCCCCATCCAACCTGGCCTTGGACACTTCCAGAGATCCAGGGGCAGCCACAGCTTCTCTGGGCACCCTGTGACAGGGCCTCACCACCCTCACAGGGAAGAATCAATGTAATTGTTATCACTGTTGCTCTTGATACCGCAGCACAATTTTGGTATTAAACATTTTAGGACAGAATGACAAGAATTGTATTTCTTTGTCTTGTTGCTCTCTTCAGTGTTCCTTTTGACCTGAGACCCTCCAAGGCACTCACTGGGGACTGTCATTCACTGCCATGTGCTGGGAGACAGCAATTAGGCTTCTGGTCCGAGACCCCTTTTCCCCTCCAGCACACCCTGAGTGATGAGTGCTGGGCCTGGTCTGTGACATCTGCACATCTCATTCATTTTCTTTAGAGGAGAAAATTTCTCCACAGCACTTTGCGTCAGACGCCTGGATCTTGCAGGCATTTCTTTGTGCTACAGATCCTTCTGTCTCACGAGCTTTCATTTGGCAGCAGGATTTTCTTATGCACATGTTAATGAGAAACAAAGAGAAAAACAGGGGGAGCTGTATAATTTATAACAATTTTGGGGTGACTCAGAGATACTGTATGTGCGACTGTAGCCTCAGAGGCCACCCAAGGTTACAGAAATCCGTCTGTCTGGGCCATAAATCTTTTTTTAAATGAGCTGTGCAACCTCAAATCTGTCAAATTACAGATTGAAAAAAAAAAAAAAAATAAACAGCTAGGACAAAAATCTTGCAGGCCCCAATAAAAATAGCCAAGCAAGTAAAAATACTGGATCCTGAGCTCAGCAAAACACATCTGTAAAAGCTGCAAAACACTTTTCAGAATTATTTTCAGTTTTTCCTTAGGCAGCCTAAGACTAGTATTTTAAATTAAATGTGAAATTAAATTCTCCATAAAAAGGAAGAAGTTTTGTGTTTACTTTGCCAGTCTCCAAGGATTCTTCTAAAATAATTAGTTCTTAGTAATTAAGGATTTATTTGGCTACAGACCACATTAAAGGGCAAAAAGAAAATGATCACTCTTGCAAATGGCTGTGGAGCAGCCTAATAACGTATGGGACATGTCACCTAACAATTAGCACCATTCATTACCCCAATGAGAGAGCCTCTGTCACCCAGCAACTGAGCATGTCATTGTTCTGTCCAAGATGGAGACACACTCCAGCAAAGTCATTAGAATTTTGAGAACTGGAGAATTCTATGCAATAAGTGGTTTAGTTTGTTATGCAAGTGGATGATCTAGGGGCCAAACACACTCTGGCACAGCCTGGAGAAGAGAAGGCTCTGGGGAAATTTTAGACTCACTCTCAGTGCCTAAAGAGGGCTTATAAAAAACAGCAAGACTAACTTTCTACTGGGGTAGATAGTGATAGGACAATGGAGAAGAGTTTTAAACTAGAAGAGATTTAGATTCGATATTTGGAAGAAATTCGTCCCTGTGAGGGTGGTGAGGCCCTGGCACAGGGTGCCCAGAGAAGCTGTGGCTGCCCCTGGATCCCTGGAAGTGTCCAAGGCCAGGCTGGACAGGGTTTGGAGCAACCTGGGCTAGTGGAAGCTGTCCCTGCCCATGGCAGGGGGTGAATGAGATGGGCTTTAAGGTCCCTTCCCACCCCAGGCATTCTATGATTCTATGTTTTGCCTTCCCAAATCCTAGCATTTATGGATATTTGCAGGAACTAGGCTCAGCTGAGAGGAGTTCCAAACACAGCTGCACAAATGTAAAAAAGGGAAGAGACTGGGACACCTGCAATCAAACAGCACTTACTTAATCATCAGTACTGTGCAATGCTTCCAGCACGGACCATCCCACCCTCACAGGACATCAGCAGTACCAGCACTGCCCCTGCAGCTCATGTACACCAAACAACCCACCTGGGAAACGTCCGACTTCGGAGCTCTTTTATAAAGACTTGGCTCCCATTCTGTACAGGCTTGACCTCTGTTGTTTGGCCGGTATCATGCTTATGCCAATTTCTTTTCTTTTTCACTGAAAAATAATGAATTGGACAGTTATGTTAAGTCGAAGGTAATTATTAAGATATTGGCAGGAATATAATTTAATTTCTCACATGAGCAGCGTGGAGGGAACCCCCACTAAGCTGCCCTGCAGTTTTCAATATTGCTCTCAATGCCCCACTAGACAACTGTGGTGCAGCTGAAGATCCATTACGGAGCAAGCAGTGTGCATTTTGGAGCATGAGGGCAACCAGTCAGGAATTGCTGAGCTGCACAACACCTGCAACTGTGCACCAGGGGCAACACAAACACCAGCTCTGGACACCCTGGGCTTGCCATACTGCACTTCATCCTCATCACGAAACTCCCAGAAAGCCCCTTTGTATAATCTGCAGAATGGATCTTCAGGAGTGTGCTTGTCATGAATTAGCCCAGTCTAAAGCTCTGGCCAGCAGTGCCAGATTTGACATCAAGTTTGATGGGATTTTATCTGTGCCCTGTACACAGCATGGGGATGGGAGGGGCAGGGAGGGGAGGGGTGGGGTTAGTTGCTAGAACTGCAGAGAAGGGAATTTATTACAGCTCAGACTTGCAGCTGATGGCAGACTGAGGCCCCTTGACTGTGCTGCCAGTGAAGGATGGACACACAGGAAAGTCCATCAAGGGTAAAGGAATAAGCACATTTGAGTCAGTCAGGTTTCAGTGTGGTTATCTGACAGCCGGATAACACAAAGCAAGAAGAACTGGACCCGCTTTTTCTGAGTCAGCACTATCTCCCTCAGTTGTTCCTGCTTCCACAGTATGTCCAGAAAAATTCACTTTGTTAGGAAATTGTCTTTTTCCATATTTGTATCATTTAAAGCCTCTGATAATAGAATTTTCGTATGTCACAGCATACTTTTGTTTCCCAAACTTGTTTTACATCATGAAATGCAGTATTTTGCCCCAAGTCCAGTCCTCTTGTCAAAACAGTGAGGTAAAGCAGCAGACTCCTCACCCATGGCATCCACTCTTCACTCTTTGCACACACACAGATCCACACACTTTCCCATTAGGACAGGAATCTGGAGGCCAGAGCTATTAATACATGAGATTTGGAAAGAGCAAACTTTGCTTTCCTGACCACTACCCTGGAATAACTCAAAGAAATCTCCCAGTGAGTCCATCCCAGGTTTTGCACAAAGCATGTTGGGTTTATTAGTTCCATGCAGGCTCCAGCCTAGCTGGAGATATTCATTAAAGCTGCTAGTTCTTTATCTTAATGACTCTCAGGCTTAGTGTATTAATTCAATGCTCCTGGTAACAAAGGAAACAAGAGTGGCTTGAATGCCAAACCTTCCTCCTCTCCCTCCCTTTCCAACCTCCGCCTCCTCCCCCTCTCAGCACATCCGAATCAACAACCCGAGTGGTGACTGCACTTGCACTCTGAGTGCAAGTCCCAGGGAAAGAGGTGTCACTTGCCACAGGAAAATTAAAGAGCTTATCCTCTAAGCACATTCCTTTATTACACTTCAGATAGCGTGGAGCGTCGGGAAATAAAAGCCACAGATCAGTGCTGAATTAAGAAATTCACTGCGACTCTTCCAAAACCTCTGGGGAGCCATTTGCCTTGGCACCAAGTGCTGGCAGGCATCCACCTCTCCCATGAACCTCCCCATCCACCTCTCCCATCTACCTATTCCATGAACCTCTCCAATCCACCTCTCCTGCAGAGGCAGCTTGGAGTCCTCTGATGCCAGAATGTTCCCCAGGAGGGGCTGTCTCCCAGATGGCAGCTGTAGTCCATTACACCACATCAAATACTCGACCCTTGGCCATTTTCAGCCATTGTTTCTATATTTTGTCTTTACCATGAACACCACAGTGAGAACTAAAGGCCCATTCCCATGTGCAACAGATCCTAGCTTTGGCCAGAAAAGCTACTTTTTTGTAATTTATCACAGATTTCTTTTTTCTGCAAATCTTTCTAATCCAAATTTAACCTTTGGGAAGTCCAACAGTGGAAAAAGGGAACATATTTTTATGAAAACTGTATCTTAAAATTAATAATTCACAGGTATATGTATATTATTTTAAATGTATTTGTATAGAATGGATCATCAACTTGAATGTTCAGGAAGAATGAAAGGGTGGTCAAGCACTGGAAGGGGCTGCTCAGGGAGGTGGTGGAGTCCCCATCCCTGGAAGTGTCCATGGAACAACTGGACATGACACTCAGTGCTCTGGTCTTGACAAGGTGGGTATTGGTCATGGGTTGGACTCAGTGATCTTGGAGTTTCTTCCGACCTAAAGGATTGTTTGAGTTAGAAGGGACTTTAAAGCCCATCTTATTCCAACCGTGACTATGGTGCTTCCACTAGAGCAGGGATACCCAGAAGCACCCTGTTGAGTTCTCTAGTGATTGACACCAAACATTATAACTACTTAAAGTCAGCCACAGCCTGACTTTGGCTCCCTTGCAGCTCTGTAACCTCACTGATTCCAAAGGATTTCTCCTGATTTTCACTGCTGCAAACGAGGCAGCAATCAAACCGAGCATTTCAGATTGTGTTAGGAAAATGAGCCAAGCCTGCCCAAATGAAGCCCTTACATTTTATTGAAATGATGTCAGAAAATGTTGGATTAATATGGATGATTTTTCCCAAAGAGGAGTCCCTACATATTTCATTAAACAGGAATGGCTTAAAATGCCATGTGACAGGAAGCAATCTTCTGAGAGCAGCTACTCACCACAGTGGTAATGTGGAAAAATGTAAGGAGAGGAAAATTATTTTTAAATTTGACATCTGGAAAACATATCTGGTGGAAGGCAAGCTCCAGAAATACACGTATATTTTTAAATCCAGACAAGTTGCATAACAGACAATTGGTGTCTGTGTTTCCCTTTGGTAATCTCCCAATAATTAAATCCTACCAGTGAACTACTGGCACTGGAACAACTCTTACTCCTTTATTACAAAGCTGATAGTGCTGGATAACGAGTTTGAACAGATACTGGAGCAGTTAATAAACAAATGGAAGCAATCTTCCCACAGATGTCCCAGCAGCGCCCAAGCCCTGCAGCAGGACATACTCCATGCAAATTCCCAGCAGATGGAATTCACGGAGCCAAGCCGGTCCCGCCTTCACTTCATCTGTCTTTTAACCTCCCTGGCCTGTTGTACCCTCCAAGGAGGGGCTACAGGATAACAGCCTCCTTTTTCCACAGGATCCATGATTCTACACATTAGTGGGGAAAACTACAATGCAGCTTGTGACCTTGTCACCAGAACTCAAGGTAAGGTTAGGAGTAATTAATGTTTCAATAAAATTTTTGCACTTCACTTCTTTGATGATTGCTGTTGTACGTTGTTAAACTGTCTACGATGTTTTCAAAGGGAGAAAACAAAGTGTCCTTGCTGTCCTGCAGAATGGGATGTTGGTCTGTATTCCCACCACGCTGAATCCCCAGGGGGACGAGGGTCAAGAGTCACCTTCTGAGACTCCAACTGCAGAGCTGCCTCCAGATCTGGGGGCCACAACATCAGAAAGATGAGGAGCTGCTGGAGCGAGTCCAGAGGAGGCCACAGAGATGCCTGAGGGCTGGGGCCCCTCTGGAGCCAGGCTGGGGGAGCTGGGGATGTTCACCTGGAGAAGAGAAGGCTCCAGGGAGACCTTGTAGTCCCTTCCTAAAGTGCCTAAAGGGACTCCAAGAGAGCTGGAGGGGGAATGGCTTCCCACTGCCAGAGGGCAGGGTTAGATGGGATATTCGGAAGGAAACCTTCCCTGTGAGTGTGGGGAGATCCTGGCACACATTGCCCAGAGAAGCTGTGGCTGCCTCATCCCTGGAAGTGTCCAAGGCCAGGTTCAACAGGGCTTGGAGCCACCTGGGATAGTGAAAGGTGTCCCTGACATGGCAGGGGGTGGGGCTGTTCTCCAGCAGCACTTTCTGCATGACACAGGCTCTGGCACACATCAGTGGAATTTTATTTGGATAAAAATAACTGTATAGACAGAAACCTTTTTAAAAGCATCAGGATATTGTTGTCAATTCAACTCTCCTCATCATAACTGGTGTATTAAACTTGCAATCTTTTTATCAAAACTGCCATTTCTTGAATTCTAGGATGACGCACCCCAGTTTTTACAGAATTGGTATTCAATTCCTGATTATAGGCTTTTGCTGCTTCTGTCTGGGTTTTTTCCCTCTCACACTGAAAAGTAGGTGCCTTCCATCATTTATAATTCAAAACAAAGTGAAAGAAATCAAAGTATAAGGCCCATCTCAATGTTATACAGAGATGGGGATCCTGTGCTGCTGCTTCTGTCCTGGCTTAGGAACAGTCTGGGAGTGTCTGCAGTCACCCCCCTTTTCAACCCCAAATTATTCACTTGATTCATAGTTATTTGTATAACCAATTTCCAGAAATCTTCCAACAAAACACTAGAAAGGCTGATTCTTTCAAACCAGAACATTTTGTAGGGATATACATTTATTTTAAGTCTTTCAGTACCAGCCTCCCATGGGGGATTTTGCCAGCTTCTCAGTTGGACCCTCTGGGAGACAGGCTTCCAGTTCACACTTGATTTTTAAAAAATCATAGTGGAAAAACAATTCCCTTTTTTGCCCACAAAACAGATACTTCAGACTCCTCCCCATCCCACTAAAATTTTTTTAAACTTTAACAATTAAGGCAATGCAGAAATAATTGCTTGCGGTAAAAATTCTGAATTTTAACACAACAGGAGTCACTTTTCAGCTGTCCCTTACTTCACACTAAATAAAAGGTCTATTAGGATTCCTTCAGCTCCTGCAAATGAGCACCATGCTCTTCCTCTGCAGGATACTCTGAAGTTGCAGAGCAGCAGGATCCTCCCCATTACTGTTGCTTATTTATAATAACTGGTTTTCAAGCAAAGCATTTCATCTTTCACAGGGATTGGTTTCTTTTCTTTTCTTTTCTCCATTTTATAATAGAAATAATTAGTGAATTAATCTGACCAAAGCAAACACATCCCACAATTTTTTCCCAGACAAAACTCCCACTGAGATCAACTGTCACTTTTACTCAGGAGAACCTTTTTCCTCTAAAAGCACTGCAAGAATTGGCACCCTAAGTGTATTCCACAATTTTGACTGACACAGAAATTGCTGCAATTTTTTATCCAGGCCAAGCACAACAAACTGTTTCTTACTCTTCTCATCTGCAGACAGAAAACACCGTATAGGTTCCAAACCTCCCTGTATTAATGCTAGCTGCCTCCATAGGGTTTTTCTAGCCCACATTACTGAGTGTGGGCACAATTCATGCAAGAAAGGACTCACTTTTTTATGGGACCAGGGACTGCAGTTTTCCAGATAAGTGCCTTGCATGAGCTCACACATGTGCCTAAGGCTGCAGCCAAAGCTCCATGATCCAACCCGCAGTTTCCACCCACTAACATCTTTTTTCACCTTCTGGCTTGAATTCCAGTATTTATGGCACATAATACTTAGGTGTGCTTTTTGTAATGACCAAAATAAAAAGCTCCTGTTGTTCAAACACCCCAACCCTGCTGTGTGTCAGGGACTGGTCGCATGTGGGTACTTACAGGTTGACTTTCCATGCGTTTTCTCACAATTTGGACAATGATAGATGTCAATATCTGGTGCCTCTTCTTCTTCCACACCAACACAACTGGAATACAAGAAGATAAATCTGACATTAGCCCGGCCATCTTCAAGCACACAATTAATAATGAAAGCCCTATGCATTTGCTGTGGAGCCGCTCTGACTGGCAACAGCCCCATCGAAACCAGGTTTGGGGGCCTTGTACACTGGTACAGACTGGATTTTTGTAACCTACATTCCTGATGTGCTGCTACAAAAGCTGCCGGCCAGAAGCCCACCACTAGCCCACCGTGGAACTCCATGGAAACATGGCAGAGAGTCCCACAGAATGCTTTTTTCCCAAGGAGACCCGTTTGTACTTACACAGAGCTCTCCCAGCACCATCCCACATAAACCTGATAAAACACATCTTCTTCACAAAATACATGTGGTATACAGAGTGATCTTGGCAAGGGATACCATGTGCACAACTTCCACAGGTTCCGCCTCTATTGCAATATGAGAAGACGATGAGGCAAAGCAGACACCCAGCTCAGCACTTCTGGCTGCCAAGGGGATGGGCTGTGCCCAGATGCCACCAAGGTGGGTTTGGATGGGATACCTGGTAGCAGCACCCACAGCCCATGGGCACACTCGCGGGAGCACAGCACTGGGGAGGAGCCAAACACATGGCAAAGTGTTGAAGCACCCAAGACAAAAAGCTGCTGCACAGTCCAAGCAGCCAGCCAAAGAATCCAGGTCCAGCATGGCACTGTTCCTACCCACAGAGGAAGAGCAAAGGGGACTCTGTTCCTGCTGCCTGTGTCAGAAGCAGCTCAGGCTGCAAGGTACCACAGAGAGAAGAGAGTTCAGTGGGGTGCTGTAAGCTCCATCCCTTGTGCCTTGGCTCCCTGGGAGCTTAGCTAGGCAAGAGCAACCACAAGAGGCATCAAAGGCACCTTAAGCACCAGCACAAGCAAGGCTGGATCGCACTGTGCCAAGAGCTCTCCTGGGGTCTCTCTACTTCCCCCCCTGAAATGGCTCCTTGGTGCTCTGCAGTGAGCAGGGAGCAGTTCCCAGAGCTCTGCAGCGCTCCTCAGCTGGCAGAGAACACTGACACTGCTTTTCTAACAGGGAAAAGGTTTGGTCGGGGTCATGCAATGCCATTTCCATGCACAAGACCACATTCTGCCTCCTGGCATCCTGCCAGCAGTGATGAGCAGTGATGAATGCAGGAATTCAGAGATTATAGCTCCTGTTTCTGCCCCAGAGGAAGCATAGCAGAGGACAGTTGCTCCTCTCCCAAAGGCCAGGCAGCAGTGTGAGCCAATTCTACCAAGTCCTTCACAGAACCTCTCAAATCATTCTCACTCTGTTCAAGCGCAGCAGAACAATACCAGCATGTCCCAAAATGGGCTCAACAGTGGGAGAAATTCACATAGGGTGGACACATCAGCAGCACCTGGTGATGGTCCAGAAGCAGGAAGGCTGTGACCTCCTGGGTGCTGGATACAGGAGGGATAACACACAATCGCGTGCTCACCCCTCCCATGTGAGTCACTGTGGAGCTGCTGTGGGGCTCAGGGTGCTGGGGTGCCCTTGGCAGGGTGTGCAGGTGTCCATGAACCAACACAAGCACACCTGGGGCAGGGGTAGCAGCTGTTAAAATGCACTGTGAGCCCCACTTCCCAAAGGTGGTTTTGAAACCCCTTCTGACCCCAAGGCACACGGTGGTGCATATCACTATCACAAACCACAGACACACCTGCTACTAGAGAACATCATCAACAAAACCAAGGCTGCAACCAAGCTGGGAAAGGCCAAACTAGCTAAGATACAGAAACACATCTTTTTTATTACCATTGTAAACATTGTGTCAAAATAAGATACTGCCAGAAACCTTGGTGGGTATGGTTCCCCTGTTGCAGCTGCCAATGTGGGAGCCAGCTCCCTTCAAAACAAAGATCCCACGGTGAGAGAAGCTTTGCAACCAAAGCCAGAGACACTCTCATCTCTGTGAACCCAGACTACAAACAGAAACTATTACTTTGGAATTGGGTCAAAGCAACTGCAGATTTGGCTGATTTTTTTTTCATTAAACAGTTACTTGAAAAAATACAAAATTATTGTGCACTCCTGGGAAGCCAGCACAGAAAAGTGAAGTTTGCCAACAGGAAAAATCATTGTCACAACAATCCAGTCCTCAGAGTCCAGTACGTATAGAGAGAAAAATACCAGACCGGTAGGAGATACCAGGAAAAATTAGTAGAAAAAGACCAGATTAATCAGTAGAAAATTTAAACAAACCCTGGAAGATTAGAGCCAGTGTAAGAGAATGTAGAGGCTTCCTCTACCCACAAAGCTGTGTCAGCTGCTTCTGCCTCTGGATTCAGCTTGCTAAGCTCAGTAAAGGTGTGGATTAGTCTCTCTACAAGGGCTTGAAAAGTCTATATTTATCTAAAGGAAGGAGATGAGACCCTTGGTGCTGGGTGGGAGGAGTTTTTACCAGCTACTGCACAGGGCAATGGCTCCAGTGTGGTGGGACCCATTGTTCTGAGAGTGAGTAAAACATCTGACGGGAACAACGCAGAGGAGTAAAAATAACTGACCTCAAACTCCAGTGGGCCCCCTAGAAGACACAGTCAACTTTTCCAGCTACAGCACAGCTTTGGAATAAGTTTGGCCACTTACAGCTGCTCACAGGCAGAAGCTGCTGCTCTCACTGTGTGGGAAACTGGGAGTGTGAACTGTCCAAGGGATCCCCCAAATGAACTGCCTCGGGGGATCATAACCAAAATATCAACCCACTCCAGGCTCTGCTGCTCTTCTCAACCAGCAGAGCTTGGCTCTCCAGGTACTGCCACCAGCAGGACTGTTGCTGGGCTTCCAGACGAATACAGGCACAGGAAACTGAATTCCCACAGTTACAGCCAGACTGACAGACAGCCCCAAGCAACCATTCCGGCCAGGAAAGGAACAAGAGTTTCCCACTGCCTGTATTGGGTTTATGTAGCAAGATTTGGGTAGCAGCGTGCAGTGACTGACCCTTGGGCTGGTCTGAGCATTTCCATCTGGGAATAAAAAGCAGAAGGGGACTGCTGGCCTTGGCAGAAGCCAGGGCCCAGCTCTGAAGTGCCTCCTGCCCATTTTACTAATGTGTTCTTTCTCAGGGTGGTTTTTTATCAATAATATAGAATCAAAGCATTTCTCCAGCTGAAGGAAACCACGTCATCTACAGTGACTGAAGAGTGGTGTCCTGCCCCTCAGCCCCTAAATTCCAGCACAAATGGCACTCTGTGGTTTGCATCTATTGTTTTTTTCCATGAGAACTCTGCTGTGGTCCTTCCAGTTTTTTTTCTTCTCAGCCCCATTTGCCCAAGAGAAGCAAACATCAAAAAGACACAAACCAAGCATTTGAAAATGATCAGATGGGTCTAGAGGCAGCTGGCACAGGACCACAGCCCATGGTGTTTGGGATCCAGGCAATGTGCTCAGGATCCAGGCAGCATGCTCAGGAGCAGGATCCCAGAGTGGTCCCACAGCAGTGTCAGTGTGAGATCTGGGTGCATTACCATTATCAGGGAAGAACTGGAAAAACTCCTAGTGGCACTGTTGGATGATCAGCTCCACCAGTGGGATAAAACTGGAGGTACAAGGTTCAGCAAAGGAACATTGAGGCACAGCTGGCCAGGGACAGGCAGGGAGCAGGGGACGTGTAGCAGAAGGTAGTGCTGAGAGTAGCCTTGGGAGCAACAGCAGGAGCAGACTGAGCTGCTTAATTTCTCCAGCAGCCCAAGAACTCATTTCCAAAATCCTAGACACTCCAGATCAGTGTGCTGACATCCCTGCAGGATCCCACCGCTGCAGGAACTCCCAAATTGAGTAGCGCCATGCTTACACTCCAGCAGTCCAGGAAGGAGATGATGAAACTCATCCTCCTGTTCGCACAGCATGGGCTCCTCACCACCGTGAGGGGCACAAGCTCAACCAGGCTGTCCCCCAACAGCATCCCCAAAGGGGATGTCTCTGACTGTGAATTATCTCCTGATGATGCTTTTTAACTGTGAGACAATGAAGGCATCTGGCAGGACCAAACATGTCCCTGGGAAAAGCATTAGGTTCCCAAAGCGGGTTAGAAGGAAAAAACTTTTCCTTGGTGAAGGACAGAACCACAGACTCACAGAATTGCTCACGTTGGAAAAGCTTGCAAAGACCTTTCAAGTCCATCAAGTCCAACTGTTCCCCAGCATTGCCAAGGCCACCACTAACTCATGTCCCCAAGTGCCACATCCCTGTGGCTGTTAAATCCCTCCAGGGATGGTGACTCCACCACTGCCCTGGGCAGCCTGTGCCAAATATGGACAACTCTTTTGTGAGAGAAAACCCTTCCCAGACATTCCACATAGCCCTTCACTTGGGCATTAATGCCTGAGGAGCTGCAGCTGTGCAGTGCCAGCTGGCAACTGGAGATGCAACTGCCATGCAGAGCAGGAATGTGGGATGCTGGAGCAGCAGCCACCACCATCTCTCAGAGCTCAAAAACCTTCCTGCCCAAACACAACAAACATGGCCTAAGAGATTAATTATCCTGCATCCAGGAATATCTTGTTGGAACAATTTCAACCAACCTAATGGTTGCTTTTTAAATGGTCATTAAGTGATTTAAATCAGGTTGAGGCAGTGTAAAACTAATTTGATAATGAGATAAAAGGGAAACATTATTAAAAATGTATTTGAATTTTACCAAAACTTGTAGGGGAAAGAAAAAAAAAAAGACAAGTAAAAGTTTTGATATTGCAGCTGTTTAAGCTGATATCTCACCCATGTTACATGGACTTAAAGGAGAATTAGCACATTAGAAGCTTTTACAGTCAGAGGCTACAAATTACATTTTTATTAGAAACTCTGCC
This sequence comes from Entomyzon cyanotis, assembly GCA_024500445.1. Classification (NCBI taxonomy): domain Eukaryota; kingdom Metazoa; phylum Chordata; class Aves; order Passeriformes; family Meliphagidae; genus Entomyzon; species Entomyzon cyanotis. Next base: position 726,607 of record JAKEPQ010000998.1, on the reverse strand, counting down.
TTTGCCACTTTAAAATGAAATTGCTTCTATGTTCATGATGAAGAGAAGTTCAAGTTTCAATATTCTGATAAAGTTGACATTTTTTTTCTTTTACCCAGGCAAAAATAATAAAAGGTATGTAAATTAAACTGATGTTATGGCATGAATGTTTCTGTCAGCCTTGGGGTGTCCTCTGCAGGGAGGTGACATTTTAAGTAGTTTCAGGAGAAAAATTAACCCGCACAATATCTGTTCCATCAAAACCATATCACCTCCATTATCAACCACAAGTATAGAAAAGTATGAAAAACTAAAACAAACAAGAGAAAGGCTCTTAGATGGGGAAGAAAACTAAATCTAGGAAAACAGAAATAGAGATAAAGAAAAAACAGGTCAACATCCCAACTCCTGAAACCAACCAAAGCCACCTGCTTTATCTGCTCCTGAGAAGCATTCCAAGCTCAGCACACAGGTGAAACACAGGGTGCCAGAACAGAAAACAGGACTTGGGCGAAGGTTGTCAGTCAGTGCGGTCAGGAATGACACTGGCTACCCAGGACGCTCAACACCTCTGCACCCTGCTGGGGAGGATGGCACATCCCTCACTCTGTGCTAAACACTACGGACCACACTGGCCAAACACACTGGGTTTGGTTATTTTCCTTTGGCATTACCCAGGTATAGTCAATCTGCTGGATATCGTAGCACAGCATTCATATGGCAATAACAACTCCCTGTAAGGGAATCAAGGGTAGCAAAGGCATAACACCACTTTGTCTCCTCTCCATGTTCCAATGTACCCTCAGTGAGAAGCAGGCTCTGTACAAGAAGAGCAGCTATTCCCTATGTATATGATGGGAGTTCTCTAGCAGGTCTGCCTGAGTTTATTTCCCAAGCCAACAGAACCCAACAGAGCAGTAAAGATGCTAAAGGTTCACCAAAAGGGTGGTCAGGCACTGGTGCAGCCAGGCACTTCCCAGGGCAGTGGTGGAGTTCCCATCCCTGGAGGGATTTAACAGACTTATGGATGTGGCACTTGGGGACATGAGTTAGTGGTGGCCTTGGCAGTGCTGGGGAACAGTTGGACTCCATGATTTTTTCCAAACTTAACTCAATTATTTTAAAGGGCTTTTCCAACATAAACGATTCTATGACCTCTGAGGGGAAGGAAGAGGCACCCTAACCTCTTCATAGCAACATTCCTGGACTACTTGCTACATTCTGTGTATTTAACTTGAATCCTGTTTTCAACCTTTACCCCTATACCAGAAGCATGCTGGTAACCTTGTTTAAAAATGATGCATCAATTCTTTATTTCACACAATCACATATCTGCTTCTCCTCTCCTTCAATACATCCAAATGCAAATCACTTTTATTCCCAGACACAAACTGGTATACCACCTTTTCCTTTTCCTTTTCCTTTTCCTCTCCCTTCCCCTCCCCTGCCCTGCCCTCCCCTACCTCCCTTCCCCTTCTCTCTCCTTCTCCCTTCCTTCCCTCCCTCTCTTCCCTCTTCCCTTCCCTTCCCTTCCCTTCCCTTCCCTTCCCTTCCCTTCCCTTCCCTTCCCTTCCCTTCCCTTCCCTTCCCTTCCCTTCCTCCCCTCCCTGCTGCTGTTCCTCCCCAATTCATGAGGACAAATCATCAAAGCTCCATGAAGTGCAGAAAAAGAATTCACAGCATTTTTATAGGTAATAAAGGTCATAATTAGTGATTAACCTGAGCTTATCCCTATCCCTTAACGACTAATGTTCTTTGGTGTGTCACTGAGGATGTGTTGCACAATAATGCTCTTCCTTAACAACAAGGTGTCATTTGTACAGAAGACACCTGTCTAGTTCCAAGAGCCTCCACCACCTGAACAAAGACATAGGTACTGCAGGAAAAGCAGGACTTCCCAGCAGTGGAGAGGCTCACACTTCATGTTTTGATGCCAGGCCAATGTTAAGTAACAGTAGTTTCTTGTGTCCACATCCAAGCACCCAGAAATGCAACAGCCAACACTGTGAGCACAAGAGATGTTAACAAAAGACAGAAAAGGGGAAAGAGGGAAGCTGGTTTGAGAACAAGGAAATGAGCTGTTCCATGGGTTCACATCTCCTGGGCCATTTTCCTGGTGGCTTTACAGGGTGAACTCTGACCAAGGCTCTCCTCTGTGTGCTCTCCAGTGTCTCCAGATCAAAAAGACAAGCATTTTCCTGAGCAGAAGGATTTGTCGCATCTAATCAGTCACATGTTTTCACGAAACAGAGATTCTGGAGAGCTGAAGCCTGCTGTCAGCTAGGGTTAAAGCAAAGCAGCAAGATCAGGAGTCATTCAGGGGAACAGGGACACACATTGGTGTCACTTCAGAGGGAGACCCAAGACCAAGGACAGCAGAAGAAATCCATGTGCTGGTGTGGGCACGGGGTGACAGTCCCCTGCATGGGACATCTTTAATCGAGGCCTAAATGAGAGGCAACTCAAGCTGTATTAGACAGCCAGGATTTCACATCACTTCTCATATGCTCACAGAAACACAAATGCAGAGGGAAAAGGCCTCCTTTGCAAACTGAACAGCATCTGCGCAGTCCCAGCAAGGAGCCCAGCAGCTTCAGCAACACTCAAACGCAGGGACAGGGAAAATCCTCACTGCTCATCAGATTGCTTGGATTGCTTTTCATCCCAGGAAATCAGCTCAGCTTTTTGACTCAGTTTCCCCCCTGTAGGCACTAACACCAACACCTGCCCCATGGCCTCAAGGCTGCTGTTGCATAACGAACACTCACTCAGTGCTTTGAAGATGCCCAGCTCAGTGCAAGAGCTGGGCTGTGCTGCCCACACAGAGAGCCTCCAGAGGCTTCACAGAATCATGGAATATCCTCAGCTTGAAAGGAACCCACAAGGATCATCAAGTCCAACCCCTGGCCCTGCACAGACACCCTAACAATCCCACCCTATGCCTCCCTGAGAGCACTGTCCAAATGCTTCTGGAACTCTGGCAGTCTCAGGGCTGTGCCCATTCCCTGGGGAGCCTAGGCAGTGCCTGACCACCCTTTGGGGGAAGAACCTTTTCCTGATGTCCAGCCTAAACCTCCTCAGTCACTGTTTGTCTCTCCTGCCTGCAAAGTCCACTGTGGGTATTTACAAATAAATGTTTCCTGGTAACATTAACCTTTTCTGGGTATCCAACTCCACGCATTTTCAGTTACTTTTTTAAACTAAAATTTACTTTGGGTTTCTGTGATTCCATGATTCCAAACAGGCACAGCACTATCCACCCTGCAGCTTTCCCTGGCCATGTGCTATACAGGTGCACAGGGTGCAATCTAGCCCCCAGATCAGGACAGCATCATCAGCCCAGGCCAGCCTCAGGGGTCAGCACCAGCACCCCAGAGCAGCCCCCAGACAGCCTTTCCCAAAACCCATATCCAAACTCCCCTTAGGAAAAGGACACAAACATGGATGAATCAGACAGGACTCCAAGGGGTGTTGTCCTTAATCTTCCAGTATATCTCTCCTTGGATGCAAACAGCCTGGTCCCACCATCCCTTCCAGCACCTGGAATGAGGGCTGTGCTGTCCCAGGGGCACAGGTGGGATGCATGGCCATTTCTACCATGTTCATTATTTGGGAATTCTTTGGAGCAAGGGGATACTGCCTACTCTTTCTGAAGTTTGCAGTTCTGCTGGAAGTTAACTACAGTTACAGAGCAGGTGACCTTTCCCTTTGGAAAGAGGAAAAGAGTGATTCTTCTTGTTACAGCAGGGTTGAGAAATGCCAATGGGATCAAATTCCAGCCAGGAGCTGCTCATCCTGCATTTTCATCCCAGCACTTTGGCCCGTTGTATGAGCTGCTGTCTTGGATAAACTCAGCTCTTTCACTGACTGAACTGCATTTTGGGATATTTTTTTCAAACTTGTGGTATGCAGCAAAGCATTACCCTTTGGGAGAAAACAGGAATTACATGACCTCTATAAAATTATTTGTAAAAGTCAGTGAACTTGGAACTTCACTGGTAAACAAACATTACAGCCAGCTAAGCTAGCTGTAGGATATGTTTTTAATTGCAAATGTCTGAAGACTTTCAGAGATATTATTGGTCAGTGCAGTACTTGGCACCTGTGTGTTGAGGAGAACAAGCTGCCCCATTGCTGGCATGAAGCCCCATCTCTGCAGTGCACAGGCACTCAGGTGTATGCACCACCCTGTTTATCACAGCTCCTCCCTGTGCTGGGACTCAACAAAAGGCCAAGGGCTCAACAAAAATCCCAAACCACAATGAAAGTTCCCCACCCAGGGAAATTATCAACTGCTTGGGATACAGGCTTACTGCTCCTGTTGGAAGTGGCATCCTGCACTGAGCTCACAGGAGAACAAAACTCACAACCAGAGGTTTAAAAGCATGGGCTGGACACTTTTCAGAAGGAGCACCCCAAATTGCAAGGGAAGCTAAAATAAAAGTGAGCACCAAATCCGAGTGCAGCCATTGGGAACTGAAACTGCATTCAGAGAACTACAGATCTTATGGCATCAACAACAGCCAAATTCTTCAAGCCTGAGTCATAAAACAAGTTTAAAAACACCAGAAACAAACCATATTTAGCAACTGGAGCTATTATCACAGGATCTATTTCCCTCAGGTGTAATAGTTTTGTCCCTGTTACACTGAACACTAGGAATGATCAGCCCTCCTCCCCTGCTATTTTTGTGAGTGGGTCAGTTGGGGTAGAAAAGGCACCCTTTTATTTGGTGGCATTCTGTCATCCCAACACATTGCAAAGCAAAGCAAAGAGTAACTCACTTTTTATATCTCAGCATCCAGAGGGACCTGGACAAGCACAAGAAGTGACCCATGGGAATCTCATGAGGTTTAACAAAACCAAGTGCTGGTGCTGCACCTGATATCAATCCAGGCTGGGGGATGAACAGATGGAGCAGCCCTGGGGAGATGGATTTGGAGGTCTTGGTTGCCAGCATGCTCGACATTGCCCCGGCCGTGTGTGCTGGGCTGACCCCAAACCATGGGCAGCAGGGCAGGGGGGGATTCTGCCCTTCTGCCCCGTTCAGGTGAGCCCCCACCTGCAGAGCTGCCTCCAGCCCAGGGGCCCAGCACAGGGAGGATCTGCAGCTGCTGGAGCAAGTCCAGAGAAAGCCATGAAGTTGATCAGAGGGGATGGAGCAGCTCTGCTGTGAACTAGACTGGGAGAATTGGGATTGTTCAGCCTGGAGAAGAGAAGGCTCTGAGGTGATTGTGGCCTTCCAGTTCCTGAAGGGAGCCAACACAAAAGATGAAGAGAGACTATTTACAAGGGCCTGGAGTGACAAGACAAGGGGGAATGGCTTCAAACTAAAAGAAAGTAGGTTTATATTAGATATTAGGAAGAAAATCTTTACTATAAAGGTGGTGAAGCTCAGGTTGCCCAGAGAAGCTGTGGCTGCCTCATTCCTGGAAGTGTCCAAGGCCAGGCTAGATGGGGCTTGGAGCAACCTGGGATAGTGGAAGTTGTCCTTGACCATTGCAGGGGGTGGTACAGGATGATCTTTAAGATCCCTTCCAACCCAAACCATTCTGTGATACTATCATTCTATGACTCTATATGGCTGTGCTCCTGTTACTCATTGGCACAAAATGCTGAACCACTCCAGTGACTTCAGTGAAGAAGTCCCCTCTTTAGCCTCTAACAAAACTCAAAATACTACAGCAAAGATCCTCCTTAAGTTCATGGCAAGAAGATGAGTCCCTAAAATACATTGCATGCTACATGACTGCTTCACCTTTGGGAGAAAAAATGTAATTTTTCACCCAAAACAAAGCAGTAAAAATAGTATCAGGGAAAGTAAAAGAGAGAAAAGTGGTTTTTGTCTTGATGTGAGCAGCTGAACAAAACTACAGAAAGGAGAGTGATTTTTAAAAGCACCTCTGAAGCCCCTTGGAAGTCCAAGGGCTCACAGTCAGAGCCTTTGAGCTGTTCCTTAATTACAGCATATTCTCATCAGCGAATGATCCCTGCATTTGATGCTCACTAACTCTGGAGAGACAGTGAGCTTCTCCATCCAGCCATGGGATCATGGCTCTGGCCCTCAGCCTCAGTGCCAACACTGTCAGCCCTGCAGAGCCAAGTTCCTCACTACGCAGCACAAGTCTGGCAGCATTTTTCTTTCCTCCTGCTATGTATTCAGCTATGTATTTAAGACATGAGCCACATTCTGGGTTCTGGTCTAGTCTTTCAGGGCTGCTCTTGGGGCACAAAGGACAGAGAAATTGCCTTCATTGCTCAGCTGGAAATTTCTCCAGCACAGGGAATGCCTGGATGCCACAGGACCGGCTGGCATTACCTGATTTCACACCAAGAAACTAAAATGCCCAGTAACATGTCAAATACAAGACTGATTTAATTTTCCTTTCTTAAAAACAGAGCAACACAGAGAACCACAATCTTCACATATTTAACACAGAGGAAGAGAGCTGCAGTCCCAGTGAGCTGCAACCAAAACATCTCTCTCTCTGTTAACACCGTGTCTAGGAAACATATTTACCTAAAAGTAGTTTCCCAGCTTTTGGTGCTCTGTAGAGTCCTGTCTGCTTTCCTGACATTCACAGAGCAAATTTAAGCCTATGATGTCAGGCTGGGGTTTTTTTAGATCAAAAGTCTGTTAAAAGCAAACATTGATTTCCAAGTGTCCCTGAACACGCAGAATTAGAAGACTTTTTTGTGATCCCTGGCAAAACTCAAGTAGACATGAAGCAGTGCAGGTTTTGGCCAGCCAATCTTATAAAAATGCAGAAGAAATGCAAAGCTCTTTGAATTCCAGAGAGCCCTCAGTGGTTACACCCCAATACATCTGTTATGGCTCCACAGAGCAGCTGGAACCTTCACCCAACCATGTTCAATAATGCCCTCAGGTACCCAGCCTGGGCATCAGCCTGGGGCTAACATGACCCTGGTGTGGAACACAATTTACCTGCCCAAAGAACACAGCGATTCTCAATAATCTGTCCCATTTACTTGACAACAGCTTGATGTTTATCAACAGCTTCATGGTATTACAACTTGATATGGAAAAGACATTTCCTCACCTAACAATCTATCCAGATTTAAGTGCTAGCTTCATTCCAAAGTGTCTTCCTGGTGTATTCAAGACTGTTTTGTTATTGTAGCAGCTGCCTGGGATGTGATTACAAGCCAACACACCATCCACACCTGCCTTTGGCCTCTCTCTCCTTTTCATGCCAAGTTCCTCCTCATTGTAAGAGCCAACATCACTGCTCTCACCCAGTTATCAGGAAAGCCTCTGAAAAGAACTGAGAGAGTGTTTTCCAAATATCAGTTTTTGTAAGAATTCAACTTTTCTGGTTCTGCATTTAAACCCCCACCATACTTAGGAACCACAAATCTTTATAAAATGTGTTTAGTGTCAGGGAAACTCACAGAAAATACAGATTCTAGATTTATGTTTGAGACCACCCCTAGAAAAGGCATATTTAGCTTGTAAACTAGAGGTTTAGCACAACCTGAATTAGAAAACCACAGAATCATCGAATAGTTTGGGTTAGACAGGACCTTTTAAAGGCCGTCAATGTATAAGACATTTGCCTACACCTAGGAGTCAGACTTGCACAATGGTGATACACACACACATAGAGACCTGACAACTTGCAGAGTGTCTCCAAGCTGTAGTTACCAGGTGAAATCACCTGCAGGTCTTCCTGACCTCTGCAGACACTGGATGACAAGACAACAGCTTCAGCTAATGCTTCTCGGCAGAGGCTGGACCCAAATGACTCTCTGGAGTCTGTTCAGTTGTGCCATGCACCTTGTTCCTGTCCCAGAACAAACACTCTGCCCAGCCTCACACAGCCTGCTCCACCAGAGCCACCGTGCCAGTGCAGTGTCTGCCCAGGGGTGAGCCCTGCCCTCAGGGTCAGGCTCCTGGGGAGGGGGAGCAGCCAGCTGGCTGACACTGCTCCAGGGAGCAGGGGTGGGAGAAGGGAGGAAACCACAGCCTGAATCCCTTCAGTAAAGCTGCACCTGGTGCTCCTGCAGCTGCAGCGCCCGGCAGGGGCAGGAGCAGGAGCCTAGCCCCACACTCCCTGCGAGCCAGAATTAGCTCCATTTGCCTGGTACAAGCTCAGAGCTGGCATTCTGCTCCCTCCAGGAGCAATGGCAAACAGCGAGCCATGGCCAAATTACCTGAGAGCAAGGACTGTTGATTTAACACAAAGTTCCCTCCAAACAGACCACACACCCATAGCTGTTCCAGCCCTACAGGAGTCCAAGAAGCCTTCTCCCTGTGTCACTTGAAAGCTGCCACCATCCTGCTCTTAAGAAGGTGTTTCAATGGGTTTAAAGTTCTTTTGATATCTAAGCCCTCTGATGGCAACATACGGCTTGAGAGGAGAGACAGATCCTTTGAGCAAACAGCTTGCCTCTTGTTTTCCAAGGGTGCAGTGGGGTGTGCCAGGCATGCAGGAACTCTGGACAGACATCAGGACAGCCAGTAAAAAGTTCTGACAACCAAGTAACTTCTCACTTATTCATACAATTATTAAAACTATTCATAAATCAGTGCAAATCCACTCCTCACCTGTCACAGTTTGGCCAAACCCACCGGGATACACTGAACCTGGAATATTGAACATGTTCAGTGTAACTCCTCAAAATCCAGCAGTTGCAGAAAGTAAGGAGCTTTTCCTTACTCTGGAAAGTAAGGAGCTTGAAGAACCACTGGGTGTCCACTGCAAAGGTTAAGCCCAGCTTTTACAGTGCTGACAGTAATGGAGGGTATAGCTCTATCACCAGTGGGTACCAAACCAACCTGGGGTCCTGCATGTCCACACACTGGGGCCACTCCAGCTGTCCAAGCAAAAACTGCTCCTAGAGAGCTTACTTACACTTACCTAGTTTTACTCAAGCCAGTTCTGAGGGGCTATCCTCAGAAAAGCCTGTTCTCATGAGGAAACAGGTAAGTTTCTAGATTTCCAAAGCCTAAACCCATTTGATTCCCCATGTCACCCAAGAACCCAAGGCACTGGCACAGGTTGTCCAGAAAAGCTGTGGCTGCCCCTTCCCTGAAAGTGTTCAAGGCCAGGTTGGAAGGAGCTTGGAGCAACCTGGTCTTTCAAGTCTCTTCTAACCCAAACCATTCTGTGATTCTCTTTCATCAGGAAAACAAGATGCTCCAAGATGGATGTTCCCTACATTGCAGGCAGCAACATAAACACTGTGGATGCCAATCCAGTGAAACAACAATCTTTTTGAAGAGCAACGTAACAATCTTGATGTCATGTCACATGGGTGTCCATGCTCATTCCAATATGCTACAGGTCACTGATTGCTGCTTTAGTTTTCAATATATTCCTTTGAAAATAGGTAAGAAATTCACCAAGGAAAGAGTGGTGGCCTTTGCTTAGGTGTATGTCCCAATGAATCATTTTACTCTGCAGCCTGTGCTGACTTAGAGGTCTTTTTCAACCTCTTAGATGCCTTTTTCAACCTTAGCAATTCTATGGTTCTGAGTCTGAAGCCCCAGCTCCATCTGGATTCCTGATTCCTGAGCTGGAAGGAACCCACAAGGATCATCCAGTCCAACCCCTAGCCCTGCACAGACACCCCAACAATCCCACCCTGTGCATTCCTGGCAGCATTGTTCAAATGCTCCTAGAGCTCTGGCAGCCTTGGGGCTGTGCCCATTCCCTGGGGAGCCTGGGCAATGCCCAGCACCCTCTGGGGGAAGAACCTTTCTCTGATCTCCAACCTGACCCTCCCCTAGCACAGCCCCAGCCATTCCCTCAAGTCACCAGAGACTTGGAGCCTCCTGTAAGGAGATTTTTGTGAGGGTTACAGGGGTCTTTGCAAGTCTGCACTACCCTAAGAGCTCTTAGGCTTGTATGTAACTCTCACTGCTATCACTTGAATTCCATCAGTGAAACATTGTTCAGGATAACCAAGGTTTTTAAAGAGCCACTGGAACCATCCACCTCCTCCCTGTGTTGAAATCAAAACCTATGAAAACAATCTGACAGTGTTCCTTAAAATCAAGCCATTCTGATATCAGCTGGCGATGAAATGACAGCAGCAGAGATGTGCCTCCATCACACTTTTCCAGATCCACTGAGACAACTCTGCTGTCTTCCTTCCATCCTTATTTTTGAGCCTTGATGAACCACTATGGTTATTTCTGGGGCTGATCAGAGGAGGTCTGGTCTTGAACCAGAAACCGAGACAAAACAAAGCCAAGGTCCACCAGCAAGAAAAGATCCTTGGACAGGGGGCGCCTCAAAGGAAGCTGTGCTCCAACCAGAGAGACACCCACGGCCAACAGCAGCATGGCACCGTCCTTTCCAAACCACACCTGCTGCAGGACCCTCAGCCAGCTATGCAAATGTATGGCTGGTGACTCTGTGCTTTGCCTTGCTATAAATAATAAGGTTGCATTTCCTTCATAGAGATTTTGATTTGTTTCCTTTGGGAGACTCATGGGTTATAATGGCACTAATTCCTATTTGCCAACCTTGTCCTTATATAAATGAGGATCTTCATTAAATGAATGTTAAGCGATGAGCACTATAATTAGGACAGATTTAAAAAGCAGTGTGCCTAAATCAGAGACTGCCTAAGATGTTCTCTTTTTTATTAAGATATAATTTGAAGGAGAATTACTGCTTAGTTTAGAACGAATTATATTTTCCAACAACCTCTTCTCACAGAGGGAATGTACAGAGCAAGGAAATACTCCTTGCTTCAGAAGCGAAGCCCAGCTCTCCTGATTCCTACTGCTGGCAGATGACTCTCTCATGAAACACAGATGGGTGAAAAGTGCCAGATGAGACTCTTTTCCCCCTAATTATTTTATGTCAACTAAAACTTCTGTTCAATGTTGTTGTCATACAATTTAAAATAACTAAAGACTTAGAGAACGACCCCAACAATCAGCCAGATAATTCCAGCTGACTGCAATGCCTGTCATCTCAATGACATCAGAGACAACACCTTGAAGAGGTGAACACCTTCATCACTGACTGGGGAGAATGTCTTGTGCCATTTTTTTGCACAGCAACATATTCCCATCTATATCCAAACCTCATCACCTTCCTGTGACACCGGAGTGTCAGAGCCAGATCCTGCTCTCAGCCACACCACACTGCCACATTGGTTTGTGTTGGAAGAGGCCTTCAAGTCCATCTCTCTCCACCCCCTGTCATGGGCAGGGACACCTTCCACTATCCCAGGGTGCTCCAAGCCCCATCCAACCTGGCTTTGGACACTTCCAGGTATCCAGGGGCAGCCACAGCTTCTCTGGGCAGCCTGTGCCAGAGCCTCTCCACCTCACAGGGAAGAATTCCCTCCCAGTATCCCATCTAACCCTGCCCTCCAGCAGTGGGAAGCCATTCCCCCTTGTCCTGTCCCTCCATCCCTTGTCCGGTTCCTCCCTAGCCCTCTCGGAGCCCCTTTAGGCACTGGAAGGAGCTCTAAGGTTTTCCCAGAGCCTTCTCCAGGCTGAATAGCTCCAGTTCTCCCTGCCTGCTCCTTGGAGCATCTCCATGGCCTCTGGACCTGCTCTAGCAGAAATCAAAGGACTCAAATACAGATGGGTTAGAATTTAGATCTTACTGTTTCACGATTTCACTCCCAAATCCATGCCCTAGTTATAAGATTTGTTCTTGAGTTTCTTTGCTTGACTGTTGCCCTCTTGCCCCATCCCCTGGCAGTGCCAGCCCAGGTCAAACGCTCCATCCTCTGCCACGTGCAGGACCTGAGCTGGGCACAGGCCACCCGTGGACATGACCCACTATTGTGCCAAGGCACTGCTGTTGAAAACTGGGCTCAGTCCTGTGTGATTACAGCTGCCCGGATGTTTGTTCTCCTTCTTGTCACTGGGTTTCCCAAAAGCAGATGAGAAATGAGCCAAGACAGAGAGGACCAGAGAGACACTGGTAAAAAGCAGGAATAAAACAAAACTCAAGGAAAAAAAATTGCCAAGCCCAAATTAAACCCAAAAGATCAACAAGTTCATTAAAAAAATGGAACAAAATAACCCTCCTCTCAAAATTATTCTTAGCTTTATTTTATTCCTTGTGTAACTTCACTGAAAGAAGTGGCACTGGTCCACAAAAGAATGTGGCCACATTCAAAAACTTTTCCCAGGCTGGGTAGCCATACTTCAACTGCAGAGAGCAAGAAGGGCTCATTCCAACCTGGGAGCAGGAGAAGGTGACAAAGCAGACAATATCATTACGTAGGCCTTCCACGGCACCCCAGTGCATCCCAGCCCTGCCCCAAAGGATGCTGCGAGGGTGACAGCGCTCCTGCCCTAAAGGCTGAGCAAACAGTCTGCAGGTGTGAAAAGTGAACTGGTCTGCACGTCTTGTCTCTGTTGCTTTCTTCCTCTCTCACACTCCTTTCACCAGTCACCTTCTGTTCTCTATGTATGGTTTTTGTTTCATCTTCAACTGACGTGCAGGTGCCAGCCAACAACCGCAGAGCTGGCAGCAGCCACAACACCCGCTCAGCATGACACCACCGACACATCTACGCTCTTCTGCTACAAAACTTGAAACAGATACATCTGAACAGACACTTTTTGCACTCTACAGAAGAATTCAGAAACAAAGCCAGTGAGTGGGAAGCACACGTCCTGGCACCCCTTGCACAGCCATAGCCAGGTGCAGTGCAGGGCCCTTCCCCACAGCTTATCTCCCCACCCTGGTGGCACTGAGCCCTGTAACCAACACAGCATCCCCTCCACCCACTGACCCTCTTGGCCCAGTAGAATCACAGAATCATTTACATTGGAAAATACTCTGAAGGACATGGAGTACAACTGTTCCCCTGCACTGCCAAGGCCACCACTAACCTATGTCCCCAAGTGCCACACCCACATGGCTTTTAAATCCCTGCAGGGACTGGGACTCCACCCCTGCCTGGGCAGCCCATGCCAGGGACAGACAACCATTTCAGTGAAGAATTTTTTCCTAATATCCAACCTAAACCTCTCCTGGTACAGCTTGAGGTTGTTTCCCTTTGTCCTGTCACTTGTTTCCTGGGAGCAGAGCCCGACCCCACCCGGCTGCCCTCTCCTGTACAGAGCCAGAAGATCCCTCTGAGCCTCCTTTTCTCCAGGCTGAGCACCCCCAGCTCTCTCAGCTGCTCCTTTTCAGACCTGTGCCCCAGCCCCTTCTAGTAATCAGGGGTCAGATGCAACAACCTCAGTAACAGCAACATGACAGGAATCAGTAAGGAAAAAACTACCTTATAAGGTAACCTATAAGTAAGCAAAAAAAAGGAAAAAGAACACTATGGAAGAGAAAAATGGTCTCAGGAAAAAATATTTTTGAGAGTAAGTTGGCTTGAGGCAGAGAATTTTGCCCTGGAATCTGAAGAGCATTTCTGCTGTGGATAGAACTGGGCCTCACTGAGGGCAGTTCAATTAATTTAAGGGCAGCCATTTTCAATGAGAGTCATAGAATCACAGCATAGTTTGGTTGGAAAGAACCTTACAGATAATATTCCAGCCCCAACCCCTTTCTGCTCCATCCTAATATAAGTGGCAGCTCAGCACCCTGATGGAGTCCATGGCAGTTGTTGCCAGTTTACTCCACGGACTAGCCTGACACTCACCTTATGCGCCCTATGTCCTCAGACCTGTCATCCTCACAGGATGCTCCTAATGAGAGCCTCTGTCAGCAGAATAACTTCTCACACTAAGCTCCCCGATGGCTAAGATCTGAAAACAAGTGGGCTGGACACTGAGGTTTTCCCACTGAGGTCACTGAGAGCTTTACAGAATAAAGGGCACTTGCAAGCAGCATCCTGGCCCTGGGGCTCTGCCTGGATATAAACATTGTATCAGGTTGTGGACATACACCAGAAAGTGGACTCGGGCATGAAACTGCCCTTTACCTTTCCTCCCTCCGGCTCCCAGCTCATCCAAGTCTGCATAGGCAACTCTCCAGATCTCCACAAATCCCTCTTCTATCTCCACACACACTGCAAAACTTCTCTACAGAAGTAGTGCTGGGTTGATCAAATAAATCCTTGTTTATCTGCTGCACGTAACTGAGGGATGGAGTGATGAAGTGCATTCTCTCACATGCCCTGAGAGGCAAACACAACAGTAAACAAAAGATCCCAAGAACACACTGATTTTCATGAGCATTTTGGAAACCACAGGTTATATTCTGCCCAGTGCAGAGGGAAGTAGTGAAGGGAATTGTATTAGGGAAAATAATCCTTGAATCATTGTATGATCAACAAAATCCTGTGATATTAGTGTCTCAGCACTTCTTTCTCACGCTATGTGTCACCTCAGCTGTTGACCACTTCTCCATGAAGAACTCCAGGAGGCAGCCCGTGGGAAAGCCACAGTCAGAACAGCCTTGTACAAACCCAGCATAAATTCTCCTCTACAGAGAAGCACTGCAATGCAGCCTTCATGTGTTTTCACTCATAAGGCACCTTCTGCGCAAGCACAGGTCAAACTACTTTACAAAAATATCTACTATTAGCACGTGCCTTTTGTTCCTCAGCAAAAACAAACTGGTGACATTGTATAAAAGAAATATCATTCATCTTGGGAAAAAAGGAAATCAATCAAACAGAAATAAAGTTTCTAGATCACAGCAACCTGCAGCTACTCCACAACCCTAGTCTTTGCCAACATCACACTGTTATGTGGCCTACCTAGAACCAGTGCATGCCAGCAACAAATCTGTTATCCAAAGCTGGAAGTCAGGACCCCCAAAATCAGCCATGGTTCACTGCTCATTTACTCAATGACCCTACATTGAACTGTGAATAAGGTCACAGTTTCAAGGTTCAGTATAACACATTGCACATCTACAATGGATGAGAAAGGTGGGTGCTACCAGCTCTCTAGCCAGGATGTACCCAGACCCTACAGGCTGACACAGCCAACTCCCATGGAAGACTGGTCTGAGTGAGCCTGGAAGCCACCAGCCCAGTGTGACAGCAGGCAGCACTGCCAATGAGACTTGATTTCAGCACTGCAAATGAGACTTGATTTAACCTCAGCTTTCTTTGCTGTCCCAAGGATTTGAAAATGAAAAGCATCTCTACCAGGAATGGCACCCCTCAAGTGGCCAAGCAGGTAGGCCACCTTCCCAGAGAGCCCCACAGCATAAGGAACTCCAAAAGCTGGGCTAAACCCAAGACCAAAGGAGCAAGAGCCAGGATCATCTGTGCCAGGTCATTTCCCCTGAAATGCAGTGTTGCAACACAAACCCGTGTTTATCAAGCACTGCTTGGTAAAACATATTCCTTATGTCTTGCCCTCTGCAATTCTAGGAATTACCTTTAAAAATAAGCACATACATATCAGGAAATCAGCCATTATGTAAAAGCCTTACAAACTGACTGCAGCCTTGCCCTGACCCTGTCATTCAATTTTTCTTTCCAACAGGAACATTACTGCAAATACTACTGCTGTAATATCAGCTGTGCAAGACCCACAACTTACCAAACTGCTTGTAACACTGGCCTGTTACAAACTCATACCCGCAACCAATGGATCCCTCGGGAATTTTTAATTTTGTGACTTGTCCTCCAAAAGCCACAATAGTTAGAGCAGCACCACTCCTTTGCACTGTGACCGCACAGGTCCCCTGCTCAGCTGGATGAGGACAGCAGGGCTAGGGGATGTGGCTGGGGATGCCTGTGTCCCTGCTCACGGAGTTGGCACCCACCCCCATGTCAGGCTCACATTCTGTAAGGGCAGGCAGGCATCAGATCTGTTGGGACATGGCAGTCAGGGTGACTGCAAGGTGGAAGATCTCCATTAATACTCAGCAATGTGTCTCAAAGAAACTTGCCAGCTTGGGTGAAAGGCAGGAAAATATCCAGCTGATCAGCTCTGCCTAGTGATTGAGACCAATGGGAATATAAAGGCAAACTGCAGTCAGATGAAAACAAAATTAGAAAAACATACATTAAAACACTGGCCAGTAGCAACACTGTACCACAACACAGTGCTATTTATTGATAAAACAATGTGCCTGGTGCAAAACAAGTATGTTGGAGTTAGTAACTGGATTGTTGCCATGTACAAAAGCTATTTGATATTCCTGCCTTTCCAGCAGGAAGAAAGGGAATTGTGCTTAAAGTACTCAGTCCAAGAGACCTGTGCTTAAAATGCTCAGCCTGCTCCCTTGTACTGCCAGCCTGCTGATACAACTGGTAGAGGGCAGGTAATTTTGCACCCTGAAGACTGAGAGAATTTAAGGGAAAGTTTAGACAAGTAAATCCAGTTGTTTGTAGTAAAACACCCCCACATTCTCTCTTCTCTAAAGACTTGTTTCCTCTAAAAGACATGAGCATCCCACCTTCAGCTACTGTCCACTGATCTGGCTGCACTGCAGTCAGCTGTACCATTCCCGATCCATTAAACATGGGTCTGCATATTTCCCCTTCTCAGCTGCTTCATTTCCCATCCCTCATCCCTGCTGTGTACACATGGACCCTTCCAGCACCTTCCCTGGCTGCAGACGGACAGGCAGAATGGCAGTGTCTGGCCTCAGCAGGGAGAAGCTCCTGGCAGCACCTTGGCAGCTGCCACAACCCAGACCCCAGATGCCCATGGACAGCACCCTCACCGAACTTCCATCCCCAAATCCTAAATATGCCAAACTGTTTCTGGAGTGCAAGCTGTGGGTGTGCAAGAGAAGGATGGAGGAAGGAAAAGGTCTCCAGGGGTCTAAAAGTGTCTGTAGGTACTTCCTCCCAGGGCACAGATGAAAAGTGTCCAAGGAATCATGTTCCACAAAGAACTGCTGGGCTGGTTTGTGATTTCAACCCCCCCAGTTTCAGCAGCATAAAGCTGTGCCTCAGGCTGATCTTTCTTAATCATGTTTTCTTTTGAGGGATAATTTCCAGTTTCTGTGGATAGATCCAAAGTGAACCTCCACGCCCCGTGCCATTTGAATCAAGAATTGGAGACAAATCAGGGCTTTCTTCACTGCTAAATGATTTCAGGTACTTGTCCTGTGCAGAGATAGCAAAATGGGTTTGGATTTCAAGCTGGATAGTCACATCTGCACTTACACATACTTTGATAAATGTAGGTTTGCAAATAATCAAGCTCTGAAGAGGGGAAATGTGTTTCAGTCATCTGTTTTTCAGCTTACTGAAATCAAATGATGCCTTTGCCTTCCTGTACCTCAGTCTGAGGGCCCATTTATACCCAGCTATGGGATTTTACTGCTGGAGTTACACTGTACATGATCCTCTGCATTAAACATTTACATGAGAGGTCCCCCAAGTCCAAGTTTTAGTGTTTCAGTTACTGGGGTTGCATAAATACTTTAAACTAAACCAGCTGATGGCTGTCATAGCTGCTTTGCCCACTAAGAAACCGTTCGAAAGGCTCAGAGAGCACTTATCCCTCCCCGAGACCACTCATTTTCAAAAGCATTTGTATCCAAATATGATCCCAGAGAAGGGACCATGTCCCTTTGCCACCCCCATGGCTGAGCTAGCTGCTCGGGGGAGGAATCAAACGCCACTACGCACCACGACAGGCAGAGAAAAACACCGGTTTGGGCGGCAGAGTTTGCCATATTCCTTCTCACCCCTCTTGACCACATCAAGGATCTGCTCATCCTGCATGTCACATCCACAGCCATACATATGGCAGGAGCAGGCTGGAGATGGGCAATATATGTGTGTGACTAAATGACAGATAAAGCAAATAAACTGCAGCAAAGCCCCAGACAACACCATTAACTTTGTACAGCAATAACTTCTTGTACCTGTGTGTACTTAAACATCCACGTATGTATTTATACACATTAATACCAATCTGAGTACTGCATGTGTTTGATTTGCTTTAATTGCGACATCCATTTATATAACCATTTATATAACTTATTTTTATATCTGAGGTAATTTATCACTGTAATTTGCATGAGCATGCTCAGATCTCACTGAAAATACTGATCAATGGTTGGTTCTCATTTTCAGTCACAGTACCATTTTCATGTATTCTTTATAAATACATATAAATATATAAACACAAGGAAATCCTGATAGTACCCTGACATTACCTTTTCATCCTCTATTTTGCATGGCAAACACTCTGAACCAACTGTAACACTCACAGGGGAAGTTTCAAAATGAGCTGACAGCATAACGAGGAAGGAAGAAGACACAGGAATGATTTTCATAGTCATATTTACAAAAAACTTACTATATTAAACCAAACAACCATACAATTAAAGAATGATAAATTAACAGAACCTCCAAACCATTCTTCACTGTTCCTGTTGTTGAGCTGCATAACCTGCTCTTGTATCTTTATTTCATTTCAGCACTTCAAATACACGTTCAAAAGATTAATATCAAATTTCAAATGACCTAATTACAGCTTTATCACATTTTATTCCTATTTCAAGATGCAAATTGGCTTTATACATCTCCATGTACATCCATGCTATGCTCTGCATGTTCCTCCCATGCCATTCTCCAGCTGGCTCACCTCCACAATAACTGTCCAGGTGACAGTACAGGGTCCCCCTGCCTATGGAGTGCTCAGCACTGTCCCATTCTTGGACATCTGGTGCTATGGTGGAGATGGTCCATCCAGAATGACGGATAACATCCTTGATAGAGGGAAACAATAAAAACCTGCATGTTTGGAAAGAAAACCATGGTAGCAATAGGCATAAACCACATGGGTGTCCTCAGATCAGGCATTCAGACTAAGCACTGGGCTGGTATGAAACGAAGTGGTGTCCTTTGTGTCCTTTGTGTCCATGGACTTGTAAGGATTTGCTCCACCTGGTAATTCCACCCTGACTGGACACACTTTACCAGCTAATTGGTACCACCGGTCTCCCTCACACCCTTCAAAGGGATGAGTTTCACAAGTAGACTTGTAAAAGTTTCCCTTTTACAAGCTGATGCCACAAATGGATGATGATGATGATGGATCAGCTAGCATGGCTTTATCCCAGGGCCCTTTTTCTCCCTCTTGCCTCCACAGAACCTCTGTTTACTGAAGCAGGTCCCAATGCTCTGCTGCTGTGGACTGCATGTTTGGGGTTTATTGCTGCTCACCAGCAATTCTAGAGCACAAACCTACACACCAGATTAACAGCTGCCATAGTAGGTTGTTCCTTACAGCTTTCACAACAGCATCTTATCCAAAGCCTTGCAATACCTTCCAGCTCATCCAGTGACACAGCAGTGCAAACTCTTGGAGAGGTCATAAGCCATTCCTAGAAAATGAATTCACTCTAAATTAGCATTATGTTTTATAAAACCATTCTTTTACAGCCCCTTCTGGGATGATGCTAGAGCCTGGCTCAGTGAACACACAGCATCACTCTCATGACATGGAGGTAAAGTGAGTCTTACTCCTGTGAGAAACACAGCATGACTGTGGACAGAGCCGCAGCACTGGAAATGTCCATTTCCCAAGCAGGGAAGAGAGGTTCATGCCCATTCTAATCTAGGGAGACATGGTGGGATTTACAGAACTGTTCAGGGTACAGTGATCTGGGCAAGAGCCAGAAGGAATGCCAGAAGGCATTCCAGAAGGAATCACTGGCCTCGTAGCTGCTGACACAGCTAGCAGAGCAATTCCAAACACTTCTAAGAGTCACACGTGTTGTGTACGGCTGAAGTCTGAACAACATCCCAGCACAGCACAGCAGCATCCCATAAGGTACATCTGCCTAAACTGACATGTGAACTAAAGCAAAGAACAGCAGGAAGCAGATAAGAGTCTTCAAGGTTCTGGACACCTGACACTCAAACCTCCTCTTAACACCCAGAAAGAAGAGTTTGTAAGCTCAGTATCAGAATTGGATGTAACTGGACATTTTAAATGGAACCAAGCTCCAAGTTTCTTCTCTGGGAAACACGTGGCATCCTGCCTTGAATAGAAAGCATGGCCCCAGGCAGCACCAGCCCTGCCCAGCAGCCAAGACCAAAGTTCCCAGTGCCAGAAGCCAAAAGCACTTCCCTGCTTACACCTTTAGCATTTCCCTGTTTAGAAATGCAGCAACAAATCCCACACACTTTAATCCAGTTGAAGAGGACAAACAAAAGAGAATCTCAGTGAACCTCAAAGTACTCTTGAAAAAGGATTTCCTACACCTGAATCCCCAGAAGGACAGTTTACTCCTATAGTCCCGTTCTGGCAAACTAGGTCCATTCAAGATGAGGCTTTGCTTCTCCCTCCTTATCAAAGCTTTTATGTGGGTTTCTGTCATTTACAAGCACAACACATTTAAAAGTTTAAAAACTTAATTTGAAACCAAATGTCAGCAGTAACAAAGTAACTTGACTAAAACTGATTTCCTTAAATTTCAGATGATGTCATTACTGGTGAATAATAATGCAGACAGGAATTTGTTGCCAACAGGAAACACTGCAGTATGGAATGGAATAGAATGGAGTGGAATGGAATGGAACGGAATGGAGTAGAATAGAATAGAATAGAATAGAACAGAATCTTCCAAGTTGGAAGGGACCAACAAGGATCACCCACTCCAGCTCCTGGCCTTGCACAGACACCCCAACAATCCCACCCTGTGCATCCCTGAGAGCATTGTCCAAACGCCCCTGGAGCTCTGGCAGCCTTGGGGCTGTGCCCATTCCTTGGGAAGCCTCGGCAGTGCCCCAGCACCCTCTGGGGAAGAACCTTTTCCTGATATGTCACAGTCTCACGCAATTTTGAGTCTATTTTTGAGTTCCTCCTAATGTGTTAGAAATGCCTAATTTCACTTTTTGCAACTAGTTTGAGCCAAACTGACAGGGAAATCCCAAAAAATTTCATAATAACCCATGATTTCAAATTGCAGGGGAGCAGTAACAGATTGACATAAAATACCGAGAGACATCCAGTGCCATTAGTAGTGAGTAAGCAGTGGAGATTGTACATTGTTACAGTGTGGTGTCACGCTGACATAAAGTGCTCTGTGCTTCAGCTGATTCAGACATCTGCACATCAACCCACCCTGGCAGGAGGTTGGAACAAGATGAGGTTTAAGGTCCCTTCCAACCCAAATGATTCTGGGATTCTCTTGGAAGTCACAAATTTCCTCTTTTCCTCCAGATACTTTTCTTGCCTTTTTACGAATATGACATAAAGTGTTAATATCGTTTCCCTGTTTGTGACTTACTGACACAAAACCAGAGCCTCACCTGACTGAATCCTTCCAGCCCATGCAGGTTGTGCTCCATAAGGTACTCTATCCTTACTTAAAAAATTATTATGACATTTTCTGTGACATTTCTGTCCCCTTGAAGCCCTGCGGCATGAGCAGGACCTGAAATGCCAGTGGGCCTGTGGCACTGAGCCTCCCCATCAGCATGGTTTGCAGGTAAAGTGATCAGTTCTGCTCTGAGAGGGAATTCAGAGCTCCAAGGATGCAAAGAAACACAACATTCAGAAAGAACAATGAAAAGGCAACAGCAGCCGGCAGGTTCAGACTGTGACCATAGGCAGCCAGACAGACTCTGCTCCCACTCACTGCAAGATTCTGGTTAAGTGCTCTTCAGAAACACCTCCTTGACACACGTTTTCCTTCCTCAAACCACTTGCCAACTCTCACACCACAAAAAAGCAGAAAAACTTATTCTGAAGAGCATTTGTAGCAAGTGCTTTGTATCTGAAAAACTTCCTTGCACCAAAGCATAAAACAGCAGTTCTGCTTGTTCTAAATACAAAGCCCCAAGCAACCAAAAACCCCAACTAAACAACAAAACCTGCCCACCCTACCTGCAGAAAGTCTCCTGGGGAAAAGCTTAGGTTTGTGAACTTAAAAACATGAAGGCTTGGCCCATCATTGAACACTACAGGCAACAGCAGTTCTGATTGCAACCAACACATTGAATAGATAATTTCCTACTGCCCCTTGCTTTGGAAGCATCAGGGAACACCCCCAGCTCCAGCTCATTCCAGCCCTTTGGGTATTTTTCAAATAGGATTGTAATTGAATTTCAGCAACTATTTCAGTTCAGCTTTTTTTAAATGGAAAAATTTAGCAGTTTGGTAAAAAGGGACATAAACTGTATATGGGAATTAAGTAGCTGGTGAGCTGGCAAGCAGCCTGGTAGGTACCTGACAGCTGGGTTACACATGGAGAGTAACAGCTTTATCCCTCTCTGTGGACTGTGTGCTCTGCCACGCTCCCCTCTGCCATCTGTAAGGGCTGGTGCTCACCTGTGAGCAGGGGCTGTCCCGTGCAGTGCCCATAGTGGGTCCTGGCCATAGCATCCCATCCCCTTGACCACCCCCGGGCACCTCCAGTGCAGCACACAGCCCAGTGCTTGGGCCCTCCTTTACTGTGGGCAGCCAACACCAGTAAAGGGCAGCCCCAGACTGTCACTGGGAGCACAGCACTCTGCCCAGTAATACACTCGGTGCAGGACTGCATTTCACACCATCTCTCTGGTGGTATCACTCACAGCACCCATTTCCTCACCTGCTCCCCTCTTCATAGAGTCTGCAAACATCAGAAGTAAATCTGAAACATGAACACCCACTTTTCAGTAACACCCACAGCACCCAACAAGGGCAGTGGGCTGCGTCCAGCCTGGAAAGCAAAGAAATATAACCACATTCCCTGTGAACTAGTCAGGGGAGCAGTGAATGTGCAGGAGGAGCACACAGCTGATCACATCCAAGCCTTGGAGTTACCCGAGATGTAAAATCAGGTAACTTTTGCTGAGAAAAAATGAAACCTAGAATGGAATCCCACAAAACTCCAGAAGTGCAAGCACGTGGCACAAACTGCACTTCCAGAAACCACAACATGTACACAGATCTATTGATTCCAATAGCAAATATAATGAAAGCTAAGTATTGTGACACACACTCACAAAACCCACCCTGTATTGTCACTCCTCTGCCCTGCCAGGCTCTCAAGGTGCACAGTGCATTCGAGACACACATTCAGCCTTAAAGAAAGCATTTTTTAAAGATTCCAAGCAGCAGAGGCTGAGTCCATGCACTGAGAGGGTGGTCTCACAGTTCTATGGAACAGAAACTGCCCAGGCTGTTGCTGCATACCTGCCTGTTGGGACCTGGCACAAGGGGAGCCAAGACAACACCTGTGACAGCAAAGTCCAATTCAGAGGCTGAGATTCTGGGATTCTACTTAGGCAGCTCCAGCAGACTGCCAGCCATCAGGATGGGAAACTCAGCAAGCACAGACCATGACTCTGCTACCAGCCATTCTAGTCCTCTTCTGACTCACCCTTCCAGAACATCTCCATTCCCCTTCCTCTTCCAGAGATAAACTGTTCATTTTCTTCATTATGTTGCACATTGTATCTAAATATTAATGTATTCAAGTTAATGTGCACATATAAGAGAGAGTTAAGTCAAACTCAACCAAAGAGAAGTTAATGGATTTGCCAAAAGCTTGGGAGGAATGGAGGGGCAAAGCCAGCAATAGAACCTTGTCATCCCATCTCCCTGTCCTCTGCATGAACCTCTGTGTTTAACTGGTATGTCTGAAAATACAGAATCCCAGAATGCTTCGGATTGGCAGGAATCTTAAAGCACATCTTGCTCCACCCCCTGCCATGAGCAGAGACAGCTTCCACTATCCCAGGGTGTTCCAAGCCCAATCCAGCCTGGCCTTGGACACTTCCAGGGATCCAGGGGCAGCCACAGCTCTCTGGGCACCCTGTGCCAGGGCCTCCCCACCCTCACAGGGAAAAATTTCTTCCCCATATCCCATCCACCCCTGCCCTCTTGCAGTTTAAAGCCATAGCCCCTTGTCCTGTCACTCCAGGCCCTTGTCAAAATCTCTCTCCAAATTTCTTGGAGCCTCTTCAGTATAATTAAATACAAATATCATGTATTTAACACAGAGTTCTGACTTTAATAATTTACACAGCAGCTTTATATCCAGAGAGTCTTTTGTCTCCACAGTTCTACAAACCACACAGGGATCATGGCATCATGCTGATGTCTCCAATCTGAGCACCATCCACGCTGCAGCCGCAGACAGAAAGGCTGAAGGACCAAGGAAAGCTGAAAGAAACATGTAATAGTCCCTTGAAATAATTTTTTAGACTATTACATTGTATTATTACAAAGTTCAGCCTGGTGGAATCACAACACACTGAGGTGGCCACACCAACCTCCTGCTGAGGGATCCTTGCCCCACAGTGCAGTTCCTTCCAGCACACCATCGGGAACACTTCCACACTCACCCCAAGGCAGCTGCATATTATATACTGAACCCTCATTCCCAGTTTTACCAATGCAGCCTCTCACCCCAGCACTGCTCACCCTCCATTGCTTCACCCTCATGATCCCAGCTCCAGGTGCTGTGGAAGGAAATGGAGTGTTTCGATGGATGCAGCAATGTCCTTAGAAATCAAGGATTGCTGGAAGATGTGGGAGTAAAACTGCAGGGGACTATGAGCAGTATCACAGGGTGAAACGCAGCTGTGGGTGAAAAACTGTTACTATTTCTGATACTGCTGGTAAATCACAGACTGGAGGAGACAGTCAGTGCCAAGGCATGGTATGTCAGGACACTTTGCTCAGAATGGACGGAGAGGGCTCTCAAGGAGTTGGATACATTATTTTCCCTTATTCTTTGGACACAGAGTAGCACAGGACTGCTACAAACTGAGCAAGTGCTCCAGAGACATCCCAGCATAGCGCCCCTGGGCTCTACAGGGCTCCACAGGGCCATTCTCCCACAGCGCTGTTAATCCCTGATGGCTTTTCCAGTTTTATCATCAAGTTTTACCGTCTTTTCAACATCACACTAGACTGACCAGAGAACCAGAATAATTCTCCCCGAACACCTCCTGTAAAAGGCAGACAGCTGAGGTTGGCTTTGGTGTGGTGATTCCTACTCAGCCCCAGTGAGGAATACCAGGCACTCCTGCAGGACTGACGATGGATTCCTACAGCCAACAGCTCCTAGGAACAACAGCTTTGCTACACCACAGACTGTGACTAAATCCAACACATGCCCACACCATCAAGTGATTTCACTTCTCTTAAATACTCACACTTTGACTTATCAGTGGTAGTTCAGCAGACTGGAGAGGTTTTTTCTTGCTTCAACTCAGAACATGACTGAGGCCTTCTGCCGTTATTCATGAGCCAATTCCAAAGGTAGAAAACCAATTACAAAACCAGACTCCTTAAAAAGCAACTAGTAAAGCCATATCTGGCTCCTTTACAAGTTTTAATGAAGATAACCAACATTCGTCTGATAAGTTACTGCAAATATAAACAAAGCAAAAGGAAAATTTGAATGTGGAGTTGAAGAGATGTGAAAAATATTCACTGGAACATGGTCAAAAGTTGAAAGGTCTCTGTACGGAACTAGAAAATTAAGAGTATGTTTTGGACTGTAGAAGAAATGGTCAACTGTTTCAGCCAAACCCAGATGAACAATTTTATCATCTCGCAATTAGAGATTACTTGAGCACAGGAACATCAAAACATTGATACAAACACCTCTGAAAAAGAGGCTCTTCACTAATGCAGTAATACAGCTCTTGGAAACTGAAAATAAACAAACTTGGATTGGAAATACACATTATTTTTTTCAATAACAAACCAATAAACCAGTAGGACAAGTAATTCGTGGATTTTTTTACTTTCCCTCAAGACCAGCTGTGCTTTCATTTGGCCAATGCATTTGCCTTGATGCAAAGGAGTTGGTGGATAAGAGTTACGAATACTGTCAAGAACCACTTTGGCATTAAAAACTGAATTAATAGGATCTTCTCAGAACACACCCAAATGTTTTAAGACCTCCTCAGCCATCTCAACAGGAGCAAACCCACCCCTTTAGAACAAGTCCCATGTTCACTTGTAAGGAAATGGCATCCTCACCTTTTCCATCCCTCTTTA
The DNA here is from genome assembly GCA_024500445.1 of Entomyzon cyanotis. NCBI lineage: Eukaryota > Metazoa > Chordata > Aves > Passeriformes > Meliphagidae > Entomyzon > Entomyzon cyanotis. The sequence goes on along the minus strand of JAKEPQ010000998.1, from coordinate 700,788 downwards.
ACATGCTCTACCCACCTTCATGCCTTTCAGTGGCAAAGTTTCACTAAGAGGCAAAACCAGAACAGTAATTAGTCAAGTTTTTGGAATGATTAATCCCTTCTCAGTAACCAACCGTAGAGTAGCAGCTGGAGTGTTTCATACACAGGGAGCAGGGATGAGAGAGCAGAGACTGACGAGAGGCAGCACCTGGACTCCTCTCACTCCTGAATGCCCAGTGGGTGAGCAGCCTCAGGCACTTCGGCTCTCTGGGGGTCTTGTGGCTTCTCATGGCACTTCTGTGACTTGGATTTCTGAAGTGACCCTGGAAAAAAAGACTTAGCAGCCCTAAAAGTTTACCATTCTTTGCTCAATGACTCTTCATCCAGGTATCCAGTAGGACTCCTCCCCTTGACAGGTTTCTTTAACTCCCCGAGAAATACTTCTGGGATCTGAAGGCGTTCATATGCTGCTCATATGCTGTCCCCATGGCCTGTAAGGAGCTAAGGGTTCCAGTGCTCCTGCTCCTGGCCAATAAACTGCTTGTTTTAGCTGAATAAACTACGAGTACACTAGATACACTCCAGCTTTACATTCCTTAACAACTGCTGCAATTGTATTTAAAGGTATTTAGTGATCACGAATGGAGAGGAAATCCCAAATGGATAGTATGGTGATCCAGGAGACACTCCCTATTAAGACACAGGCCAAGCAGCAACACCAGTCCATGCCCTTTCGCTTCCCCCACCTGCTTTGCTGAGAGCACCCAGAGGCTTTGCTGAGAGCTCAATAAAGGGATCAAATAACAGTTACAGCCTGGTTATGGGGACTGTGCTCCTGAACAATGATCCTTAGCTGTTCTGTGTGCTGCCGACACAAGGGACATAGCATATATGGCACAGGAACAGCATTCCAGCCAATTTTCACATTTCCATTCTCTTCCATTGAGATGTTAACAGCAAAAATGGAGGTTTAACAAAAAATCACAGCTACTGATTTTTAGCAGATATATTTCATTTTTTTTTCACTTGTTACATCCTTCCAGCCTCCGAGATGAGGCGAAATGCTGTTTCTGAGAGTAAATGTACCATATTTTTTGCTAAAAGAGGAAAGAACAATGAAATCCATGAGCAATTCTATAAAAACAATAAGGCAGCTTTTATGTAGCTCCAGATTACTCAGTTAACAATTGCAAACAGGAAATTTAAAAATATCTTTGTTTCTGCAATTCTGGTTTATTTTTTCCTGTCAAAATATACTATTGCTTAACTTTCTGCTTGTCTCGACTACTTGCTAAAACTAATGGATGAAACACTAAAAATTGCTGATAACCCAGTAGAAGCCTACACTGGTTAGCTGGGAAACTAAACACATTACACACCCAGTGAAACTCAGTGTTGCTGCTCCTGCTCTGACTGTAAGTACAGGATTAAGCCCTGGCCTCACCTGGAGAAGCGGCACCCATCAGTTCTTAGGGTTGTGCCTGGGAGGAAAAGAAGATGGAAACTCCTTCATGGGTTGCTGGCTAGGAACCCTGCACATGCTGCCAGCCTCTTCCAACAGCTCTTCCAAAGGTCCAGGAGAGTGCAACAAGGAGGGATTTGCACTCTTCAAGACTGGGAGAAAATAATCATCCCTGGCACCCTGGGTGCCTCAGGCTGGGGTCCCAGTGCTGCAGAGCATGAAGCAACAGAACAAAGCAGGAGATCACGGAATCATTGAATCATCTGGGTTGGAAAAGACCCTTAAAATCATAAAGTCCAGCCATTCCCCCAGAACTGCCAAGTGTACCACTAACCAATGTCCCCAGTCTATGCCTCTCTTAAATCCATCCATGGCTGGTGACTCCACCACTGCCCCAGACAGTCTGTGCCAGGGATGACAACCCTTCTGGTGAAGAAATTTTCCCCAATATCCAATCTAAACCTCCCCTGGCACAACTTGAAGCCATTTGCCTCCAGATGTTGCAGCCTGATCACATCATGCTACCAGAGACCATGGCCCCCAGGACCCCCCTGTCCCTCACAGAGTGCCCTTCTGAGGGGGTGGAGCTGCTTGGTTGTCACATGGAGTGGGGGACAAACACTCTAGGAAAAAGCCAATATGAGAGACCTGGTGAGATTTGCCAAACACCTTGTTATTGCCATTATATTGTATACAGGAGGTATTTGGATGCAACAAACAGCCAGGTAATATCCAAAAATAGCCAAGCATAAAGTCCTAAAATAGACTGGGCACAGGCTCATTTATTTTTCAGATAAAACTCTGGAAAGGAATTACTATTCATATCAGTCAGCTAGTGTAAGATTTGCTAAGGCACACCCACGTTACAGTGTTATCAGCCACTGCTAAGGTGTATAATATGGTCAGTATGAAAAACCCATGTGATTCCAAAGCATTACCTCACCTGTATCACAAACAAGCCTCCAGCACTGCACCAGAGCACCTTTATAAGATACCTTTAACGTCACAAACCATTTAATAAAATATTTTGAGAACAGTAAACCTACAGGCTGCCATACAAGAGACAGCTGTCCCCATATAGGGGATGGCTATCCAGGCAAGGAAAACACATTCAGTTTTTGGTATATGTATTCTACACTACTACTACAAAATTTGTATTGGTCAGAAAGGAGAAAATATATTAAGGTAATATTAAAGATGGTGGGCTAAGAGTTTTAGAAAGCCTTATAGTGACTGTATAACACTTTTTCTTTTCACCAGTATCTTCCCATATGTAGTTACACTGCTTTGATAATTTTTGTCAAGATATCTTTATCCGTGTCCTTCATTATGGAGCTATTCAGCACTAAGGAAAACATTCCCCTTTATTTGCAGAACTCATTTCTTTGTTGTGACATTGCTGGTAAGGCTGCCATCCCACTAGTGCTGAACTCAACAGGTACCCAGATGCCCACAGGACTGCTCACAAGACAGTGCAGCTATAGAGTTGGGCTGCTGGAGAGCACTCCCTAATCCATCATATTTTTCTTTTTTATTAAATTAAACATGAATTGTGATTATTATTACTAATATTTTATCCTTTCAGAGGTAAAGTCTGGGTAAAACCCTCTAGAACGAGAAGAATCTTTATATACAAGAATCTTCTGTGATGTACACTGGTCCTCAGGTACCAGCAGGCCAGACAATGTTCATGAAGGCCAGCCCTTTCCACACTACTGTCCACTCTTGGTATTACTAAGGCTTGGATTTTCTAAAGCATCCTTTCATTAGGGGAATACTGCCATGATTTCTGAGCTGACACACCAAAATCTCAATGTCCAGGCCAGCTAAGCTCTCATGGTACCTAAATTCCTCTCTGCATAAACTGGAGTCATCAGTTCTTCTCAGAACTAGACTGTGTGTCTCAGTTAAATACTTTCTCAAACTGAAACCTCTGGGCCTTCTAACAATCAATATTAAATCTAAGAAACTCAGGCACTGCAAGCCTAAAGATGTCTAATGCTGGTGCTCAGTCCTACAGCAAAGGCCAGATTGAAGGAGAAGCATCTGTTCTTCACAGACAGCTCTGTAGGCCAAGGTGTTGCACTGAAACCCATCCACTACCTGGGCAGTGATCCAGAAGAGGAGAGAAGACTCAGAAATGGGAAGCTTATAGACTCCTCGCATGATGGCGCCTCTTCTATTCTTCAGCAATGGAGTGCTGTGCCAAGTACTGCTCCTGGGAATGACAGCATTACAATACCACCAGGGAAAAGTTGAGGGTGAACACCAGTTTCCAGGCAAACTTGGTTTTTTAACTAAGAACACAACCCTCTTAATTTACACCAAACACAGATTTTTGACCTCTCAGTGTATTTTCTCTGCAAGATAAAACCACAGATAAATTCAAGGCCAGGTTGAACAGGGCTTGGAGCAACCTGGGATAGTGGAAGGTATCCCTGCCCATGGCAGGGGTTGGAATGAAATGAGCCCTAAGATCCATTCCAGCTCCAACCATTCTGTGATTCTATGACCCTATGGTTCTATGATAAAGCTTCGTATTTGGAAATCCGCTGCACAAATTTAGGCTCTACTTTTTTTAACAAATACTTGCAAAGTATTTCTGCAGCTGCAATTGATACTGCAATGACCGAGACACTCTCTGAGGTCAGCTGAAAGCTTTAATGGCATGCTAAAACTCTGACTTGTTTTTCATGTTGAACCTCAGGCTCTTCCTCAGAGAGCAAATGGATAGGAAATGGTAAGACAAGAAGTTTATTCAGCCATGCCAAAGGACTAAGAACACAGCACTGAGAACATAGCAACACACAAAACCAACTCACTGTTTCACTCAGCCAGACTTAAGGTGCTCTGGAAGGTGGTATGAGTCATTACTGTGGGATGACACAGTTGTAGTACAGAATCTCAGAATAGTTTGGGGTGGACAGGACCTTAAAGAGTATCTGGTTCCAATGCTCTGCCAGCATGGGACCAGATGGGACACTTTCCACTAGACTAGGCTTCTCCAAGCCCCACCCTTGAACCCTTTCAGTGATGGGGCAATTACAAGGTAACAAACCCCACATCAGCACAGGGACAAGTGCGCCACATGTTCCTACATGAATTCAGCCTTGGACATTTAAAAATAATTTAATAAGAGATATAAAATGCATCTGAAATGAAAAAAAATTCTGAAGTTCTCTGAACAGCTTCCAACAGAATAAGTAATGCTGTGGTACTGAAAGGAAGGTCAAAGTGAGAGCAATTTAAGGCTAGAAACAAAAGGTTTTAAACAGTTTTTAGTTCAAATCTTCTTCACAGTCCATACTGACAGCTCATATTTTTAACACAAAAGTAGGTGTTTTGCTTTGTTGGGTTGTTTTCCTTCTAAACCAAACAATGCCAACTAAAGTGTCCATGTGGATACTTTATCCAGAACAACTACCATGCTTTATGGGCTCTGCAAAGTATTTTCTTTTTGCTGGGACAGAGGACAAGGGAAAGTATTCCAGTATAGGCATTAGCATGGCTCATTCATGATACCTGCTGGGGTCAGTCTTCCAGAAAAACTGAAGCTGTCATGTTGACTAACTCTTCAGGAAAAATTGAAATAATCTGAGATTTTTAGTTGTTTGAAAAATTTGTACACCTTGGTCCTACCTGAACTCGGCACACAAAAGGAAATCATTCTGTGCATGGCACAATTAACCCCAAGGATTCCTTCTGCTGTGGTAACACGAAAGAAAATAGCACTGTAGTTTCAGGATTATCCTCATCTTCAAATTTTACCCAAATTTCCAAATTTGCCCACAGCTAGTGACAAGCCTGGGTTAAAGAGCAAAACTAGATGCTGCCATGTAAAACCAGACCTGTTTTTGAAAGGGACAATGCTGAATGCTCCATTATGAGCATAAAATCTGCCCACACACAGGTTTTAGCTTTGCAGTGTAACAGACAAGTGCTTTTCTTAACCCTGCTGTGTTCACTCTGTGTGTCGAGGCATCCTGAGTAACTCCCATCATCATTCCACGCTACTCTGGTAACTGCATGAGCTGCTTTTAGTTACTAAACCTTTTACTAAGTTATTGACCACTGCTAGGCCTGGAGCAAGAAGGTTCAAAGTTTAAATATACACAGGGTAATAAAATCAATGCAAAACCACTTGTTCTTTCATTTAGTGAGCATGATCCCACCCTACAGCACCACGTGTGTGCTATAAGAACAGGTAACAAAATACTGCAGAGAAAATGAATAATTTACCTCCCCTCACCTACAGCTGTAACAAGTAACCCCATACAGATTTCTAGTAGAACAAACTCATACAAAGCGTCTTGCCTTGTCTTGGATATGAGGTTCTGTAATATTTCCATTGTAGATGAGACACTCAGAGACCCGTCATTGTGTACGACCTTTTCCAGCCCTCAGCAACTTGTCAGCAAGCCCATCCCTGCTCCCAGGAAGGAGGAACGGCAGGTGTCCCTGAGGAGCAGCTCCTACACCACGGCACAGCGTCACTGGGCACGGAGAGCCAGCGGCATCACCCCCAGGCTGAGGAGAAGCCACACCATGCAACTGAACCACTTTGTCCCACATCACCTGCACCTGAGCGGCACATGGCTGACCCAGGGACCCTGTCCCACAGCCTGTGGCACAGCTGGCACCGATCTTTCCATCTAGCCAGGCCTACCCTTGAGGCAGCAGAGTGACCCATGGCACCTGCTGAGTTTCAGCTTCTTCACACATTAAGACCACTCCCTCTTCTTCTTCCTCTCCTGGTCTTCTCCAAAGAGCCACCTCCCACATCAACCTGTCCCCACACCCTGGCTGTCACTGTTGCCTGCAGACCTGGTGCTCGCTAACAGGCAGAACACCAGAACTCCTCCTTGGGATGGGACCCAGCACAGGCAATGGAGGAGCCAGGAAACCACAGAGTGCCACGGGTGGCTGTTCAGGGCAGAGCACTGAGACAGCTGAGGTGGGGAGGATTTCATTAGCCTGAACAGCCACATCAAAGAACACAGGACCTGCACATAAAGAGGAGTCAAACAGCCCCATGCCCACTTTGGCATTATTGTCCTTTGCCTCTAGAATCACCACCATCCTTTCCAGACAGCTGGAAGTTGCTCGTCTGGAGCAGCTCAGGCAAACAGAGAGAACAGAAATTATCAAACCTCAGTCTCACAAGGAGTCACAGTGTTCTGTGAACACACCAACAGCTCCATGGCTCAGCACACTTCAACAGTGTCCAAGGGTCTTCAACAGCGTCCAAGGGTCTCCAAAGCTGGAGTCATAACAGATGGGCACAAAAGCTTTCAAAGGAAGGCACAGTGCTAACTTTGAAAGTTCTTTGCTCCTTCTTCCTACGGATCAGCAACACCACCTGGGCCAGGCTGCCACAGGCTACTGACCCACAAACCAACACAGACACCTAATCTTGGTCAGAAGAAATCTGTCAGATGTACATATCAATTCAGTCAGTGCATACAGCCTAATGCCACAATGATGGCAGTGCCCAGGTCAGCACTGGGACTGCTCTGAGCTGCTGCCCACCCTGTCACGCAGGAGCTTGGAGCCAGCAGAGAGGACCGCCCTGATCTTCTCAGGATTAAGTAATGGTTTCTGCAGAAAGATCTAACACTGCTTCATAAGAGAAAACCTCCCTGAAAAAGATAATAAAGACCATTGGTGATACCTAAAAACTCTGGAGAAGCCCAAATCCATCCCTCTGGCGCATATATAGGGAAGCAGCAATTCCCAAACTTTAGCCAGCATCCTGCCAGCAAACTGCCAAGTACCCAACAGTGGTCTGGACGGTGTTTGTCCCACAAGTGGCAAGGGCTCCATTGTCCTGTCTCCAACTTCTAAACCACATTATGTAAGTGTAACATACTTTTGATACTTTTAAAATACCAATTTGCCATCAGAATGGCTGAAGTTGCCAAAAGATGTTGCCCAGCCTCAGATGTAAGGGAGACTGTGACTGCTGCAGGGATAAACCCATGAAAAACATTTCTTTTAAATATCTGGGAACTCCTGTCAGAAGTGAAACATGAGAACACCTCATCTGCTTCTACAAAACCAAACCAGAAATAACATCTTTTTTTTCTGAAATGCACACCATACATCATATAAAAAAGAAACAGAAGTATGATTAAAACACTGGGCAAGCCTCCTGAACACTGCACAGCTTGGTACATTGGTTCATTTTTGGTTGCCGCACCTACGTAACATTGTATTTTTGGTTGCAGTACTAGAAACCTTGAACTTTTTTGTTGCAGTTCCATACAAACATTAACATGAGTGCTTTGAGTGTCCAGGAGAGACACTATTTTAACCAGCTAAATCCTGATTTTTTTTTTTTTTACTATTTATTTTCTTGTATATTGCCAAGAAAAGCAAACAGCACCATAGATAAGCTGTTTGCTACTAAATACTCCATGAACTTCTCTGATACAATTATCTCAGGGTTTGACACTGAGAGAAGTGAACTCCTCCTCAGTTTTCTTTCTTTAAAATCAATCTCTGGGCACTACCATAAGCTAAGGAAAAAGGGTACAACCCCCCCCCCACAGCAGTGCTACAAATCAATTACGTCCCTTATGCCACAAAATGAAACACCTTCCCTCAAGCTATTAACCCTGAGCTGCCGACAAAATGATCATTTGCTTGATCAGGTGCAACAATCTCTTTTCATCAATTTCAATCAAAATTCACCATCCTGTGCAGGCAGCTTAATTCTTTTTGCTGTTTACCTTTTCAGGAATCCACTCTGTCATTACTTTGTCTGAAAATCTTAATTCTTTCACGTTCTTAAACTTTCTAAGTTTCAAGTACACATGCTTGAGGCTTCTCTCCAGCCTCACCTCCCCATCTGTGCCCAAGTTCTCACTGACACAGGCCAGCGCAAGTCCTTCGAGCCTCCTGTCCCGCACCACAGGAGCAGAGCATCCCTTCCACCAGCACTGGCACTAGCACTGGCTATTTCTGTATTTCCCTTCCTGATTCTATACAGCTTTTAAAATAAATGGCAGAATATCATTCCTAATGCCACGGAAAAGTGTCTTGAACAGTTTGAGCTGCGCACGGAAGATCCGCGGATGCCCCAGAGCCCGCTCAGGCATCCGTGAGCCGCACCAGGCAGTGCCTCTCGCCTCCGCCTCCTCTGCCAGCTGTTTGGAGACGCTGCTGGGCGCTGGTTCCGATGAAAGAGCGATAGCCCAACCTGACCGGACCCCTGTCGTAAAAAGCGCTCATCCAGGTGATTTACCTGATTTTAATTGCACTTTTTACACTTCAATCACTCCTGGGGAATTGCTGAGATGCTGCTGACGCTCCATCCTCCTCCTCCGTCACAGCCGAAGGGATCGAGGGGTCCTGCCGGGGGGCTACTCCCACGTGTACCCCCGTCCGCCCGGTGACCCCCTCCCCCGGCACCGGCTGCCCGGGCGGTGCGGTGGCTGTTGAGGCTTTCGGTCCCCAGTCGCCGCCCTCGCCCCCATCACACCAGGCGCCACCGAAGTTCCGCCGCCCGCCCCGACTCCGCCGCGGCCGCCCATTGTCTGCGCGCCGGGAGGCGCTTTGGAGAGAAACGAGCCGAAAAGCCGAGTTCTCCGCCCCGCCCGGCCTCCGCCGCCGCTCCCCTGCGCGCGGCCCCGCCACGGCAGGCCCCGGCTTCGGGCAGGGCCGGGCGGGGGTCGCGGGGGTCCCCGGGGGGGGGGGCGCTGCCCGGCGGTGCCGCGGGGCGGGCGCTGCGCCAGCGAGGGCTCCCCCGCCCGGCCCCCCGCCGCCCCGCCCGGCCCCGGCGCCGAGGGGCTGCCAAGGCGGGCGCTCCCCTCAGACCCCGGCCCTCCTCGGCCATGGCCGCCCTGTCACAGGGGAACACCCCGCTGCCCCGCTCGGCCGCCGCGGGGAGCCGGGGCCGGGGTGCTCGAGCCCTCCCCAGGCAGGAGGCCGAGGGGCCGGGGCCGAGCTCACTGACAGCGCGGCCGAGCCCCGCCAGCCGCCGCCGCGGCCCCGCGCTCCCCCGCCCCGGGCCCATCTCCGGGAGGGACGCGGCGCGGAGCCGCGGGCGGGCGGCGCGGAGCGGCCCCATCCCCTCCCCGGGCGCGCACAATGGCCCCCGCCACCCCGGGGCTCCGGTGTCACCGCGGGGGGAGCAGCTTTGTGTGGGGAATCCAGCCCAAAATCCACAAAACACACAGAACCGGCGCGCGGGGAGCGCGGGAGCGGCGCCGGGCAGCGCGGCTCCTCCTTCCCCGCTCCGGGAAGGCCTGCGGGAGAGAGCGCGGCGGCGGGAGGACCGGGGGCGGCGGGGCCGGGGGCCGGGGTGCCGGGCGCAGTGTGTTACCTGCCGTGGAACCAGTCCTTGCAGGCGTCGCACTCGATCATGAAGCGGGTCACGTCGTAGGGCAGCCGGCAGATGCAATAGACGGGCACCGTCGCCATGTTCGCGCCGATCGCGCCGATCCGCTCCGCTCACGGCCGCCCGCCCGCCCGGCCGAGCGGAGCGGAGCGCGGCGGGGCCAAGGCGCCGAGGGGGGAGACACGGGGAGGAAAGGGGAGAGCGAAAAAACCGAAATAATACAAAATAATAAAAAACGCTTCAAAAAACGCGATAGTGGATTTAGGGCTCCTGAGGGGCGGGCGAGCGGTGCCGGAGGACAGGGAAGCGCTGCCCGGAGCCGGGGGCCATGGCCAGGTCCCGCCGCCCGCCGGCGCCGCGGGCCGGGGCTCTCTGTTGTTGTTGTTGTTGTTGTCCCTCCAGGATGGTGATTCCCGGTGTTCGGCGATCGCGGCGGTGCCCCCTGGTGACAGCCCGGCGCGGCCTCCCCGGCGGGCCCGGCCTTGCGTCAGCCCGGAGGGAGCGGGGCCGAGCGGGGCCGGGCCGGGCGGAGCGGAGCGCAGCGGAGCGGGGCTCCCCGGTCGGGGCCGGGGCGCGGCGGGGGCTCGGCGGAAAACGCGTGTTTTTGTTAACCCCCGCCTGCCGGGAGAGAGCTGCCCAGCCCGAGCGCCCCCGCCCGCCCCGCCGGGGGGGCCTGGGGGGCGGTGCGGGGGGACACCGCGCGGGGGGCGCTCGGGGGGCTGCGGGAACGGGGGAAAGCGCGGGGCGCCCGGGGGTGTGTGCGGCAGCGGGCAGAGCCCGCGCGGGGAGCGGGGCACTCGGGGTGCCCGCGGGAGCGGGAAGCTCCGGGCTGCCCCAAGGGCGAGGAAGCCCGGAGAAGTGGCCGCTAGTGCGATCCGCGGGAACAACGCCCGGCTGGGTGTGCGGCTGGGGGCAACCAGGTACACACCGGGGCCTGTTCACATCAAAAGAACCCAAAAGGATGAGCTTCTTTCTATTCAGTAACATGATCTTAGTGGCTGTTTAACCACCTGGGGGGGGTTTACTGGGGTTGGAATGAGATGGTCTTTAAGGCTGCCTCCAGCTCAAAGCACCCCGCGATTCTATGACTGTATGATTTCTGCTTTTAAAGTCACCACCTCTGCTCAGAGCAGCCCTTTCCCTGCTGTGACACCAAGGGGGTGGTAATAAACACCTTGTGCCCACCAAGAACCAGATCACAGCAGCATATGTGCTGTAAGGGGACACTGAGGCACTGACTGATTGTGTATCCCACCACTGCACATCCCCACAGACACCAACCTCCTCCCATGGCAGAGGAGAAAGAAGAACCATGGAGTCTGAGCCGAGGCTGAGGATGCAGAACCTTGCTGCCCTGCCACACCAAGGCTCTGACAGGGCTTAAACAAATGGACTGGGGGCTTTTGGGAGGACCTTTCTTCCCAGAGTGCTCAGTGGCCATTGGCACCTTTCCCTGGGGAGTGAGAGCTTCCTACAGAGTGCTTGCAAATGGCCTCCCAATTAAGGTGGGATTTTCATTCTATTACGATGGAGTCATCTTGAATCCACCACATTTGGTGGTGTGGCAGGGACTTTGTCTTTGAGCAAAAAACTAAAACTGACATTTCTCAGATTTTTTCATCCGTCTGCAAAAATCCTCAGAATTACCTGTGGAGCACAAGGGTAATTCAAGGGGCCAAAAAACTTCCGTTTCAAGTTCTTCTACGGAGGCAGTTGCTGTTGAACAGCTGAAGAGTGGCTGTCAGGATCATTCCCCTTGCCCACTGTAAGTACATGCCACAGGCAGGACTGTCATACACAGGGCTGTGTGTGAGTGACACACTCGGTCCCACCACAGGTGGCCTCTGACACAGCTGGAAGTGTGGTGACACAGTGGGATGCCCCAGGCCTGTGTCCTAAACCATGACTGACTCGGTGCTTTGAGTGTCTCAAAGAGCACCCAGGGACCTGTTTCCTTCATCACAATGCACCATGTAGGAGCCTGCCCCCTAAAAACCAGCCATCTTTAAGTTTAAATCTATTGGTCATGGCTTTAATGGTTCAGATCTTCAGCCAGAAAATAGAAGAGCAAGTCCTGGGAGTAAGGCAGGATGGGGCAGAATGGTTTGAGAGCCATCACAGAGCTGCACACACCTTTACACTGTTCCTTGATGCCAAGGACATCTCCCAGCACTGCTCAGCTCAGGGTTTAAATAAGCCTTCAGAGACTGGCATGTCCCTTGGTACAGGCTGGTCATGAGGACTGGACTTCTTTCCTCTGCACACCCCAAATACCGGCAGCTGCAACCTGAAGGTTGCAACTCCCTTCCTGAATCCAGTGTTTTCATGTTACAGAGCATGGAAGCAGTGGGTGGGTCCATGATCTTGGAGGCCTTTTCCAAACAAAATGATTCCCTGAAGCTCCTCCACACTATTTTCTCTGCCCATGTCCCTCTCCCAGTCGTTTATGGGCTTTGCTCACCCAGCCCACACCAGCTGTGAAGAATTTTTCTCATCCCCTTTCCTCAGACGCACGAGCATCTCCATGCAAACAGTCCTATTTCCAAAGCATCACCTGCAATTCCAGTGTTAGCATGTCCCCACAGCTGCAATGGGTGAGCCAGTCCTCTGAAGGCTCTGGGGGTTTGGCGCTCACTACAAAGGGCAGCAGGGCCATGTCTGAGTGCAGCCAAATGCTCCTAGGGGCTGAAATCATGTCCAGGTCTTCACTGTCCATCGCTGGCCCTCAGGTGATGCCATACTGAGCAGTAGAGTGGTGTGTCTGTGATTTTACTCCTGTTTTTACAGTGTCCATGTTTTTATGGACACTGCCAAGTGCCACAGTCAATTGGGCCATCTGTAATTGTGCTGGAGGATGCTGGAGCTGACACTGCACGGAAATGTAGAGGCTCTGTTCTGGCAGTTCAGACATCTTACTCACCATTTTAACAGGGATTGATGGATCAAGAAATTTATGGGTGACATTGTCCCATTGAGGGATGTTGTCCCACTGATGTCGCCTGAGTCTCCATGAGCATTTCAGTGCAGAAGGTGCCTGGCTGCCCTTGGACAGGGAGGGTGAGCAGTGGAGCTGTGCCCAGGTGCCTCAGCAAAACATCATTTGATCATAGACTTCACTTATTTGAAATCTTGAAGCGAGTTTTTAAAATGTATTTTTAAACTAATTGGAAAAAAAGTCATCAGCACAGGCCCAAACAGACAGCAAGAGCCCCTCTGAGTGGTGGCTGCAGACCTTGCAGGCAGTGGCAGGGGAATTGTGCAATTACAGAATTGCTCAGGTTGGAAAACACCTTTGAGATTATGGAGTTCAAACATAAACTTTAATGCTGCCAAGGCCACCACTAAACCATGCCCCCATGTGCCATATCTACACTTCTGTTACATCCATCCCTGCCCTGAGCAACTGTGCCAGGGATGGACAACTCTTTCAGTGAAGAAATTTTCCTTAATATCCAATCTAAACCTCCCCTGGTACAGCTTGAGGTTCTTTCCTCTTGTCCTGTCCCTTGTTCCCTGGAAGCAGAGCCTGACCATCCCTGGCTGCACCCTCCTGTCAGGGAGCTGTGGAGAGTGAGAACGTACGCCTTGAGCCTCCTTTCTCCAGGTTGAGCCCCTCCAGTTCCCTCAGATGCTCCTCAATGAACGTTCCCATTGTCCAACCCAGCATGAGGAACCTTGGGGCTGCAGCGCATGAGGAAAGCTACTGCTGCTGTCCTGGAGCTCATGGGAGGGGACAGAGTTCCCAGGAGTACTTAGGTGAACTGAGAGCAGCTGTCTCACAAATGGTGACATCCTGAGGTGGGCACTGCTCCTTCCCTTTGGACTCTCCCTGATGCTCAGAGCTGGTTTGGGCTCCTCAGCACAGAGGGAAGCACCACTGGAGTTTTGTGAGATTCACAGTTTTTCTTACCATTTAGCTGTGTGCTCCCTACAGATCCTCTGCACAGGGGTGCAGATGAGTCTCCACTGTTTGCTGAGGCCCAGTGACTTTAACCACAGCCATTTCCACGCAGCTGCAGGGAAGGAAACCCAGCCACCAAATTCCCCTTGGCTGCATCTACTCCCTAAATGTTTGCAGTGAAGCCATGAACGAATCCATTCCTGAATCCACCAGAATACCTTCACCACAGCAGGAGAGGAGCCTGCAGGCGACAACGTCACTCCTTCTGGTGCTTCCCTCTGACGTCAGTATTAAATTATTAATGATAAATTATAAATTATTAATTATTATGTTTATGTTAATAAAGTAATGTTTTATATTCCATCCGGCAGTCTGATTGCATGTGCCATCTTGACAAGGATGAGTCACTGCACTGAGCTTTGGTGTCACACTGACATTAAATCCCATATTTCTTGTCAATTATTACAATCTGCACAAAGTACATTGGCAGAAATCCAAACTTTTACCTTCCTGTCAGCTGTCAGTAAAACTTATCAGTCCCTTTCATAAGATTTTAACTTTTTAGATTTTTATTTTATTTTATTTTATTTTATTTTATTTTGGGGTTTATCCATTTTATTTTTATTTCTTTTCATTTTTTATTTAGTTTTTTAAAATTATTTTACTATTTTAGGGAAAACCATTGTAATAACTCAGAAAATTCACAGTACCCCCTGTACTGCTGTGCTGCAGCCTCAGGGACACACATGGAGAGGTGGCCTGGGCCAGGGCAGGAGCAGAGGACAGGAGCCTGCCCACAGGCAGCATCAGCAGCACAGCAGCCTTGGCGATTCCACCTGGACACCCCATGTCCTGAGTAGCTCTGGATTGGATGTCAGCAGGGCCAGAAGCTTCCCCTGCCACTAGCAGACTCAGTGTCTTCCTGGTATATCTTTGTCATGATGTTCTGCATTTATTTTGGGAGCAAAAATGACAAAGTAGGTCTGCACTTTTTTTGTCTTCTGCAGTGGAGAAACAGCTCCTCACTGTGTGCAGGTGAACCCAGGGATGGGCCTTATATTTATGATACAGCCCAGCCCAGGCCACCAGATCTGCCTTTGTTTACTAAGCACCCAACAGTGCAGAAATACCTCTGCAGTGTCTTTCCCCTGCACTCTAAAGCACATGCAAAAGGTGATGTCAGGTTGTACCAAGCCTGGTGTCATCAGCCAGCCTTGTTTCAGCAGCAGAGATGGTGTCATCTGATGTGGTCCCAAAGCCCCTGCAGCAGGAGGGGTCTCCACTGGCCACATCTCTTCCCTCAGTGGCCATGTTATTTGTGCAGTTCTTACTGAATGTGACCTTCAGGGAAATAATTTAAATAAAATACAAACTAAAAAGACAAGGGAGTGCATGGTGTCCCTGGATCAGGGCAGGGGAAAAGCAGTCTTCCCCATCCCCTGCTGCACCCAGGGGATGAAAGGGCACTGGACTCTCACGTGGAACAGCAAAAACAAGGCAGGAGTGGGAGAGTCAGCACATCGGTGACAGGAGCAGTGGGGAGCAGAGGACAGGCTGGGGAAGATGAGCCAAAGCAGGGAGGCAGCAGCTTAGCACAGCCCTGCTTAGGCCATGGCCACTGTGGCCACCACAGCCACCACATCGGGGACTGCTCACCCAGGGTGCCCCATGGCTGGGCTGGCATCTGTCCCAGTGCACATCATGGCAGTGATGAGTGGGTCAGTGGCACCACTGTGATCTGTGGGATCACAGGAGCATCTTACCACAGCACAGTTTGGGTTGGAAGGGGCCTTACAGACAATCCCCTTCCACACCTTCTACTAGATTAGGTTGCTCACAGCCTTGTCCAACCTGCGGTGCCATCACTATGCAGGGCTGGTGTGGGAGAGCCCTGCGGACCCCCCGGGCTGCTGGAGAGGCAGAACAATGGGGCCATATCCCCAGCAAAGCAGGGTAACCCCTGTGCCAGTGTGACTGGGTCTGTGGGTTCCCCAGACGAAACCCAGATGACGGTGAGACCCTCTCAAACCCCTGCTGTGGGAAGTGGCGGCAATGGCCTCAGTCCTGCTGCACAGGCCCTGTGGCACCTGCAGCACCTGAGCCCCCCAACCATGTCTGAGGGCCCCAGCACCACTGGCCTGAGTAGAGCAGCCCCAATGCAAAGTTAATCCCAGAGCCAACCATACTGGCTGCACTGCAGGAAAGAAGAATCAAAAGGCAGAAGGACAGGGAAAATCTGATCATATTTATCAGGATGTACTGACCCTGCCTCTCCTGGTTTCTCCTGGGGGGAGGCTGGCTGGTCTGTGCTTTGCTGCCATCATGGGACCAGGAGTCACCACTGGGCATGAAGGCAAGATGCAGTGAGAAGAAATGCTGTTGGAAGTGACTCTGTTCAGATCTCTGCGAATCAGGACTTGGTTAGCATATTTTGGGGGAAAAAGGTGCATTCTCAGAGGGAACCCCTGGCTCCTCCAGGGTCACTGCAGCTCCAGGCACAGGAACACCGTTGCTGTCTCAGCTGCCGTGGCTCTGCCCATCCACGAGGATTCATCACTTGCAGTTGGACCTAACTTTGCTATTTTTTAGCCTGAGCTGGTTGTGGACAAGAGCTCCTCCTGTCACTGCCTCATAGTGTTGCTGTGCAGGGCTATGAGTGTTCTCTAGTCCAAAACACTAGAGTGTTCTCTAGTCCACAAAGGAGGGAAACATACGAGCCCATCGCTGCCATCGCTGCCTCAGGCTGATCTCCACTTATTTAGTCTCTCGCTAGGGATCAGGACACTTCCTGAAGCATCAGAGCATTCATTTTTCCCAAATTCAAATCATCCAGGAATTTCCCAGGTAAAAGAGATTTTCCAACTGTTTAGAACTTTTTCTATTTGCTGAGAGCTGTTAAGAACCAGGAACTGGAGAAATATTACAGAGTAATAAACTGGAGTAATATAACAGTAATGTAACATGTATCACTGTCACGTGAGCCCAGCTCTGACAGAGACCTAAAGCCAAAGGCTGTGGGCATGAAAGAGCTTCACTAGAGATGGCACTTGGGGACACGCTCCTTGGGACTTTATGGGTAAGGTGCTGGGTAGTCTGACATGAACACCAGCACCCACTGCTGAGGGTGAACTCTCTGAGGCTTCACCCTGAGGCACCACCTTGATGCAGCACGTGGAAATGCAGATGGGAACCTGGAGTGATTGGCACCTCCAGCTCCACAGGAAGGCTCCAAGCACCCGTGGGTGCTGTGCCTCTGGGCTGGCACCCCCAGGAGGCACCTGGCTCCAATGCCACCCTCCTCCAGAAGTCACTTAGAATTCTGCTGACCAGTCCTCTGCTTCCATCCCATCCCATCCCATCCCATCCCATCCCATCCCATCCCATCCCATCCCATCCCATCCCATCCCATCCCATGCAGTCCATTCTTTCAGACCTTTTTGGAAATGGGCAAGGGGCCTTTGAGGGACATGGGTAGTTTTGATCACCTCCGACATCTGATGCCTTCTCAGCCTCATTCCTGTGCTTGCACTGGACTGTGTCACGCTTATCTCCAGAGACTGGAACAAGGATGTTTGTCCCAGAAAAGTGCTGCCCTCCCTTTGCATGCCCCCTTCTCCAGCCACATCTTTTCCAATGGTGTGCTATTACCAACAATCATTGGTTGGCTCCACAGCTATCCAGCTATCAGTGGTTGAGACACACACATTAGCCCCTTACCTTCTGGGATTCTACACTGTCCCGTTTCATCCCATCTCCATCCAATAGGTGGGACCCGCCCGTACTTGGCAGGTCAATGTGCCCGGACTTGGTTCACTTTACAGGCTTTGGGTGCGATCTAAAGGATTACAGAGACTCTCACCACCGACGGTGCTGCCATCTGCCATGGGGGTGGATAATTGTGGGGCTGGATAACTGCGGGGCTCGATAACGGTGCTCCTGGGCACCGGCAGCACTGAAAGACGTGCCACGGCCTCATCCTCATCTCCTCCCAGCGTAGGAGCGATGACTGCACATCCCATTGCCCATTCCCCCTCCTGCCTGCAACCAGGCGCTGGGGCTCCATTCCGGGGGGCACCAGAGCTGTTCACTGAGAGGCGCGAGAATGGCTCCAGCAGCTCTGCCGCGGGCAGGGCTTCTCACAGCCCCCTAAAGCTCACCCCCCACGAGAGTTTCACCACGGACCGGGAACATCCCGCGCCGCAGCAGCTCTCCCAGGCCCGGCCCCTGACGCAGAGCCGGAGCCGCCCCCCGTCAGCACCTCCCTCCGCACGGCCCCGAGCAGGAAGGGGCGGGAGATGCGATGGCGTGGCCCTTCCTGCCCCGCAGGGCCGCCAGCCCTGGGGCCGCCCGGCGGCCCGTGACACCGCGTCACGTGTGGGAGCGCAGAACAAAAACCCCGCTGGGACGCCTGCGCCGGGCTTTCCCCGAGCCGGAATCTTCCCGCGGCCGCTAGTCAGGCCTGGCCGGGGCGCAGATCCAGCGAAGGCCGGGGCGGAACGTGCACGTCTCCTGCCGGGGACCGACTGCGGCACGCGCCGAGCATCGCTGCTCCTTAACACAAACAGTTAGTGAGGGAGGAGCCCCGATGCTGTCGCGGACGGCACCGAACGGACCGTGGCCACAGGTCCCACTCAAATAGCGGATTATACCAGTTTAACTCTTGTTTTGGAGCTGGATGATGAGATACTGGTCACACCGGGAGCGTTCCTTACCGAGAGGGTGGTCAGACCCTGAAACAGGGTCCTGGAGAGGGGGTCGGTGCCCCAAACTGCCAGTGGTCAAGGGGCATTTGGACAATGCTCTTAATAGTGAGCTTTAATTTTTGGTCAGCCTTGAAGGGATCAGGCAGTTGGACCCAATGATCTTTGTGGTTCCCTTTCAACTGGACTGGACTGGACTGAACTGGACTACCCTAATCCTACCCCAATCCTACCCTAATCCTATCCTGTCCTGTCCTGTCCTATCCTATCCTATCCTATCCTATCCTATCCTATCCTATCCTATCCTATCCTATCCTATCCTATCCTATCCTATCCTATCCTATCCATCCATCTCCTCTGTTCTTACTCTATTCTATCCATAAATTCAGATGTAAAAGATGTTCTTCAGGAGCAAGCCCAGGCAGTAGCTGGTCATTCCATAGGACCACCAATCTCAGAGTCAGTTCAACACTCTGTAAGAGGACTATATTAATGCTAAATGCATCTCCAGGAAGCTGCTCAGGACAGCAGGCAGGCAGCCCTGTGCTCATCTCCAAGGGGTGCAGGTTCACAGAACATTGCTGGGCTCTCCCAGCCCACCCATCCCTGCTCATTCCCACTGTAGCCACCACCCCACCTCAATATCCCACCAGGCCACCCCAGTCCCCTGCTGCTGACCCACTGCTGACATAGCTGGCACTTTTCCTGGGTCTGACCACAATGCTACCAGCCAGGAACCAGGTACCTGTGAGTTCCTCCCTCTGCTGCTTCCATGAGCACTTCCCAACAGCTGGGGGCTCATCCTACTCCCACCCCAACACAGCTTCAGACCCTTCAGAGCAAAGGTAGGGCGTTAAATGGGGCATGGAGAAAACCCAAGCTCCAGATAAAGAAGGTAAGTATCACACAAGCCAAACTTTTCCACCATGATTTCTGCAAAAAGTAAATGCAGCACCTGGCACTGGGGCCATGAACTCATTCGTCTGCTGTAACCTCACATCTTAATCTTGGTCACGCTGCAGTGGACAGAACAGCTTGTCACACCTCGACTGCCCGTGGCAAAACTGCTGGCACAGTGACACTGAGTAAAGCAGCCACTACTCACACCGGGGACTGGCACTGCCACACTGGGGACCACTCCATACAGCTTTGGGTTTCTGGATGCTGGTTATTCCATGCCAGTTCTCCGGTTTGGCTTGAAAAGGAAAACTCCTGGGAAATGCAACGACAGGGGGCCTGCACCTGCATGAGAACCACAAAGTGGGGAATGCCGTCAGAACAAACAAGTGCTGATATGGGGCATGTCGCACCGCATGGGAGCAGGGAGGGCAGGGACACGACCCCAGCCCACCTTCTGCTGCTTTCCCAAGTCAGTGGGATCTGACTTGGGAAAGAGAAGACTGATTCCTGTCCCTTATGGAAAACACAGCTATGCTGCTGGGAAAGGCATTGGGAGCCATGCTCACTGCTCACAGCCTGGGGGATGGGGAGCACGGGGACTGGGCTGCCATTAACACGGCTGTGAGCACCAAGCAGACAGGCGCAGTATGGGAGACAGCTCCCAGTTTACAGCAGTGTGTAAATCTGCAACTCCTCATGTTCTGTCAGCTGGATCGTGTGTAACAGACTAATTGGTTCCTAGCTCTGTGGAGGCATTGCCCACCACCTTGTGTATCAACCTCTGTGACTACCTGGGGTTGTCTTTCTTCTTTAAACAACTGCCCCCGTTTTTTCTCTTATTTGCATCTCTTCAACCACCTGGCATTTAAAGTTGACATCTAAAGGAGCTACACACACCAGCAAGGCCAGAACATGACTGCAACCACGTGTGCTAGTTATCCCCCAACAGTGGGTGAATTCATAGACTCCCAGAATGGTCTGGGCTGGAAGGGTTAAAGCTCATCCAGTTACACCCCTTGCCAAGGGCAGAGGGACACCTTCCACTGACCAGATTGCTCCAAGCCCTGTCAAACCTCGCCTTGAACACCTCCAGGATTGAGGCTGCCAGAACCAAAGGCCATGCTTCCCTCCTCTGCCTTTTAGGAGGAGACTACAGATCCTGCCAACTCAACCACTTGATTTGGGCATAGGAAAAACTTTTATTTACATGTTAATTTTAAAAATACTTGACAAAAAAGGCATACAGTATTTTATACTAAAAGAATAAAGATTTTTATTAAGCACTGTAAGTTGCATTCAATAGCCTTCAAAGACACCACACCACAATCCATCTACAACCAGCCAAACCCAACAGTAGTTCATTCTTGCACAATCCATGAGTTGGGGCAGAACTCCCTTCAACTTACATTAAGATACCTACTTAGCTCTGGCGGGCAGGGAATGGGGAATTACACCTCATTTCTGATCACTAATGTGTGATGAAGAGCATCAGGAGAATTATATGAAAACGAATATAAAGAAATGATTCTGATTTTGAAGTACATTAAGTTTGGAAACACTAACAAAAACATCAAAATGATACAGGTATATTTGCTTATACTAAATTCTTGATGGGAAAGTTCTCAAGAACAAGCCATTTGTTTCCTGCTACAGAAGGGGGGTACTTTTTTTTGAAGATCAAAGCGTTTTTTTTTTTTTTTTGTTTTTCACAGAATTTCATATTTGCTAATATGAAGGCATAAAACAGCAACAGAGAACAATAATGCATACAGCAATGAGTACACCAGGGTAACGTTGATATTCAAAACGGCTAGATAATTTTTTTTTTTAAAGTTTTAGAATAAATGCAACAGAGGTCAATAATCACAAAATTTTAAGGTTAGAGCAAGATCAGTCAATGACTAAACATAGTTAACATCTTTTATAGGACTATTACTGATTATTAGCTTTTTTTGTTTTGCAAATGGGCACAGTACTTGTAAGAATGGAAGAAAGAGGACAATAACATGCATAATATTAACTACACACTTTAAAAATCATGAACCATGCAGAAGTTTAGCTCAAATAGTAGTACTAATGGTCTACGTCTGATTCAAAACCACATAGTTCATTGATCACGGATGCATGGTATTAGTCACAAAAAGTTTCCCAACACATTGTGTTTGTTTTGAAAGGTCGTTTGCATCTTCTATGATTTCAAGTTTATCTCCGTTTAACTCGCTCGTAACGTATGTATGATGTCTATTGAACTCAGCAGAACTGCAGTGTTACTGAGAATTGGTGGTTTCAAGAGTTTGCACATTTTTAACACAAAAGAACCACGGCAACGGTGATGAAATTTCAGAAAGAAAAAACTGTGGTTGTGCCTTTTTCCCCCCATAATCATGAAATCAAAGCCTTAAAGAAAGCTTTATTGTGACACAGTAATGCAAAATCAAATATAATGGCATACATATGGTGCCAAGTACTAAAAATTATAGTTTTAAGCTATATATACTTAAAGACTGCCAAAATTTGTTTTCTTTATATTTCAAAAAACAAAACTACAAGCTTTTGTCATAACCAGTTTAAACTTTATGTATACTTCATTTTAAGTGCGGGAGTCAAATGCTCTTCATTCTTTTTTTTTTTTTTTGTTTTATTGTAGCATTTTGACTACAACTGGTTAAAACTAAAAAAATGTGTTGTTTAAATCTCTGACATCAAAGAGGGATCCGAATTTCCAAAGTCCTCATTTTTCTCTTACGGAAAGGAAAAAATGTACGTAACTGTAGGCTCTCTTTCTTTCCAGATATTCCTAATCCTGACCCTTCCCAACATCCTTCACCCTCTATAAAAAATAAGTTTACTCTTCTTTTTTTAAGACAGTGGCCTCAAGAGCATCATCTTTATGGCAAACACTGTCTGCATTTAGTGCATTTAAGTGAGGATTTGTATTGCACATTTTAGAGTCATTACTCAAGGCACTTTCAGACTGATTGGAAGCCCTGATGTCTCCTGTATTCCCATTCATCTGGGAAGCTGGTTTTTCCTCAGTCACAACTCCATTTTCAGCCAGGGATCCATCTGAAGACACAAGTGAGGATTTAGATTCCTCGGATTTTGACTTAAGTTCTTTGGCTACTTCTTCTGCTGAAGCAGCGTAAGGAGGTTTGCCCTAGTTGTTAAAAAAAGAAGAGAATTACTGAAGAACCAGTGCTAGAAATGTATATAAATGTACAGTCTGATATAAGGACACTAGAACAGGCAGCATGCAGGGCACAGGGTCATGAGTGAACACCAAATATTAGGCATTGCTGAAAGAAGTGGCCCACAAAATACACAGAGAGGATTTTCGGTGTTCCCCAGAGCCTTCTAATGCCCCCCGGGCAAACGCTTTAGTTTTAACTTTGATGTTGCCCTCCTTTCACAACATCAGAGCGACATAAATGTCTGAAACACCGAAACTGAGAATCAATGTACAGCTGAAACTCTGCTTCTTGGTTCATGTATTCTGTGATTCAGTGGCAGGATTCTGTGTTACTCAAATATAAACCCGACTGTTTCCAGCCAGTGGAAGGAGTGCAGAGGCACCATGCACTATTGCCTGCACCAAGCTATATGCTTCCAAGATTAGGAAAGGGTTTCATAAAAAAGCATATAGTAAAATCTTACAAGACTGAGTATAGCCATAAAAACCAGATTGATGCAGCATACAATTAGTTTTTAAGTATCTGTAATTAATCTTAGTGTTCCAGAAATATAATAGGCTTTAAACAAACCAAAATAAGCAGGCTGGGCTGCTAAGAAGCAGCACACTGGTCTGTCACATTGTTCACGAAGTGAAGTGCTAAGAAATGGCTTAAGACAGGGACACCTCAAACAGCTTTGCAATATAAAAATCTCCATTTTTACCTGCTAGATCAGCTGCACTAAGCTGCTGAAGGATTTTACAGAAGGACTTTGCAGGTGAGTCAGAACTGCTGTTCTCTAGCATTCTCATTATGCAGATCATCACAATTCTCAGTCCCATTCCACAGGTATGGGACTGCACGAGAACAAGGGACACTGATCTCTGTCAATGTGCCTCTTAATAGACATTCTTAAGTTCAGTTTTCAAGACATGCTTTAGTTTCTTCCCAGAACAAGAGTGAAAGTCTCATCTTGGGACAAAACAGACCAGTCTGGTGTGTTTGTGATAAATACAAAGAGCTCATTTTGGTCAGATTCCCAAGCTTTGGGGAGGAAGTGACTTGGGCTGAGCCTGGCCCCACACAGGCACTGCCTCAGTGAGGCAGAGGTGCCATCAGCACTGCTCAGCAGCCTCAACTGGCCATCACCAAGTTCTCCCTACCATGTGCATTTTAAATCACCTTTTTCCTCTTCCTGTACAAGGCATATCCTATAGGGCCCTGATGACCACAAAACGCAATGAGCTTAGGTCCATAGAAAATGCCATTTATCGCTCTTCTCCAGGCACAGTTTTACACACAGGTCCTTGTGATCACAAGTATTTACCATCCAAATTACACATCATTAATAAAAATGCAAATATCCAACCATGATGGCACTTGTCAAGACACCTGCAGGTACTACCTGAACTAGACTCCCATATGTACACCTGTAGTAAGCCTGGAGTATTTGGGAGCTCGTTTTCAGGATTTCCTTTATTTCAAAGCTTAAGGAACTCAGAAATTAGATGCTCTCTTATTAACACAGTGGTTTCTCTTCCATTAAAGATATAAAGTTTCAGATCCACAGGTACATTTGTAGACTATATATAGAGTCTGTGTACACAGAAATTTAACAAAGAGAAGTATTTTAATTTTTACACCTTTTAAACAGTAAGTTTTACTGGAAGTTAATAGTTGTTTTGTTATCTTCTGGAGAACATTCCCTCTCTTACTGTCTGACACCTGAAAACACCCCCCCTACTCTCAGGTCTCCCTGACAAATGGCATGTCCATATGACATATTTATTGTGGAAGTTTTTCCAACTATTTACTACTCGTTCATCCATTCATCCAAACTGCATAGCGGCCAGAACCACGGAAAAGGGAAGAAAACAGAACTCTGAAAGCAACTGGCATTTCATACGGATCAGCAGTTTGCCTCAGCTATATTTGAAGGATCCATGGAATAGACAGAAGTCATCATCCATGGACGCTTCACAGGGTGTCACCACAAAGGAACCTGCACTTTGCTCAGGGGCAAAGGCTGCTCTGCTATTCCCAAGAAGTTTAAATTGAGCTCTTAGATCTGGAGCAGGGCAGCAGCAAAGATCCTTCACTGCTACAAACCTTCCTTCATGAGTTTGGACCGTGGTCCCAGAAAAGAAACTGGGGAAGAGTGGGGGCAGGAACAGAACTGCTAATTTGTTTCAGCTTTGTATTTCTCCCATATTCTAAATTTTCTTCTACTCCCACGGCTGGTTAGAGCTGCGTAGGCACAGGATTCATGTCAAAATACATTCTTCCACGTATGTCTTTAGAAGCAAAGTTTGCTTTAAGTGAGCTGTGACACCAGCCTGTCCTGTCACCGCTGTGCAGCTCACAGCTTCCATGTCGCCAGAAACACTTGTAGCTGTTAAAGTGGTGCTGGTCTGGAGTCCACCCCAGCCCAGCCTGTCACAGAGCGTGCTGCAGTCAGGCACATGGCTTCATTACCTGAATTGCTCCCTGGCTTTTATAACCTCGCCCATAGTACCTTCCACCTCTTCCAAAAGTTCTTATCACTGGAGTGGAGATAACTCCTCTGGGACGCCTGGAGGGGTGGAGAAAGGGGAGAAAATAAAACATAGTTCAGTTTTGTTTACAATTGCTTTACATTTAGTTTTGCTGGAATATTTTCCCCCTAGATTTACTGTCTAGTGCCTAACAGAAACATGTCTTTAAAGAGGCAAGATGACTAATTCTGAAGTACAGGGCTCCACTGCTTTTGCAATTGTATCAAACCCAGCAAACCTTTTGGGTCCAGAGCAGTAAGATGTCTGATTCTGTATTTCCCTTCTAAAGAAAAAAATAAATGATACTTCCAAGCTTTGCAGAAATATTTTCCAAGTGTCAGCTTATCCTCATGACACTTTAAAACCAGAGCTCAAAATACTTTCACCTTACAAAAATAGAAATTTGAACCACATAGGCCATTTCCCCCATTTAGTAACAGTCCCCCATATAAACACACAAGACAGACAGGATCTGACAAAAGAAGCTAAGGCAAAATTAAAAAATCACCTTGGTTTTGATGGGAGAATGCAAAATTATCTAAGAAACTGAGGGAATAAAAGCGTTTCACCTGTATCTGACCATGTGGCAATTGGTAAGTCAGGATGCTTTCCAATGGAGACTCCCAACTTAAGCACATTAGGTGGTGATTTTTGGTGTGATTCAGTACAGATTAGATCAGATGAAACCAAAGTTTCTCACTTAGACCTCAAGTTGTGCCAGGGAAAGTGGTTTAGATTAGATATATTTGGAAAAATTTGTTCACAGAAAGGGTTGTCAAGCCCTGGCACAGGATGCCCAGGGCAGTGCTGGAGTGGAACTATTCACAAAACATGTGGATGTGGCACTTGGGAACATGGTTTAGGGATGAGCATGGCGGTGGGTACTGGGTTGGCAGTTAGACTTGATGATCTTAGAGGTCTTTTACAACCTTAACAATTCCCAGATTCAGCTACAACTGCTTTAATTCCATCAGCTGCAGAAACTGAACTTGGCTATCATTATGTCAACAATACTGCTCTCCTAAAGATTCCTTTTGTTTTCTCTACTAGAAATACTGGATTACTCTAGAAGAACGGGAATGCCCTCTGTTTCCTCTGGATCTGTTGCCTGATACTGGGAGGTCCTGGTGTGACACCTGACCCCACTGGGGCTGGCTGGAGCAGCCAAGTGCTGCTCAGGTCCCTGAGCTGAGTGAGACTGAACTGCCCCAGGGGAGCAGCATGGGCCTGTGGTGCCCCCAGTCTCCTCTCACATGCTGTCAATTACCACACTGGGCAGTAAGAAATCAAATTCTGGGGTTTAGAAACAACAGCAGAGAATGAAGAGAGAAGAGCTGTGGTTTGCATGTGAGTCTCCCTCACTGTGTTCCTTCCTTGCCAACCCCCCTGGCTCTCTTTTTACAAGGTCAAAGTGTGCCCCTCAAGGAGCTGAGAAAGACTTTTCCTCCTCGGAAAAATCACACTAAATATACTGATGGATCGAAGCCAATACAAAACAGCTGGTATGATTTTACACAGTAAGAACAATATCCAAGCTCAGCGTTGCAGAGACGTGAGGCAATGGGGTGAAAAAGACTGACTCAATCTCCTCTGCTGGAAGAGATAAAAATGGAATACAAGTGTGCAGAACTAGGCTATTAACTGAGACAACCTGCTGTGCTGTTTCCTAGTGGTGACCTTTGGTAGGAAATAACCTCCGCCAACAAGAACCTGCTGTTGAAAGCGCCTGGAGATTAAGGCTGGAGATCAGAGAAAGGTTCTTCCCCAGAGGGTGCTGGGGCACTGAACAGGCTCCCCTGGGAATGGTTACAGCCCCAAGGCTGCCAGAGCTCCAGGAGCATTTGGACAATGCTCCCAGGGATGCACAGGGTGGGCTTGTTGGGGTGTGCTGTGTACAGGGCCAGGAGCTGGACTCGATGGCTCTTGTGGCTCCTTTCCAACTGAGGATATTCTATGGTTCTGTGATTCACTCTATCTTTAGGCAGAACCCATAACACAAGCATGTTTTCCTACTGGTTCTATTTTAGTATCAACTGACCCAACAAACAGGTAAGCTATCTGCAGTAATTTTCCCTCTGACCTATTCTAGTAACTCTACATGTGAAGAATGCCCTATCAATGATGACGATGGAGACAGGAAGATCTGGGATTGACAGTTGTCCTGTCTCTTTGTGGGAAATCTGGGATTGACAGTTTTCCTGTCTCTTTGGGGGAACAACTTGCACGTAAACCGTACTGCCTTAAGACAGTACCTCCAACAAACAGAAACTTCAGGAATTTTATCTCAAAACAAAACCCACTACAGAAGAATCATATTTCTCTGTCATAAAGGTACTGACAGGAGCAGTGACACCCTTTTTAGTGATCTGTTCACCTCCCAGATAAGAAGGGTTCTCAGCTCCTGGTTACTGAGGTTTTGCATGAATTCAGGTATTTCCCTCTTCAGGAGATGGAGGAACTGCTCTCCTGTGTTGATGTAACCCAGGTGCAAGCCCAAGGGTGCCCTCTAGACCCTGCTCGGGGTCCTCTGGCAGACACTGGCTTTGGCAGGACACCAACCATCGCCAGCAGCACCTCCCCACACACAGTGCAGGTCACTGGGAGAAGCAACCAGCTTCTGTTCATGGATCCTCATGAAAAACAGAACCAATGATCATCCAAGAACCTCATTTCAGTGGTGAAAAAGGTTTTGTCCACTGATACCCAAACAAGCCTCATGCCTCCTCACCTCTGCTCACTCCAACTGTCTCCAGATGCTACTCTGGAGCAGCACAGGGGTCCCAAGAACCCCCCCACACCTGCACAGGTGCCAGATAGTTGTCTGAAACACCTAAAACAACACTCAATGGTTCTGTTTTGGCAGCTGAATCTCATTCTAGAGAATTGAGCGGTCCTAGCTAAACGTGGCCCTCTCAAAGGTTCAGCTCTGCTCCCACACCAACACTGTGCTGCTGCTGAACCTGCTTGTATTTGTTTCCACTGCTCCTGCCTCTCCCTGTTCATACAGCAGCTCCTGTTCTCCCAGGGCTTAGATTAACCCATCTCCTCACTCAGCCCAACAAGACAGGCATTCCAACAGCTCTGGCTGACTCAAGCACGAAGCTTCATAGTTAATTTACTGGAGTAAATTAACAGATGGAGTTCATGCAGTGCAGGCTTTCAGACTGCTGCTCCCTAGCTCAAGGTGGCAATAAATCCATCAGCTTTACTCCATTCCTAATACAGACAGACACAATACATAAATAATTTTACTTGGGGATTGTCTCCTGTAATAGACACAACCTTAATTGAAGATAAGAGAGTTCTGCAAGGCACAGAACCAGCAAATCTATGGAAAAAAATACAATCTTAGAAGTAATGACCTAGGTATTTTTGTAATAAAATACTTGGTTTCCAGACATGTTGTGCACCTGTAACTTCAGCTGTAGTGAAATGAAATGGAAGAGCTGAAGAAATTAATATTCTTTTAAGCACACTTCCATCGTGACTGTAACAGAGAACTATTAAACCCAGAAATGTCCTTCAGGTGTTTTCTGCTTCACAGGATTACATAATGCAGTTATTAAAAAAGTTACCATGCTTCTTTATAAATGTCCTGCCACAAAAAAGAAAGTAGTTGAATGTAATGTATCTATTGATTTCATGGAAGAGAAAGTCTCAAAGTCATCTCCTCATGCAAAACAAACCTCTGTATGTATATCTATATTTGTCTCAGACTGAGTATGAATTTTATTTGCACATAAAAATGCTTATATCTATATAAATAACTGGTTAAAAACATCTTAAAAGGGATGTCAATGCTTTTCTTGAATATTCAGTGGGTATAATCGACGTTACGTGACCTGAAGTGTCATATGCAATCTCTATGGCCTCCAGCTTTTCCCTAATCATTCCCTTGTTTCCCTAATCATTAAATCCCACATGAGAAGCACATTCCCAGGCTGCCACTTACCCTCTGGCTGGTCCTCCCACGGACACCACCTGCAGAGGAAATGGCCCTCTCCCTCCTCGTCCACGTCTGCTTCCAGCCCAGTGGCCGACTACAGTGCCGGCAATTTCAAGTTTCCCTCCCTGAGAAGGAATAGGTTGGACTCCTGCACATAAAAGCAAAACCAAACCTTGATCTTCACAATCATCACAGCAAAGTTCCAAATGAATGGAAAGATGGTTTGCCCAGATTTCACCACATATCTCATTTCCTCTACGGATACTGTGAGTTTACTGCTCATTTTGCAGTATTCCAGAAGTGTTAGAACTCCAAGAGTCTGTTTCCCCCCCTCTTTTTAAAAATAGGTATGAATTCTGAAAAGAAAAATGATCTGACATGAGTGCTTCAGTTTCAGTAATTAAAAATATACTTGAGATAAGCCTCAAGAAACAAGGGGAATTTTACAAGCTGGCTGAAGACTGGCTTTTTTCCTGCACTCCTAATGAAGAAGGAATTCCTGCAGGTTCAAGGCACGTTTTAGCCAACACCGAATGTCAGCATAGACTGCACAGATTATATTGGCAATAAAGAACTTACTAGGCAGGATGAGCTGTACTAACACGAAGTTGCTATAAAAATGTAGCATTTAAACAGATCTGGGTTTAAAAGGTGGCTTTATCCTTCCGCCTCCAAGAAGGAAGCTAAAATTACAGCTAAGATGCAACCGTAGGTTCTGTTCAAGTTGCTCATGTCTTTATACTTGTGTTCCGCCCTTGAAGATCAGCTCTGGGGCGTAACATGTATGTCAAGAAATCCAGGTATGTGAACTGAGTGAGATGTTACTGGTAAGACCATCAGCACCAAAAGGGTTACAAACCACAGAATTTACGCAGCCATAATTAGTCTCCAAACGTTAATAGGCTGGGAGCTACATTACTGATTATATCCAGAAGGTTCCTACTTCCCTGTGCAAGTCCTTCAGCTCCAAATGCAGATGGTTTGCAGGGGCAGAGTTATTCACACATGAAGCATTAGAGTAATATTTGCTCTTAGGATAAAAGCTCAGAGGCCAGAAAGAACAGCTAAATACGTGGGAAAAATTTACCCTTCACAGGTTTCCATCATCACACATCACAGAGGAAGTGAACAATGGGCACGCAGGTAGGGAAGTAAATCCCACTCGTGTCCACGCTAGCACTGATACCAGCAAGGAAGGGCTCAGCAGTAACACCAAAGTCAGTCACTTCTATGCTGGGTCTTTGCAAAAAGTTCAACTACCCCCAGATTTTGTAAAATCCCTGATAATACAGAGGCAGAGGCCAGCGGGTTACAGATCGCCTCTTTGCCTTTGGGAGCACAGGAGACAGCTTGCCTCATTGGGTTTTGGGCTCTCCTGTGTTTGGAGGAGGGTTTCTAGGCATGAGGGGGGCTGGCACTGGGGGCTTGCGGCAGGGACAAGGAGCAGAGCAGACAGCAGCCTGGGCAGGCTCTAGAGAGGGAAGCTGAGACAGTTAGGGAGACAGGGAGTCAGTAGGAAAGCCTCAGACCAAACCATACAGTGGAGGAAGCCGTTGCCAGAAGCTCTAAGAAAAGGGGTTTGGGTATAATTACCGCCCTGAAACTTGCTAGTCCTGTTGCTGTCATTGCCAGAGAAGGCTCCGGAGTGTCCTGCCGCTGCTGCCACCCGGAAGGCCCGGTAAGCGCCTGTGGCTACTGTTTCCCCATAAGGGCCTCCGAAGCCATAGACTCCTGTTAGACCCAGGGTAAAGAAAGACAGGGGAAAAGCTGTGAGGGAGCCAGGCAACCGGGAAGGCCCCAGCAGAGAGGTTGCTGCCTCCTTCCACCCTTCTGGAGACAGCTGGGAGGGCCGCGCCCCTTTTGGGCTGGGCTCCCGTGGACGATGCTGCAGCACCACGCTGACGGAGCCCTGGCCGAAGGTGTCCTGCTGCCTCAGCCAGCAGGGAGTCTCTGATCCAAAGGGCAGGTCTTGGGGCTTGGAATAGGCGTTGTAAAGGCTTGTGACAATTTTCTGGCAGTGAGCTCTGGTGGCTACAGTCATGGCACCCCTGGAATGCCCATGCTCAGTATCCATACACTTATGGGCCTTGGTATGGAGAGATTTCGAGGAAGGGAGCAATTCTAGGAACAGCCTGGAATGGTTATGTCAGTATTTACACTCGAGGGTGCCAGTGGTTATATGACTGTAGCAAAACACAGAGGGGTGGGAAGGGGGAAAGGTTGTCTTTAACCCTGACAGTTAAACTGTGTCTCTTAATTTATAAATGTTTTGAAGCAATTTACTGTGCAAATCAGAGCCTTTTCACATCACCCAGTGTCGATCCATTCTTTTTTTTTCTAGTTCTACAATAACAGTAAAAATATTTTAATGTGGCACAGTTACCAAAATCCTCATGAAAACACACAGCAATACAGCACATTCCATATCACTGGGCTAATAAAAGCAACCCCAAAACACAGTGACTGGCACATGCCAACACAAGCTGACCACTTGCTTTCATGTATTTTTCCTATGAAACTGATCACGGAAATTGGTCAGTAGTTTTGGGAATGTGCAAGGTAAGGTAATGTGTGGCACCACTGTCCCATCACTTACCAGCAAAGCCTCTCCCCCTGCCCTGAGGTGGTGGGACTGGCCCAAAGTGTCGAGGATACATAGAAGCTGGATAGAAAGGCATGGCAGGTGGAGGTGGGAAAGGGAGAGGATGGTTCTGCCTGGAGAAATTTAATCCTTCTAGGATGCTCTGACGCATCTTTTCAACCTTGGCTGCCTGCTCAGCCTAGGAATAAAGAGAAGGTCACAGAGGGACATCAAAATTCTCATTTCAATTGTATAAAGCTACATTTGCACAACAAATTCAAAGAACACAAAATAATAGAGGAGTAGGGACAGAATCATCATCCTAAACCTGGACTGCAAACCAGAGTCTGTGCACACAGGCTGAAACATGCCTGGAGGGTTACAACCCTGAGAGGGACCACAGCCACTATCAGTAGCAAAGCTAGGATAAGCTTCCCTCAAGTCAGAAAAAAGAAGGAATACAATTTCATACCTTTCAAAAAAGTTTAAAACAAAAAAAGATTGGGTCATTCAGCAAACTGCTTTCTCAGCTTCCTGGTTTTACAGTCAGACAATAACTTTGCATGATTTGGATGCAACAAAAAACTCCTTTATTTGTATTTTAAGAGGACTGTAAGAAACGTGAAAAGATTTTGAGCTAAGTACCCCAAGAATGACTTTGCAGTCTGTAAAATCAGTTAGAAATCACCAATTTTCTTTCACTACAAACCCAGTGCAGTTTAGTTCTTGGACAGCCAGACCCAAAAAGATGGGACTTGAACAAAAAAGCAGAGACTTTCCAACTTGGCCATTCATCATATCACAGTGTTTCAGTTTTCAGAGAGGAAAAAAAGCCGAATTCAAGCTGATGCCTCTTATTCCAAATCTACCCAAATACCATCCTACTTATCAAGAGATAAGACACTAAACAGCAAAACCCATCCATTAGCCATTCTCCTCGTATTTGCCTTTAAAAGCAGAGAGACAACAAGAGGTAAATGATGACAACCCACCCCATGTAACCCTTGTGGGCACACGGGACACTCCATCGTCCTGCAGAGCTACACACCTGACCATCACAGAGGTCGATGAGTGGAACTTTCTCCCGGCTTGCTTTGATGAGCTTGGTCTGGAATAATTTCCCATCAAAATACATCCAGGGACAGCAGTGCTCCCATGGAATCGGCTGTCCACAAGCATCATTGGCGAAAAGAGCCATATCCACACCGCTCATAAATAGAGCAGACAGCTGGATTCCGCGGGGATCCAGATTCTCAATCTGTTTAAAAATGTGGTAAATTTAGTAAGAATGTAATGAGATGTAATACAAAGTTATTCCAACAGTTACATTCTTTTCAAAACTCTTGCAAACACAGGGATTTTAAAAGGTCATCGAGACTTTCCGAAGTCTGAGCAGAAGAATGCACCGGAAACTCTTGCTTGTGCATGCAGAGCTGCAATCTTTAGGAAAGCTGTGGTCCCATCCATCTACTCTGGAGAGCAGAGATAAACACAAACCCCTCTATTTTCTCAACACAAAGCACAGGAAACTATTTCTGAAGAGACTTATAGGAAATTAACACTAGAAAACTTCATTGAAAATTTTATTCTAAATAATTAAGTGCTTCTGAGACGTGCAGTAGAATATTTCAGGAATGAGCTCAATGCAAAATTGCATTCTTCTTCCCATGTAACACATTTCCTTCTGAACTCCTTTATAATGGATTTTCTGTTAGTTTGATTCAAGATTTTGCTTTAAGAACACATCTCTTCATAACAAAGTAATGTTTATGCATACAACAGCTTTATTTAGGATGCAGGATACAGACACAAAGGTAGAATTAAACAGTGAGTAACAGGTAGTTGTCAAAGCAAAAAGGATTTGTTTGCAGCAAGTGTACTTTTAGCTCTGGTGTAAGAAAATATCACCACTGGTGTTCTCTGAAATTCTTCTAAAAATATCAGCCCTTACTTGGGAACATTTTCAAGACGTTGGTATTAAATTTTAAAATTAAATTCCATTACCACCACCCTTATGCCTAAGCAATCTTTAAGATCCCACAGACTATCCCGCTCATTTTGCAGATACACAGCTAGGCTGAAATTCAGCTGCTCCTTCTGTCTGACTTCACAAGCTGCTTCCTGTGAAGACAGTAACAACTCTGAAGGAATTACTACATCTTCTGGCTAACCAACATATCTTGTGGGAGTAATCTGCATTACTTTATGTATGATTGAAAAATAAAACAATTACTATTAAACCGAAATATTATCTGCTACCACAGGCCTTTTGTTTTGGGTAGGAATAGAAAGACTATTTTCTCCAAGAATTCCTTTCTTAGGATTCTAAGAACACTGACTTTCACAGTGGAGTTTCTTCCTCTTTCCATCAGATCTTAAGAGAGAAGAGAGACTTTGATGACTCTATTATAGATACCTTTGCCAAAATCTCTACCCTTAGATGTCATTTAGGGTGTGGGCTCACCATCCCTGGAAGTATTTAAGGCAAGGTTGAATGGGGCTTGGAGCAACCTGTGGGATAGTGGAAGGTGTCCCTGCCCATGGCAGAGACTGGAATGAGATGGGCTTTCAAGTCCCTCCCAACCCAACCCAGTCTGTGATTCTGATTTGTTTATTGTGTTGTGCTTGGGAAACAGGCATTGTAGACCAAGTGGATGATACATGAATGCTCTTCAATGCATCCAGCCTGTTCTATAAAACTGTCATTTGAATTTCTGGTGATACCCACAGGTACAATTACTCAGCTTCAGAAGAGTTTAGGCAGGTGCCTTGAGCCACACTCTCATGAGCCTTTGAAAGACTGTGCTACACTCTGCCAAGTGCAACCCTTGGCCCCTCAGATAAGCCACCTGTATTGTGAGCACACAGAATAACTCATTGTCAGGTCATTCCTTTGGCAGAGGATGGCCATGTGCTGCCCTGAAGACAGAGTACTGCTCCTCATACAACACAGACACAGCTGTCATCTGCTCTGGACCATAACTGCCTGGGCTCTGAAAGACCCGGTCAGCACACAGGGGTCCCACACAAACATCAACACCTTGCAAAGGAGCTTCAGCACACACCTGAATGAGTCTCCCAACAGACAGGACCTATAGCTAGGCTGCTTTTAAGGTATTACCCACAAGCAGCACTCAAACCCCATGTTCTCAGGAGCCTTATACACTTATAACCTGTGTCAGCAGTGATCCAGTCCCAAGAGCTGCAGCAAAAAAGCAGCTGTGCACTAACTCATGGGATGCTCACTACAGCTGTCTGCAGTGCTGCACATCTTTTTCAGCAATGAGGGGAAAGACAAATGTCTTCCTAACACATTTTACACGTTTATTTATGATTTTTCTGTTGGCATTCATCATATATGACAATTTTGGCTTTCTGTTAACTCTGCCATTACCCTTGCCAACAAGTGAATTCTCTACTTGCTGTGTGACAAGTTCAAAACAATTTTAAAGTGGATTTGGCTTTCTTCGCCTTACACTGACTAGTACTTTTATGACTAACTGCTGAGTTTCCATGAGCAGTTTGATTTGGTTAATGGATTGAGGCTGAGAAGTCTTTGCCAGGTTGCTACAGGCAGGAACCCAACCCAGATTCTGCTCGTCAGCCACAAAGTCTCAAAGCTTTTTGGCTTTGAGAACCCTCTTGCAGACCTATTTCGTGACAAAACATTCCTTGGAAAAGCCTAATAGTTGGCATCTGCATGAGTTTAATTATTGTTTCTCCTGAGAAAAGGGATGCTCGTATTGCTGCCTATGTCTGTGCCCCTGCCCAGGGTGTTCTTGTGAACATGAACCAACTTGGGAAACAAGGGCCTTTTCCTCCCTGCTGCTTTGCATTCTGTACTTACAGCAAGGATACCACACTAACTGGCAGTCAGCCAGCACTATTTATTTCATGTAATGCCACTTTGAGATTTTAACTTTTAAAATCCTCAAAACAGTGATTCCTACAATTCTATGAGAATCCATAAACCGTTTTACTTGTTTCTCCTGCATTTTTCCACTCAAGATTATATACTTCTCTCCCCATTCTTACACTTAACTGCAAAGACTTTTTGAATGCCAAATCATAAGAAAATACTCGGGCTAGTATTTAAAATCACACCGAGAAGCAGCCTCTGTTTTCCTTCATCTTCTCAATGGAAGCACATTTTTTGAACTTCCAGACACAATTACTGAACAAGTTGTAAGAAAAGGTTCCGCAGTATAGAATACATTTAGGATTTTATTTACCTTTCTGACTAGTGAAACAGAATGTATTATGAATCTCTGCAACACTTTAAACCACTAAGCCTAGTATTTTGGAAAGTGTAAGTGATTGTGCAAGGCTTTTAGTGAGACAGGCACATACAGATCAGCCACTAGTTAATTCCCAGATCAGCTGGGGAAAAAAAAAATCTCTTAAATTAGGTAAGTTATAGTTAAGAATTACCTTGAGTTCCTGAAGCTGGTCAGGTTCATAAAGCTTTGGAGACAACGCCTGGGCAAGGAAAGCATCAAGTTCCTGGCGACGCAGTATGCGCACCCCTGGCCACTGTACCATATACCTGTAAGAGAAATACATCCTCATTCAGTGGCTTCTCAGTGGATAAGTCAAGTGGGATTTTAGGTGATCAGAAATCACCAATGTATATTTAGAACATGTGACAGGAGAGAAACATGCTGTTTCAGTGAAGAGAAGCTTTAAGAAACCACCTTTTTTGCATACTATAAGGAGAACAGTGTTTAAGTGCTCAAAAGGCAACATGGAGTTCAATGGAACCAAAGACAAATTTATATTTATCACTCTCAAAAATGGCTCAAATTTTATCATGTGTAAAATGTTAACCTTGGGTTCTGAATGAACAGTAAGCTAGTTGTCTTAAATAATTACATCAAATGTAAGCATTTCCGAATTCCTCTGTCAATTTTCAATCTGAAAATGAATTTTTCAAGAACTGTTCAGGATTTTCAAAGAAAGTTCAGGATTTTGGACCTTGTGACTTTCTCTTTGGAAAGCTGAAATACAGAATTATACTTCTACTGGTGATTATCATCCCCTCAGCTGGATGAGCAATTCTAGCCCAGGGAGCTCCACACACCACACACATCATCACATGAAGTTTGGATCCCAATAACCTGCCATGCAGCTTTCTCTGAATGACTCTCTTTTGCTGTGCACCAGAGAGCCTCTGAGGCCCCAAAAGTTGTCTTTTACTAACCTGAAGTCTTGAGTACACTGAGGGAAAACTAATTCAAATGATAGAGCCTCTCTGCAACATATGATCTTTTTTGTCTTCCTGTCAATCCTTTAGAGACTGAGAAAGAACTACACAACATGCTTTTCCACAACCAAACCAATGCTCCTCCTCCTAGAGGGGCTGCAAATGTGAATTAACACTTTCTACAGAGATCTCACAGTAAAACCTTTTCTTCATTCTGATTTTCCTGGAGGTGACACTGACCTTAGCACACAGCAGAGCACCATAAGATGAGTGGGCACATTAGTTGGGTTGAGCATTGCTGGTGTGTCCGATCGCATACAGGCCAGAAATGCCCTCATCCGTCGGTTCTTGTCTTCCACAGCTTTGCCCAGCCACAGTTTCTTCAGGTTTGGGCAGGTCCACTCCCTGAAGGCGAGAGCTTCCACCAGCTCAGGGGTCTGAGGAGATTTGCCTTTGTAAGCAGCCCATTCCTTAATTATCACTGGTGAAACTGCAGAATGGCAACAGCAGAAAGAAACAGGCTGAGTTAATGTTTCATATTCCAGCATTTATTTCCAACTTCATATACAAGAGATTTTGATTCAAAAAGCATCACTTTGAGACTGCAATAGTGTGCTGGATTACACTGCCAAACTGGTAATTTAAACCCCGCATGAACCATCTTTTAATTGTGATCACTTACAAATAAGGTGTATACACAGGTGCATACACTAGGAATATCATGCTAATATTTTCAAATGAACATACAATATAAAGGAACTACACATATTTTTCTAAAACAAACAGCAAAATTTCCCCTGGAAGTGTTCAAGGCCAGGGTGGACCAGACTTGGAGAAACCTGGTCTACTGGAAGGTGTCCCTGCCTATGGCAGAGAATTGGAAATTGATGGTCTTTAAAATCCCTTCCAATCTAAACCATTCTGTCATTTTAACTTAAATGTGCAATCCTCCCCTTAAATATCTGTGTCATATCTGTGTGTGATCATATTGTCATATCTGACAATACTTGTGTGTAATCAGAAACGTACAGTGAAAAATAAAAATAGTACAAAACCACAAGTATAATCCCTATGTGCTCTTTTAAGAGCAATACGATCCTAGTGATTTTATTTGGATCGTATTTAAACCTGGTATTATTATACTCATCTGTAGCCGTTCAGCTACTGAAACGGAAAGAGATCTCAAATATGGGGGTGGGGTTTGGAGTTCTTCTGCCTAAAAATTTAACAAAACATTACATAAGCCTTCCCATTTATTGCACTGCTTTCTATGAAGAGGTTAGTGGCTTTGTGCCTAAGCTCCCTTTCATCCACACTAGCACGAAGACAGTTTATTCTACATCACTGCTAAATCATCTCCCTTGTTCTGTTTGAAGACAACCAGAATAGAAGTTCAAGTCAAGGCTGAGACACGATACCTTTGGCCTTGGAGCAACCCCGAGCCTGACACAGTTCACAACGTGTCTGCACCCTTCTAACTCCGAGCCCAGTTATGCAGTGTGGAAAGATTCAAGGAACTTGTTAGTGCAGGTTCAGGTTACAACCTGGGGAGATTCCCTGAGGGAGCCCAGACCTGCTCTTTCTCCTGGAAATCCACTGGATACAGCCCGGGGAATGCGTTCCATTGGTGCCAGCAAAGGTCTGACAGCTACAAAGCCTCCTTCAGCAATGGGGCAGCAGACTAATGTGTGATTCTATAGCCAAGGGCAGGCAAACCACAGCAGAAATCATGGTCAGGATTAAAGAAAGAAACTCCAGAACATCCCAAAGATCTCTCCTGCTTTTCGGGAATAAACCCGGTCTAGCATTATAGCTACCATTCACAGAGCTCAGAACAGTTTTACAAAGATCACACACAGCAATGCAAATAAACATTCTGATATATTTAGTAGGTCACCTCACTATAAAATCATGTTCTATTTTGGTTGCTCCCAGGTTTTATACACCACTACACTCTAAAGACAGGCTCTTAACAGCCAGCAGAGCTACCCCGCCCTGGTGCACCACTCATGTCTCTGGGTTTCTATGCTTGCTTAGGCCAGAAACTGCAAATACAAACAAAAGGATGTATTTTATGTGGGCTTTCAGACCCTTCTGAAACTGCTTTAGATATCAGAAGTAAAGCTGCACACAGCACCAGTGTTTCCCTGATGTTTCTTTCACTTACATCAAACACATAAAGACCTCAAGCTTAGGAGACAGAAATGTTTTATGTCTATGTTTTCTATCCTATGTTTCAACATTCAAATCCAGTTCAAAGCTTTTAATCTGTGGATGAGAATTTCCATGGCCTTGTGATGCGAACGCCAGGAGGAATGCCTCAGCTTGTTCTTCAAGGACACTACAGAGGTCACTCTAGAGATCCACACTGGCCTCTATGTTGTGCTAAATAATAATATACAAGACCCCTAGAATGGCTGGAGCTGAAACAGACCTTAAAGCCCACCTTGCTGCATCCCCTGCTGTGGCAGGGCAACCTGTGCCAGGGCCTCACCACCCTCACAAGGAAGGATTTCTTCCCAATATTACATATTTGTCCTCTCGAAGCCATTGCCCTTTGTCCTGCCACTCCAGACCCTTGTCCGAAGTCTATCTCCAGCTCTCCTGGACTCCTTTTAGGTACTGGAACAGGCTCTAAGTCTCCTGGGAGCCTTCTCTTCTCCAGGCTAAACAGATCTCCCAGAGTGTCTCTATAGCACAGGTGCCCTCAGAGCATCTTCATGGCCTTCTCTGGACTTGGTCCTGCAGGTCCATGCCCTGTATGGACCCCAGAGCTGGATGCAGGTGACCACGCTTCTTGTAGAATGGTTTAACACAAAGGTCCATCTAGTGGGCTGGAATAGTTTCCTATCTGAGTGATGGGGATGAGGAATTGCAGCTGAATCCATTGACAAGCAACTGTAGCACTGTCCACGCAAAATTAGCATTTAATGTAACAGATTAATCCAGAACTTGTCCATATCCACTTATTTCTCCTGGGCATTTCTTAAACCTTTGACAAATCTGTACTGAGACTGCTGCCAAACTCACTACATCCTCAGCTGACAGAATCTCTGTCCTCAGAGGGACATCTGGTATTTCCTCCCATGACTTCCACTAGAAGATGAGCAGTGCCTACCCTGAAAACTAGATCAACTACAACTAGGATCAGCATGTTCAGCCCCATTACCATGGTGATTATACTGTTTTCATCCCAAACCTCATCCTATTGCTGATCAGCAGGTTTGAATACTCACAGAGGCCCAAAGCACCACACAATCTATGGACCTCTGCTCTCACCAGTGCCCTCACTACATGCTACAGTCAATCCAAGCAAAGAGGGTCAGCATCAACCTGCACAACAGTAACCTGCTTGATGAACACCTGAGTGCCATTACAGGCTCTGAAGGCACCAGCCACAGCAACCCACCAGAGCTCTGGTTGCCAACCACAGCTCCAGTGATTCTGGTCTTCACTTTGCAGTTTTCACGCTGAGAGGTGTCAGGTGCTCAGTGCCACCAGTAGCTGAGCTGGCTTATGCAGATTTATTAACTGTAATTTTTAACCTTACAATCCTTCCTGACAGCACAGCTTGAGCTCAGCATGCTTGATTTTGCACAAGGGCTACTGCCCAAGAGAAAGGGCTTTCCTCTTGGCACAACAGGCGCCGGCTGAGTACATCCGTGATGGGGAACGTCACATCACGAGGTGGCTGGGCTTAAAATAACAAACCTTGGGATCCAACCAGGAGCTCTGACAGCTTGTGCAAGTGTGCGTTTTGCCACTGAGCAGAAAGAGCAGATGGTTTCACTACACGCATGCATTTATCAGGACATGGAAATAACCTGTTTCAGAGCTTGACAAGCAGAGCAAGGGAGACCCGTGGTTTCCAACTCCTCTGAGGGAAGGGCAGCATGGTCACCACCATGCCTTTGGCAGCCAAACACCATCAGGCACTCTGTTATCCAGTCCCTCCTGTCCTCTGGGAGTAGAGATGAGGCCATGTACAGCAAAGGCATCACTTAGCAGACACTGATCACTGAAGGACCCCACTGACGGCTGCTTCTGTTGTTTCTCATTGGCTTTTCAATTTCATACAAAAATAATGATTTAAAAGACAAGAAGTCATCCGTTTCATGAAAGATCCATTATCTTGCCATCTATATATTTTGTAATAATCCTGATGTGTCAGTTTATTATGCGTTCTTCCCAGCCTTCCATAACCCTCACATGCAATATCATTGCCAGTTACTCAGGAACTATTATTAAGTTGACAGTGTTATGGTTTGTACAACAAAGATGACAGGATTTCAGATATTAATATTCATTACCTCTCTACATAAATCTTAAGGACCCTTTACATTTCTTCAGAAACTAATTTCTTAATTCTCTTAACATATCTTAATTCCTAAATTTTCTCTTAATTGTCTTCATTACTGCGTTTCATAACTTACTCATCTTTTGAGAGCAGCAAAATAGCTTATACACTGGAAGAGAATGAGCATCACTAGCTCATTAAAGCCTGGGTCCTCAGAAAAGTTAGAGAGGGCTAATCAGTGCTTCAGACACTGTTCTCTCTTTACATCTCGCACAGACTGCCCAAGTCTTACTGCTTTGTAAGAGAGCCAACCAAAATAATGGCATTCCTGCACCAGAGTCCTTTCATACCCCACACCTGCCTAGCAGCCCAAATCCATCTTTACCGGCATTGCCAGCTTTGCAGTGAAGCAAGGAACTATCGGGCAAATATTCAATTTGGTTTTTGCTTTTTTAAGAGCTTGGTCAGTTCTAAGCTAGAAGTAGGTCAGTAGCTGAATGCATCCTGCAGCAAGATTTGCCAGAGCTCCCGTAACTAAACCAAGTCAGCAGCAGTGTGCTTACCCACTGAGAATAAACTCTGGAAAGCAGGATAAGTGAAGAGAAAATAGAGATTATATAGGCTTCCCCAGTAGCATACAGAACATTCTTGGTTTACAAGATTAAACCTGAATCAGACTGCCAGTACTCAGCCCCTTCACCAAAAAAAACTGTAGTACACTTTTCAGGACAGAAGTCTCATGAGGATAAATGAAGACTGCAAATAACATCACTGTGTTAATCCTGAAATAACCTTGTAAACCAAAATACCGCTATGTTGTGTGAGTTTTAAGAAGTAAGATGTTCGTAAGAATCTGTGCTGAGATATTATTCAAGCAGGGTAAATAGTGATTCCCACAAAGTAACTGGCAAAGCTAAGCAGCATTTCAAACATCATTGGGAGATTATCATCTTCACTACAAATGTACAAAATTTCACAATTACAAATGGAAAGAGAAAAGGGAATGAAGTTTACAACTGATACTTATTCTCACCCTTTTACACAAGAAGCCTGTGAATGATGATTTTATACATTACGGATATCTGATTCTTAAATTTAGCCTAGTGACAGCAGATTCCTACATTTAAATACTTGTGCTGCTGCTGTCATGCACTGAATGCTTCAGCATTCCTGTAACCTTTATAAGCTGCTCCTGCAAAGTTCAGTCATTTCCTTGCATGCATTTCAATATAACAAAAACACTCTAGAACGAGGACTGGAATGACAGTGATTCCTGGAAACTGAAGACTTAAAAAGACAACTTCCAGATTAATGAGAAGATTAACTTCCATCCCTCTGAACAAGTCAAAGGATCTTTTGACAAGGTTGTCTGCAAAAGTTTAGTCTGTCCTCACCCAGGTCTATCTTTGGTTACATTACACCCTCATTTCTGTGCAGTTTAAACTAGGTTTTTATATGCCAATATATGAAGGACACAAGAGACTTGCAAATTTCCCTGAGGTATCTTTAGGTACATATTTGGGAAGACAGGGCAAGTTAACCTGTGCATTTCTCATTTTTGAAAAAAGCAGACAGATTTGTATGCATGTGCAGAGAACAGCATACACATACAGTTCTGCCATACACTTGGAAATGACATCACAAAGTGATGTCACTCACTGCAGGTCTGGCAGCAGCTTAAGTAGACATTCAAAACCAAATCTCTGAGTTTGCTTAGAAATGGCAACATTTATAGTTCTTAAACTACAATAGGAAATAAAATTTCAAATTAACAACATCTTTTTCTCTTATCCATGGCATCCAATAAGCCTGAAATTCCTCTGGCATCAGCTACCCTGATGGAATCTGAGCAACAATTCCCATTCAAATCATGGTACAAGTGGCGCTGAAACCACAGCAAATGAAGGAGGAATAAAGCACGGGTTCTGCAGTACGTACATTCTGGTGGAAGTCTGTTCTTTCTAAAAGCAAGCCTTTCAGTTTTCTTTCTGCTTTCTGCCAAACTAAACAGGACTCCGTAAACATACTGACGCACTGGCCTATACAGGAGAGCAGCAGGAGGCAGGTCTTTGTTGGCTTCATCTTCTATAGAAACAGCAATTTTGATTTCACCCTTTGGTATGAAAGAAAGCAGAGAAATACGACATGTTACAGTGAACAAAAAGCATTTAGGTATGCACACGAACCCAAGCCAACCCTAATACACTTGTCAGCTAGTCAAGACAAATGTGATTCAGTGGTAAACTAGATCTCAGCTAGGGGAAGGATTAGCCCAGCCGGCTTCACTTCCTCCATGTTCTGTTGCCTTCCTCTTTCCATTCTGTATCACACATATATTTGTTTGTCTGGACTAGCTACATGTGAGGATTAACTAAATATTGCTCTTTTAATACAGGCACTTGGAAAACAGTATACATGGAAATACAGCCTTTGCTTTTAGACAGCCAAAGCATATTTGATCTAGATTTCAGGCAGTTATTTTTAAAAAATATTTATCCAGTCTTAAAACACCGGTCTCACTTTCTAGAGCAGGATTTGAAACAGCATTGGGGACTTACTGTAAAAAACAATGCTATGAGCACATCTGGACAAAAGCCATCTAACAGGGAGTTACTCAAGTAAGGTTGGGTCTGAATATGCATGTAGAACTTTAGCATTTTATATTTAAGAAAAAAAAGCATGAAAGAACCTTCCAACATCTTCTCTCAAAACAACAACACTGTTTTGCACATCCAAACATGTTAAGATATTCTCAGAAAACCACTGACTGCACTGCCCCCAAAAAGCAACCTTTATTTTTAACACTGACAAAAAAACACTCCATTGTGTTCCTTTCTCTTAAAAAAAAGTGTTTAAACTGTCCCAGCAATGAATCCTGAAGGTGACATCTTGAAGTGATTACATTAGAATATTGTCAGGTTTAACTCAACACTACCTTAGGCGTGAGGTATGTCTAAAATGTCTCTCTCTCGATAACAGCAATATAACCTGGAACACGTGCCCATTTCTAAAGAATCCCCATAGATCTACCACAAGGTTCAACAGTTCTGCACTGTGTTCACAGCAGCCCCTGCAGCTCCAGGCTGAGCCAGAGGGGCTGGAAAGGGCCCGGCAGGAAAGGCCCTGGGGGTGCTCCTGGCAGTGGCTGAACATGAGCCCAGGTGTGCCCAGGTGGGCAACAAGGACCAGGGCAGGGCCTGTACCAGCCATGGTGTGGCAGCAGAACCAGGGCAGCGCCCATCCACCTGTGCTGGGCACTGCTGAGGTCCCACCTTGAATCCTGGGGTCAGTTTTGAGCCCCTCACAATGAGAAATACCTTGAGGGGCTGAGCATGTCCAGAGAAGGGAATGGACCTGGGGAAGGGTTTGGAGCATGAGGAGAAGCTGAGGGAGCTCAGCCTGGAGAAAAAAGAGGCTCAAGGGAAACCTTCTGGCTGCCCATAACTCCCTCACAGGAAGGTGGAGCCAGGTGAAGGTTGGGCTCTGC
Source organism: Entomyzon cyanotis (assembly GCA_024500445.1). Classification (NCBI taxonomy): domain Eukaryota; kingdom Metazoa; phylum Chordata; class Aves; order Passeriformes; family Meliphagidae; genus Entomyzon; species Entomyzon cyanotis. Next base: position 656,288 of record JAKEPQ010000998.1, on the reverse strand, counting down.
TCCCAGGGAACAAAGGACAGGACAAAGGAAATTGCCAAGTGCAGTGGCGGTGTCCTCATTCCTGGAGGGACTTAAAAGCCATGCAGATTCAGCACTTGGGGACATGGTTCAGTGGTGGCCTTGGCAGTGTTGGATTAACAGTTGAATTCAATGATCTTAAAGATCTTTTCTAACCTAAATGATTCCGTGACTCTGTGATTAAACATCAAGTAGTATTTAAACGTGCTAAGAATATTTGTCTATGCAAAGTTTGAAACACAACTGGCATTGATGGTCTTCATAGACCTTTTGATTCCTCTTCACTCCTCTTTGACACAGAAAGTGTAAGAACACAACAGAATAATGAGCTGTGGTACTAAACAAACAAATGGGAAATAGGAAATCCAAACCTCCACCTCGATGCAGTAACTTTTGGTTTGATGGATTTCAGACCTGCCTGTGGTCCTTACTGTCCTGAAGGGGACTTTTAAGGTGAATAAAGGTTAACAGGTATGGGGACAGTGCCATTTTGCTAGCTGTAGGTAGAAAAGGGATTTCTTAGAGCTTTTGTGCTTCTCTCGGGGCCAGCTATCAGCAATGAAAGGGATCGGACTGGGAGGGAAAACAATCTCAGTACTTCTGAATGCTGAAAATAGAAAAGACTTGGCACAGACACCAAAGCACATACACAGGAATTTTTAGATGGAAATGGACTCCATATAAACACACACACAGAGACATATACACACATGCACAGAGATACACAAATACCTGCATACAGTTTGGAAAAAATAATTATTTTGGAAATAAACACTTCTAATTACAGTCATCTCATATTTATTGGAACACTGTATCAGATCAGTGGTTAGAAAACGGAGGAAAACTGGTTCTAAGGACTAAAAAGGGACCAGAACTTAGACCATTGAAGAGGATGTAAAAATGTGATACTCTTTAGCCAGAAATGCCAAGGCAATTATCTTCACAGAACCATTATCTCACAGTACCTCATTTTTAAATGTCATACCTTGGTGAGGACATGAAAGATGTAGGGATACATTAACCCCTTCTTGTGCCTGTGCTCTGCCACTCGTAATACTTCAGGTGCTACCGGAGGTAATGGAGGGGTAGTAATATCCATGTGGTTTCTGGTGGGCATGGACAACAGGCATGGGATTTGTGGATTACTGGTTTGATTCCCTTTGACATCAGCTGCCTGACTTCCTGAAGAAGCACTAGAGGAACCTTCTGCCTGTAACAGAACATACAAAATAAAGTGCTTTGGATGTGTCCAGAAACATACCAGGAGATCAGCCAAGAGAAATAGCAAATTTCCTCCCTCACCCCCGAAGAAAGTAGTATATCTTCACATCACGCTGTTGCAGTGTGCAGCGTTGCATTATCCAAAGCTGGCTACAAGGTTTTCAGATAATGGAAACCTCCAGCCATTGTTTGCTAGTAGAACCAAATTACTAAGAAAATAAGTATTATCGTAAACCTTAAACTTATTAACAACAATTTTTTTAACTGCATAATGCAGAAGTGGACTGATGGCCTTTTAATGACCTGTGAATGGCCTCTTAACTCAGTATTTCCAAGATATTCCCAACTCAATGTGTTAATTGACAGTCACATAGTCTGTAATTTATCTAGACTTCCATAAACATAGCTCTTCTAAGCTTGCAATTCTAGACAAAACAGGGAAATTACACAGTTCAATTAAATAACATGTAAAATACACAGTGTCCAGACTCAAAAGCCTGGTAAATGTTGTTGGTTTGCTTGGTTGATTGGTTTTGGTTTTTTAACGTAACATGTCTGAGAAGACTATAAGAAAAAATGGTGAAGTTTTCTGACTGCAAGATTAAAGTGGCATTCTATACCAGTTCTAGAAATGCAGTTCATAAACTTATGGGAAAAATCCATAAAAGTATACTATAAACCTCCCAGCCTTTATAGGGATTTATGTTAATTTCTCACAGATACAACAACAACAAAAAAATTAGAGTTCATTCCTGTAAATACTGGTCTTCAAAACGGAAAACTAATTTTAGCTTGAGAGTTCACATTAGCTTCATGCCAATAAATTATTATAGCAAAAGTAAAAAATCTTTGAGACCAGAATTTGATCACTTGATGATACATCATGCATGAGTATTTTCACAGTATATGTAAAGAAGTTCACATGCTTCCTAAGACTTGAAAAGCAAAGCTGAAACAGAAATGGCCAAAGCATGAAATCCCACAAAACACATAACAAAAAAAATAGGCCCAAACAAGCTCAGGTCGTCCACTTCAGACCCATGAAAAATACAAACCTGCATGCAAACAACAAAAGCACCCCATATGACTTCCAAAAATCTCCTACAGAGAGGTGTAGGTAGTAAAAACAGGTTCTAACAAAATATCAGAGAACAACCTTGTTTTCAGACGACATTTTAATCACACAATCAAAGAGGATGTTACTGAAAGATGGTATTTTACTTGGGAATATGGACTTAAATTTTGAGTCATAAAAATGAAAACATAATGGTGAAGTGGTTAAAACCTGTAAACCAGAACACTTCCAACACAACATGCTAATACCAAATGCTTTCATATCAGAGTTTCATGAAATCTGTGTTAGAGTATCAAATATTTCTATATCAGGTTAAAGGTTTTTGTCCCTATCTTCTACTACGCCAACAACTGTAAGTCAGCAATACTGAACCATAGTGAGAAGTTTACAGAACTATCAATTACCAGGGGCACACAGGGAAGAAGACAAAAAAAATCCACATAACAATGCTTTCCCTGCCTGCACTACCCGGGTTCTTCCTGGATCTACTCCAGCAATATTCCAACACCTAAGATGAGGAACTACCACTGTTAAAAGGTGATTTTTTTTCTTCTAAAAATATGCATCCAGCCAAATGAGAGGAGCTTACCTTTGTCATGTAGAATCACGCTGTGAGAACTGCAAGGAATTTTGACATTTAAGTCATGTGAAAGGAGTGTCAAGACTGCTACCTGCCTCATTTATGCTGGATTTTCAGCACTTTACCTCAGAAGTTCACATAGCTCACTCAGTTGAAATCTTCATAGAATCACAGGTTGGAAGGGACCTTAAAGCCCATCTTGTTCCACCCCCTGCTATGGGCAGGGACATTTTCCACTATCTCAGGTTGCTCCAAGTCCTGTCCAACCTGGCTTTGCATGCTTCCAGGAATGGGGCAGCTTCTCTGGGAAACCTCTTCTAAAGTACTACCTCTTTTTGCAACCATTAATATTCACCTCTCTATGAAATTAGTTAATCTACAAAATCTACTCACAATCCTTCCTGTTGTGCTCAACAGATACTTCTGCCTTCTCCTGCTACTGAGGGGTAAAGAAGTGGTTTGATAATAAAAAAAAAGGCAAATAAAGCTCAGGAGCATTAATACATTAAACTTGATATATTTAAGTCCGCCTGTGTGCATGCATCTATTGGAAAGCTTAATGGGTGCTTGTACAGCTCTGGCCCAGCGTGGGGGAGAGAGGCACGGCTGTCCCTGGGACAGGACATGCTCAGGGCCACGGGGGACCCACAGGGCTGCACACACAGCCCAGCCCAGCAGAGAAGAAAGGAATGTAATAGGTCGAATTAGCATTTGCATATGGTGACTAATCCCCAGGCAGACACAGTTATCATACAGGCATAGTCTGCAGAAATAATAACCACTAACGGATGAAATCATCCACTTGATATTTTAGGCACAAAAGCCCAAGTTGACTGAAATTCCTATGCCAAAGTTATAGGGAAAATGTTCTGCTTGCTTACAGTGTAACTAACTTAAGATTGGGGTTTTTTGACAGTTAATATTTGGTGTAAAGCTCCACCATCAAGGCACAGAGATATTACATATAAATGCTCTGAATGTTCTTTCCAAATACAGATCTTGGAATAGAGACCATCATATTCTTGATTTGACAGTGGTTTGAAATCTTAAAGAAATTGAATAATGATAAATCTTTATCAAGTGCTTATCTAGCCCATCCTTACCTAGGTTAGGCAGCAATACACTGTAACTGGTCCCATGGAGCTACTTTAACAAGTCCTACGTGAAATTCCTACCACACAGTCATAAAGAACTTTTAACTCCTCAGCTGAGCTCTAGTACACCTACAGTGGCCTGTGGCTAATACTGATGTGTGCCAGAGCTGTGCTTACTGCACTGTGCATTACAGCACATGGACTCTGACTCCACCGACACTCAGACTGTTACACTCCTTCCTAAAATCCAACACACACTACTGGAAACCCAGAGAGCAACATCTGAGGGTGAGACTGTTGGCTAACGGTCAAACAATCAAAGGTCATTGATTTCTTCCTGGTTTGTATCTAGTATTTTCTAACACAGCCTATTTATGTTTGGTTTTATGTATTATGCTACAACATCCTTGGAAAACTCCCTGCTGTACTTTAAAGCTGTTGTTTCCTAATTCCTAAAGAAGTGTAAAAGTTTGCACTAAATACTGTGGATCAATATTTAAAATCCTCCTCCAAGTTTGCTGTAAAACTTTAACACAAAGTAATAATCTGCGATGCTTGAATTTAAGGACATACCTTTGTTTGGTCTCCCAGCTCTCCACGTGTTTGACCTTCTGACTGGGTTCCTGGCTTTTCCCAGCCTATTTTGTTCCCACTGACATGGCTAAAGGACAAGAGAAAGAAAAACATTATATAAAAATGCAGTCTGAAAGACAGTGAAATAAATCCTTGGTGTTTGTGACTAGAACTGTGGGCAAGAGATTCTAATTTTATGGGATGCTTCTATTAAAAATGTCCATTTGTAGGAATCTTGAAAAGACTTTAAAACCAACATTTATTCATTTACACTATGTCAACATTTGGATTGTATTTAAAAGCTGCATATTGTGACAACTACGTAATTTTCACACAAGAAACATTCTTTATTGAACTTCAAATATTTGTCTATGCCAAGGAATTTTCTCTATTAGAAGACTTTTTTCAAACTGTGATAGAAATGACACTGTCTAGATTTCAGCGTCTGAATTTATTGCATAAAATGCATAAGGCACACTAAAAACAAATGCTGAAAAATACCTTACATTGTTTTTTCTAACACAAGCACATTTCCAGTTCTGCACTGCATGGAAGGTATGAAGACTTGTTTGATTTACTAGGCAAAACACATAATAATATTTAAAATTGATAGAACACATCAGAAATCAAAGTCCAAGCAACCACACATCACTGCAGACACATTAAGAATATAATACCCTGTGGAATCATAGAATCATTAAGGCTGAAAAAGCCCTGTAAGATCATTGAGTCCAACCATCAAACCAGGACCACCACTGTCATCACTAAACCATGTCCTCAAGTGTGACATCCACACATTTTTTTGAACACCTGCGGGGATGGCGAGTCCACCACCGCCCTGGGAAACCTGTGCCAGGGATGGGCAGCCCTAACAGTAGAGAATTTTCCCTAATATCCAATCTGAACTTTCCCCTGGCACAGCCTGAGGCCGTTTCCTGTTGTCCTGTCCTTTGTTTCCTGGAAGCAGTGCTCGACCCCCCCCTGGCTGCCCCATCCTGTCAGGAGTTGTACCAGAGCCAGAAGGTCTCCCCTGAGCCTCCTTTACTCCAGACTGAGCCCCACCAGCTCCCTCAGCTGCTCCTGGCGTTACAGCCCCTTCCTCAGCTCTGTTCCCTTCCCTAGACATGTTCCAGCTCCTCAAGGTCTGCCTTGTTGCAAGGGGCCCAGTACGTGATAACACACCTGTACTTGTTCTACACCACCCCAAACTGCCAGAGGCACCGGCAGCCCTGTCAAGCCCCAGGCTCTGCTTCTCAGTCCGTGCACCACTTACACCCAGCAAAGGCAAACACAGACTGCCTCTGCAGTAGGTCAGGAAGCTGTCATTAAACCAAGTCCACACAACTTCATGGCTAAGGTCTGACATAGGACCTTGTGGAAGTCAGAAGCACTTGTGCAGCAAACCAGGCAGTGAGGAGACCAAAGCAAACTCAGCTTCACTCTTGCTTTGCTCCATGAGGGCTCTTTCACCACTGTCCAAAATAGCAAATGTTTGACATTCACATTAGGTTTCATCGCAAAGCCACATTATCCTCAAATTTAAGAAGTGTAAACACTACAAGTTCAGTGAAGTTCCATAGTTTTTAGCTTCTGAAATTTTAATGAATTATACTGTGAGGTAGGAATATTTCTTTTACACAAAGTAAAGGACTGAAAGGCTTTATGACATTTACCAAAACTTCACTCTTTGAATAAAACGTAAGGGCAGAAGAGGAAAAACACCCAACACTATTTGGTTTTGGATTCCTGCTCAAGGAACAAGGCAATGAGAGTGAACCATGCACATATCTGCAGTCATAGTGACCCAAAACTATCTTTTTAAGGTCTATCATATCACTTATTTGCAGATTTCTGCAGGGTCAGGAGCTGGACTTCAATGATGCTTGTGGGTCCCTTCCAACTCAGGGTATTCTATGACACATTCTATGATTCTTACTTTCAGGATACAGGTAAATGATTTTGAAAGTAAATTTATTTTAATAGAAGCTGAGTAAGAACACATCCTCACGAGAAACTTACTTCACTGCACCCCCATTGCCTTCATCATTGTCAGAGGACGAAGATGTAGAAGAAGCAGGAAAATAGGTTGAATCCACATGATTAGGGCTCCCACTCTGGGCTGGATTTATTGGAGAAGACCGCTCATACAATGGTGTGTGTTTTCCTTCGTGAGGAATGTTACTGTAGTTGTTCTGCTCAGACAGACTTTTTCCACCTGTTTCCAAAGTGATGGCTGGCTCAGAGAGGCTGTAGGGGTATGGACCCTGGCCTTGGGCCCCACCCTGACTGGACATCTGCTGGGCCTAAAATAAAGGGATCTCTCTTGAGTGAAGGCAACTAAGGCTTTGCTTTCAAAATAAAATACGTTCTTCAACCAAGTGGCCTTTTCCAAATGTATGCATTAAAATTCAGCCATCTTTAGCACCCACAAAAACTGTTCTACCAGAGTCTGTAGCATCACTTCAGTTCCAGACTTAAAATTCAATCAATGACCTCCCACTATAAAAAAGCTGGTTACACCTTTCCCACCTGGATTACTGTTTGCTAATCACAGCAGGCCTCTCCCAAGGAGCAGGGCACAAGCTGTACTTACCACAGGTTTTGCTTGTAGTGAGGTCTGTGGAATGTTAAGCATCTGAGAAGGAACATATGGTGGCACTATCCCAGGCATACCAAACTGATTCGGTCTGGCTGCTGTATTGCAGGGGAGGAGGGCAAAAAAAAGGAAAAAAAAAAAAAAAAACCTAAGGAAAAAACTAAACACTCATGAAAACACTATTTGACACAAATGTTACTCTGTTTGTCCTTTTCCTTCTATGGCTTATTTACTCCTGTTCTGTTAGCATTACTGTTTTCTCCTATGCCTTTAAGTCAGTTTTATTCATTTTTACCTTTCAATAAAAACACTTTATAGGTTGTGAAGTGTATTTTATGTGTCTCACCTTCTTTCAGATGTTTGTATGGCTCATTGCTGCATATTCCTATTCTACCTGGGAATCTAAGGCAGCTTAAAAAAAAACAAAAAACCCAAGAGATGCCATCATGAAGATGCCACCAATGTCATGGAGATATAGAATGCTTGCATTTTGTCATTTGAATATTTGACCTAGAGTAGCCTTTAAAACCTTTAATGCAGATTTTTGGATGTAAATAAAGACACTCCACACCCGCAAAAAGGGGAGGAAAAATCTGTGTCAGTGTACCAGCATGGTAACTGAAGATCTTTAGAATATTTCAGCTAAAATGACATTTTAGCATTAAGATTGGGGCATGAGTAGGAAATCCTGTGATCACACATTTTAGTTTTTAAGCCTTGAGAATAATCTCCAACACTGCAACAATGTGTGGCTGCAATCTGAGCAGGTTTATTATGACATCAAAAAATCAAAGACTAAAAAGGGATTTCTAAAACATGTCAGCAAGGCCAGTGAGAAACAGTAAATATGTTCTAATGACTAGAAATAGGAACTGTCCTCATGAATGGGACTGGACACCAGACTTCAGATGTTCACAGCATCATTCTCTCAAATGTCCCAATGCCAGAACAGACACTGCAATAGCCAATAAGAAAAGTAATCCAGGTTGTTCTCTTTTGGGGCAAGAACACAACCTCAGCATGTACCGTATGAAAACCTTCTGAAACCTCATCTTCAATGATCAATGAGAACTGCCAGAAGATACAAACACTTTTGTAAGATGCTGCCACCAACGCCACTTCTGATTTAGGGTTATTCCAGGTTTTAGTTAAAACAAAAAGGCAGGTTGGTGTCATTACTTACCTAGGTAATGTGGTGGATGAAATGGCATAGGTTTATTAGTTGCTGAGTAATAAGCAACCGCCCTCTTAAACCGAGTAACTTTGTCATCTGTTCTAGACTAAAATAAAAGAAAAAGATCTGTCAGGAGCACATCCAGGTTTGTCACCTGTAGGTCAGCACAGGGCTGTGTAGTAATTAATGTACACCATATTTCTATGGACCCTCCAGGGCTGCAGCACTGCTCCAGTACAAGAAATGTTATGTCAATCCATGTAAGGGTAAAGCTTAAATATCCAGTCTTCATGTGCAGCTGATTCTCAAAAGCAGTGCACACAGCTACTGGTTATCAAGAATTTAAAGCACTGAGAGTAAAAACAGTATTTTCACCCTCAGAAAGCATGGAGCATGAAATTAAGATAGCTAAGCCACTGCAAATACCAACAGATTTCCGTTATCAACTGATCAAATCACTCTTTTATCAAATGCAATTCTTCAACACAAATGTACAGCACAATTGCTAAAAAAAGAAAAGAAAACAACTCAGTATCTGGCTTTATACTTTACCTGCGAATGCTGAAAAACATCTTTTGCTATGGCATCCAAATCAGTGGTGTCCTGTATGTTGCGGACGTAGTCGGCTACAGCTTTGATCACTACGTCACATGGTGGTAAAACTAACTGGTGAGCACGTACCTGTGCAAGCAAACACAGCAGTGTGAGCAACAGGAATGGGGCACGGTGGGCACACGGCACACAGCTGAACTGTCACTGAGAATATAGCAAACAAATTCCCCGTTGCCAGATTTATTATATGTCTACTTTTGGGCCCTCCACTTTGTTTTTAAGACTTCACCTTAAACAGTGACTCATACAATTACAATATATTCATACATATGTGAAACCTCACCTCTATGTAAATACCTGCTGGTTAAATATCAGCTCCAACAACACACAAGGTCAATGGTGCTGATTCTTTTACTGCTTTCTAGTCGGACATTTCCTCCAGTACAAAATGCTTCACCTAGTTCATTATACACCATTATCTTCATCATACGTTCATATATATATGCCAGGAAATATTTTGACAGAGTTTATTTTCTGAGTGTAAAATGATAGCAGAACTGAAGAAAAAGACTCATTGGGAACAGAAACATCACAGAAAAGGGAGGATTTGAAAATCAAACTGAAAAGAACCAGTATCTCAAGGAAATTTATTTCCAAGTTTCTACAGAAATGGGTCTAAAAATAATTTGAAGATTAGTTGAACTAGAAGAAGATAGTTTATAATTAGTCTTTTCAAATTTTGTTAATTTCATTACCTGTAGCAGATTATACTGATACAGCTTCCCAGCATGTGTAACATCTCAGGCAAGAAATTATTTTTATACATCAGCAGAGAAGGATGTCTGGGTTTCTCTTGTTGCTATGATGGAAGCATTTCAGTATCAGCCCAGTTACAGGGCTGATTACTGTTTTGCAGACACAGATGAAATTCTTAAGATAATTCAATTGATAAAACAGCCATGTTTCACCATCCCGTTCCAGATGTTTCTGACTACCCATCTTCACCAATTACTTTAAATGGAGGAGAAACATGCACTTTAATGCAAATTAAAAATTCCCCTTGAGTTTAAGACTTGGGCCCATGGAGACCACACATACATCTACAAATTAGAGCCCCAGGTCCAGTCTTTCCACAGTGTTAGGAAAATGCTAAATTCCCATTGATTCACTGATCACTGATAAGAATCACTTTGGACTTTGCAGCAAGAAGAAAGAGTTGTAATAATCTTGTGGGACAATATCCAAAGCTCCTACAGACAGATGAGGCTCTAGTGGTTCATTGATCAGCAGCTGCAGATGAATGTGCCATTCCACAGAGTTCTAGACTGGGTTCTGTGGCCTGATTCCTTGTTGCGTCCACATGGAGATAGGAAAGAAACTAGATAGTCCTGGAAGCTCTGGACTTCCACCTCAACAATCAGTTGGTTCCTCCTGAAAATAAACTATGACTTGGCCTATGATTATGGGAATCACTGCTCTTATGTGTCATCCTACGTGGGGAACAGGTACTTCAGGCCAAGGAACCATCCTGGACCTCTGCAAAATTCCAGGCAGGAAGCAGTGCTGCCATCTGGGTCTGAAGAACTCCTCAACCATTGGCAGCTTCTACTCCTGTCCCAAGTGCTGCACAGGCTCACAGGACCAGGAAAGAGATCTCCAAGTGTGTCCTACATTCTAGAGGAAGCCTGAGTAATTTCTAAAAGTTCTGGCTGGAACCTCTGCACAATTCTGAAGCACTCTGCCTGGGCCTATAGGGACAGCTGGGTTTTTGCTTTTAACATCTTTGAATCTGTCTGTTTGCAAAATTCAGTGATTCAAGACTTCAGAGATCACTATTATGATTTAACCGTTCTATTTTTAAGATACAAAAAAAAAGGTGAAAAATCTTTCTGCGTCCCTACTGCGTTCTACACAGAGGGATCAAAATTTACTAGAAAACAGTGCAATTCAGTCTTGTCAGAAACACTTATGCAAAATTCTGGTTAATACTTCATTAGTTTTATCTTTGCAAATTTAAAACCCATACTACAACTCCTTTTCATTTTATATGGAGTCTACCATATGGGATTATTTTCTTCCCTGCCCTTACCTGATCTATTTATGATGCAATTTCTTATATTGCCCTCTTCATATTTAGACCATAGAATTTTTGCCAGATTCCCATTTTTATTAATTTCTTTCTCCTAACGTCTACTTTTTACAAATTTCAGGATATTCATTCTATATCTGGTCGTTCTCTAGCAGAGATGAGATCTGTATTTTGTACGCCTAAATTAAACATAGAAACAGAATGGTTTAGGTTGGAAGAGACCTTGAAGTCCCATCCAGTTCCAACCCCTGCCATGGGCAGGGACACCTTCCACTAGGCCAGGTTGCTCCAAGCCCTGTCCAACCTGGCCTTGGACACTTCCAGGGATCCAGGGACAGCCACAGCTTCTCTGGGCACCCTGTGCCAGGGCCTTCCCACCCTCACAGAACAAATTTCTTTCTAATAACTAATCTAAACCTACCCTCCTTCAGGTTAAGATCATTCCCCCATGTCCTGTCACTCCATGCCCTTGTGAAAAGTGAACAGTTAAGAACAGTTCTGTTCAGCGTAGTCAGTGGCAGGGTAATTATTTCCTTTTCAGATTCTAAAATCTAAGTTTACACCAGTGTGCACTCTGAATATACACAACAATACTAAATACAGATCACACTCACATGTAAGCTTAAGAGTCACAAATACTGATGAAAAAATTTTGCCCACATTGTGCCAGCAGAAGGAATAGATTTTCTTCTCCCTGGTAACCTAAGTCCATTGCTGAACACCTCCCATTTTTCTTGTATGTCTAACAATTACCCATCTCTAAAGCAGCTGAATCATACCGTAGCTGTGTCATGCTAGACGTGCTCTATGCAGAGCCCTCTATGCAGAAACCCTGCACTGCTTCCTGAGTATTCCTGCAATCTCTGCTTGGAAACACAGTGGATGACAGAAGTAAGCCAACTCCTCTTAATTTATGTGATCTCCATGATGGCAATATTGAATAAACCATATAAAGCTGGCATCAAGAAAAGATACCACATCACTCTGGCACTAACATTCAGCTCAGGCCCTGGAAGTACGAAGCTCAAGTGAGTCCCATCAAGGGCTCACTTTGCATATCGCTCTCATTTAGCTGCCTATAAACAGCCTCAAGCTCTCACTGGAGCATATTCATAATTCCTGAAGTAAGACCTTCCAAAAGTATGTTTTACAGATTTAGATACATTTCACATATCTGGATTTTCTTTTCTTTTTCAAAGACATCCAGTGCAGATGTGAGAACATCCTCAAAACTCAGAGTGTCATGACCTACACTACACAGAAGTCTGAAATGAAAAAGCTGAAATAAGACATACTTTCCTGATGTTAAAGTATAAAATATCTTTCCATTCATTTCCAAACTTTCCAGAAATCCAAAACTGTAGATTTTATACTGAATCATAAAGAATGTTCTAATCCTGTGTACATTAAAATACAGGCTAAGTCTTACTGCATGTTAGGGATGGGAGAAATTCAAGACTTGCAGTGGAAGTTATAGAGCACGTGCTCACGGTTCAAACTTTTAGTGTCACACAAAGCATTTCAGAGCAAAAGCAGCGTCATCATTTTACCAATTTCTCATTAGAAGTTACTTCTTTCCCTTATCCTCTAGACAAAAGTTTCAGACAAGCAACAACATGGAAAATCATCTCTGGAAGGCAAACATGGAGGTCGGTCCCACACTTCCAGGCTGGAGAGCTTATACCTGAGAAGGGCCCAGATTCTTCGCTAGCTGTAAAAGGAAGCCTTCAGTTTGTGACAGACAAAAATCACAAGTCACTTATCTGTGCACTATGAAAAGCGAGGAAAGGCCATGAATTCTACAGAGGTATTTGTCAAAATGAGAGGCAGAGTAACATCACAAACACAGAAGCAATAACATAAAAATGTCTTGGGTTTGACAAAATAAACTTGCAAAAATTCTTTTTTGGAAGAGAACAGACTCACATAAGCGTAACTCCATAGGATGATTAGGATAATGTAGAAGGTACCTAAGCTACACTTGGGAAAAGATCCCCAACTCTGGGAACACCCCAGCTGCCCACTGTCTTCAGGAAACAAAGCCTTTAGAGGCTAATCAACATCACATTTACTGCTGTGCCAACTGGAAACAGGTAATTGGTTCAGTTTCATTTTCAAACCATTAAAAAAGAGACCTTGAACATTCAGTTGCTGTGAGGCAACACACAGGGAACATCTTTTTTCCACTGGTGAATGAAAAGGCTGAAGATATGAAAGATATTACAACAAATTGCCTGGATTTTGTTATTTCTGTCTAGTAGTTTCTGTTAGAGATGGTATCCAAACAGTTTGGATCTTGTATTAGCCTTTGAATGTTAAAAATATTTCCTCTTAGGAACTTGTAGTGCATCTGATCTAATAACAAGGTTTCTGAAGAGGCAAGAAGTTCCCCAGATAACTTAAATCCTCTCAGATCAGCAAAGCCCAGCTCTTCCCTGAAGATGGGGTTATTCAATTAAAAATTCTCTCTCCTCCTCCCTTCCATCCTGGTTGGGAAACTGACCTTATTCTGCATAGTATCTAGAATACACGGGACATGGATATCCTTTGCTAACAATCTGTACATACAGGACATCTAGAAAATCTAATCTAACCAGAGGAACAAGAATTATGTCAGAAAGCAAAGGAGAGAGGAGAAGCACAAGCCAAAGATGAGATACAGACAGACTTCCCTGAGACCTGTGTGACAGCCCTGCACACTCTGAACCCAAGTGCTGTGCTTTCATCCAGAACTCCCTGACATGCCATAGGGATGAGCCAACAGTGGCCTTCAGAAATTCTATAGATATAAAAGTGAAGCCTTGCACCAGGGCAGGAATAACCCCTGGCTACTCCACAGGCTGGAGGTGTGCCAAAAGGGACCTGGGGCCAGACTGAGCAGGAGCCAGTGGGGTGTACCCTGGGCTGTGCAGCAGGAGCAGAGCTGGCAGATTCAGGGATCCCACTCCTCAATGCACAGCAGATGCCCTCCAGAGCACTGCATTCCATCTGGGGTTAGAGCCACATGTCTGAACAGATGAGCTGGTTCTGCCAAAGGCCATCCAGATAGTCAGAGTTGGGAGCAATCGCTCTGTAAAGAAGGGACTGAGGGAATGGGACTTACTCAGCCTGGCAAAGACAAGGCTTTGGAAATACAGCCTTCTACTACCCACAGAAAGGTGACTGAGCAACAGAGCCAAAGCTCTTCACAGCAGTGCATTGTGCAAGAGCAAAAGACACCAGACACAGCCTGAAACAAGAAGGGCTCAGACTGCACACAAGGCAAAGCATCTTTGCCGTCAGGACCGTCAAACCACAGGGCAGGCTGCCCAGACAGGCTGTGCAGTCTCTAACCTTGGAGATTTTGAAGACTAGTCTAGGCAATGCCCTGAGCAACCTATCCCGACCTCAATCTGACCACACTTTTCACAGGAGGCTGTACTAGATGACTTCCTGAGGTCCTTTCTGACCTGCATCATGATGACCCTTAGCATTAAAAAACCCCATGAACAAGGCACTTATTTGAAGTACATCTTAATATTGTCACCTTTGTCATCTGAGCAGCAGCAAATTACTTAAGCACCTACTTCACATATTAGTCTCCCTATGGCAAACACCCTCAGAAGTCAACAGAGTAAAACAGGAATTTCCTAGAATGATTCAGAGAAGGAGCCTAACCCACATATTTTGGATTGCTTTCCAGAAGCATCTCTGCCTCTCCACTGAGATGGAACAACCAAGAAGACGGAGTTTCCCTGCATACTCCTCTTATTTACAAAGGGAGACTGCATTAAGCTTTGTTACTAAGGTTACCTTGCAAATGAAGAGTCAGCACTTTTCAGTGGTCTGTGTTCCCAAACAGGCTCCAGTTCCTTCCAGAGATAAAAAACTGTCCTCCCAAACTCATTCTAACAATATTACACATTGATCTTGAAGCTCCATACTGTAACCAGCTTTTCCAGAATAAGACAAAGACAATTTGGTTCTTAAAGATAAATCCCAAAGCACACAAATAAAAACCAGGATAATGTTGGCTTACAAACAAGGTCTAGTAATCAGATGATTTCTCAGGAAATCTATCAGCTCCTTTCTTGATTCAAACCCTTGATTTTGGTGGTCATTTCAGTGAACTCTGCTCTCAGGTAGCTGACAAGACTCAAGTGCAGGTCTGCAGATTCATCAGATGTTTCCACAGGGACATTTGGACAGAAGTGATCCTGACTCAGAACAGGTCACAGAGCCAGCTTTTGATTCTTTCTCCCTGTTGCAGCAACAATTCATATCTCTTCATTTAAATTTGGTCATGGAATCTTCACAGTTCTGCTGAGCTGGCAGTGATGTCTCCTGAAAGGCTTTTCATCCAGTACACAGATGTCCTGACTCTCGGGTTCATTTCCTTACAGATATTAAGTATGGACTCTTCAGTCAGGCTTTCCATTTTCCACCCTTCTTCCCGTTTCTACTCAGCTGTTCCTGGGTGAATGCCCTCCCTGCCCCCATTTAAAACAGAGGTCCTCACGTTTGCTGTTTTTCCCCTCCCCATGGTGACACCAGGGATAGCCCAGCAACTTCTATCAGCAAAGCTGGTAGTTTCTAAGTTACCCCTTTTAAGTGGTGAACTGGCTTCTCTTGCAGGAAAAGTAACAATTTTGCTACAGCATAATAAAAGAATGAGAGAGAATGCAGGAAATAAATTGTACTTTATCAACTGTCACAGTTCTCCTTCAAAAGCAACAAATCTGGCCACTGGAACAGAATCTGTCAGCTTTGATGCTCAAGACTATACTGTCCTTAAGACGAAAGATTCAAATCTTTACACAATGAGAAAAAGCTTTCTAAAGCCTGAGCTGAATGAGGTGTGGGACTAGAGCCCTTGGTTCCCAAGCATGGAAAACACTCAGCTGTGACTCTAAATAGACACAACAAAGCAAAATTTGTAAGCGCAGCCCAGGAAGGACATCCTGGGGAAACACAACAACTTCCCCCCATTTCTAGTTTTCATGAAGGCTTGCGCTTTTTGGGACTGTTCTGAAACTGCTCCTTGCTATCAGCTTTGTGGTTAATACAAATGTTTTTTTAGGGTTTTTTAAGCATTCATAAAATTTACAAGTAATACTGCTTGGTGCACATCTACACTGAAGAGGTCCCTACAGAGAGCTGTGGTGACATCACTGACATACCAGCATGTCAATGAAATTAAACCCAATTCATTAGCTCCTGAAACAAGTTATCATTTCAAACCATGAACACTGCGAAATTGAAGCTGAAACAGACAGTTGTTCCATTATCAACAACTACGGAAGACTGGTTTACTGCAAATATGTCCTTCCACCCAGCACCACTGTCAGGCAGGAGACAGAGGGGCTGTGCTCAGTCTGCGGCTGTGCACTGAACAAACGGCCAGCAAGCTGCTGCGAAATTCAACAAATCCCATGTTGTGCTAGCCTTTCCTCAGTCAGGGCATCCATCTGGGGCTTTGCACTGACAACACCACAGCAGTTTTCATGCAACCTCTAACAGCCAAATGGGAACTGCTTTCATATGTGATTACATTGGCCAACAGATAAAACCCATCAGGAAGAACTGCCGCCTAAGGCAGCCTAGGACGCTCTGAGGGTACATGTTTCACCTCCTTGGGATGACAGCTACAAAGCCCAGTTGGTATCTCCACTGAACATGTACATCTAGAAGCAAAGATGGCAAATATCTAGTTTTCATTCATGTAATTCAGTACAAATTTTGAGGGCTTTCCAGGAGGTCTAAGTGTCTGAAATCATAATCTGACCTGACTGTCAAACAAGTCTACTCAGGCTAGACCACAGAAAATAATCACCAGAAAGTTTATCAACCAATTGGCAAAAAGCCCTACGTTTCAACCTTTTCAGTAAAAAATTAAAATACAAGCACACTCTTTTATTTTTTCACCTCAAATTTTACAAGGAAGTAGCAAACATGCATGCAGGTTTTATTCTGCCACTGGAATGTGCTGACACTTACCTTTCTAAACACCAGAGCGGCAGCAAAATAGAGGATGAGTGTAACATCAAATGTCACAGCTGTTCACTAAGCAGTGCATGTGGCAAGCCTCAAAAATTCTGCTGAAAATCTGGAATATGGTTTTAAATTCTACCTTTGGCAAAACAAGTTTTCAAGGCTTAGTAAACATTCAGAACAAAAGGAGAAGAAACCCCACCTCTTTCTGCTGTAGAGATAACAAAACAGTCTGACAGAATTTACATAAAGCAGATTATTTGCTGCATGGTACACCTTAGGAGAAAGGCAAACAGATATATCCGTTGTGGCAGAGAGAAAGGTCACTATGCTCCCATTCTCTGATGTGTCCAGTTTCCCTTTTATAGCCATCTACTTGGCAGATGCATGAGGCAAGTGTGATGAAGCAGCAGAACACACATACTGTAAACTAAGAGCATCAAGCAAGTTACTTGTCTCAACCCCCCACCAAAACTACCAAAGGACACTTCAGCTTTCTCATGCAATCTGTTCTCCAGCATATGTACACGTCAAATATCAAAAACAGACTATTACACACGAATTCAGAGCAGCAGAAAATAAAACAAGATGGCAGGAAGATATACAGCTCATTATTTTTGATAGCTGAAGAATATGACTAAACAAAAAACTCTCTTCTTAAAGAAAGAGGAGAGCAAGAAGCTGCATTCTTCAAGCCAAACCACACTGGAGATCTGGCTTGTGCAGCTGAAGGGCACTGAGGGGGATCACACAAGGGTATGTTTAGCCTTTTAAGGCCAATGACCCCAGGTATCCTCTGCAGCTGGGGACCGGGACACCTGAGGGTGACCAAGCAAAAGGGTCTCACAGAGCTGCTCTCAATTAACCTATCACATTGCTCTTGTTAACCAGCAGCATTGATTTTAGCTTAATTTCTTCTAGTTATATTAATTTTGTACCTTAAGTGAAGCTAGTGGATGTTCTGGACCAAGTAAACTCCAATGAAAGGAAGCCAAATCTTCATCAGGTAGAATATGATTACCTGGAACATAATGCAGAACTCATTTAAGTACACCATAAAACATTACACACTGTTTCTACATACAGCAAACAAATATGCAATCAGTCCTCAACCGCCAATCAAGAGGTTTAACAGATTAAACTTGGAGATAGCTTTTTGTTACTCCAGAAAAACCTAATTAGCATGCTGCTACAGCAGCAAGAGCTACTTCACTGTGCGTGAGGAGCACTCTTCCATGAAACCAGCTCACCTACAGCAGCAATGAGCCAGGCACAAGACAGGATCCACATCAAGCCAGTGGGTCCTATTAGGGAATCCTTTACAGATTTCATAGTGCAACAGTGTAAGAACACATTCTATTGCTCCCTGACACGTGCTGGTAAGCCCTTTCTGCATCCCAGCACACACCATTGCTGATCCACATGGGAGCTGCCTCTGGAATATGCACTCTGTTCCACTTGTGCAGCGTGGGTCACACAGCAAGGCACCAGCCAGGTTTATGTAACCCTCAGGAATGCCAGCACCTCCAATGACACTTAGCAGGTTCCCAATTCCTGCAGTTTTGTTTGCTGATCTGACCAGGTAAGATGGGACCTTGGGCTGACAGTAGGGAAGCAATTGGGAAATTATTTTGTTGTTTCCCTGGATAGAGACAGAGACTGTATTTACCACACTCTTCATATCTAATGGAAGATCACCTACATTGGTTTTTTATCCAAAGCACATCACACTCTAAAAGAAATTCCTACTAGGAAACATTTCAAACACTTGCATTAATCAAAGACGTAACTAATCAACCTCTGATGAAATTCAGTGGCTGTGGATCCAAGCTTTATCAAGAGCTAAACAGAATGTATTAACACAATTCTGGCAGAAAATGTCAGGATATATTCAATACCTGGTTTTACAGAGCAGCAACTTATTAGTGAATGCACTGTTCATAAAGAATATGACAAGATTCTTGGAATATTGCAACAGTTGTTTTCTTTCTTAATATTTTGCTTGTAAAATCATCTAGTTTGCTCTTAATGCTCTTTAACCTGTGAAAGCCAAAGCTGTCCCCTGCCTGGTGACAAGCAGATACCTTCTCAGAGTGGCAAGTCTTTGTGTCCAATCAATACTTTGCCCATTACCAATATCTCCCAGCAAGGAGATGTTACCATTTTTATTCATTAGGAACTAAACTTTAACCTCACATCAGAAAGATTCAACAAGTTTGCAAATAACAGCCACACTCACTAATCTGGTCAAGGTAAGATTAGACAGTCTTTATAAATACAGGTCTGAAAAAATTTGTTGCAGCCAGAGCAGCAGAGTTCTGTGATAACTGACAATCATTCCTGCAGATGCTACCTTTCAAAACAGTCAGGCCTTCTCTCCTTTCCACCGAAACCTCAATTTTGTTTGGTCTCCATCTGTCACTGCAGTTAATTCCATCCCCTGAACACACATAAGGCAGTGATCGATCAATCGCCACCATGTACGCTGAAGTGCAGCAGTGTTTTTTGTGGTCCAAGCAAGAAGTGATGCCTGTACTTACCTCGTGCAATTCTAAAATTTTACTGAGGAACAGAACAAGGTTCCATAACTAAACATGTTACAAAGTGCTGTCACAGTGGGAAAAACATCAGCATTACATAAGCAACCTCTATTTCTTGACCTGGCTGAACAACCTCAACATATATTGATTTTTCCCATTTTAATGGCTTAGTTTAGTGTATCCCTTAGGTTTTTTTTAAAGCAATTACATACTAATTGAAGCCACTGCCCTTTCTAAAGGCTTCACTGAATTACAGCCCTATATCTCACCTGGGTTTGTTTTTCTACTTGCTGAAGCTTGGGCTGCTTTTCTCTTTTAAAATTATTCTGATCTATTTGAGTAAAAATTTACAAAATAACCTTAATCAACTCCCTGTTTATATCAACAGCAATTAGAACAGAAATTTTTAAGAGCACACTTGGAGGATGCAGTATCCAGGCCACATTTTAGCTACCTATGCCAAGAATACTCTTTACATTAGAAAGTTACAGCTATAAACCCCTTCTGGATGAAAAAAGAAGGAAAAAAACTGTAAACCAAACTAACCAAACACAGTGTACACCAAACCTCATCTGAAAACAATCTTTAGAAGATTGCCTAGTTGATACAGTCAGAAAAATATTTTGCACGAATACTTCAATAGAGACTTCATCCCTGAACAGAACTCAATCCCAAATCACTCGCCATTGAGAACAATTTTTGAACTGCCCAGTTCAGAGTCATTCCTCAGGCTTCTCCATTTGCTCGATGTAAGACTGAAACTTTGAGGATTTTTTCCCTCTTTCAGCATTCCCCGAATAGACTGTTGGAGTTAATGACAAGAAAGTATCTGAATACAAAGAAACTTGAGTTTTCCAGACACAGGGAAATACATCTGCAGCCCTAAAGTTGAATATGGATATCACAGCTATTGTGATAGTTTGGGCCTTCTGGAATTGCAAACATTAAACCAGCAGCTTAACTGTAATTATTTCAGAATACATTATTTTATTCCTACACAAAGTACTAGCATAGAGTTACACTGCTGTACCCAGAAAAAAAATCATATGCCTTCCCATGCTATGAAACGCTCACTTATTCCTTCCCATTGTTTTTTTCTTTATTCTACTTATCAGGATCAAAAAAACCCTGAAGAGGCCACAGGAGTAAGGTCAGAACAACCTGTGAAGCCAGACAAGCCCTCAGATATTCAACAAAAATATAAAAATTTAGATTAGAAAATGAGCCACTCCAATTTAAACACATTCCATGCTACACACAACTACACGTATATATGCACTTCGGTTTCTATTAAAAGAAAGTTACTATATTACCAAGGTTTCAAAAGTTAAAACATGTTGCCAGTACCTTAAGCCAAACTGTATCTGTTTGTTGTCAGCTTATATAATCACTTTCTATCCCAAATACCCAGGGTTCCTAAAATTCACTCATATAAAAATGACAAAAAAGCCCCAAGCACAGGAAGATCTCCTGAGTATCTTCTGTTCTAACCCTGACTTCCATGAACTTTAGTCTATTCTGCTTACTCATACTGAATACACACACACAAGAAATGCAAAGGAACATTCAGAACTAAACTTGTCACTGAACTGGGGGTTTTTACTCTTTGTACCAATTTGAGGGAGAGGGGGGAAAGCTACCAAATCTCCCTAGAGTAATCAAGTGAAATTACCTCTAATTTCTTCCTCCTAAGAACAAGCTGAAAAATATTTGGTCGTGGAAGATAGCGAGAGAAAAATAACCCAGAGCAGAGCTTCTTGCATAAAACTGCAAAGACTTCAGAAAGTTTACCAGAACTTTTCTCACCTACTGTTTGATATAACCAAGCAAAGCCTCAGCAGCCATGCAGCTGGAATTGTGTGGTGCCTTAAAGCCACTAAGTCCATAAAGCATATCTGCAACTGGGAAACTGCTTTTCCAGCAGTAATTCTTACTCACTGAACTGGCATGCACCAACTTATTTATAGACTCCAGAACAAAGCCAAGCAATATTGTCTGTCATGCAATTTCTGCAATGGCAGCTCAGCCAACCCTCTGCCTTCCCTCCCTACACCTGTGCAGGCTGCAAAAACACACACTGACAAAAAGCAACTCCAACTAGTCAAACACTTGTGGCTTTCTACTGCAAGATCCATTGGTTCTTTCCTTCCTAACATAGAAGGTGCCTGCCTAGACTGGGAACAACACTGAAGACCACTAAAATATTAGCATTTAAAACAGTAAGACAAGGATTCTCTCATTCAGAGCTTTCAAAGCAGAAGTTTTATGCCTCTACCATGTACCCACACTGAGACAAGTGAGAAACTAAAAAGAAAATCCAGTTTTCTTAATTTGTTTGCACAGCATGACAAGATCAAGAACTTGGCTGCTCCCAAAAAGCAGTTAGAATGCTATTCTAAATAAACCTTACTCATTGGAGTCAACCTCGTTAGTAATTAATTCACTCTCCCGTCTGAGTGAGTATGGCAGAGTATGGCAGTTATTCTCTATCACTTCTGCGGAAAGAGTGTGTGTTAAAGCTGTCCCATTTAAGCAGAAATGTGAAATTGGAGACATTCCCACCTATGCTGCTGAATACGAGAAGCTCATGAGCATGAGAAGCAGGAGTGCTAAGAAAGTATCTAGACAAAACCAGTGGAATGGTAAAATGTCAGTCACTTGTGCTCTCAGAAATGCGGAGTTTCACTCTATTACACAGTTCAGAATATTCCCGTTGCAGCTGATGTGCTGCCGTATTTGTCCAATTCTCATTTCTGAGGGGAAAAAGAGGCCCAGTAAAGCAAACACCTTCACTCCATAGGTGTTATTTTTAGGTAGAACTCAGGACAGAAGCATACTTCTAGTCTGGAAAGTGTATCATTGAAACTAGATCTCATATACTATACAGGACCCAAACTAGAACCACAACTGTCCTGATTCCTCCCCACCCACTGAGAACATTCTGGCTAAGCAGAGCTCTGCAGAATCCCTGCTTTCAACTTTTCTTTCTAGACAGCCACAATTCGCATTGCTCGCAGGTTTCTACAAACTGGGCATGTCTGACCTCAAACACACATCCAGTCCACCTCACACAGCAGGAATGCTTGGTACGAAGGGATGCTTTTCCCCAGGTGGCTTTGTCAAATTACACACACATTATTTTAAAACAGTTAAGAGAAAATGAAATCGTAAGGCTGACTAGCAGCATCTTCACTTACCTAAAAGAGCAGCAAAAATAGGAAAGCGATTTGGATTCAGGTCCAGTTGCTTGGCAACTTCATGCATTAAGTATTGGCTTGTTGTGAGGCTTTTCCCATTCCGGCTCAGTTTTAGGGCATGGGCACTGAAATAGTAAGGGATGTTGCACAATGCATAATCGGAGTCATATGCAACCAAACCATGGAAACCTTTTTCTCTGCAGAAAGCGATTACTTCTTGATGATGATCCTCAATGCTCTGTGCAACCTGTAGTGGAAGACAGAGCAATTAACTCCAGTGTAAATGGCAGCACTGATTTATCACAACTATTATGATATAGTGGGTCTTTCTGAAACTATTCATGTGAATTTGAAACACTCGAGATACTTTCAAAGTAGTTTAAAAAAATCCATTGATGCAGCACATACGGACAAGATATAAGGAACACTCGGAAGCACAGCACACACTTCTGGAATCCCGCATGCTGCAGTGGCATTCTGTACTAGTGAACTGATCTGAGAAAAACATTTATTACCACAAACGCTCGAACTCTGAAGACATTACTGTTCCAGTGTCTGTACCAGTCCATGGGGAAAGCCTTGAGACTGTGGGTACTCCAGCAGTCCAGCACACGAAGATGCCCCCCATAATCAGGCAAACCCATGATCCCTTTTCAAATTGTTTGGCCCTCTTTTAAACGGGCCAAACACAACCCCAGATGAACAGTGATAACTTTGTTGACCTTTCAAATGCAAACCATGCTGCACTAAGCCAACTGTTTTCCTCTTTCCACTTTCAGCCTATCCCTTCATGCACAGCTGTATCTGATGGTCCAAATTCCTTTGAGTTTATAGCCCAAACTTCACCTCTCCACTCCTGTTGCCTAGCAAAGCACATATTTTAGGTTACAGAAATCAAAAGACTTGAACAGACATGTGCAGGGAAACATGGGCCAATTCCTAATGTTGGAAATACAAAAGGAACCCTTTCTTATCAAGAAACTTACACTGAAACTAAAAGTCCCATGAGGACAAGTCAGTACCTACAGTCCTGCACACCATCAGGAACTGCTACAACTACAGTGTGCACATGAGCACACTGAACTACAGCCAGGCTTCGGATCCCTAATGCTTCTACCATCCGCATACACGATACACATTCAGAGATTTGGAAATCCCCATGGAAGTTGAGTGTTGGTATAACCCACCCTGACAGAGTACTCCATTTTAACAACAATGTTGATAGCAAGCTATCCTAAAATAGACTACTACAAAACTATTAGCTTCAGTCTCCACAGCACACATGAATAACTACGGCCTCAGTGCCAACGAGGCTATTTCCTCTATAGAACAGGAGAGAGGGTCCCAAACTCCACAGCACAATCCAGCAGCCCCTGCAGTCATCCATAGCAAGTTTACAGTGACCATTTCTCTTCTACTCATGTCTTGTACTTGCTGAACCTGATGCTGAACTATGGTATTTCAGACAGGTATGTCAAATTTTAATTCTCCCATGCACCTTCATGAGATGCTCCCTTTCAAGCCAGATCCTGAGCAGCAGAACAGCCAGCACCTCAATTGTTCCTGCAACCAAACACCAGTTCACTATGTTCTCCTTACTCTTAATCCTACTACCCTGTAGTCTTCAGAAAATGTTACTTCTCCAGAAACTTCCTCCATAGACTGTTTTTGAAATTTACTTTGTTCCTGCAAAGAACACACATACTCATTCTTCTCTCAATGATGCTGTCCTCTAGCATAAGGTGCCAAAGAAACCATAAACATTTTTGGAAAAATTTAAAGACATCAGATTTACACAGTTCCTAACTAAAGGAAGGCAACTTAGGCCTCACCCCACCCCCACCAAGAGTCTTCACAGGTTTTAAATCAGAAAAATGCCTCCGATGTATTTTAATTAAGGATAGATAGATTTAAATTATTTCCATATATCTAAACCCAACCTCTTTGCATGCACAACAAGCAGCTCTGATCTATAAAAAACCAAGTGAGAACTCCTTCTGCAGCACTAGGTGTGACATGGGTGTGCAGATAACGCAAGAGGAAGCTTGGTGTGCAGCTCCTCTGATTTCCTATGAGCTATTTCCTCTACCTCCACAGCCTCCAGTTCCCTCCCCATTTTACAGAGCTCTCTAATACGGCATGAAGCTGCTGTGTGCTCAGGGAATACTACAATCCATGTTCAAATAACCGAACCATCACAGGTTAAAGAGCTGTATTTACCAAAGTATAGTTAACCCACAATGTAAAACTCTAACAAGATAAGAGTCAGAGAAATACTCTATGGCTCTCACAAATGCAGAGGTACCCAGGCACATACAGGCTTCAAAACCAACTCAGGAAGAGGGGACGTGGCAGAAATCACAGCCAGGAGTCTGGAATAATTTTGAAGTCTAAATCTTGTGTAAACATTAATGGTGCTGGCTCAGAAAGAGAGAATACTGCCTGAGTAAATAGGCACAAGCACCTTTAGGTACTGAGAACAAAACAGTCTCCCCAAAGTATTAGAATTATTAAAAACTCCACTACCTAAATATTTAAATTTTAGCAAGCCTACTTCACATAAAAGTTTCTTTTAAGAATTATTCCCCCCAAACTGAAAAATACCAGGTCACGACAAAACTAAGAATCCACAGGATATTTGTTATAACCTAGAGGAACCTGTTATTTTTACATCCTGCTGAAACTATCTGTGAGTGATTTATAATTGTTCTGGATAAAAGACAATACTCTTTTTCTCTTCTCTAATTACCACAACAGATTAAATTCACAGCCAGTTCCTAGCTTCACACAGAAACCTACTCCAGACTCAGATGTTCCTAAATATATGAAAATCAGTTTCATATTTAAAGTCAATCAGTGTTCTTAAATCCAACTTCTCAAAACAAAGTGAGAAAACACTACAATTTAACAACTTACGCATATATAAATTTTAAAAATCACCTATACATGCAAATAAAAATCACACCTTCAAGATGCATTTGCTCTGTGCCCATCAGGAGGGCTACACCAAAGTGGGAGTGAGAATAAAACTGAAGGAAGTTTTAGAGAAAAAAAGACATATGTAACCAAGCAGATTTAAAAATATAATAAATCATATAAAAGAAGAAAAGTGGAGAAGGAAAGTGATTTAAGCTCAGCAGTATCTTTGATGTGTATTATGCATGCGACCACTGTAACCATGAAACATCCTTCCTAACCTGAAAATGAGTCCATTAAAACTAGATTTATCCACAGAGTTTCTCAACAACTGAAAAAAAATGAGACATCAAACAGAAATTGCTGATATCCTTCCCATCCCCAGGACAGCTGAGTAATGCAGAGAACCAGGGCACTTTGGACACACACGGTAGTGTCTCAGTGGTGTGGACAGCAACAACCTCTCCCCCCACACCCCTCAGTATCTGGTAAGGAGCTGCCAATTCCCAGGGCTAACCTGACACAGACAAATAAACACACACCTTGTAAACCTTCTCCATCAAAACTGGGGGATGTTGTATTTGATGATTTTGGGAGCTTGGGCTGCTCTTTTAACGAGAGAAAAGGGACTCAGTATAAGTGTGCTCACACTCCTATAACTGCTTCCAGAAATTAGGAGTAAGGCCAGTCACCAAGAAACCATAAAGGAGTTAATGCTGCTGCTGTGCTGGAAAGCAAACTAAGCGCTACAGGTGACACCACTGTCAAATGCAGCAAAATGGTTCCGATGCGATGTACTTGAGTCAGGACTGAGACAGGAAGCATTTAACAAACTAACAGCCAGTTTAAGACGCTACAAAACTATTGCAAGTACCAAAATTCCCACGGATATAAAAACAGCTGGATTCCTGTTGGGTACTATGCATTTCAATGTTGCATTAAACCAAGTCACCACTTTAATACATTGAAAGAAAAAACATTCCTATTTTACCCCATTCACTGCTTTTACTAATGATTTCTTAAGTCTCAGTAACAATTGAGGAAGATTTATAATGCACCCACAAACAGATCAAGGTAAGGACTTTCACCACATCGGCCCTAAAACTTTTTGCTGAAAGAACAGTATTTCCTACCTACGAAAAGTCCCCAGAAGTTCAAATGAGAGGCTGCTTTTGCTATCGTGCAAATTCCCACCATCCAAAACACATAACATCATTTGACTTATACACTGACCAGGAAAACACACGACCGCAGCAGACACGGCCATAACCTCTTCACTTTAACCAAGGCCAAGCCCAAGGCATCGCATTTAGCAGGGCTCAACATGCCCTTCAAGAATGAGCTTCACCTCCACTTCCAGTTCATTCCACACGTGCTCTGCCCAGCACAGTGGCCGCGGCCTGGTGACCCAATCCCCGTGACAGCCGGGGCCACTGCAGGGTGGGACTTCCACTTCCACTGAGTGGGCTGAACTCAGGGTGGCTGCACTCCAGCTCTGCGTTTCTCCACGGATGGGCCTGGCCCAGCACGCAGGGCACTACGAGGGAAGAACAGTAATTCCTGCCCTGTTGGCAGAACTAGGAGAAACTTCACCCAAAGTCACCTTTGGAGTGATCTCCTTAGAGAGAGGCATCTGTACCCCAGGGCTCCAGCCCAGCCAGAATGTTTCTAATCCGCCGAAAGGCCAAATAACATTAAGCTGCCGCTAGTGATCAAGCAATTCTGAAGGTTACATAATATTTTTCTACACACAAAGATAATAAAGCCTACAAGTATGTACTTCCCTCCTGCTGCTCTTCCCTCCCCAGCGGGAAGGTGAGCAGGCAACTCCTAAAACTGCAGCTTCATCTCTGGGCTTGTTTTTCAGCATCTTGTGTTTCAATATACACAATCGCTCGACTTAACAGAAACCATCGTAAATCAGGAACGTCGTGCGGGGAGATGCGACGTGGTCATATCCTGCAACCTTTGAAATCGCAGCCTTCGAGTGCAAGACGGCCACGGAGCTCAGCTTCAACACGAAGGGCTGTTTGTGGGGCTGGAAAACTGAGGTTGCCCCTTAAAAGAAGGAGTTTAAATGAAGGAGTGTCAGCTTGGCACTACTGATTGCACAACTAGAAGTGTTGCTGTAATAGACTACGGAGCCAGTTATTCTACAATGGGTTTTAAAAGCTTGTTGATACTGAGAAAAGGCTGAGCAAAACACAAAAACCTTCAAAAAGCCAAAAGTGGCAACCCTGTGTTTTTTGCAGCGAGCCATCTCCCCTCCAGCCCAAGTTTAAACACCTCGTCTCAGCCGGGAACTTGTTGCAAATCCATCCTGCGCGAGAACTAAACTGATTAATTATTTTTTTTCCTCCCATCAACAATTAATTACAGAGATGTTTTTCTCCCACCCGCTTTCCCCTGCGGTACCACAGCCCACAAGGCAAGAAGGGACATTTTGATTCAACGGAGCGAAAGAACATGGAGGCAGAAGCCGCCCTGCTGCCGGGCCAGGCCACGGGCGCTGCCGGTCGCCCCGCCAAGGCCTCCCGGCCTCCGGCCTTGGCGGGGCGGCGGCAGCGCCATGTAAATAAGCCAAAATCCCCCGGAGATTGAGGCCGCCGAAAGTTGTGCCGCCCCCGCGGGTCTGGGCGACATTTTGAGGCGCTGAGGGGAGCGGCTGAGGGTGCCCTCCCTCCCCCCGCGGGCAGCCCCCGCTGCCATCTTGGAGCTGGGAGGGAGCGGCGGGGAGGGGGCGCCGGGACCCCCGGGCGGGGGGACCCCGGGCTCCTCCTCACCTTGATGTGGAAGCGGATGAGGGCCAGGCGGATGCAGTGCGCCATGCAGACGGGCGGCAGGAACCAGACCTTGGGCGGCGGGGTGCCCTTGTTCTGGACGTGGCTGACGATCTGCTGCGCCGTCTGGCGCTCGTTGCCCTGGCGCTTCACCCACTCGTGCAGCCGGGCCTTCTCCAGGGCGCCGTTGAAGAAGACGAAAAGCTCGATGTTCCCGTTGAAGCAGGCCTTGGCCAGGGCCGCCAGGTAGCCCAGCATGTGGTTCCACTGCCCGCCGCTCACCCAGTCCGTGTAGAAGCCGCCGTAGAGCCGGTGCAGGCAGTTGTCGGCGTCGATGAGGAGGCGCAGCGGGGTCTGGGGGGGCCGCTGGCGGCCCCCACCCACGAGGCTGCCCCGCGCCAGCTTCTGCAGCTCAACGGGCACGACGGCGCTGGGGCAGTGCTTCTCGATGTAGTCCTGGAATCCCTGCACTCCCATGGTGAGGACCGGGCGGCGGCGGCGGCAGGCGGGCGAGCGGGGACCCGGCGGCGGCGGCAGCAGCAGGGTCTGGGCTCGGGCCGGGCGGCGCGGCGGCGGCGGGCAGGCGGTGGGAGCGGTGGAGCCGGGTGGGAGCGCTGGCTGCCGTCGGTGGCCGATCAGGGGGGAGTTGTGTGGATTAGTGGGGGGCTCATGGCTGCCGCGGCCGCCATGTGCTGCGCTCACAGAGCCATGGCTCGGGGATCCGGGCGGCTGCGGCTCCGACTGCCGGGGGGCGGGGGAGCGGCCGGGCGCGCAGGAAGCCAACCCGCCGCCGCCGCCGCCTGCGGCAGCGAGAGCGGAACGGGCGGGACTTGGCGGCGGCGCCGCTGCCACTCACACGCCGCGCGGGGCCGCGGCGGGAGCGCGGGGGCAGCGGAGCGCCCTCGGCGCCGCCCGTGCTCGGAGCCCGGAGCCCCTCACGGCCCCCTGCCCTGCCCTGCCCTGCGGCTGTGGCCCAGGCCGGCCCGCCCGCCGCGGCCGTTGCATAACCCGGGCATGCGCGGGAGCGCGGCGGAAGCGAGTGGCGGGGAAGGGGAGGGGGCCGGGGGCGGGGAGCGGCGGCAGGAATCGGGGCAAGGGCCTTCCGGCCCGGCCCGGCCCGGATCGGATCGGTCCGGTCCGGCCTGGTCTTGGCCCCGCGCTGCCGGGCAGCTGCTGTCCCTTAGCCCCGGGGTCGCCATGGCGGGCCCAGCTCAGGGTAGCGGCGCACCGGGCACCTGCTGCTCCTGCAGAAGTGCCCCGCAGCGGTTCGGTTCGGTTCGGCCAGGGAGCCGCGGGGCTCCCGGCCTGGTGCCGCGCCCTACCTGGGCACAGCGCCTTCCTCTCCACACAGACCCGGCGGTCACGGCCTGCGGTAAAAGTGACCGGCTGGCCTGGCCTCTCCCGCTGAGCACTTGCTGCTTCTGCTAAAGTTTCCAGATCGTAGAATATCCCGAGCTGGAAGGGAGCAACGAGAATCATCGAGTCCAGCTCCTGGCCCTGCACAGAAACTCCAGCAATCCCACTCTGTGTACCCCTGAGAGCCTTGTCCAAATGCTCCTGGAGCTCTGGCACCATTGATGCCGTGACCGTTCCCTGGGGAGTCTGTTCAATGTCTGACCACTCTCTGGGGGAAGAATCTTTTCCTGATATCCAACCTAACTCTCCCTGGAACAGCTCCAGCCGTTCCCTCGGGTCCTGTCCCTGGTCACAGCAGAGATCGGAGCTGCCCCTCCTCGGGAGGAGCGGCAGCACCCAGCGAGGTCTGATCTCAGTCTTCCCTTCTCCAGCGGAGCAAACCAAGTGCCCTCAGCCACTCCTCATGGCTCCTCCAGACCCTTCACCATCTTCATAAGCCCTCCTTTGGACACTAGTAGCTTTAGGTCATCCTGGTATTTTGGCACCTGAAACTGCACACAAGAGTTAAGGTGAGGCTACACCAGTGCAGAATAGAGATACACAATCACCTCCCTCAATGATTTTGGTGGCCTTTTCACCTTATACATGCTTAAAGTGGCAACTGCTTGCACCTTGAGACTTGCCGTCCACGGGGCAGCCAAACTGTTGCCACAACTGGTAAATGAGCATAAGTATCAACTATCAGGGAAGAAACCCATAAATGAGCATAAGTATCAACTGTTGGAAGAAACCTGCTCTTCACTGCACCAGCAGTGAGGAATTATCTGTCCTCAGTTTTACCAGGTGAAATTATTTTTTAAAAGGCTGAGGTGAGGACTGTGCCCAAGGTTCAGAGGTTTCCTGCAAGATTATCATTGCAATAATACCACAGCGCCTCAGCAGTTCTTTGCTATTCAGGTGTTGGAAAACTACAGGAAATGTCAAGCTGCTGATGCTCTATGTTCACATTAATATTTTATTAATGAGGAAAAGCACATTGTTAATGAGACTTCAGGCAGGCTGGATTGGCACCCACAGTAAATATTCCCAGCAGGGAATAGCTGTTTCAGCAGGAGTGGGCTGGATCACTCACAGGCAGTGCAGTGCCATGGATGTGTGTATCTGAGTCCAACTGGTGCAGCATCAGGATGGTGGACTAAAGAATACTGAAAAAGCTATGGAAGTAGTCAATGACAAGTACATCTTTCTTCTTAGAAATCTGTTTCTGCAGTAATCTGAGAGTGTGGTTTCCTAAGTAAATAGGCTGGTCTTTTTCTGAACTACTTTTCCCTTAGAATTTTTAGATTATTCTGTAAGAGTGGATATAATTACATCAAAATAATAAAACACTTTGGAGCACTTGGAGTAACAGACGAAACATGGTTACAGGCCAACAGTGTCAATACAAGGAAAGTGGGTCGAGGAGAAAGAGCTTTAGCATTCCAAATATCCCAAAAATCACCAAAATTTGGTCAAAACAACAGGTACTGCCATACATGAGGTGCCTAAAAAGCAAGTTATTGGACAGGCCTGCGTGTATTCAGTGCTCCAACCGTGCAAAGCTTGATCACAGACAGGCAATTCTCTGAGTAGTCTTGTGAGCAGTAACTGAGTCAAGAAGAATTCACTTCTTGTTGTTAATTGTTTCACAGGATCTTTAGGTTCACTAGTCTTAGGAATGGCAAATAGTCTATAAATACAAGATGATAAATTTGCTTGTGGCTTCTTCTGTTTTGTTGTTTAAGAAGGAAACTAGTCCAGAGCATGTGCCACCAGGAACCTGGCTGTCAGCATCCTTGGAGTCAGGGAGGTGCAGCAGAACTGATCACTGCCTGGCTCATGTGCCCAGACACAAACACAACCCTCCCTCCCCAAAGAAACAAAAAGAAAAGAGAGAGGAAAACCACAAGGGGAAACAAGAACAACTTCCAGAAGTTATTTAATACGAACTAAAAGTTTGGCCAGACAAGAATACAATGGAAAATAAGTTAAATTTATGGAAAACAAAATTACTATGGATAGCAGGTAGATTAAGCTAGACTTAAAGAGCAATTGATCAAAGACACGAGGCAAACAAGGTGTTTTTTCATCAACCAGCAGCAGAAAACCTGGAGGATTTATCAATCTTCTTTCCTTGGCACTGAGACACAACATGTTCCACTGTTCCCAGATGCTGGTTGTGTAAAGAAAGAGTTAATAGCAGTTGGTATTAAAGTCAGTGACTCATTTTATCCAACCTGAACAGAAGAGAATTAGGAGTGGCTCCCTATAAGGAAGGAACTGAACAGTCATTAGGAAGGACTAACGAATAACCATGTCAGAGCAAGAACAGAGATGAATGTTATCAGTTTAGTCTTGGTTCTTCTCTTAATGAAAATCAGTCCCACAGCTAGATGAACATGGACACAGGCTGTGGAACAGACTAGCCACTGTGACCTAAAAGGTACATCTGCCTGGGGGTGATAGATACATGTGTTATCCATGGGAAACTCTAGTTTGACATTATTTCCCTTAATATTTTTCCTCTTTTCTCAGCCTGTTGCATCTTGCTGTGGAGCTGCTGCCCCAGAACTTCCCATTTCTTGCTGCTGGTAAAGGCTCCCAGCCTTCATCTTACTGCCAGGTCTGCAAGTGGCCATGTGCAGAATGTGCCGTGGCTGTGGGCAGCGTGCTTTTCTGCATTGCTACTTCAGTGCTCATAGTTCTAGGCATGCCTGTCACTTAGTCGAAAAAAGTTGCAAAAATGAAGGGAATTGAAGAAAAATTGTTGAGGTTTAAAAAGATATTGGGGATAAAATTTGTGACTTGTAGCAGTCTCGCTCTTGTTTTGTATCATCATATTTACTACCATGTGAGACATCCCTTGTCTTTTAGGTTGGTGCAATTAAACTATATGCCATCACACAAAATTTACAGAAGATTTTCCCTGTTCAGGTATCTCCACAAAATATCAACAAGCCATCTTGCTTAAGCATACAATAACTTTTTTCAAATATTTATGATACTTCAGATGGAACATTTTCCTTTTGGGACAAAGACATGTGCATGTAGAAGGCACTTCACTAGTTATTTAGGACACTTACTGGTCTCTCCATCAGCATTAGCTCTCTAGGGACTTTGAGTCTGTTTCTGGAACTTCTCCTTTTTTCAGCTTTCTGCATGACATAAGATTACAGAAGTCCATAGGTGATTGCTCAGCTTAAAACACATTTATTGCTAACAGCTGCTTTTTTTCTAAGAAATAATATGATTCTTTCAGCAACAGCTCAATAATATCAATTCTCGTGGCTTCTTTTGTAAAACTTTCTCTTCACATAGAAAACTTTGCTGAAATCTTTAGTTTCAGCTGATCTGCCCTCATCAAGCATTCCTCTGCTCTAACATTTCAATTTAATTTAAAATTTAGTTTCTGCTATAACTTCCACCATGACAATAACATAAAATTGTGAGGAACTTTTTGACTGATACCTGGTGAGTAGAGCATGCACCTTTTCTCTGGGATCACCCCTTTTTTGTGGAAGCATGGAGCTTCTACAGGTACTGGAGCTGGGTTAGTGGACTATTCCTCTGTGCTTTCTCATTGACTACCATGAACTTTGGTCTTTGTTTTGCAGCATCTTCATTTACTTTTAAGTTGTGCTCTGGCATTAGCTGTGTAGAATTTGTGCCCTTCTCAAGCTCTCCATCTCTTCCAGCTTAAGCCCTTGGTTTAACTCTGAGGACTGTTAGCAAAGGCTGTAAGATGTGCACAAGGTCCTGTAAGGTCATGGATCCAGCCATTGACTACCAGGTCCACCACTAAAACACGTCCCTAAGTGCGATGTCTACATGGTTTTTGAACACTTCCAGGGGTAGTAACTCTACCTCTGCCCTTGGCAGCCTGTTCCAATGCTTGACCACACTTTCAGTGAAAAAGTTTTCCCTAATATCCAACCTGAACCTCTGCTGGTGCAACTTGAGACCATGTCCTCTTGTCCAGTCCCTTGTTACCCTGAAGCAGAGCCTGACTCCCACCTGGCTGCACCCTGTCAGGGAGTTGTGGAGAGTGAGGTTTCCCTTGAGCCTCCTTTTTTCCACACTGAGCCCCCCAACTCCCTCAGCCACTCCTCATCAGACTTGTGCTCCAGCCCCTTCCCCTGCTCTGTTCCACTTCTCTGGACATGCTCCAGCAGTCCATGAAACTGCAGTTCACTGAGGTTTTGTTTTTTCGTTCTGTATCAGCTGGCCTAATCGATCTTTAGAGTCTGGTGAGAGATGGGAGTCAATCCCACTCCTTCTTTGCCCCTCTAAACCAGGCTGCTGTCCTGGCACCTGGGAAATCTGTTCTCCCTGCCCTTGCAGGCAAATACATGCCCAGTGGTGACTAGACAGGAAAAAGGCTATTTTTATTCCCTTCCTACTGGCATTATACCTTTAAAAAATGTAGATTTATCCAAAGCATGTTCTTCCTCATTATGTTTTTCACTCTCACTCAACAGCAATTTTGGGGTGAGTTATTTGGATTCATGCATCCACATTTACTGTCCAGACAAAGATTTGGCTGTACCCCACCATGGCTACTAAACCATAACGTGAAGAGCCACATCTACTCAGTTTTCAAACACTTCCAGAGATGTTGACTCTACCACTTCTCTCAGGAGCCTGTTCCAATGCTTAACCATTGTTTCAGTGAAGAAATTTTTCCTAATACCCAACTTGAACCATCCATGCCACAACTTGAGGCCATTTCCCATTGACCTATTGATTGTTACCTGGAAGAAGAGCCCAACCCCCACCTTGCCACAACTTCCTTTCAGGTAGTTGTAGAGAGCATCAAGGTCTCGCCTGAGCCTCCTTTTTCTCCTTCTTTTCTCTTTCAAATAATAGTAAAACATGCCAGGCCAATACTGACATCTTTAGACAGGATGTATGTGAAAGCCACTTGCTACATGAACGGCAGAGGAAGAGAAAAGACTTTCTCTGATAGCCTGCTGTGAAGCCCACACTGAGATGTTGGACTACTAGTCCAAAGAAAAAATTATTGAAAAGACAGCATATGTTACTAGAGCTGCTGCTATGCTCAAACTCAAAATTTTCCATTGTCTATAGAGCCCAACCCTTGAGGAGTTTGGCCCTGGGAAATGTGGGGTAAATGATGCTGTTGCTCCAGCAAACTTTTAGGGCAAGAAAATAACTGGCAGCAAGTCCTCTGAACGCCTGGGAAAAGCAGGCTGCAGGAGGAGGGGGCAGTGACGCCAGCTGAAAGAATTCCTCCTTTCAGAGAACAAGCAGCGCTTTCACAGCAGTGGATGCTCAGCCTCGGCACACACTACACAGATTACATCAGGGCCATTCACTGCCTTTGATTAGTTTTAAGAAACAAAAGCATGAAAATTTTAAGTTCTAAATTTGAATTTTCGAGAGAAAAAGCATTAATAAGGGGACTATGAAACAGGCAGTGGGAGCTGGTGGGGAGCATTAGCACTGGTTCTTCAAAAACCTGGAACAGCTGTGTGCTGTTCCTGTGGCAGTTGTGTGAGATATACAAAAAAACTGTCTTTAAAGTATATTGTACAGCACTTTTCGCAGGATTATCAATAGTATTATAAAAAGATACTAATAGAGTGCTACAGCTTGGTATTATAACAGATAAGATGCATTTGCAAGTGGTATCGCAAGAGCACATCTGAGCTAAAATACATCTACTGTGGACACTTCAGAAGAGCAGCTGTTTACGCTTCCAGCACTTTTAAAACATGTCATTTTTGTTGGCATTTATGCGATTTAACACAAGTATCTCAGGCTTGGAAGTGACAGATTTAGCTACCTAAGTGTGGGGTAGGGCTGCCAGGTTTGGAAACACCGTCCAAGCTAGACCTTCACTTTCAGTCTGCTACAGCAACTGAATTCTTCATCTTGCCCAAACACATTCCAACATGGTCTGCCAGTGTGTCACCTGTAGTTGTGGATCACTCAGTTATTGGTCTTACCATGGACTGCCCTCATTCCATCTGTATGGCTCTTGCTGCAGAGTCTAAAATACAAGTATAAAAATAATTAAATTGACTTGAATTGCAAATTATAAAGTTCTGGCGCTGCACCTGCTTGAATCAGCACACAGGAACTGAGGTCCATAAATCCAGGATTTTCGCAGCAGTGGCCTGGACACAAGGGATACTTTGTGGTGTTGTCTTTTCCTGTCGCATAATGGCTCTACCATGTCCATCCCAGAGGCACAGCCGCCACTTCTGGGACCAGGTGCTCCTTGAGCTGGTGCAGTTGGAGAAGCAGACAATCCTCCTGCTGTACAGAACTGGCCCACGAGCCACCAATTAGACTGCTCTGAACACCAGCATTCCATTCAAAGTGTTGCTAATTGTATTTTAATGATGATTTAAATGCTGCTGCTGACCATTTCAGAGACATCCAGATCACTAATTACTCATAGTCTGTGTTGAGCTTTAAGCAGGAGCAAGCAAAGCATTGTAGAAACATCGAGTAATGTTATTAATGTTCTCAAAGGCCTTCACTGCCCTCCCACGTGTCAAAAACATCATCTCCTGTTCCCAGGCCCAAACCCAGCCCTGGCTACTCACATCTGGGATCCATCTGCCCAGCTGCAACACAGGTTCTTGCAGCATTCTGGAAGTAAGGAGAGAGAAGCAGCGATTCAAAATTGCTTACATTCATTAAACAAAATTCTACCAATATTAAAAAAAACTAACTGAAATTCTTACAACCACCCCACTTCAGAACATTGTACCTTTAAGACAAAATACTAGCACAATCAAACTGCATTCCTGAACACAGGTTAGGATGTTTGAATAAATTCACCAGAAATGCAGATCCTAACAAGCTGTCTGCACAGCCAGGAAGGACATTGACCAGAGGAGGCCACCAAGATGATCAGAAGGATGGAGCACCTCTGCTATGAGGACAGGCTGAGAGCATTGGGATTGTTCAGCCTGGAGAAGAAAAGCTTCCAGGTGACACAATTGCAGCCTTCCACTGCCTGAAGGGAGCTTACAAGAAAGATGGAAAGAGACTATTTGCAAGACCTGGAGTGACAGAACAAGGGAGAATGGCTTCAGACTGACAGAGAACAGGGTTACGTTAGATATTAGAAAGAAATTCTTGGTTGTGAGGGTGGTTAGACCCTGGGACAGGTTCCCAGAGAAGCTGTGGCTGCCGCGTCCCTGGAAGTGTCCAAGACCAGGTTAGACAGGGCTTGGAGCATCCTGGTCTAGTGGAAGGTGTCCCTGCCCATGGCAGGGTGTGACACTGGACGATTTTTGAGGTCCCTTCCAAACCATTCAATTCCAGGGTTCTATGACTCTTCCTGCTCGCCGTTGCAGCTGGAGCAGTGGTGTGGTGGGAATGTGGCCTGCAGAGCTCACAGATCCGGAGCTGTGCTTGTGCCGTGTGTCCCAGGCAGTTCAGTTTCCAAGGCTGGCAGATCAATACCTACCATAAGCATGAAATTCCTTCCCAAATGTTTATTTGTATTCTGTACAAGATGCTTATAGTGTATGGAGGAATCCATTCTCCAGAAAAAATATTTAGAGTGCAAGTCACAGTTTTCCTCTTCAGAAATTCAGCCAAAACACACCAAAACTGCTATCCACTGAGAGTATAGTGCTGGTCAAGATGTTTATACATAAAACACTCTTTACAGTGTGCTTTACAGTGAGAGTAAAGCACATATCTTGCCAGTGTAATTGATATCTAGAAATGGGGAAGCTGGCTGAGCCCTGTTCTAAAATACATGCTTTTACAAGAACGTAGGTTAGGTGTAGTACAGTGGATTTTACCTGCCAATTCTAAGAAGTCAGAATTTTGAAGAGACTTTTAATGATGCAGGAGAAAAAGGGAGGCTTGTTTTCTCATTGGAAAATAAAATGTATGTAAATAAATCCTAACACTGGTTTTTTTTTTCTCAAGATTTATGTGAGATTAATCCCTTTATAGTCCTAGAGTGTATTAGTTTCACTAACGTACCCCTCAATTTGATGTGAGGTTGCTGGCCTAGGACATGAGAGAGGAGCTTGCTCCACTCTGTGACCAGGCATGGAGCGTGAGATCCTCTACGTGCACCTTTCACCAGTGATGTGCCTGCCTGTAGCTGCAGGGGCTCTTCTGCCTGAGTAAGCCCCTGCAACAGCCTTAAAGGGGTCATACATTTTTGTAATTCAGATGGCTGGTACAGAACGAGATTTGCACATGGGAAAAATTTGCATGCAATTTTTTGCAGCTCTCTGACCCGGGAGTTTTACTTTCTGCATAAACAGTCTGTCTCGCTTGTCTGGGTAAGGCTTTAAGTGTATTTTTTGGGTAGTTCTCCTTTTTCTGAGGTTTGTGCCAGCCGTGGCATCTTTGGAAATGAAATGTCCTGAAAAATACTTGCACTTTGTTACCAAGTGCTGGCTTTTCTCCTTTTACATCGTTGATGGTATTTGAAACTGAGTAGATCTGAGGGCAAATAATTCCCCCCTTTTCTGTTTCAGCAGACACTTGCCTCAGCTGCCAGCGTGCTCCTACAAACTCCACAGCTTTCACACAGCAGCCAAACTGAGCTGATGCCAGAGAAGTGAAGGTCTTGTAAGAGGTAACGTTTAAACTTGTGTGTTCCCAGTTTTGTATTTACAGGTTAGTCATTTGGTTTTCATTCTTTTCAGCAAGCTCTGAGATGTTGGTGTCGTAGGTTTTCTGCCTGATGTACACAGATTAATTCCTCATTTTCATTTATTCTTTTAAAGATATATCACTTGAACTTTATCCTGTGGTTTTCTTGCCTAACATCAGTCAGGAAAACATTTGAAAATTAAAGAATTAAGTATTTTTGGATAATGGATAATTTCTTTTACAAGAGATGACAAGAGTTAAAAACTCGGCAAGCTTGTCACTTGATGACAGAAACCCTGACTTTTGAGAGTTGTACACACGTGCAGCCTGGCCTGCGTTCGATGTCTTGACAGCCATGAAACTAGAAACATTAATTAGCATTAAAAAATTGTTACCTAGTTCTGAAAAAGAAAAGAAAAAACCCAAGAAAAAAGGCAAATACTACACAGCTCTCATTTATAAGAGCATTCTCATTTTCCAGAAGACAACAATTTAATTCTCCAGATACTCTCACTATACCCAGCAACTTTTGATCTCTCCCCCACAGTGCAGCGCAGGAGAGTGTCTCTTTAAATTCATTTATAAAATAATTCAGGATTGTGGGTGTCTTTGATCTACTCCTCTCTGCTAAAGTACAGAAGAGAAGAACATGTCGCTTAGCAACCCTGCTTAGCCGGCACTGGGGGAGGTGGGAGGGATGGATAGTCCAGAGCCACAAAAGGGGAGGATTAAGCCCCGTCAGGAAACTAAATTTTGGACAACCTTTCTCAAAACTGAGGCAAGCAAACATGTTTGTTAGCAGTATTGGGTAATCTCACTTTTGCCTTTTTTTTTTTTAAATACTCCACTTCTGGTCTATTAATAGCAATCTTCCAATCAAATGAGAAAATCCAGCATGGGATGGACAACGCAGGCTTCGGCAGCTTCAGGGCTGGGTTGCAGCTGAAGGGAACCTGAAGTTTAATTTTAAACCAATTCAATAGATTTTAAATAGAATTAGTGTTGTCAAGGACTAATCTTAATTAATTTCATACCGCAGTTTTCATCTTAACACTTTAAATAAATTGTGTGAGTTTCATCCTGTTGTACAGTTGGACAGCCTGAGTCCCCAGCCTGACTTATTCAGGGTCACTTACCTTGTCTTAAATAAACCCCAGAATTCTCTGAGTGGTTACCAGGCTGTGATTTGCTGGTAACTAGGTAACATCTTAAAGCTGAAAAAAAATACCAGTTAGGAAAGTAACTTTGCAATGAAGCAGATGAACAGCCCTCTGTCCTTCCTGCAGCTGCAGGACGGTGATGTCCCATGGAACCATGGCAGGAGTGGGCCTAGAGCAGCCCTGATTTTTTTTCCCAAACATCAAATCGCCCAGCTCTGTCTGGCTGAGTTATGGAAGAAAAAATGATGCAAAAACCTGTGTCAGAGGAAGAATGGCAGAATAACACCACTTCAGCATCTCACACAGACGAATAATAGCTCAAAATGAAATACAGGTAGATTGTTACACCTGGTCGTCTATTAATGATCATAAAGATTATTTAAAATCTTCTTAATTTTTGCACCACTTTCATGTGCTAATCACCCATAACTTATTACTGAAAAGTTAAGAGAATCCCTAAATGCTAATGATTCAGGTTTCTCCCAGAGCTCAGTGCAGGCAATCCTGTGCTCAAGCTCTGTGGCAAAACTGCAGATTATTAGACTGATTGCCTACCTATATCCACAGGCAGGAAGCTTGTCTAAACTGGCATCTGCTGCATATTCCAGCAGTTACAAACATACCTGAAAACAGACATTACTGGACTCTGAAGTAACCTTGTTTTTATCTAGTAAGGGAAAGGGAAGTGGTAACTGCTAGTGTGGAGCTCATTCAGAACTAAGGTTCTTAGGATACTGTACTGAAGAACTTAATTCATAAGTGACAAGATAATTTTTGTTACCCATATATAGCAAAGACCTGTAGAGTAGAATCCTGTTTTCAATGGGAATTTTATTGGTAACTGCAGGGGTGCCTGGATTTTACCCAGGATCTCTGAGTGTGCTTTTTGTATTGGCAAATGCTCATGTAATGTGATTCTTTGGAGAAATTTAATTAAAGAAAAATGCATAAGGCACTTGGCATTAAGTGGTCCAAGTTTGTTATTCCAAGTATGGAGAATGAAACCCAAATTAGAAGCAAATAACACTAAATCAACTGTGAGCATTTCCATAAAAATTACTTTAGTGAGAAGCTTGTATTTTTATAATATGTATTTTCTCTGCACTTTCACTTTTATGAACCGAACAAATTTAGAGTCTTTATTTGAAGTGTCACAAGCTGAAGCAAATCCTGTTGACTTGACTTTGTCTTTTCTCTCAGTTACACCACAGTCAACAATTCTTTACTATAACTCAATACTGAGAAAGTAATTTTGCTGACTGCCTAAATTGAGGAGGAGGAGGGGGAGGAGTCAAACAGCAGTAGAACTCTTTTACTTGTGCT
This sequence comes from Entomyzon cyanotis, assembly GCA_024500445.1. Taxonomy (NCBI): domain Eukaryota; kingdom Metazoa; phylum Chordata; class Aves; order Passeriformes; family Meliphagidae; genus Entomyzon; species Entomyzon cyanotis. The sequence continues at coordinate 615,434 of JAKEPQ010000998.1, read as the reverse complement.
TGTGTTTACAGTACTAGTTCATACACTTACTGATTTTTAGCTTTTTAGGAAACAGAAATATGTCATATCCATAATTGTTGGAGATTCTTGTTACAAACGCTTTCTGTGATTCTTCTTACAGATAGGGAACATCTCCAGCTTCTTGAGCAGACTTTGTGAGGCTGATAGTCTTGAGGAATAGATTTTGGATTACACTGACTTACAAACCTGTAAAATTAACATAGCTTTCTGGTTGTGGCATTCATGTTCCCAGATCAGGATGACACATGGAAAAATCATGCAGATAAGGCATCATTTGTCCAAACAAGTCAGTCAGAAACTGACTTCCTGAAGGTATGTCTCAAATTGGAGAATGCAAACAGATGTGTGATACTTTTCCATTTCAGAACAATCATTATAATATCACTATGATACAGATTACATTCCTGATTTCTTAATCCCAGTACTAACAGAGGGAGAGTAATCTAAATTCCAAGAAGGATCATGTTGGAGAACTCTCAGTTTAGTGCAGCAGTTCTTGAAAATATATTGGCCCAGCTGACAGTATTGGGGAAAAGAAGATTTTCTCTGGCATGGGACCACAATGCAACAGCCCCTGTTCTCAGGGAAGAAGCTCTAATCTAAAATATATCAGACTATTTCTTTCCCTTGTAATCTCCTCCTAAATGAAAATAGAATTATTCAGGTTTTTGTCATGACGTATAGAAAAGTGTGAAGTTAAAAATAAGTCTCAGCTCCTCCTCAGTGGAGGGACAATGGCTGTCTTTTTAAACTGAAAGCACACTGGTCCCATTGCTTTCTGCTAGACAGTGGGGCATCACGAAAAGGTTTTTTGCAATTTGACACTCAGTTTCCCCAGCGATCAATAATTACAGCAAGGAGAACTGCAGAGAGGTTGGACATCTTTACTGCTCGCAGTGCTACCACCATGCATCTGACTCCAGCACCAGGCAGCTCATGTATAAATGGACTGAAAAATTCACTGAAATGCTTTGATGTTGTATAGATGCACAATTTGGAAGGATTATGAGTGTCTATTTTTAAAAGGAAATTAATAAAAGACATTATAAGGCTAGACATTAAAAGACATTAAAAGTACTGGGTGCTATAAAGGAAGCTCAGGAAATTCTCATTTTATCACACTGTAAGGAACACAGACATTCACAGATAGAGATACAGTGTGCAAAATTATGCAAACAAACCAAAAGAAGCCATTCCCTGTTGTATTTCACTGTGTCCTTACTGCCAAGCCTGTCCCTGCCTGGCTCAGCTAAATGTGGACCATGGGCCAACCTGCCCAAACCAGCCCTGCTCGCTTCCTGTCTCTCATTGGAATCACCACAGGTAGCACCCACACGGTGCTGCAGCTCTGAAAATTTGTGGCTGGAAGCAAATGCTTTTAAAGGAGAGAAAAAAATAGGTGCAGAGAGGTCTTTGTCCTCCGAAAGCCTGCTGAACCAAGCCTTTTCACTTTGAAGCAGTCATATTTACATGACAAATTTACATGTAATGGTGACAGTGGCAGAAAATCTCCAAGAAAGTGGAATTATTGTTTTCGCAGCATGAGATTGGTTTTTTCCTAATTGCAAATGTTGCTCCATCTGCCACAAAACCATTGGTTCCAATAGCCTGGCCTTCCCTGTTACAGGGGCATCACAACACATCATGTTTGTGGCTGGGATATGAGGAGAGGAAGGTGATGCGAGTATAACATGCTGCAATGGTGTGTCCTGTTGGTGAGGAGTTTGCTGTGAGAAAACAAGCCAGCTGAGGAGGTGTATCTTCCTTCTTCTTTACTAAAGTAAGAACTATTAAGTTAGTTGTGTTTGACATCATCTATGTTAAGATTTTGATAACACTTCTGGCTTAAATCTTAGTTTCACCATAGAAATACTGGTTGGAAGGGGCCTTTAGATCAGCTCCTGCCTTCTGCTCAAAGCAGGACTGAACCAACACTGGATTAGGTCTGCTGTGATTTTACCTGGCTAAATGTTTGGTGTCTCCCTCTGGGTAACCTCTTCCAGTGCACCAGTATCCTCCCAGGGAAGCAGTTCTTCCTAATGCCCCATCAGAACCTCCCAGGCTCTAATCACAGAATCATAAAATCACAGAATGGTTTAGGTTGGAAGGGGCCTTAAAGCCCATCCCGTTCCACCCCCTGCCTTGGGCAGGGATACGTTCCACTCTCCCAGGTTGCTCCAAGCCCTGTCCAACCTGGCCTTGAACACTTCCAGGGATGGCGCAGCCACAGCTTCTCTGGGAAGGGCCAGGGCCTCACCACCCTCACAAGCAAGAATTTCTTCCCAATATCCATCTAGACCTGCTCTTCTTCAGTTTGAAGCTCCTTCAGTTTCCCTTTGTCCTTTGTAAAAAGTCCCTCTCCAGGAGCCCCCATTGGTCATTGTGGCAATTGCCTGTTACCGTACCATCTGTCACTGCCACAAAAAGCTTGGTCCTGTCTTCTTTCCAGCTCCAGTTCCAGCAGCTATTTGTTCACCCCTTGATTGTCTCTGTTCCAGGCTGAAGAGCCATTGCCTGGAGCATGTGCTCCACGTCCTTGTCCATCCCATTATCCCTTTGCTATCCTCACTTTCCATTTCTACATGTCCTCTTGACCTCAGGGACCCAAGCTGGAAACTATTCCAGGTGTGACACTACTGGCTTGAGGAGACAGGGATAATCAGTTCAACCCACTGGCCACCCTTGGCTCACACTGTCACCTCTAGGTTCTCTCCAGCAGGGCTACTGCTCTGCCAAACAATTCCCAGGCTCTCCTGGCACTATGTTAACAGATGTGGGCCTTTGTATACTTTGTTCAACATGATGGGATTTCTGCTGGCTGGATCCCAAGTTCCTGAAGATCCTTCCACAAAGGTTACTATGTGGTGTGTCAACACCTTGACCCTAGTTTAGTGTTATCTTCAAATTTGTTGTTTCTGCATTCGATATCACCACCCAGGTGACACTGAAGATGGTAAACAGTGTCAGTCCTGGTACTGACCCAGGAGAACTCTGCTTCCCTTCAGCCACCAGGCAGACATTGGGACATTGATGGCTCTTTCAGTCTAGTGCCTTTCTGAATAAATTCTCTGACTGTGACATATGAACCTAAGGAACAAATTGGTTTTCTGTTTGGAACCATAATGGTGACCTGTTCTTAAAGGCTTTGAGCAGAGAGTAGTGGACTACATAGTGTGCAATAGTAGCAAAGGCAAGGCATTGTTTAAATTTAGTACAATTCTATAAGTAGGCTTCTAAAAATCACATTAAACTGTTCTGTTGTTCAACACCTAGTCCATTATTTTGGAGTGTACAAAATATGGAATATACATCGTTCTTCTGCAATTTAAAAAAATGTACATTTTTGTCTTTTGTTCTTCACTGGCATCACACCAACTTCTCACCATTTACAGGAGCGGGAGGGAGAGTACTCCATGCTAGGACAGCCAGGGGACTTCTGTGGCATACCAGTCATCCACATTCCAACTCTGCTTCAGCTTAGGGCCCTACCTCCTGAACCTCAGGTCACCTCCCAACCATGGCATTACTGGCTTACCTGGGAGAGGTGAGGGGTACTGTCCCTCTGCAGTCCTCAACATTTTCAGAGTTTAACATCACAACAGGTCTGTCTCTGCAAAACACTGTTTTTGGCAAAGCATCACATGTCCACAGAGATCCCTTCCTGATTTCATTTCTGAAATCTGAGTTATAATGAGGGTAAAAGGTGATTCCTTAAACCTAAAGGAGACATCCAACAGAAAAAAGCAATCTTAATTCTAAAATTACTATTTTAATGATGATTTGTAATCTACTTGATAATTATTATCTACTTGATAATACCCAGCTTCGTGTTAGATCTAAAAAAAGAATGAAATGAGAAAATAATTCCTTTGATATGCATTAAGTTATTCAGTTAGTATATTAGTGAATCTTATAATAAGTTTTACTAGCTATTAGATTGTTACAGTTCTTGATGTTGCTCATGAAGAATGAATATGAAAATGAGGAAAAAAATTCCCTTTTGAAGCTCCAACAATTTGAGTTGTTGACATTTCTTTTAATTGGTGACTGTCCTCTTGAATGCAGTATTCCACTGTCTGGTTTTATAAGAGAGTCTTCATTTTTAATTTGTTCTCCCATTGATTAGATTTTTATTTGAATGGGTAGCTTTCAAGATAATTAGCCTTTCAAGGAAAACATGTTCTCCTAAATAGTTATTAATGAGTATCTCTCCCATTCAGTAGTCGTAGCCCATTTTCATTAGGGGACTTTCAAGCTTACATCCGGCTTGGTTGACCTGTGCCTGGTACTGCTGAAGACAGCAGGAATCTCACTGCAGATTTCAGGAGGAACAAGATCAGACCCTGGAGTGAAGACACATCACTTGTATTCATTTTGTCTTTGGCAGATGGCTGTGTTCTAGGAGAACCTACAAACAGTTCTTGAGGCTCCAAGGTAGACTGAGGAGGGACTAAAATGAGTGAAAGAAAACAAGGTATGTTTCTTTCTCTTTTTTCATCCTCCATATGACCCAGGTTTCCATCTTCAGAGGATCCATCAACTGCAGCAGCTGTACTAGGGAGCCTCAGTTAGACTGCCTTGTTCACAGTGCTGGAGATGAAAAGCACCCTTTTATTTGAAGTCAGTGTACATTGCATAAACATTTTTAAACCAACAACCATTCTGTATCTGAAGTTATTTTCCCACTAAAGAGCCAAGGATCTTCAGTAAGAATATACTTTGTTTTAGGAATTGTTGCCAGTGTTACCCTTGCAATTAAGAGCACACTGGATAATAAAATATGCCAGCATGCCATGCATAGCTGCAGTGATCTGATCCTATTCTGGTTCCTGCTTGGCTTCTCTAAGCCAGTTCTTGTCCCTTCCCTTCCTCTCATCTTTAACCTTAAACTCTTAAGCCTGGAGCATGGATGGCTATTCTCCTGCTGAAATGCACGGAGAATTTTTATGTCACACTCTGTGCTTTCTATTTGCTCTTTCAAAACAGACTGAAACATCATCCTTGTCCTTTCTCTGCCTCCCTGTAAGCTCTTCTGCTCTCTTTGCCTGCTTCATCCACACTTGGTCCTTAAGGAACCTCTACCACAAGCAAGAATTTCCCTGCTATTTCTGGACACACTTCTATCCAAACCAGAACCTCATGGCATTTCTCCATGAAGGTGTAGTTATCTCTTCAAGGTCAGTATCCTAAACCAGGGTGGTTTAGGCTCTTCCAAACTCATTCCATCAGTTTATTTCCCAGTTTCTATGAACAGTATGATCACTGCTTTTTCGTCATGTCCATCCACTGTGTCAACTTCAGCAGTGGTTCACTATGGGTCAGCTTGGACCAACTGAATTTAAACTCAACACTTATTTCTCCATGACAGAAATGGCATTTCAGATTTGTCTGTTTCTATGCCAACTAAGAGCTAAAGCTTTGAACCAGGCTCTGATGATCTTATAGTTCTTACCTGTAGCATTCTTGCTTTCTGCACTTGACCAATGCTGTTAGAATGATCAACTTAAATAATCGTATCTGATTAATGGCTTTATATCCTTAGTACTCTCTTCAGCCTCCTTTTGTTTCCTGCTTCTCTGTCACTTCAAATAAGTAACTGCTCTTTGCTTTCCCAGTGCCCTCCTTGACTCACCTACTCAAGCAATCTCTTTCATTAGGAAATTACTTGTCCCTCCCACAGGCAATAATTCCAAAGTTTCCTCTGCAATCAAGAAGTCATTTAAACCACATATCTATCTCCTAAATTTCCTCAAGGTACTGTGAGTAGATGCTTGCTTTCCTGTCCTGTGTACAGACATGGGGACAAGGGCCAAGGGTGTTACCAGCAGCACAATCAACACTTCTGGCTTTTTGCATCCACCTTCTCTCATCTGTGTCTGTCTGTTTTGTCCCCAGCTGTCAATTCCCTGCCCTGTCTTCTTTCCAGCTCCAGTTGGGTTTGCTGCCCTGGGTTTGCTGTTTTCATCTGCATTTATGCACAGCCAATTTCTGTGGGGTCTTATTCAATGCTTCAGGTTTCTATAAGCCACAGAAAATAATAGTTTGCCATCTTCTCTCTGCTTCTCCCGATTCTGCAATCCCTAAAGACCAGCATCTTCCTTTGCAATAGGCACTGGACATTTTTTAGAAGTGTCCTAGGTTACAATATAGATGTATTTAAGTATTCTATTACCACCAGCTGTGGGCCATCAGCTGTTATCACCTGCTAATGACTCACCCCTGATAACAGGGCCATCAAGGACCCACCACATGACTCATGGACTTATCTCATCCTATTGTGAGATGCTCCCCCCAGGAGGGAGGAGCAAAGCATTTCCACCTGTATGTAACCTGGCCTTGGAACTGCCTAAGTCAGCCCTGTCTACTGGGTTCCCAGAGGACAAGAGCTACCACTGGACTTTCAGCTGGAGACCAGATCTTCACAGGATCACTGCTTCAACTGGACTACTTCATTTGGACTGCTACCACCACCCTAACCGGGTGTCAGGTTGTATCTGACGTTGTCAGTGCTTTTCCTTATATTATTTCACTTATTTTTAGTTTTTCCTACTAATTTTAATCCTGACTTGTGATCTCCCACTGGTTTGTTTTCAAACCAACACAAGAAGAAATAAATCAAGAACTTCAATAGAAAAAAAAAGGGTTAGGAACACCAATATCACCCTTCAGGTAGAAAATCAATACGAAAATAATGAAATGGGGAAAAAAATTTCAAATAAAACCCAAGTTGATCCGGCACAGATTGTAGAAGTCAGTATAAATGGCTGACTAAACAACCATTGCCAAGTCATAATTTAAAGGGAAGCTTCACTTTGGAGAAGAGCAACGTTTGTAGAGAGACTAATTTAATTGTATTGAATACTATTAAAGTACCTATTAAAAGTTACAAGTTGTAGTCCAAAATACTGTGGTGCAGCTTGGAGGAGAGCTAGCACAGGCTATGAATCGGCCTGACATGGTGATCTATTTCTGATACCATAAAAAATACATATTTCATGAGCTGCGGCAAGCGGCATCAATAGAGCCCTGCCCTCACCACAATTGTTAGTTTTGCTAGTGACATTGGTGAAATGACATTTTCCTCTTGGTCTTAGCCCATGCAAGTCTAAATACTGGGCCAGGAAACATAGCAGTTCTATTGCATGCAGTACGAGTGATTTTAAACACATTTGCTTAGGAGGATTACTAAATGGGATTTGAAAAAGGATTTATTAATGGAAATTATTTTTGTTTGTTTATTCATCCAGTTTTCCTAATTGTGCCATGTTATTTTGTGTGGTAGTGTGTCTCTGCTGGACCAGGACAAAATATGCACTAAAGTCTTTGGGCATGTGAGGTGAATCGTTTCCCTTCCCCAATCCACTGGAAAATCAACAAAAGCAAGCCTTTAATAGTGTGAATTCCATTATGACCCATCCTAGCAAGCACCTAAATTCTGAAACTGCTATGATAATTAATCTTTGAATTTGTTAGTAGCAATGTATAATTAACAAGTAAGCTGCAGAAACATGCATTTACTCTGTATTTACATGGTATTTGCCATGCAGTTGTGGTATAATTACAGAGATTATACCTGCTCTCTAGAGTAAGAGTACATGGTGTACCTCATTTTATGCTATTTCACACCAGCAAAACAGAGCACAGCGTGACGGAGCTGAACAAATGTTTCATTCTGCAGTGGGTGGAAGCGAGCCACAGGTATGGAACAGCGCAGGAGCCTCACAGAGAGCTACGATTCAAGCCACGGTTTGGGGCTGCTCAGGGTGACAGCCTGGCTTCTGCAGTTCACGTTATTTATATTTTGGACTGCTGCCCTTTCAGTGATGTAAGTGAACTTGAATATGCAGATTCAAAATCAGGCAGACTGGAGTTTGGGGCTTTTTAGTACAGTAACTTTCCCCTCTTATGTATAATACTGTAAGTTTCTATAATAATTGCAGGAAATGCATGGAAAGAATCTATCTTCTTCCAAAGTTCTAATTTTTTAAAGTTTGTTTTATGCTAGCACATCCCCATTGCTTTGCTCCGTTGGTATCACAATACCAAATAGTGATACCCACGTGTTGCCACTTCACAATTGTGAAGTGGCAACACGTAGGTGCTGGAAAAAAAAATACCAGCAAGTGGTGAAAAGTGCAAAGAAATAATGCTGTGCCTCTGAGTTGATCACATTTTATACGATTCAGCATAAACTATAAGTAAAACTAAACTTAAAGATTCTGTTATGTTTGAGATCCACATCTAACAGAAAGAGGAATACTGTACACATCAATTGGTACAGAAATTGCTGTGCCACTGCTCCAAAGCATGGAGTATTGCCTGCTCCGAGGAGAATGTACAGGCCTTCTTAGAGTTGGGATACAGTACCACACTAGTTAAGCAAGTCAACAGAAGAAACGTGGATTTATTTGCTGTTTCCAAAGAGTAAAATTTCACTTCAGCATACAATAAAACTGTCTAAGAGTTCCCTGTTCTGCATCAGGTGGAAGAAAAAGTAGGGAGCTTTCCTAAGTGTAAATTATTGTTGTTCAGCTTCATAATAATTTTCCTGTCTGGAGGGACTTGATTTCTGAGTATAGTGTTAACAGCTTCTCACTCTGAAGGGCCAGCAGTGTGACATGACAAGACACATGCTGGACTGTATTCATTTCCAGTACTGTGTTGGCAGTGTACAAGTACATCACTGAAATGAGATGCAAATGAACACAATATATTTATCTCATTTGAATGTCTCATGGTGATTTCACTTGGTGCTCCAGCCAGCACTCTTGTGGTTTGTATGGGTTCCACTGAGGTTGGGAAGGTGGGTGTAGCTCCTGTGGCAGCTCCCGAGGAGCATGGGGCTCTCCCACCCTCCTGGCAGGGCTGCATCTGGCACCCAGGTTGGTGGATAAGCCTAAAACTGATTGTTTGAACCTTGGATTCAGGGAACTTTGATGCTTAACATCAACAACTTATTTCTGTCACAAACTACACTATCTGAGTTGTTCATGTGCACTGAGAGTTACCATTTCAGTCCATCTCAGATGGTGCTGGTTAAGGACATGAGCACAATGCACTAAGTCTTTCTGCAATGACAGTTTTGCTCTCTAACTTCTTCTGAAATGATTTTTAAAAATACTATAAAACTTCTTTTCCAAAATTAATATTTGAAAAAATGTTAATTCATTTCTCACTGCCAGTCCTCAGTATTTCTATGTGGATTTGTTTTGATTTTAAACTGTTTTTCAAGGTCTTACTATTTTCATAGTGGATTGTAAGGAACAATGCAAGAGATGCCTGTCCATGTCCCATTTACAGTCACAAACATCATCATCCATGAATTCGTGACTTTTTCATTTCCATTTTTCCTACTTAACATCACAAAGTGCTGGGGTGGCAGCTACAGCAGCCATTTGCAGTAGCTGGAATACTAGCAAAGCATTTCCTCGGCCCACCAACCAGAGCCAAGCCTGTATTTTACAGACCCCTTCAAAGCAAACATTTCAGGCCAACTGCAAGACTTGGATTTGAAATTCCAAAGCTTGTTAGCTCTGACATACAACAACACTCTGTGTTTAAGTTGACTTTTACCTCTTTTTCCATATTGTCAGAATCACTCCAGTGCTTTTGTTTGTGAGAAGACACAAGGTACCAAACCCAGAGCCCATCGAAAAGTGTAATCATTAATTTGAACTTTTATCTTAGAAGACAGTACTTAGCAGTCTGAAAACAGCAGTTTCCTCCATCTAAAAAAAGGAGAAAGAAAGAGTTTTGCACTGACCACAGCATGGTCCTGGTCAGACTCTTCAGCTGGGGTTTTGATACAGTCTTGTTTTTCATTCAAGTGTAACAATAACCTGGAGAATCCTGCCAGTATTTCTATGGAATTAATAATTTTTGAATGGTGAAACTGTGCATAATTTCAATTGTTCTCAGGGAGAATACTCAAAACTGGCTCTTTTGATGTTTTATTCACAGAAACAGACGTGATGCAAGTTCATATATACAATGAATGGATTTGGGACAAATGTTTGAAGACTTCTTGCAACAAGTTGCTCACAAATTATTTACAGCAAGAGTTACTTACAGAATGGTTACTGCACACATGTTTTGAACAAAGATACTAAGGCAAATCAATCTGCTTGTGAACAAGTAATGAAAAGGGAAAAATGAAAAATTCCTCTAACAAATATGAAACTGCAAATTATTCACTCAGCTCAGTTGGCAACAACCAATTTTTGTGGTAGTAGGAGCTCATGGAGTAGGAGGTAACTGTGAAATATGATTGATTTGGTATCTTATATTGCAATTCTGGAAGGGGTTCAACATCTAATTTAAAAGCCATCTTCCCCCTTTTTACCCAGTAAAGAAAACAAAATGATAGCTGATGTCTATGAGCTGTTTTGGGCAGATAGGGTCTATTTTCTGTCCTCTGGACACTGACAATGGCTAGCTTATAAGAAAGAGCAGTTATTTATTAGAAAAGATCTCTCTTGCCAGAAAAAAGCAAACAAAACCTGCCTGAGGAAGGATATTACCATCACAATCCTCTGTGCAGGAAAGACATGTAATGGGTCTGAACTTGATGCATCTTTGAGCTGTGAAGCCTTGTGTAAGCTGCACCTCCCAGCCCATCTTTTGGTACACAGTAATTAAGGAAACACGGGCTTACTTGCCTCTTGGAAGAATACAAAGCATCTTTGGGATATCTTTCAACTAAGACCACCTTCTGTCTCTTCTTCCCCACTCCTGGGATGAAGCCAGCCACCCTTTGGGGGAGATGTTCTGGGATGCTGCAGTAGGATGCCAGCAGAGTTGCTTTCTTCTCAAAACACAGAGACTGTAGCATGCTCTTTTGTGCCTGTGGAGTGGTGGATGAGAGTTTAGCATTCAACTCTTCTTAATGCCTCACACGTGTATTCCTGATTGAATATGTAATTCCTAAGTTAATTCCAGAGCAGCACGTGCTCTCTTTACAAGGCATAGCAGATGCAAGGGAGTCCACTTCATCCCCAGTGCTTTACTTCACAAAAACCTTAAAATGCTAAAGCCATAAATAGGCATTATAACACAATCTTTGGCTGAATGATCTCCAGCATTACTGCAGATCTTAGTCATAGTGAAAGCTTTCACAAGCTTCTTTGAACTAATGGCAAAATAGTTTTCATTTAAAGCAGTTACGTGTTCCTTCCCACAAATGCTAATTGCCATAATTCTATTGTAAATTCTGGGCTTAGTTACACTGAGCTTGAGTTAGCTTGTTATAACTTAATACTAATCATTGACCAGAGAGTAATTTTACTATTTCTTTGATTTTAGAGAGAAAGCTATAGGGATTGGTACACTTCCAGGTCACTGAAGTCAACAATGGGAAAAAGGTATATTTCTGCAAGAATGTTCTAGGCAACCTCCTTGACAATGGAAGAACATGCTGCAGAGAGTGATGTTCAGGAGCTGTTTCACCAGCCTGTGGGGATAGGGGATGAGGGTATCTGCATCCAGCTGAGCTGTGCCAAAACCACCTTGACTTCCTGTCCCTTATACCTATCTTTCCATGCTGCAAATCCACGTTAGATTCAAGACTGCTTGAAATGTCTGTGGATGGCAACGCCAGCCCACAGCTGGCTAATACCCTACCCATGGCTGGTGCTTTAGGAGCTCTTTCTGCAGCACCTGCCTGCTTGCGACAGGAGCTGGGGCACACAGTAGCTCATCACCTCATTGTCAGAGCCCAGCTGATATGTTGGTGGACTAATTTCAACAATTTCACTGCAGAAGAGCTTTAATTCTGACTATTATAAGAATATAGACAGATTTCTCAGCCTGCTTCAGTCTACAAACTGTAGATACATATGTAGGTTGTTTGATCCTGGATACAAATCCTGCCCCTGCTCTTTGCCTTTACCCTCCCCATTTCCTGCAGTGTGGGAGAGTTTGCCTAGAAAACGTAAGAAAACGTTCACCTGCTGCAGGTCCTCCTCAGCCCACCAGATTTTTTTTGTTTATTTGTTTGTTTAAGTTGCTGCATATGATAAACTCCACTGAGTTTCTGCCAGGCAGAATCTGCAACTGAAAGTACCCCATGAGTGTGCTGCAATACTGCCAGGAAGTAAACACCACCACAGTCTTCATAATCACTGTTTTTCCAAAGAATGGATAGAGCAGACAGGCTATTTTAGGCTATAAATGGAAATCAGAAAATGAGATTTTCTTTTCTCTCCTGGGAATTTTAGTCCTTTTCTCTGTGCACCTGCCTTGGTTGTTGGTGGCAGCATATTGGTAATATGGGTGTCTCAGAAAATTGGTCACTGGAGCTTATTCTGAAGCCCTGACATGCCAGTGAACAGGCAAAATCATTCCCACTAGTACCAACATGTTTTTTGTTGATAGAAAATCACATATTAGATCAAAACCAGATCAGGATAGCCTGATTTACTCCATGTTTCCAGTAACAGTTGATTCAAAATTCAGGCTATTTCCCAGCTACCTGCACTTCCAGTTACCTTCCTGTTAACCTCCTGTGGATGATCAAAGTCCAGTCATGAATGCAGACACTCTGGACTTGCTGTCCTGGCAGTATCAGGGATGTCTGGCCTTGCTTTCAGTTTATAGCATAAACACTGTAATCTAAATCATCCATATCATATGAATCTAATTCAAGATCTTTGCATGGCCTTTAAATCTGAGAAGTTTCAATTATCATTCTTCTATCATCAATTCTTCTATCAGTTTTATCATTCTTCATGTCTTAAGCTTTTTTTTTTTTTTTCTGGAAAAAGCTATGCGTTATTAGGAATTCAAGAGATTAGATTTTGCTACAGCAACATGCAGATCTCAGAACTTGAAAACCAATCCTTAGCATCAGATGCACTTTTCTGTTGCTCCTAATGGTAATGAGAAGCATTTTCTGTGCTAGGAAATACCCTCATTATTTCATGACAGGGTGATACTGGGCCTGTATCCCCTTGTTTGATTAAATGCTAATCACAGGTATCCTTTGACCTGCTGAGTAGCCAGTAGTTTATTCTAGTCAACTGTAGTACTACTGAGAAGCACTCTGTTCCTGCCTATAGAAATCAAAAACCCATTTAACCTTGGAAAAACATGATTTGTGCTATTTTCTTCACTGAAGGAAACAAAGTGGGCTTTTTTGGGTACAGACCTATGCAGTGAAAGATCTTAGTCAGCAAGGGTCAGTTCTGGCACTGAGAGAGATGAAAGATTTTCAGAGAATATGTGAAAAACCCAGATGGCATTAACTAAATTAATAGAACCTATACTTTGTGTTTAACCCAGCCATCACATGTGATAATCCGGATATCCCAAATTGTTGTCACAGTCATACTCTGTCATTCTCTTAGTCTTCCACTTTGTTTTGCCATTTACAGCATTCACGTGCTTGACTTCAAGCAACCTGATCCTGTTCACTGGTTACTTGGTTTGACATTAAAATATCATTAAAATTGAAAAAAACATTTAGAAAGTTGGAGGATTGTTATCTAATAAAAATTCTCAGAGCACAGTGAAAGATGTAAAGTGATTGAACTATTGGATTTACTTTGAAGCAGTCCTGTCCCCCTACGTTCCTCCTTGCCCAGCACCAGCTGCAGCTACCCTTGCTTATGCTGCTTCCTCTGCACCTTTTTCATGGAAGTTCCTTTCCTTTTGCATGATTTGTTGAGATGTCTTCATTCTCATCCCTCTCTAGTCCTCCTTTGGAAACAGCCGAAGACCCAGCTATTACCTGTGCCTGCCTTCTTGCTCTATCACCAACTCAAAGCCTTTTAAACTATTGATAGTAACAGTTGACCTCTGTCCTTTAATCCCACAGTTTTCTCTGTAGAGCCCCTTATCCCTGCACTCCTTTCTCCTTGAACCACTATAGTTCCTCAAAATTAGAGGAGCAATAGTGAGCAGATAATGCAGCTTGTTAGTGACTTAGCACACTATAACGTTGTTAGCCGTCACCAGACTTGTGCTAATTTGGAAGCCTTTTCTCCAGAGACCCCTTGGTCTCTTCATGTGCTGATCAGTGGAAAGTGGGGAGCATTTCCCTGCCCTTGGCTCAGCACTTCATACCATAGAGAACATGATAGTTGCAGACTCAGGGATGTTTGCTGCCCTGTAATTGCATTTTCCAAGTCCTTATCACCCTCCTTTCCAAGTCTTTATTACCTTCTCTTTACTCAGAGGCTGGTGAGACACTGGCACAGGTTCCCAGAGAAGCTGTAGCTGCCCCATCCCTGGGAGTGTTCAAGGCCAGGTTGGACAGGTCTTGGAGCAACCTGGTCTAGTGGAAGGTGTCCCTGCCTATGGCAGGGGGTGGGACTGGATGAGCATCAAGATCACTTCCAACCTAAACCATTCTGTGATTTTATGATTCCTTATCTCTGATGCTGCAGACTTGCCTGTTTGGCCTCCCTTCAGCTTCCAGTTCCCCGACTGTCCCTGTGCCATTTCCCCCAGCAGCCTGGTCAGGAGAGATGGGGCTGTTCCAGAGTTGGCTGCTCGATGCCTGCTGCTGAGCCACGTCCCATGGCCCAGTTATGCTGCAGATGGGACACTGGACACACAGACACACCAGTGGTTCCTAGAAGGGAAGGCTTGGCACAAGTATTAAAGGCAGTTTTTTATCCTGGAAACTGATTTCACACAATATTCACCTAATGTACATAGGTGAGGGTTTTCCCCCGTGAAAGGGATCATTGAAATCCTGAAAGGAAGAACTGAAAGCCAAAGCAACAACTCCATAGGCAGGTGAAATGGTTTTTAAAGTAACACTACTTTTTTTCTCCAATTCTGAAAAATCAATCGGAAGAAAGAGGAGTGGAGAATACCATCCCTGCTTTGGTCAAATTATATAATTCCCATAGAAATAAAGGGAGAGACACCAAAGAAAATAGGAAAGAATACCTTTGCTAGAAAAACGGAGCAGTTGAGTGATCCAAAAGCTTTATTCTTGCTGATGAAAATTGCAGGAGAAAAAGGAAAAGCAGAATTTGAGAAAAAAAAGGTCAGTGGGAAGCTACCCAAGCTCAAGGGTGAGGAGTTTCATTTTCATATAAGGGACAGTATTAAAAAAATTATCTGAGGGTAAAATGCAGGTAACAGGCTGGGACTTTGCAAAATCAAGCAGTGGCTTTGTGGGATCTGTCATAGTCAGAGCTATAAAATGCACAGTGTTTTATAAAGGCACTTCCAAGAGGCTTTAGTGGAAGTGGTGCAATTTTACAGATTCACAGAATACATTTGCCTTTGAATTTACATGAAGCAGAAGCTCAGCTGAACATGCGTTAGAGGAGCAGGACTTGAAGGAGAGGACTCAGCAAGCCTTCAGAGCTGACCCACGAGGCCAAGCACCCCAAGCCCATGGCATCCAGCCCCATGAGCTGGCTGGGCACAACGGGGCTGGTGTTTGGCTCACTCAGTGCCCATTCTGGTGCTGGTTACTGCTGTGAGGACACAGCTCTCAGCCAGCAGCATCCTGACCTACAACAGAGTCCAAGAGTCCACTGAAACTTCACAAAGTTATGCCTAAAGGGTGGCAACTACAGGTCCATCCTCGTAATTACAGCATCCACCAGGTACTTGATTCCATTGATGATCCTATGGGCTATCAAGGAGAGCTCATATCAGGGTTTGTATCAGAAAAGCAGCTTTTCTCAGAATAGATATCAAGATCCGTAGGCAGAAACCCTCACTGCCTAAATAAGGCTCAAATCTGAACATGAAATGTGGGCTAATCTATCTGCCCTTCTTCTCCTGCTAGAGTTGTGCTGCTTGAACAAAGAATACTCTGGGTTTTTTATCAATGTTTGCTCGTATTGCCCCATACAGGCAGTCTCATGCCTGGTGCTGCACAGGCATAAAGGATCAGGTCATTCTTGTCCACAGCATTTGCAGTGCTAAATCATAATCTTCATCTCCTGCTTTCCCAGCCTTCAACCAGAGATTATTTTTCACCACTAACCTAAAAGGGCTCAGAAGAAAGCTCTGTGTTTGGTTTAAATAATTAACTACTTTGACCTGGATGTTCTGGGATGCCCCACTAATTTCAGCCTTCACAGCAGTTTCTAAAATAAAAACAATAAAATAAGATGAAATAGCATAACATAAAGTTAAATGAAATAAAATAAATTAGTCTAAGTCACCATCAGTGTTATGACCGAGCTCTTCTGCCATATTCACAGCTCCCACTTGGCATCAAACCTGCTGCTTTATGATTGGTCCTTGGTCCTGGTCAGTTTGTACCCAAGGCAATGGCAAGACAGCAGTTTATTTCAACTGATGCCAGGCTATTTTGGGACTGAGTGAAACTTGTCCTCCATAATTAGTTTATAATCAGTGAAGAGCTCTTTCTAGAGCAGCCTGATGTGATACAAAACATGCGTTAAATATTCTGGGCTTGTGCTGTGTAACAGCAAGAAAGCACAATGGCCTTGAGAGGCCATGATAGTACTATGGCTGTGGCAGTATGGGCAGAAACAGACCATTTAACCAGCCCTGAGGTTGCTAACAGGGGACTGAGGAAATCCATAGGAGAGCTGGAAAGTTTATGATTTGTTATCTCCTCTGCAGTGCTACATGGAATTTTATTACAAAAATACATGTACTTTAACAAATGAAATACCAAACTGTGAATTTATTTCTGTGTTGCAGAAAGAAGGTGAATATATCATTTATTGGCATCATCTA
The DNA here is from genome assembly GCA_024500445.1 of Entomyzon cyanotis. NCBI lineage: Eukaryota > Metazoa > Chordata > Aves > Passeriformes > Meliphagidae > Entomyzon > Entomyzon cyanotis. The sequence goes on along the minus strand of JAKEPQ010000998.1, from coordinate 598,736 downwards.
GGTGTCTTCACACTGCTCCCAGTGTGTTTAACCATCCCTTGGCAGGAGTGAATCCCTGCATGCCGAGGCAGTGAGTGGGACAGCAGCCACAGCCCTGTGGTGTCACCTGGCACCAAGCACATGTCCCAGCACCTCCTTGAGCCACAGGTTAGAAAATCACCATTTACTCACCTGTTCTCCACAGAAAGAGCACTGGGTGAGAGATGATCTGGAAAGACCTTGGCGTAGGGGAAGGGAGAGTGTGGTGACATAGCTGAGACCCCAACGTCTGCCTGCAGCTGGGCAAGAGATGTCTTGGGCACGAAGGGTCTCTGCTTACCTGACAGAGGCATGGCAGCACCGTGCCCTGTAGTAAAAGCCCTACAGGCTTCCGCCTGTGACATGCACTAAGAAGAGAGTTAGAGAAGTCATCAGGAGAGTGGGTTCCTGGTATGTGATTGTCTCCAGATACCCATCTGTTCAGTGGCAATTGGTGGTGATCGTTAGGATGTGCACCATGTCCCCCACACACAGGAGGACATCAGGACCAGCTCTTGGTAGCCTCTGCCAAGGCTGAGGTCTGCAAGGCCAAGGGAGGAGTTTCCACCTAGACCTAGACCCTGACCTTCTGCACATCCATACTATGAGGACATCAGCCAGCACCACCAGCCAGACCCCCGGGATTTTAATGTTACTTAGCAAATCTCACTTGCATCTTGGTTCTCACTTGCATCTTGGGTCTCACTTGCATCTTGGTGACCAATCCTCTCAGTGCTTGAGAGGATGGGAAAAGAATAACCCAACACCCACATGTTAGATGATCTACCAACAGGATTTTTTCTTACCCCCACAGATAACCCTAGGACTCTAGCAGGGGAAAAACCAAAAGTCCCTTCTGTTTCCAGCTATAGCAGTCCACCAAATCCCTCAGGACTCACAACAAAAAGCCATTTTCTCTCTTCAGGAATTTCTACGCAGTTGCACAATCCTTCCATGAGCTTCTCAAACCACCTCTGCAAACACAAGGTGCTCCAGAATTATCATTCTCCCATTACTATTAACTGTCTTCTAATTTCCAGCCTGCATTAACTGAAGACTAATTGATCCCCATTAAAAGGGAGGAGTTAACCTTTAACTCATGTAGTTCTTCCAGCCTGAGATTTGTCCATTAGGGTATTTATCAATAGTTGGCTTATGTTGTGCTGGCTTATGTTGTGCTTTGTTTGGTGGGGCTAAAAAAGAGAAACTGATGTTTATCAGTTATGGAAGTCCTTCCTGCACAGGAATGAGTGTGTCCCTTCACCTGGTAGCCCAGAATAGGTCTGCAGTTTGCCTAAACACAGTATTCTCGGCTACATGTAAAGTTGCTTATTTTTTGCTTGCAGTTAAGGCGATCAGGTAGCAGGTTACAAGTCCCGATCAGTGATTTGAAAAGCCCCATGTTTGCATGGTGGGCTCAGCTGTTAAGTGTCCCGCAGCAGTAGAGTCACTGTCACCTCCCTCTGCAAAGCAGTCTCTGCTACTTTCCTACAATATTATTACTTTCAAAAAAAGGTTTATCCCAGCAGATTTTGACTAGCAAACAGTAGAGCGTTTGGGAGCACTTCCTTCAGTTTTAGTCAAATTCTCTGTGGTGGTTGCTGGGTTGTGCTGTCCCTCTCCTGCCCCCTTCATGCCCTGCTGCCTTCCTTCCCCCCCTTGCTCTGTTTTCCATCTTGAGCCCCGTGCTTTCTCTTATGGAGGTATCACAGTGAGTCCCTACACGTTCTGAGCTCTGCTGGGCAGGACAGAGCCCTGCGCAACCCAGGGGGTACCTCCTCCCACCCCTTTCTCTGCTCCCATCCCAAATCTCACATACCTACTGTACCAGCACAATGCAGTAGTGAACTATGGCATCTAGAGAGGCAGGAGCTCCAGCTGATGCATTCAGCACTGTAACAGCCCCCAGGCTGGGGCTGGAGCTGGAGCTGATCATCTCCCACCCGTAGATTTGTTATATTTGGACCTCCATTGTGCTTACTCCCCACAAATATTCTGTCAAAATGAGATTAACAGTAAAAATATTTGCTTAGAAAGCAACCAAAGCAATTATTGCTGTATGTTTGCGGAACAACAAAGAGTCACTCCCACAGTGAACATGAAGGCTTGGCCCTGGAACCAGCAGCCCCATCCCCAAGACACCTGCCTAGGAGCGCTGCTGGACGGCAAAACCCATGAATGTGTTCAGCAAACAACTTTAAATAATAGTGGGAAAGAAAACTGCATCAAAGGCATTTGCTTTGGTGTGCATCATCACTGTCTGTACAAAACACCTCTACACCATCCTCCTGGCCAGGTCTGTGACCCCTCTAGTAAGGGCAATGCCTTGCTCCCATGCTCACCCTTAGAATCGTAGAATCCTGGAATTGTGAAGGTTGGAAAAATCTCTGAGATCATTGAGTCCAGCTGTTACCCTTCTCACATTCTGAAATACAGCTGACAGGACTGTGCTTGGACAAGCACCTGGACTGGGTGTCCAGCACTGACAACAAATGATAGGTGAAAAATATTCCCAAAAGGCTGAAGATCCTATTTTTTAAGTAATGCCAACCAAGTCACTTTCCTTCTGAACATGAAAAATTGCAAATTCCATGTAAATAGACTCCTCCCTCTATTCAAGTACTGCAAGTCAGGTAATCCAAATCTAAACCTCTTTTAAGGAATGGCAACAAAACCATTCAGAAACTCGATATCTCTTCATATTCCCTTTCTGTATAACAGAATCGATTTTTAGATCACCCCACTGGAACTGTGTCATGTTTTGGACACTGGCCAAACACCAGGAACCCACGAGAGCTGCTCACTTACTCTCCCCTACCCCAGCTGGGCAGAGGAGAGGAAAAAAATTTAACAAAGCAGTCATGAGTCAAGATAAGGGCTGAGAGAACACACTTCAAGAGCAAAACAGGCTCAATTTAGAGTTGCAAAGTGAATTTATTACAGAGTCGGGGAGGATAATGAGAAATAAAATAAGCCCTTAAAGACACCATTCTTCCCCCCAACGCTTCCTTCCTTCCCCCCCCAACAGCACAGGGAGCAGGGTGTGGGGGGTGTGCTTAGTTCATCACTGAGGTCTTTCTTCCCCTGCTTCACTGTGCGGTCCATCCCACAGGAGACAGTTCTCCGTGAACTCCTCCAATGTGGTCCAATCTCACTCCTCCAATGTGGTCCAATCTCATAAGCAGCAGTTGTCACAAAATTGCTGCAACGTGAGTTCCTCCCACAGGCAGTCAGTCCTCCCTGAATTCTGCGGGTCTGTGGGTCACTCATCCGTGGAGTGCAGGCCTCCAAGGACTGGCTGTTCCAGCCTGGAAGCAAGGGCCCCCTCTTTCCACTGGGTCTCCCACAAGATCACAGCTTCCTGCAGGCATCCACCTGCTCCAGCATGGGCACCTCCCCACGGGCTGCGTGTGGATCTCTGAATACCCTGTGGACCCCATGGGCTGCAGAGGCACAGCTACTTCGCCATGGTCTTCACCATGGCCTGAAGAGGAATCTCAGCTCTGGCGCCTGGAGTGCCTCCTCCCCCTCCTTCTTCACTGACTTTGGTGTCTCCGTGTTGTTCCCTCACATGTTCTCACCTCCTCCTCCTTCTCTGGCTAGAAAAAACTGTGTCTGCACTTCATTTTGATTTCTTCTTAAATACATTACCACAGAGGCATTACTAACATCTCTAATTGGCTCAGGCTTGGCCAGCAGCATGCCCACCATCTTCAGAGCCATCAGGGATTGGCTCTGCTGGACATGGTGGAAACTTCCAGCATCTTCTCACAAGGGCCATCTTTATGGCACCCCACCCCCCGCCACTAACAAAAAGCAGGCCAAGCAAAACCAACACAAACTGGTAGCATTAAGAAATGTTTCTACCTATACCTTAAAGAAAGGATGTGGACTCCCTTTACTCTTGTTAAGATAGGGATTTATTAAATTTAGAATGCTGGGCACTAAACTTTAAAAAACTGTTTTCAGGTGGCTGAGCTTACACCAGATCTTAGTGTAAAATCAGGCAAATTAACAATAAAAATAAAGGCAGTAATATGCTTCTTAGTTAAACTAACTTTCAAAGCAAAAGGCAGCACTGGAAATTTTACTCCTGAGACATAAAGTATTTTCTATTTTCATGACAATAAACAGCCAGGAGTCAGCTCAGTGGATGGAGGTTCTGATGGTCTTTTAGCAGAGCATCTCCCAGGAGAGAGGGTCAGATGGACGAGGCAGCAAATCCATGAATGATTCACAAGGTACAGCTGTGGCTGGCTTCCTGACCTGAGAGATGGAATCCTGTTCTGCTAATAAATGGAGAAAGCAGCATTTGTGGAATGAGGTGACACTTTGCAAGTACAAGGGGAGCTGCAGGAGCACTGCTTTCCTAAATTAAAGTGGAAAACAATGGTTTTTCTTAAGTTACCTAGTAAAGCCTCTTTTGAAGAGCACTTCAAGAGCTGTCAAATTAAAGAGCTGTCAAATGCAGCAACTGAGGCAGCCAACAGTGGCTTGTGGCTCCCTGCTGTGGCATGAACACCCTGCTCCAGGTTAGACCTGGTGATTTTTGCAGGATCTCCATGGTTAGTCCACATGAATCCAGCTGTACTGCTCCAGCTGCAAGCCTTGGCCTTCAGGAAAGCTGCCCTGGCATCACAACATGGAGACCCCCAGCCATGCTGCACGGTGCTTCCCTGGGCATCCTGGTAGTCCCAGTATCAGAGCAATGGGCAGTCAGCAGCTCCTGGTGTTCCCACAGCTGCATATTGTGCCTCCCAACAGCTTCACACCTGATATACCACTGGCAGCAGGATGCACCCCGTCTGCCCTCAGCACTCAGGAGCAGCCACTGTGGGGCCAGAGCACAGATTTCACTGATGTTCACAACCACACTGTCTCCCAGGGCAGCTTTGGGGACCTTGTGCTCTCTCTGGTTGGGGCCACCTGCATCCACCTCAGCCGGAGAGGGACAGGGAAATGGCAGGAAGCAGGGCACACCATTGGCACACCTCTCTGGCAGTGGCAGAGAGGGTGTGATCATGGGGGTCCCCCCCCATCAATCCCCAGCGACAATGTCCCTGCTGCTACACAAAAGAAATTTCTGCCTGCTCAAAGCAGTGAGCAGCAAGCATGGAGACAGATTTTCCCTCTCTGGGTTAGCAGCCAGCACTTCTTCCTGGGCTAAGCAGGAAGGAGCCTCTGTTGTTACTGCAAATAATTTTCCTTCAAGTGCTGTGAAATTCCTTATTTACTTGGCAGCCACCCAGTGCCACCCTCTCTGCTCACACCAGCACCTCTTGGCCTTAATACCCACACACGATGGCTCTGCTCCCCTTTTGTCCCTCTCTGGGATGCCACAGGACACCCGAGGGGCAGGCATTTGGAGCTGTGGTGGAAGAGAAGTTGATTCTGAAGATTAACAAGCATCACTGCAGATTCACCACCTCTCCTAGACTCATTGTCCTGGGAGCTATCCTTAGTTTTCTTTTCCATATGTGAAGAATAATTAGAACATCAAATCCTGCCAGAGCAATAGGTAATGATGCAAAACACTGGAATAAGTCAGTTGGAGTGGTGGCACAGCAAGCTGCCTCTGAACCTCAAACCCAAGCATCCCAACTGGTGTTCTGCTGCACTCACACCCCAGAGAAGGTGAGGGAGAGGGATGGACCACTAGGAGCAGAGAGAAATGTCTTTGCAGGCCCAATTTGTATAAGAACTGGGGAGTTTTCATCTTGTGTGGAAAAGGGAAGTTACATGGTCCCCAGGCAGTTCCTTGCCCCCTCATTTCAATAGGGTGCAGCTCCCCAGGGGCCCACTACCCTCCTGGAGCAGCAGAGCCCCTTCAGCTGCTGGACCCTGAGGTCAGTGGGAACAAGGGGCAGTGAACAGACATCTGACAGTACTGGACAGACAGGGAAGCACCCTGAGCACCCTCCCACCCGCCCACACCCTCCCACACCCTCCCACACCCTCCCACACCCTCCCCTTTCTGTGGTAGCATGGACACTGAGCTGGCCACAGCCAACAGCTCCACGTGGGACAGGAGTGCAAATTCCAGCTCCCTTTGTACCCTGAGAGGATCCAGTGGCACCTGTACCTCCTCTATCGCTGCTCCCCTTCATGGGAGGGAGGTGACGGGCTGCACTGCCATAGCTGGATGACAGAGTGAGTGTGTGCCCCCAGGAAGACATCACAGCAACACTCAGACAAGTGTAAGGGGATTGTAGGGTCCCTGTCTGGTTTTGCTTTGTGCATGAGCTGAGAAGTGAGCAGGACACCAAGTGGGGACACCAAATCTCCCAAACCCTTTCCTGACAGAGGCCAACACCAGCACCACCACTGCCACCTCACACAGACGGTGGGGTTCCTTCCATTGCTCCTGGGGCTCACACAGAGCCTCTGCTTATATTAAGTTTTAATAAAAAATGAGCCTGTGTGTCACTGTGCAGCTGACCTCCTCCTGGCCAGAGGGAGTGTTCTGTCCTCCAGCTGCAGCTGGTACCATGCAGGGGTTGTCCTTCTCCATCATCCCATACTCCTGTGGTGGGGGCAAGAGTGAGGAGCTCTGCTGAGATCCTGCCCCAGGTATTTTGCCACCATTTTTTCTTTACCCAGTAATGCATAAACTCAGAAACTAAACACAGTGACTGGGTTCCTGCCCTGAGTAAAGCAATGATAAGGAATGCAGGGCGGCTGCAACACACTGGCTCCCAGCCTCAACAGTCAAAAGACATTTTCCAGAGACCTTTTCAATTTTGCGAGGTTTCTGGGCAATTAAATAATCATTGAATTTTGCTTGGTCTTAAGATACAAAACTCAGCCAAGGAGGTGAAACTGAGTCAGATTGGATATTTTGGAGGACAGCAGGAATCAGGTCTATCTGATCCCGTGTATTAGAAAAACAAGGCACAGGGAACAGACTGCTGCTTTCAGTTGACTTAATTAGTTTATACACTGAAACTATGAATAAAGGGGCTGTGCAGTGCTCTGGCTTCAGTACTAACCCCGCAGCCATGACAACAGCAAAGCATTGCTGATCACCATGACAAAGAACCAAGAGGGCTGCTGCCACAGAAAGCCAACTCTGGCCCATCAGGAATTTGGTGTGGGGGAAAAACCCACCCCAAAAAACCCACCCTGCCACTGCTGTACTTAATGCGCTAGTTCTAGTCCTGTGTAAAAATCAGTATTTGGGAACAAGTTTGGACAACTAACACATGTCCACGTTGTTTCATGACCTGCTGGTAACAGCAATAGCTTGTGAAGTCAGGATGTAAGACAGGGGTTTTTTAAGAAATAGAGATTTGAATAGTTACAGGCCAGTAACAGGGTGCTGTCCCTGCCTGTGCCCCCGCCTGCCCCTGCCTCCCAGCCTGGCCTGGCTCGGCTCAGGGGAATTCTCCAGGCTCCAGACCAAATCTAGAGGATTTTGTTCTAGATCTGATTAAAAAGGACAATAGAAAAATTCCATGTTTGCTCCCAGCCCTTCCTTCTGGTTCACTCCCTGGTAAGAGACAGACTCAGCAATGAGTTGGCAGCCACAGGAATGACACTATTGCAGGGTGTACAGACATGCATCTCAGCTCAGAGCACTCTCTTTTCTGCCCTAAAGCCCCCATCGAGCAGCCCTAGGTCCCAGAGGTCCTTTCCATAGGGTGAGCACAGCCCCTTGGGATGCTCCATCTTTGCAGAACAGGGAGCAGAGGAAAGAGAAAGGGGGGGCTTTGCTTTTTCATCTGGAAAACATCATCTCAGACTGTCCCTCCACCGTGATCCAGCAGTGACCCCCGGCCCCACTGAGCCCCCCACCCTCTCGCCCACTGGTGGCCAGCACAGCCCCACCTGCCCTGCACAAGGCCATCACTCATGGGGACTCTGCATTTGTCACCGTAGCCTGAGCTCCTGATACTGAGCACAGCAATAAGTTCACCCAGACAGATTAAATAAAGAAAATAAACACTGCTGTGAGAAAAACATGAAATTGAGGCATTTTCCCAATAAGACCAACTCTGCATGCCTGTGGATATGGATAAAGCACCCAGGGAAAGGAGGTAACTAAAAGCATCTCAGAGCTTATTGAAAAGTGGTGGAGAGCCAAGCCCGGCTCCACGAGAGTCCCACACCTCCAGGATAGGGGGCATGGCCTCACTCTGGACACTTCAAATTCAGCTGAAGCTGGACACAGGAAATCTGCTCATTGTGTCAGCTCAAGCTGAAGTAGAGCATTTGGGTTTGCTTTGCAGCAACTGCATTTTCACATGGATAAACCATCCAGGCAGGCAATGTCTGAACAATTTTCTTTGTCTGCTTTTGTAACAAGAGGTGGTAGAAAACAGTGAAAAATAATCACACAGTCACAGAATAGTTGGAAGTGACCTTAAAGCTCTTCTAATTCCAACTCACTGCCATGGGCCAGGACACCTTCTAGCAGGTGGAAGGAAATGGAAGAAAAAGGACAAATAAGTGTCTCCAAGTGCTGAACTCTACAAGATGCATATCCCTTTACTTGTCTTTACTCATCAGTAAACAAAAATATTTTTCTTTCTGCATTGCTAATTACCAGCTTCTTTGTATCGTCTCTCAGTGTTGAATATATATAAAATAAATACAGAAATATGCTCCTAGAGTCCTACTGCAAGAACAAACATGACACTGCCAGTGATTTTCAGGGTGTTCATCACTTCACAGGTGTGAGAGCAAACCCACAGGGAGGGTGCTGGGAGGAGGGTGTCTTCTTCCAGACACCTTCTCCCATCCCTGCATCACCAGCCAGTGCTGGGCATGATACAGAAGGTTCATTCTGCCACCAATAGGCAGCACAGCAGTGCTGGGCTCCACTGACACCAATGTATGGGGTTTTTTTAAAAAACAATGCATGCTCTGGTTTAACAAGGATAACAAACTCAGGTTACCTTCCAAAGTGCCCCCCAACCAAAAAGTTTAGGGCTACAAAGCCAACCCTCTCTGTCGTGGTTTGACCCTGGCCAAATGCCAGGGACCTGCAACTTCTGCTCTCTCTGCTCTCTCCTGTCGCAGCTGTTAAGAGGAGAGGGTAAAAAAACCTGTTAAACACACACCAGACTCATGAGTTGAGATAAAGCCCTGGTGGGAGGACACACTGAGAAAGGGCAAAACAAGCTGAAAACTTAAATTTGCAAAGTGATTTATTAACCTAACAGAGTCGGAGGATAAATGAGAAGTAAAATGAAGCTCTTAAGATACAGTATTCTTCACTCACCCCCCTCCCTCCTTCTAACCAACAGCTTGGGGGCCGGGTAAAGGGTTTTTTCTTAGTCCTTTCATCACCACAATTCAAACACTGTTTCTCTGCTCACCCCCCTCCCTCTTTCCAACCAACAGCATGGGGCAGGAGGGGGCGGGGTAAGGGGATTTTTCTCTGGTCAGTCCATCAGGGAGAGGAGTCCTCTACTTAGCCACGGGGTCCCTCCCACGAGAGACAGTCCTCTGGGAACTTCTTTGGCGTGGGTCCAATCTCATGAGCAACATCCCACCCGAATTCTGCTGCAACAGGAGTTCTTTTGTTTATAACGTGCAGACTATCTCCCGAGCTGAGGCCAGGCTGCTTCCATGCCAGGAGCAAGGAAAAGGCCTTTCTCTCCCTTGCAAGGCCTTTGCAGTTTTAACTCTTTAGATGAGACTCCAACTGGATCACAGCTTCTTCCAGGCATCCACCTGCTCCTCTGGCATGGGCTGTGGGTGAATTTCTGCATCCTTGTGGACTCCATGGGCTGCAGGGGAACCTCCTGCTCCCCCATGGCCTTCACCACAGCTAGCAGAGGGTTTTCAGCTCCAGCGCCTGGAACACCTCCTCCCCCACCTTCTTCACTGACCTTGGTGTCTCCATGCTGTTCTCCCTTCACATGTTTTCACCTTCTTCTCCTCTAGCTGAAAAGAAGTGTGTGCTCACATTGTTTTGATTTTTTCTTAAATATGTTTTCACAGAGGCGTAGCTAACATCTCTAATTGGCCCAGGCTTGGCCAGCAGCATGTCCATCACTTTCAGAGCTATCAGAGATTGGCTCTACTGGACTTGGTGAAAACTTCCAGAACCTTCTCATAGGGGCCATCTTTGTACCCCTCCCCACTCACTAGCAAAAACTGGGCTAAGCAAAATTAACTCATGAATACAGGGTTGTGTTTTCTTCCAGCCCTTCAACCACTTATTCACGCCTACCACAACAGCTTTAGAAGGGCTTAAATTTCTCTTAGATGCTAAAGAAACCTTGCTGATGTTCTGGGCTAAGCAAAACCAACACACTCTCCCAAAGCACATACACACCACTGAGTCCAGCAGCTCATGTGCCATCAGCAAATATTTGAGAATGATGTTGCCACGTTTGACATTTTTAACTGACTCCCTATTTCCATGACTGTGTTACAAGCCCCTGGCATCCTCATTAAACATCCAGCAGACGCAAACATCTCCATATATCCCCAAGTGTCAAATCAGTCTCTCACCAAATTTATTTCTTCTTTTGCTTTCCAGATATTCTCCTGCTCAGACCACTAAAGCACTGAGAAACTGCACAGAAAATAAAGCATTTAAACATTCTCCAAGGTCTTACAGAACCTGTCCAAATCCAGAGGATTTGAAACCTTTCCAGTCTTCCCCACCCCTCAAAATCAGCAGCCACCCATACACATCACTGTTTCAGAAGCCCCTGAAGTCACAGAGAACTAAATTGCACTTTCAACATTTGCAAGGATTTCCTTCCATTGCCACAATGTTTTTTTCATTGGTCAAATTAAAATGTCTTTCTTTCCAAACACACATACATATTCTAATGTATCAAGTGATTTTACTTACTACTTCAATAATAACAAAAACTCTTCTGTTTCTTAGGAAAAAAAAGTAAGATTCTTCCATAAACATTAATGCTCTTTGTAGCAGATCTTGACCAAAAAAATCCCTTTTTCCCCTGTAAGTTCCTCCATTCTTCCTTTTGCCAGCTGCCACAAACCCCAGCGCTCATGTCCCTGCTTCTCCAGTGGGGAGGCTAGGATGCAACATTGGGACCACAGAATCCTAAAATGGTTTGGGCTGGAAGCGACTTTACAAGCCATCCTGTTCCAACTCCCCCTGCCCTGGGCAGGGACACCTTCCACTCTCCCAGGTTCCTCCAAGCCCCAATGTCCAACCTGGCTTTGAACACTTCCAGGGATACAGGGGCAGCCACAGCTGCTCTGGGATTCAGTGGGAGGTCTCCATGCAAAGGGGCTGCCTCATCCTTCCACTCACCCAGAGTTGACACAGTTCTTCTTTCAGCTTTTTAAGTCCAGATTTTCCTAAGCACATCCCAAGTATCTCTGTTTGGCAGGGGGCTCTGCCTGCAACTGCAGAGCAGACACTGAGACACAACAGCAGCCTGAGAGCACAGAAATGAGTTTAGGACACTTCAGCCTGGTTCCTAAATTCCTGTTACGGTTCTAGAACAGTGCCCAAGCCATGGAGAGCAACATCACTGTTGCAGCCAGATGTAGCCTGTGTCAAGTGTGACCCCTGTGACAGAGATGCCCAACCGCACACTGGGCCTGGCTAAAGCCAGGCAGCTCTGCATCCAGCCCCACTCGCCTTGGGAATAACATGTTACAGAGTGATTGAAAATCCATTGAGTGGATCAGGATTTAATGACACACAGACTAAAATCTCACCTTTGCTTCCAACCCGCTGTGGCATTAGCACTGGGGCTTTGCTCATAGTGTCCAGAGACAAGTTTAAGTGCTCTATCCCCAAAATACTGCAATCAGGGAACACTGAGTATTTGCTCTCCATTGTATGAGAGGATCTGGGAAGAATCTGATTGATCAACCTCATCATTGGTTTGGATTCCTTTGGTAGAGCACAGAGGTTGTTAGCCATGCTTGGGCAGTCTTGGGGAAGCCTCAGTTTTCCAGGCATTCAGCCCCCAAAGCTGGGTTGTCTTGGGTTTGTGAGCCCTCAAATCTGGGCTGTTTTGGGGGTTTAGGAGCCCCCAAATTCACCATTTTGTCTCAGGGAAGAGACAGGAAAGCATCCCATCCCAGGCAGTTACAACTGAGCCTGTAAAGCAACAGGCTTACAAACACTTCACTATTACTAACTAGCTCTTCCTCTGTCTCTAGCAGAAGCTGGAGGGGTGGCCAATAATCCAGACTTTTTCCTGGAGGATTACACGCTGATTAATAGATCACAGAAAATTTTGCAGCTGAGGCCTGACCCTGAGGAAATTCCCAAGGACAGTTTGAAGGTATAAAGGTGCCCCAGAACAACAACAAAGGAAATCTTTGACAATTATACCAAGAGTTCAGTTGCTTCCCATCCACATCTTGGGGATGGAAGAACTTGGGAGAACTCTAGGAGTCAGTCTACAATTCAGCCAAAGAGAAGCTGGGTTTTATCTTAACAACTCTCTCTAACCTTGTAACCTTGTAACCACGCTGCCAACAGCCCTGCTTGCTGTAGGGGGTTGGACTAGATGACCTCTCAAAGATCCCTTCCAACCCAATCTGTTCTATGTTTCTACTTTTCTATGATTACAATGAGTTGTTTTTTTCTTTTTCCTTATGCATTTTTTTAATATTCTAAGTAATTTCAGAATGACCAAGCAGCAATAAGGAGTTCTATTCTTAAAGGCATGCTTGTTGTCGAACCAAATGTGCCAGATTTCATAACACCCAGCACTCAAAATGCAACATTTTTTTGTTTTTTATCTTTTCAGGAGGTGGCACAGGCCTGTATGAATTGCAACAACTCACAGGCAGCATGGAGTATTTTTCAGGGCTCTGCATCAGTTGGAGACCTCCCAAGCAGCAGCAGTGTTGGTAGAGGACCCTTCCAGGCTTGCCATGAGCTGGAGCTGAGTATCAACAGTGGTGGCAGCTCCACAAGGGACGAGCACCAAGGGGACGAGTGAGTGACACTACCCAGAAAGCTGCGACAGCTGCAGCACCAGGGTTGTCACTCTGGGAGGACAATATACAGGAGGTGTTCAGAGGAAGCAGAGGGACTGCTGGCAGCTCCAAGCAGAGGGATGGGGCTGGATATGTCACCAAAGCCTGGAGATACTGGTGTGGGGCTGCTCCAGGTGGCCCTTGAGGAGCACCAGCATCTCAGTCAGCCAGTGAGCGCAAGACACACAGCGAGCCCAGCTCATCCCCCCTGGGGAAGAAATCAAAGTTCATGTCACTAAAAGGAGGCTGAAATCAATTCCCACAGGGGCAAACCCATGGGGTTCTGTCACAGTAGGAGCGGGGAGGTGGGCAGGGTTGTCCCCCCCCAGTCTTGTCCCAGGCCCCATTGCACAGAGCCCAGTGCAGGTGTGACCCCCAAACAAGTATGTCCAGCCTCCATGCAAGAGAACCTAGATGGAAGCAGGGACCAAGCATCACATTTCAGAGGCAAGTTAGCTCAGCTCTTTGCACTCCTGCCTTTCACTCGTCAGTGTTAGGTCAAACATGGCCCCACTCTCCTGCTCAGGCTTCTGACTGTGGCCAGTAAAAAATACTGACTAAACTCTAAACCCAAGCATGAGCTTGCCACCAGGCTGAGAGGAGGATCTTCATTTCTGTGCTGCAAGGAGAGGAACTGGGAACTGCAGGGAGTGGGGAAAAGCCTCAAAGCTCAGCTCTTCCTCTGCAGGATCCTAGAATGGTTTGGATTGGAAGGGACCTTAAAGCTCATCCAGTTCCATTTCCCTGCCATGAACAGAGACACTTTCCATGGACCAGGTTGCACCAAATCCTGTCCAACCTGGCCTTGGACACTTCCAGGGTTGGGACAGCCACAGCTTCTCTGGGCCAGGGCCTCACCACCCTCACAGGGAACAATTTCTTCCTAACATCTAATCTTAATCTCTCCTTTTTTTTGGTTTAAACCCATTCCCCCTCACTGAATCACAGGATGAATTGGAGAATCCTATTCAGCAGTTCATCCCAGAGGAGCTCAAGGACCCTCAGCAGCTCTAAACTATCAAACAAGCAGCAAACACTTGGGTACCCTCCAAGATGGAGCAGCCGTTCTCAGGAGACATTATCCAAAGCCAGGTGGGCTGGGCAGACCTGGGGAGCAGCCACCAGCCAGGGCTTGCCGCAGCTTCCACTCCTGACCTTTAATCCTGATACTAACCCTTATTTTTAACCTGAATATTAATAGAATATTTATAAAATGCTTATCTGGAGTCAGAGGCCCCTTGGTTCCCTGCAACTGTGGAGGAGCTCGAGGGTCTGCAGGAGCAGAGAAGAGGTTTGGAATGACTGACGAAGGAAGATCTGGACACCAGGAGACCCTGCAAGGGATTTCTCTGGAGAAAAACATCTTTTAAACTTGAGAATAAACTCTCAGGTGAGGGCACTGTGCTTTGTTTCTGTGATCACTGGAATAGTGGCTCATCCCTGGAGAAGCACATTGGGGACACAACACCCCTGTCCCCCCACCCAGCACACTGCTGTGTGGGACTGGCTGGCTGCAGTCAAAGCCACAGAAAAGAGAACAGCCAAAAAAGAAACAGGTGCAGCCCTTGCCTGGATCCCCCTTCTCCCACCCTTTAGGGAAGGGACATAGGTTTGGTCCCTCCTGTGAGCAGAGAAGGCCAAGGCCAGTAACTATTTAGCTTTTACCACTTACCCAGTCCCTGCTCCTGTGCAGGTGATCCATCCCATTTCCTCAGAAAAGGACAGGGCAGGAGGCACCCCGCAGAAGCAGAAAATTAACATAAATATGTATATTTTGGCCCTGGGGCTTCAAAAAGCTGAATTAACCAAGTGTTTGAATGGTTCTGGAGCTTTACATGTACCTCCACCTGCCCCTCCTCACCCCTGCTGGTGGGCAGGAGGTGCTGAGGTGGAAAGGAAATAGAGAACAACAGCATCAAAATAAGATTTATTATTTAGAACCAAGATTTGGAAGAGACAGACATGGCAGATAACAACGAAAAAGAACACCAGGCTCCAGCTGCGAGGGAGGGTGGTACCACAAGGCTGATGGGCAGGTGGAAGTTCCTATGGCTCTGGTATCAAAAACAAGAGTGAGAGGGTGAGAACAGCCTGGGCTGGGAATGCAGGAGGAGCAAGGGAGGCCCCTGGGTGCAGAGACTTGGGGACCCAGATGTAACAGCAGGAGCAGCATTTTCCCACTCCTTAGGACAATGCTAACCCAGCTTTCTAAAAACCAGGTGAGTAGTCCTTTGATAAATGATTGCTCATGAGATTATTGCTACAAACTACTCTGTCCATCACCTCAATCCAGGAAACAGCTGAAACCCACTGCCAGTGAACCCAGAGAAAGAAACCCCCACTGCATCAGTTTAGATCACTGAAGGCACTTTAGAGTCTTAAAAATGGCTCCAATTACCCACTCATCTGTGGAAGAATTTCAGTCTTACATTTAAAATCAGCAGTGACTTGAGACTGTATTTAAGTCTGGCAAGAAATTGTGGCCGGTCTATGAGAAAAAGAGAGAGGTAAAAAGGGAAGTGACAAGCAGACTCATTCTCCAGAGCAGGATCCAGAGGTTTTTTTACTTGATTTAAGTGGATTAAAAATAGTATCTCATCTTTAAAAAAGAACACTGAGAAATCTAAATGGAACTGGTACTTATCTTTCTTGTATGCATGCCAAGTTTATCACTTGGAAAATTGCTTAAATGACAATTAACTGTGTGAAACAAAAAGCATTTGAAGGAGTGCCTCCTCCTCTTCCTTCTCCTCCCTCTTCTCCATCTGCTGTTCATGGAAACCTGGCTCACAACAGAAGGGAACAATTTGGAACAAAATCCTTTTCCCCCAAAATAATTATCCTTTATTTTTTATTGCATAACATTTTTGTATTTCCAACTATAAATAAAAAAATGATTAGAAAGAAGTTACAAAATTGTGTCGAATGGACCAGAATGGCGCAGAATTCCTCACATATGATAAATCACTTCCCATCTTCCTCTTCCTCCTCCTTAGCCATGGCGGGGCCTCGCGCTTGGCACTGTAGCTGAGGGGGCCACGTGTCAGTCGCTGATGGTCTCCTTTTCAGAATCTAAAAGAAAAAAATCCATATATGGATTTCACATCTAGGAAAACCCAAACCAAACCCAAGAGGGCCATGTGAGCTGGGGGACCCCAAGTGTGTGGGAGGTGCTGCTGCTAGAGCATGCCCCAGGTACCACAAGGAAACAGACAGAGATGGGCTGTTGTGCTGAGAGCTCAGGTGTATAAACACATTTCTTTTGGTGGCAGAACCTCAGCACCTCACAGGGTCCTCAGACCAGATTCCTGTGGGGGAAGAGGCAGGCTCCCAGGAGGCAGGGGTGGAAAAAGCCAGCAGAGACGCCCAACATTTGGCTCAGTTTATTGGGACCCTGTCACTGAGGGAGGAGGGGAGATGGATGTGATGGTGTGTGGAGGTGTCAGAGGGATGTTGGGATTGCCAGGGCAGGTCGTGGCACCAGCTAGTTCCCCACGCCTGTAGGCTTGGCTCCCTTGTCTGACAGAAATGGAGCTAAGCCTTGGATCACAGAATCATAGAATGGTTTGGGTAGGAAGTGACCTCCTTGCACCTGGGCCACAGGGATGCCATGCCCCAGCCAGGCACGGATGGATCCATTTGCCTGCCACAGAAGCCAACCACAGGGCAAGATGCTTAGACAGACATGGAAGGGCACAGCAATGACAGAACCAGGATAAAAGGCAAGGAAGGTGCCGAGAGCAGCACATCACTGCAGCAGCAGCAGCAGCACAGGGTGTCACTTCACATCTCCCCAGACTGCAGCACGTGCCCGCTACACACACACTGGCTGGGGACATGCTCAGGGGGACACGGGACATGCACCCCAGACATTGCTCCAGACAGACACATGCACACTGTTGTGGAATGGCGGCCACAGATGGGTCTGACGGAGTAGATGGCTTTGGGATGAGCTCAGAACACATGCAGGGAGTCCCTGGAGCAGCAGGGAAGGCAGAGGACATTGGGGGACAGCGCACAGTGCAGATGCTGCCTGGATCTGGCACAGCTCCTGCTGGGTCTCTGTGGTTTGGGCTTTGCGTTTGTTAAACACAGCCCCAACTTTCTCCCTCCTGTGTTCCCTGCTCTGCCTGTTCATGGGAAGAATTGACTTTTAAGGGAAAGAAAATCATGTCTTGCTCGTAATTCGCCCCCAAGTTTCTGATCAACATCAGTTCAGAAGATCCACCTGGATCAACCCAACACCTGCTCACTATGGATAACCAGCATTTGGCACAGAGTTTGGTCCAGGAAAACAGGACAAAATTAACTATCTCCAGGTAACCAGGAAACAACGTCTGGCAGCAGTGGGTCAGCCACAACACACAGAGCAGAGCCAGATCCCGAGGCGCTTGGCTCCTCTAACAAGCCCCCACAGGTGCTCAGCCACGGGCAACCTCCTCACTTCTTACTCCACAGTCAATCTGAGCTTTCCCAGGCTGACTGGGCCTCAGTGCTGCAGAGATCAGGGAACACAGTCACACCCAGGGTTTGCACGGTGACAGGCAGAACAATGGCAAAAGGCAATCATGGCACATCTTGTAGCTGCTGCCTAATGGTGACAAAGACACTAGATTCCGTCTCTCTAGTCTGATAAATGAACTAGAAATGCTGAGGAAGTTTTTACCTTATTTGCAAAGTCATTGAATAAAACAACACAAGTGTAAATACTTTTTGGGGCTATTTTATGTCAGACCTGAAGAACCCCCATTTGAAAAGTACTGGCAGCTGTTTATTTCTTTCTAAATCTCCTAAATTTTTACAAGGTTTCAGAGCCCTGAATACCTCACAAAAACTGTAACAGGCACAAAGAAGTCCCCTGAAAAGCTCTCACCATGCCCAGCTCCTTGAAAGCCACATTGCCATAGCTGGCATTCAAGTGGTACCTCAATAATGAAAGGCAAAGTGTAGGGATGTGCTCCTTTCTGAGGGGAAAAAACAGTCCTAACTTTTCCCTCTGCCTTGTGACTACAACAACATGCTCAATATTTACCATGCATTCATCCTGTTGCACAAAGAAATTCATCCAAGTGGTCCTTGCTGACCAGACTTAGAAAAACCAAGAGTTTCTCACATGAATTTCACTATTGTAACATATACTTTATCAAATCACAGGGCATTGTCTGTGAACAGCTTCTCCACAGTGACCAAGTGAACCTTAAATTTCCTGAGGCTTTGTGTGTCAGACTGATGGCTCAACCCATGCAGACCCAAAACTCCTCATAAGAAAATTATTTCAAGGGAAAAGTTTATAATCAAATATAGATCCAAGCATATGCAGCAATAGCCTTGATAGCACACCACAACTACCCCTGAGAAGGGAACAGAGAGGACCACATCATTCCCAACTGATGCCACTTCCCAGTCCAAGCCTGACTTCCAGCTGAATTAGGTGTAAGTGATCTCTGTGCTGACACAGCCAATGTCAGCAGTGCAGCACATCCAAACCCCTCTGAGCAACAAATGCCTTCATAAAGCAGAATTTGTAACCTGACAGCTCCTAAAATCCATCTCATTACATTGCACTTCTGGAGCTCAGCTGCATTAATAAAAGCAGCAGCATGGTCAGGGCTGGAGCATCTCTGTCCTGCTGAATCCATAGGGATCACTCCACAGCCTTAAGTGTTGCTGCTGCCAAAAGGCACCAACGCATGTGAGTCATGACAAAATTCCCATCAGATCAACAAACTGGTTCATTTCTGGGGTATACAGACAGGAAAATGACTGTCAGGGATCAAACAGTAACAGAGATCAGCACATCAGACAACTCCACTGAAGCTGAGTCTGCCCAAACGCCAGCCAGGCACAGCCTGATACCACAAATCACTGAGGTGCTCCTCAAGGACTCAATCCATGATAAATAACCATAACCAGAAATAACACACAATCATGGTTTTGCTGTTTTATAAATTCAATCCCACATCATACATTCGTCCATCCGTGACAAGAGCATGTGAGCTCCCTGTTTTCTGCTCTGCAGAGAGACCATGCCCACACTTCACCACAGGGATCATGGGAAATTTGGGACAGAGGAGGGCAGACAAAGAACTGGAGAAGCCTAGGAGACCTTACTGGGATATTACACACAGTCAGGAACTATTTCATGGGTGACTTCTGTCTCCAAGCCAACGCCTTCAACAGCATCCATGGAAAACAAGGGGGGAATTAGCTGGCAGCAAGGCAGAAAACAAGGCAAGTTTTTGCCATAATAGCTAATATTTGATGAGTGACATCGATCTCCAAAAGCCTTGAACCCTTTCCTTCATTGCAGCCAGGGTGGTGGGGGGAGTGGGGATGACAGGTAAAGCAATACTGAAGTCACATAATTTCAGCAGGGGAACTTCTGCTTACAACTCACCAAAACCAGCTTCCAAGACGTGTGAGGACAGATGTTTTTCCTGCTCAAACATGTGCAAACTGAATAAAATTGACATGGACCCACAAAGTGTCCACGGGGTTTCTGCATAAATTCTGAATGTTCCCAGACCTGACAGTAATGCACTGGGATCATGAAAAATGCTTGAAGGGAAAGAGCTACCATTGGCAAAGCCAAGTTAAACTAATGATTCAAAGTATTAGTGATTTCCTTCCACCAACACCAAGCAGCAAAACCTGCCACTGAATGAAGGAGCTCATTTCAGGAATAATGTCCCTTAGCACCCTGTTCCCCAGCACGAGTGTCTCTGTAGGAGCACAGAGACTGCCACATCTCACCCATTCAGTCCCTTGTCTTGCCTTTGATCCCAGCTAATGTCAAGTAGTTCAGAGAAAAGTAGAAGGCAAGAATGGAGCAGTGTGGAGACAGCTATGAAGTAATGGTTAAGTAATCACAGAGTCCCAGAATGGTTTGAGTTGAAAGGGACCTTAAAGCTCATCCCTTCCCAACCCTTACCATGGGCAGGAACATCTTCCACTGTCCCAGGTTGCTCTAAGCCCCATCCAACCTGGTCTTAGACACTTCCAGGGATGGGCAGACACAGCTTCTCTGGGCAGCCTTTCCTCTTTAAATGAACTTCTTAAAGATTTTTTTTTCTTTTTTAAAGGAATTTTAAAAATATTCCCTCTTGAAAGTTGTGGAATGGAGACCAGAGTTGAACATGCAAACAAACTGCAAGGGCCAATGCTGCATCACTCTTTTGAGTGAAATCTGTGCCAGAGAGGTTGAATCCAGATTTGCAAAAGAGCCTTAAAAAACTCCAGTGTTTCTCTCTGCCATCTCCAGTGCCCAGCTTTGCATCCCTGTGGCAGATGAGCAGTGCTGGCAGCAGCAGCTCCTCTCCATGCCCAGTCTCAGTCCAAGAAATCTGGGAATGCAGTGGGAAAAAGCAAGGATGTGGTTGTGCATTAAGATACTCCATTATGATATAAGGCAATCAGAAAGCCAAATGAATGGCACACAGGCAAATTATAATTACTTTCTCAACTTCCCAAACTGAAAACTTTAAAAGTTTCCCATTACTGGGTGTGTGGCTTGGGGGGGGGGGTTAAAACACTCTTTCAAGATTTGTATTAAATTTCTGTTACTGAAAGATTAAAAATTGGGGGATCTGGGGGCTTCCTCATTGAAACCTGGTATTTAAAGCTGAGCATCTGTGCTGACTTCCCACACGTCCTTACAGCACAGTGCTGGCTGGGAATGCTAGGTGATGGAAGAACTACAGCACACACAGGCCTGGAACCAGCAAGGCCTGGAATTCTACCAGCAGGTTTGACCTATTTGCTGCACATTGAAGCAATATTCAGAGTCAGGAAATAAATGTCAGTTCTAGAATCTATTGCTGGGTAGTTTTCGCACTCTGATGGTGCAGCATAGACCCCTCAGGTCCTTCTCACTCCTTGGCTCATCTTTTGCTTAAGAAGTTGCTCCATTTACTTAATCTCATGTAATTTTCTTAACTGCCACTAAGGTCAAAGCATCTGTGACACAATCCTCACAACTGAGGGGAAAAAACCCATGGCTTGAAGTGAACAGCCAAAAGAGCTGCAGCCAAGAGGCCACCAGGAAATTAAAAATCACAAATACAACAATGCCAGCAACACATTCTCAGCTGCTTCTTGGCCCCAGTGCAACAGGCAGGTGCACACCCACCAAGATCTGGAAACTGCATCCATGCCCTGCTCCCCAGCCACCCCCGCCTCTGCCCAGGAGCACAGCCATGCAATGCAGCCACCGGCGGGGCAGGAGGGCACCAGCATGGACCGCAGACTTCCCAATGTACGCAGCACATACAGCAAAGCCACACGGAGAGACAGAAGCAGGAGTGTCACACCTGCACACCCTTCTTTCATTTCCCCTGCAGCCTAACCCAACGATGGTGACTTCCAAGAGGGTGCTGGCAACGGGGCTGAGCTTCCTCACACTTAAATGATGCCAGGATCCTTCAGAAGGGCTTCCCTAGTGCTCTGCAGCTCAGGAGAGACACAGTTCATGGGCCTCTTTGCAACCCACGAAACTCAGCATCCTCATGTGCACCATCAGCAGCACTGAGGGAACCACCTGCTCAAAGGAACTGAGCTGACACTGCAGCCTGGTCTGCTCTCAGTGCCCAGCAAGGTGCCAGCAGCCACGGAGCACTGCTGCCCTCCGACAGCACCAGAGGCAGGCAGGGGTCAGCTGTGGGGAGGACCCAAGAACTGGTGGAGGCACCGCATCTGCTCCTGCTACACAATCAAGGGACAAGAATGAGTCTGGAAAACAAACACAGAATTACCTGAAACAGCTAGGAATTGACACAGTTCTATATTTTAGAAAAACACTGGGTTTTTCACACCATTTTCAAGCACAAAATGTTTATTTTCTTTTTAATCTATACAATTTCTCGGGGCTTTTAGTGCCACTGACTTTGTCAGTATACAAGGGATGGACTATACAGGCAATAGCGAGATAAACTGTAGGATTCAGAGCGAGCCAAAAGGAACCCGGTGAGAGAACATATTTTCCATGTTTGCTCATGAAGCATACAGACATGAATCTAAAAAACCCAAACAAATTAAAGATACATGGTACAGAGAACAGAAATCTCTTACTACAGTAAGCATTTTGCCCAGGCAGAAGACTCTGCATAATTGTCTATAAAATTCAATTCTAACTGAATTGATGGAATAATATATTCAAAGGGTACAAACAAAATAATTTAGACAAGTATAATGCTCGAAGTACAACAGAACTATACAATTCACAGCTTGGCAGCACAGGATGCCTCTGCCCTTCTGCAGAGGCTATCAAATGTTGTTGTGGCAGCTTTGGGTGAAGCCGCACTCTGGGTCCTGTGCCTATAATGCTGCCTGTAGCGCTTTGGGAGGGAAGGAGACTTACCATTGGCAAACCAGGTCTAGTGGTTACCTTGTGCCTTTAGACTGAGGTGCAGGTGGAGACTCTATGTGCAATAAAATGGGCAAAAAGCAACTTTCAAACAGGAGTGAGGTGTCCGTGCCACCTGGAGCGCAAACTTTGGTAAAAATATAAATAAATAAATAAATAAATAAATAAATCAAAATAAAAGGTGGTGAGACTCCAGACCTGAAGTGTCAGATATGAAAAAGAACAGCTTCACATTTTTATTCTGTTTTAGCATGAACACTGCTGGCACACCAGGGACGAGACATCACCCTCAACCTCAGTGGCCAAACCAGAGCCAGAACATGTGCGCATGCTCTGCTTACACTGGTCTTACAGCCACCTGCAGATATGTTCTACTATGATCAAGAGTTCCATTAGATTTCTTGAATTATGGAACATGCATGAGTTTGTAATTTAACTAAATTATAAAAGCCCAGATAGGAAAAGGAAATGAAATCCAATGTGCTGCTGATCCAGAGGAAAACAGCATTTGCTGCCTGTTACAGAATTGAGTTGCCATCTACAATAACTTTACCACAGACTGGGGAGGAGAATGGTTTGCACTGCCTGAAGCTATTCCCTGTCCTTGTATACACCTTCCTTGCATCACTCTGTAAAAGCTCCTACGTCACAATGTTCACTTCACTACTCCTTGTAGAAACACCAACAATTTTATGATCAGTGCATCAAACAAACACGTCAAACAAACCTCACCTCACAATTCTTATTTTTAAAAGCTTCAGAAATGAAAATTCAACCCATGAATAAAAACAAAAGCACTTACAGCAGAATGAAACTGATGAGGAACATCAACTGTAAACCTGCAATACCTTTGCAAATAAAAAGAAATTCAACTCACGAGCAGATTGTAAATAAAATACACCTTTCAAATAATTGTACATCTCTTTCCAGCTGGGACTGGAAAGCTGAGATTCAAGGCACTGAACTCCTGCAGGGTTAGTACAATTTGCTAATTATCAATTCAAGTACATTGATGTTAAGGATTGCAAGTGCGAAACAGAACACAAGGAATAAAGTGTCTTCAGCAATGGAACAGAAGCAGATACTGCCATAACGACACACGACCTGTAGTGACGCCACCTCACAGTGATTGCTGATGCAGGGTATGGCTGTGCGCTCGGGGCCCTGCCTCATCCCACATGGATGACGGCATCTACACAGCAAACACTCCAATGTGACAGCGTCAAAATCACCAGGACCCATGGTGGGGTCACCCATGGCAAGACCACACACAGACAGGGTCACCCATGGTAGGGTCAGTCATGGCAGGACCATGTCAAGGCCACCCATTGACAGGGTCACCCATATCAAGGTCACCCATGTCAAGGTCACTCAGGCCAAGGTCACCCGTGGCAGGGTCCCCACGGCAAGGTGCCTGCGCTAGGTCATGCGCAGCCGCGGGCCGGGTGGCCGGGCAGCCGGGCGCTGCAGCGGCACTGGGTACATCCGCAGGCAGGTCCTGCCCAGAGGCGAGAAGCGCACAATGCCAGGAGCTCGGACCAGCCCCGGCTGCGCCACCGGCCTCGCCACCGGCCTCGGCCACGGCACTCCATACACGGGTGAAGGGAAAACTCCTCCGTACTGACAGAGAGGCATCACATACGGTGTCACCACGCCAGCGAGGGCGGGCCCTGGCACAGGCACTGGCAGGGATGGTGGAGCTCCAGGAGCTAATCCTGTGGGCAATGGGCAAGCCATCGGAATGGCACACTTGCTCCCCAGTCCTGTCCTTACCGAATTTACCTACAAAAAGAGAAATACAAGAAGTGTCGCTATGGGGCACAGCTCTCCCCGTGCCAGCAGCATCTCAGCTCAGTGCTGGGCCCTGGGCAGCTGGGGGCACAGGCACAGGGGTGTCATGGTGTCCTTGGGGTTTCTTTTGGGTTCATTTATTTTTGCCTTTTATATTTTTGCTGGGGGGTTGGATTGGGGTTTTTTTGTTTGTTTCGGTTTTTGGGTTTTTTTTAAGAGAGAATATTTGGAAATTAATAGAAAAGGTTGATATGAGGCAGAGAAGAAAGTTTTTTAAGAAGACAGGAAGTATCACTAAACAAGTGAAAATGAACACCCTAACAAGCCTCGCATGTCCAAAGGAACTCAGGAATCTGTTATCTTGTGCATAAAAGTCAATAAACATCACTAAAAGCAGAATTAACCCAAATCCCACACTCTTACAGACAGCCTCAAAAGAGATTTAAGAATTCTAGCCCTTATTTCTGTACAAAATTGTTTCATCTGGCCCTGGGGAACTGAGCGTGGTGAGGGTGGAAGGAGACCTCTCACAGTGGCTCAACACCTGGCGCTGCTGGTGGCTGTGCCCAGGTAAGGCAAAACCAGTGAGGACATAGCAAGGCTGCTCTGCCTCAGGGGTTGCCAGGAACAATTCAAGCTGGTATTCCAAAATTCTATTATTACACACTTCAGTTATTCAACTTTTGCATGTGAGTGGCACAGAAAGAGCCTTCCTTCCCCAATACAGGATGGCAGAGCTTCCCAAATTACACACTCCATCCTGCATAATGCCATGGGAACTGCTGCTACCCCAAACATCTGCAGCATTTAATTACATTTTTCATGTCACAGAATTTACAACTCCCTGCCAAGGTTCCCACCGTGCCAGCATGTATTTGTGGCATTAGGCAAAAAGGGTGTTATTTAATTCTGGAAATCTCCCATCAATGTGAAATTTCACAATTCACAATTGATAAAATTGGTATGAAGGTGAAATTTCAGCAGAAAAAAAGTATCCATGTATAAGGCTGTGTGGGACGCTTACTCCGTATTTCTGATTTCAATATCTCTTCTCAATTATCAGTAAAAATGGCAATGTCCCCCTGGGATGTCCTGCTTTGGGGCATTAACTTCTCTTCCACAGGCAATTTTAGAAAAATACAGAGCTATTTGATACCCTCCTTCACTTCCCTGTCTCCCATTCTCACCTCAAACCTGAATCTAATGGTGAATGTTGAACTGAAAGAGATGCTTCAGTGTCATGAATTTCATACCAGTAATGTATGAAAACCCACCAAAATTAGCAGAAAGCAAAGAACAAGAAACAGAGGAATGAAGGACATGCAGACTTCTATAAGCTGTTATTAGATTCTTGTTTTAGCATCCTCAAAATGATGGTTTCCACCAAACTAAGTAACTGTGAGGAATGCCAACAAATGCTTGTGAAAATATAGCATTTTGGACAATGCTCTCAGGCATGTGTGGGACTGTTGGGGTGTCCTGTGCAGGGTCAGGAGTTTGACTCCATGATCCGTGTAGGTCCCTTTCAACTCAGGACATTCTATGGCTCTCTGACAGCATTTCCTATACTAGCAACAGATTATTCAGTGACATTGAAAATGTGAGGTGACATTTTTGCCCTTATTAAAAATTAACTTGAAAAAGCTTATTTTAAGCTCCTTTAATGTACCAAGAAATTTGACTCACCCCAGTTCTGAACTTTTAACTTCTCAGCTGAATTCCTCAGTAAAGCAGCAGCTGCATTTAATGATACGTATGTGTGATCAGGAATAAAACTGTGTCATGCTCCAAACCCAACATTACACATATGCATTAAACCTGATAATGTCATGACAAACACACGTTAATGATTCCCATGCTTCAAGTGAGCTAAACACACACTTTAGGAGCCACAGCACCTGGCTCTTGTGTCTTCCCCTGGGTAGAAGCCTCTTGGTTATGGCCTTTTTTAACCATCGCCTTTTAACCAATTCTGATGACTCAACACCAACTAAGGCCACACACCCCATCAATTCCTGCATGGAGGTGCAGACTGAAACATTGAAATTAATATGCACCAGAAAAGCAGTCTCAAAGCTGTGGATTATCCAGCTCCAGGAAAGCCATGAGACTGCAAGTCCCTTTGCTCGTACAGTTCGAAAGGAAGCAGATGGACATTCAGGTGGTAACGAATGAGGTGTGTTCATCACCCTCCCCAGGATCACAGCCTAGCTGTGAACAGGACTGGCTTAGCATCTCAAGTCAGCCAGGCTGGTGGGGAATGACAGCCAGGGAAGCCCCTGGACAGCACAGCACAGCCAGTGTCATGTCCATGGCCAGGGGTTCCCCTGAGCACGAGTCCAACAACTGCCAGGGATGAAAGTCACCAGTGCCGCTCTGAGCCTGTGTGCGCTCCCATCATTCTGGCCAGGTCTGGGCTGAAGGGACATGCCAGGTATCCATGGCTCCCTGCTGACCCAAGGGACCGCTCCTTTGGCCACTACCTTGACATTTCTGCAAGTTTGTTCGAGGCTTCTAAGGTCAGTGATGGAGTTACCATCTCTGAAAGGATTTAACGGGTGTGTGGACATGGTACTTGAGGACATTGGTTAACAGTGGCCTTGGCAGTGCTGGGGAATGGTTGGACTTGATGGTCTCAGAGGGCTTTTCCAACCTAAATGATTCTGTAGTTCTGTGAAAAGTGTCAGTTCTGGCACATCTGTTGCCTTTGTCTTCTACAATGGGAACCAACTACAGGCTGCTATATCCTAGTGATGCCAAGGCTCCAGTTTCCAGTGTGTCTGCTGGGCTTTGGAGTTCTCCCCACAGCTTGGGAAGATATGGTTGTGAATGATTTCTTTTATAACAAAGTTATCTTGGGAATTGAAAACAAGTGGTACAATATCAGAACCTGACATCCAGCTCAAGCAACCCATG
This sequence comes from Entomyzon cyanotis, assembly GCA_024500445.1. Classification (NCBI taxonomy): domain Eukaryota; kingdom Metazoa; phylum Chordata; class Aves; order Passeriformes; family Meliphagidae; genus Entomyzon; species Entomyzon cyanotis. Next base: position 571,714 of record JAKEPQ010000998.1, on the reverse strand, counting down.
TTGAGAGACGACAGAAACAGAAAGATCCTTACAGCCACAATCGCACAGAACAAGTGTTTGGGGATTAAAACAGAAAAATCCTCCTGAAGGAGTAGAAAGTACAACTGGTCTTTTCCCTTTCTGATTCAACTTTAGACACTGCAAAACCAATGAGGAATAACAGTGATTCCATGGCTTGGCCAACTATGGATGGCACTTCATTTTTAGTATTACAATGTTAATTTCCTCCTGTTTGTTCTGCTGCCTGTTTAGGCCGAGCAGAGTCAGCTGCCCTGGCCCTAAGCAGGCTGATAAGGCAAACAGTCTCAAAACTAATGAATTTAACAAAGGCACTGCAAAATTTACATCTGTCTGTTAGAGATATTTAATAAAGATTTTTCTATTTTTTTTTTGAAGGAAGACTGGGTTGACATCCTAAAATCATAGAATCAATCACAGAATGGTTGGGTTGGAAGGGACATTAAAGCTTATCTGGTTCCAGCCCCTGCCATGTGTAGGGACACCTTCCACTAGCCCAGGTTACTCCAAGCCCTGTCCAACCTGGCCATGGACACTTCCAGGGATCCAGGGGCAGCCACAGCTTCTCTGGGCACCCTGTGCCAGGGCCTCACCACCATCACAGCCAAGACTTTTTTTCCAATAACCCATCTAACCCTGCTCTCTGGCAGTGGAAAGCCCCTTGCTCTGTCACGTCAGGGCTTTGCCCGAAGTCCCTTTCCCACTCTCTTGAAGTACCTTTTGGCCCTGGAAGGGCTTCTAAGGTCTCTCTGGAGTCTTCTCCAGGCTAAAGGATCCCAGCTCTCAACCTGATCCACAGCAGAGGTGCTTTAGCCCTCATAGCATCTCCATGGCCTCCTCTGGACTCGTTCCAAGTCCCCACTGTGCTGAGGACCCCAGACCTGTAGGCAGTACTGAGGGTGGAGTCTCAGGAGGGCAGGGTGCCATGTATCAGATAGGTAGGAAGGGAAGTTCCTCCCCTGCTCTTCCCCTCTACATCTCCATTAGGCTCCTCTGTAGAAGCAATAAACCCACTGAGTCAACAGAGACAGAGGCACCTCCACCCGCTGCCGTCACCTTGAGCCACCTCCTCACTTGCACTTACCCAACTCTCCCTGCACTGACAAACCTCTGCCCTGAGCACCTGTACTGTACTGTTAATCTCCCTGCAGGTACCAGCCACCAGCTCCTGCTTGCCCCACACCTGCCTTCTCCTTTCCTTTGTGGCTGTTTATTCCCCTTCCCTCAAATAATCACACAAACTCATTTAGAAAACAATACTACATACACAGAGTAGAACATACAAGACAACACTGGCAAAATGAAAAAACCTCATAAGGCAAAGACTAGGGTAGTTCAAATACCCCAAATTTGTTCTTTGGACTTGCTTTAATTCTCTGCCTTTTTCTTGTTCTTTACCATGCAAACTTTAAAGTGCCACCCCAGTGATACTCACAGCTCCAGTACTGTTGAACTACCCAGCCAAGTGTTGGGTATGACTTACCAACATCATAAATACTTCTGGGTTTATATTATAACAGAGGAAACCAGGAATTCTGCTCTGAAAGCTGAACGTAACTATCACAACCATCTGAAAAGGCAGGATTTAGATGATTTTTCTTTTGCTGGCTACCCCATTACTCTCAGTGCATTTTCTTCTGTATGGATCAGCTACTGCTGAAATGAAAGTGAGTTGCAGGGCAGAGTCAGAGTTGGCTGCCAACATGAGCAGGCAAGGATGTTAATCCACCTCTTTTATCACTTCTGCCCAGTTTGCTGAAACCACAAAGCTATTAGGCTCTCCTGAAGATACATGTGTGTACTTTTCCAGTTCCCTGGAAAACCATTCTGCCATTCAAACCTAGGCAGTGTTGAATAGTTTCAAACACAGATTCATTTTTTATTATTTTCCCAACCCAACAGAGAGGGAAGACACAGTTAAGGTGCTATGGCTTGGTTTTGGCATCATGGCCATGTCCAGCACAGCTGTTTCTGGCAGCCCGCCCATGCCCACGAGTCAGGAAATGCCAGCAGAGGTTCAGACACTGCTGAGGCTGTCCAAGCCCCCAGCACACATCACCCAGTGACACAGACCTGTGTGTTCTCAGAAACAACCTCACTGCAGACTGGGAACATATTTAAGCTTTTTTTGGGTAATGTTCTTTACTTTAAAAGCCATGGAGCTACACAATAGTATAGAGAATAGAAAACGTTTTTGGCAAAGCCCTTCATTCATAGGCATCTCCAAATAGCGCCTTTAAGTACACAATATTCAGTATTTGCACAGAAGGCAGCTCACATTCCTAAGTGTATTCCTTGACTAAAGCTAACCAAATTTACCTGCAAAAAAGGATTATTTCACCATAGCTTCACACAGATCACAAAGAGAGAAATCACTGTTATCCGGCAGTTGGACCTCCGTTCTAATATCTCCTATTGCATTTCAAACTACTGCTGATGAGAATCTACCTGGATTTCCATGCTTCATTAAACCATTTGAAAATGAACATTTCAGTGCTCCTGTGACACCACTGGAGGAAGGCTCCTCTCTCTTTGAAAGGTTCCCCCCAAATTTCTAATATGATCAAACATATTCAGTCGTATTAGAAATATGCAGCCAAATGGATGAGTAACTTTCACAGGAACAAAGCAGAATATAAAGTTTCCCTCTGAATCCCAGTTATATTATTGCTGTCTACACTTCTGAAGACAGATGAAAAGAAAACCACTCAATCTTATTAAACACACTACCAGTTTCTCTTCTATTTCCAGCCTTAAAAAGTAGCCTTCGCTTAGTTTAAAAACAATATATTGTATTCACAGCAAATAATCTGCTGCTGGTGGTAGAAGCAATCTTGAGTGAAAAATAGATAATTCAGGAAAATGAGTCCTTTGGTTCCAGGGAGAAAGAGAAGATTTCAAGTCAGCCACACAACTGCCCTGCATATTCATAACAGTGGCTGAACAGTAAGAGAAAATTTTACAGTGAAAAACTTAAAGTGAAAAAAGTATTTTTCTATTTAAGTGTATAGTTTATTTTTTGTTGGTTTTTTTTTCTTTAATTTTTATTGTTGAATGCATTTTTCATGTGGGACAACTCCCTTCACTCCTACTCCTGCATGAAAACACTTCAGGGAGGCATTCTCTTTACAATAACACCCAGAGACAACGCAGAAGTGAAGGTACAAATCCTGCCACCCCCAGCCCCTCATTTCTGACCATCACATGGGACCAACGTCAGCTTTTCTCAAAACCAAGCCCACATGAGACAACCCACCCTAACAGCTCCATACTAGTTTGTTCCACTTAAAAAAAACCAGAAAAGGCATAAGAATCACCTTGTTTCCTACTTATCCAGCCTTTACTTCCAACATAAAACCTTATATAACCTTCTCTGATGGGCTGGAAATCTGCTTAGTGCTCCTTATTCTTTTCTTGCAAAGGCATTTTTGATCAAAAGATGCGACAAAAGACGGTGTTACCAGATGAACTGAAGTCGTACAGCCTGAGGTTCACACTCTCTCTGTAGGAAAGCTATTTTTTCCATCCTTTATGTGATTTCCCAAGTTCTTTTTGTCTTTCCAGTTGATTCAGCTGTGATTCAGCACAGGTATAATATCTCCCCATGGAGCTCATCCTTCCAACCACTGACACACAGGTCACTTGTCTGGCTGTGCACGCTAGGAGTCCTCTCATGTTGTTCCCTTCCTCCTCTTTTGGCCATTTCTCTCCCAACACCATGCAGCCCTCTTCTCCCTCAACTTGAATTTTCCCTTTAGGGTGAATTTCAAAGGGTACAAACAGCAGAATGATGCTTAACTCCCAAACCAACCCTTGTTGAAGTCTTCTATATCATACCTACTGCCCTGTTGTCTGCCACCTGCAGCATCCTGTGCCATCTTCATGGCCAAAACACTCAACAAAAACCACACCACAATTGTCTGCCATTTGCCCTTGCACCTCTGCTGCAGCCACCACGGTCCTTATGAGGACTTCATGCCCCAAACCACCCCAGATCTCACCCACCCCAGGACTCCAACTGATGCCCCTCTTCCAAGCAACAAAGCATGATGTGACATAAAAAGCAGGGAAACCCAGCCTTTCCATGCTCTTGGTAAATTACCTCCAAAAAACTTCAGTTATTTCTGTTGATTCCCTGGAATGGAATTCATTCCAACTGCCGTGGTTGAAAAAGACATAAAGCCTTTAAGATCAGTGAACTGAGACAGGGACATTCCTGCTGCTCTCACAGTGATACTCTGCCTTCTTCACAGGCTTTGAGACAGAGACACCAAGACTGCAGGAAGTAAAATCAATCCTAGACTGATATTAACAGGTGATTTAAATAAGTAAAATAACCACTTGTTTCTCCAGAGATACAGGTGGGAAAAACATCCACATCAATTATGTCAAACTTTTGTAGGGGTCTCAGGGGAAAGACACCAAAATGCTGCAAAAAGCACATTAAAAAAAACTAATAAGTGACTTAACAGAATAAACACTGTGACCTCACCACCACTTTATGGAAATCTTCAATTTGGGTTTACTAGCACCAACTTTGACTTATTTTATGAGAACGATTAGGTCTTAAATAGACATTGCTTACTCCAGAGCTTATTAAACCATTACTGTGTAAAAGGATTCTTTACTTACTCAGGATCCAGCAGGTATCAAAGCACAGGCACAGGTGCAGTTCCTGCTTTGGTACATCTCACCTCACCAACAACTACACAGCTACTACTGCAACAAGGTTTTTTTCCTTCTACATGTCAAAAAGGCAATGGTTTACTATCAAGATCTAGTTCTTTTGCTTTGAAGGGAATACAAAACAGCTCCTCGCTGTTACTTTCCTCTATTTTGGCTCAATTTTCAGTCTTCCAAGAAAATGAGCCCAGCAAAAATTAATAGTCAAAGAATCTCCAATTGTAAGAAGGAAGAGGTCTGGAAACCCAGACCAGAGTGGGACAGAATGGCAAACTGGAATTCTGGATGTGTGCTCATTCCTTTTTGTGCCTGCCTCTGTATCACCCTCAGTCACGACACCAGCACTGAACACAGACACAGATGCACCTTGCAGTGACTTTGTCCTGCTGCTGAAAACATGAAGGGATGAAGGGGGCTGTTTCCAATTTCCTATTTGTTGTAGGATAGTATGACAGCATTTCTGAGGATGGTTTTGTCCAGATTTCCAGTACAACAAGCAAGGTTCAGCACACACCCAGCTGTGCCTTCTCCCAGCACAGGATTCACTCCAACTCCACTCAAACAACAGCTTACAACACTGAGCCACCAACTGCTGTTCTAAGGAAGGTTAATATTAAGCATCAAAAAGAAAACTTTAGTAATAGTTGAAACTGAAGTTGAGCAACAGATGGTAATGATAGGAGTATTGCTGTATATCATTGTTAATAAGCAGTTTGGAATTAAAAAATATATATTTTTAAATATATTGCTGCCCATAAATCCCTTAATGTTATTCCAAAGGACAATTAAAAAAAAATTGGTTTAGTACTGAATGAAAAGAGCTGGACACTTATAGAAAGCATTTATCTGGAGTAATTTTAGTCTATGTCCTCCTCCACATCTGAGTTCTGCAAAGGCTGTCAGACACATAGCAAAAGGTATGTCCTTCAAGGAGGGCCACTTACTCCACATGTCTCATTCTGCGTTTGCATGGGGTTAGCCTTTGGCTCCATGTCTTGCCTTTTTTGGTTCTGCTTCAGTTGGTTTAAAGAAGGTTTTGTCTGTGCAGCTCCAACAGTTTTGCTCGTCCACTGGTCCACCAGCTTGTGGAGGTCGTCTGTGAACGTCCCTTTCTTGTTGTTACTGTTGTTGGCCTGAACCTGCAGCGTCGACTGAGGGAGGGGCTCAGGACACGTCACCAGGCTGTTGGTCGAGGATCCTGGAAAATCACACACAGAGAGCTGAGATGGTGTCTCTATCTCACCTCTGCAGTGCAACCCCCTTCTCACCTACTGCCACTCAAATGGTGGCTTTCCAGACTTTGAACCCTCCCCCTCCTGGCTGCAGAACACCTTTGCTTAAAGAAATGGTCCAAGTCCAATGGGTTTGTATTTTCTATCACATCATGTTACCTTGGCCACTAACTTGTCTTGGGTGAAATTAAGGACAGGGAGAGAAGCCAGGAATGCAGCCCAGTAATGCTGACATCCCAAGGCATACAACATCTCATCAGAGACTACCATGAGAATGTGGGAGGTGGGATGTATTGCTAACACTGCAAGAATTTATAAAATGAATTTACCAGTTATTTTACTTGCGTAAGTTTACTGTCCTCCTGGAAAAATGTCATTGTCATGGAAGTTACAGGCAGGGCTGGGTCCTGCACCTCAAAGGCTCTGGGAACCCACCACCTCTCTCAATGATGCCAGGACCATTTACTTGGCTATTTGCATATATTTGGGGAAAAAGCCCCATGAGGACCATGAAAGTATAGAAGACAGATGAGAGAGGATGTAGTGGGGGGTGGGGCATGACTGTTTGAGATGAAGATAAAGATAGAGAACTTCTGGTATAGATAAAAGCAGTCAGGAAAGAGTAATGACAGAAATTTAATTTTATATGTTTACTTCTTTCTAGAAGAATGAGGAAAACCAACTTTCTGTCCTTTTTCTGCATTAGTGACTACAAGTCTGACACAGCAAGCTCAGCAGGGGACTGCAACTGAAGGAGTCTGAATCTGACTTAAGCAGAAAATGTAAAGTAACTTTTCAGCTAACATATTTGAGATAGCTTAAGATTGGAAATAAAGACCATCTCTCCAAGCAAAAAGTTCATAGAACTGTAGTAAAATTATTATATAAGCAAACATGAACATTGAGTCTTTTCTCTGTTAATCAGTTACCAGCCAATGAAACCGAGTACACTAATTAGTCCTACAGTTATATAAAATACATTAATAACCTTTAAATGATCATGCATTCAACCTGCAATGTCACTTCTAAGTGAATACTGCTCAATTCCTTTTCCTTTACTTGGGGTAAAGGTCAGAAAAGTAGGGATTTTGAGAGGAAAGCTCTTCAACTGGTGTTTAATATTTCATGCAGCTCAAGAGGCTGGGATGGTTTTAAGCTATCAATTCCTCCAGCAGAGAACTGCAGTCATATAAAGGTGTGTATTTCAGAGAGACAGACACTGGACTCAGTTTCCTGGCCGCATGCATGCACAGTCTCACACACACAGAACATCACGACTGTCTTGCAGCATGCGAGGTTCCCAAGACATCACAGCACATGCATTAGTCTTAAAGTATCACAGTTTATACAGTCTAGTTTCATATAAGTGCATCAGCTCTAGTTATTAAACAACTAGCTTTTAGTAAAAATAATAATTAAAAAAAGCAAAGAACATCCCATGCCATGAAGGAAATACTGAGAAACAAAAATGGGATAGTTACTACTACTGTGATCTTTGCCTAGACATAGTCGTTTCAAGGTGGACCCTACAAGGTAAAACAATACAAGACACACAGAATTAGGTAAGACTAAACACAACAAATTGGACGGACAAGCTTCTGTATTTTAAGCAATCAAAAAATAGTTATTATGCAAGAAAGGACAGACAAAGTCAGCAGTTCAGGTGAGTAAAAGAAGCCTAAATAACTGGACAGCTCAAACCTTTCTTAATGTGCAGCCATTCAAAAGCTTTGGAAAGTACCACAGCATGCCAAAAAGTAAGGGCTCGTGACTTTTAAAGATGCATTTGTTTGGGTTTTGGTGGTGGTTTTTTTTTTGTTTGGAGTTTGGGGTTTTTTCCTTTTTTTTTTTTCCTAGGGTTTTTTGGTTTTTTTTGTTTGGGTTTTTTTGGTTTTTTTTTTTTTTTTTTGTTGGTTGGTTGGTTTTCTTGGTTTTCTTTCCTTTTTTTTTTTTTTTTTTTTTCCAAATTGCCTTGGCTTCCTAATAGGAGGTTTTGATTCGTTTTCTATTAATGCAGGAAATGATGTCAATTTAGTTTGTGATTGGAGGCCAAAAATGCTTTCAGGAACAAGTCAAGCTAGTCTGGCTGCAAAGACAAACCATAAAATAACCCAAAAAATCCTGTTTTACAAGTCCAAAAAGATACATTGTTCTGCAGGTCTGAGGCCAATTTTTTCCAAATACTTTATTTGTAGGATTTGTGTCTAAATGTGAAACTCTGACCTTCAATTGGACAGAACTGTGAATGAGTTTCCCTTACGCCTTGTCAAGTGCAGAAAAAGAATACAGCAGAGTAGCTGAGTTTTAATTTAACTAAACTACGTGGTTTTTTCATTATTGCCTCGTTCCATTCTTCATCATGATTTTACAGTCTGTTGATAGATAGCAGAGTGCCAGAAGTGTGTTGAGACCTTGATTCGACTGTCAGATCTTGCCAGACATCGGCACCGCTGCTATTTGGGTGCCAAATTTCCTGAAAGGTATTTTGGACTTGATAAGAAGAATATTGTTATGGCATGGGGAAAGATGAGTGTCTGACATGGGCTATGGCAAGTTTGTTGGGAAGAAGCACTTGAAACCATGAGCAAAATCAGAGCGGGGCAAAAAAGTAAGATAGAGGATGGATATGCTTTTTCTCTAGAGTAAACAGTGCTGTAACATTTTATGTTACTGTGCCAGAAATGCAGCTTTAAACTCAGAGATTGCAGGTCCAGGCTGACACAGGCCCTGAATGAGTCTTCAGAGGAGAAAGCAGAGATTTCAGTCAGAGACTGAGAAAGCAAAGAAATGAGGGAGGGAGGAAGAAAGGGAGAAGAGATGTTTGTGCTTGGATATAGGTGGCAGGAGGAACAGAGGATTGCTTTGAAAGAATTTCTTATTATTTCATATAATTCATATAGGGTTCTACCCTAGGAAAATCAGGACATGACTACAACAATGCAAGCATGACCAAGTTTAGTTTTCATCTCAAAGCCCAAATAACAAACACAGTCACATTCACAACTCAACCATCTGTGTTGTATTCTTAAATCTTTTCCCCTCTTTTCCCTCAGATATACCTTACCTTGCCTATCCCAAAGTTAGCTACCAATTCCCATAATGGAAACAACTCTCCATGATGGCAGTGGCTGTGGCAGCAATCCTAGAAGGCTATTTGCTGCAGCAACAAGCAGTTCTAAGCACAATATGAATGCAAATGGAAAGCAACTGCCTGTGAGAAATAAAACCAGGCAGCTGACTACAGTACGTGCTCAAATGCACATAAAAACATTTTAATTACCAACCCCTCTGCTTCCTGCACACCCACTCACAGGTTTCCCTGCACCTCAGGTGCCAAATCCAACCCAGGAAAGTGACAGAGAGCAGCGATACTCAACAGACTCACAGGACACCTGCGTGAGGTGCATCAGCTTTAAGGAAAATATTACAGGAGAGTCAGTCACCAAAAAGAGAGCTGCTCTTTCCAAGCGGCATCACTCCAGCGTGGGGCTTGGGAGATGGGAAACATTCCCTAAGCAGTGAGACTGTCTGAAGCAGGGACTGACAGTCATGGGCCATGGCTGGTTATGAATTCAAATTCAATTAAAAATTCCCTCTGTAGATTTAATTCACCAGATTAATTTTATTACTGCTAAAATTAAGGTGTTTAAAAACTGGAAAGTTAAGGAGATGGATCATAATTAAGATTTAATGTCAGACTTCAAAAGTTCAGCATAACATTTTACCTCCAATTCCAGATCTCTTATCTGAGGAATTAAACAGCTATTATATCATACAGAACAGAAAAAAGCCACTGTCCCATATTTGCACTCAACAGCTGCCAAAAAGCTGGAAAACTACCAAAAAATGGAAATGGCAATAAACTGCTGGACCATTTCTATAATTGCATATGCACATACAATATATGAATCGCTACAGACCTGGCAAAATTGCTTTACATAGGATTCCAAACTTAAGCCAAATGGAGCTTTGAAAATTCCACTCACGATCAATGGAAACTCTACCCTAGGGCACCCTTGCAGTTTAACCCAGGAAAGGAACTCAGGCTAAAATGATGCCAAAGCCCATCAAAAATATTTTATTTCATGAAACATACAAAGGAGAAGTCAATCTCGGACATGTGGAACAGATCAAAAAGTCTAGGAGAACACCGTAAAAGCATTCAAGTCTGATGAATCTTGTAACCAGAGGAAGATCCTTGTGATACTGTCTTTAATCCCGCTGAACATTTATTTTTAAAGTTGCTGCCAACTTTCCTGCCAGTGCAGCAGGTCTCCTACTGGAATATCCCACCTCACCAAAGGGCTGGTTTTCCTTAACCAAACATACAGATTCAGAGATTTTCTGAAAATGCAGCACAGTGTTTCCCTACAGCTCTCAAACAAAAAAATACCAGGGAATTCTTGACTTACGGAATAAACTCAGGACTCTGAACTGTCTGGACATGACACCAAGCTGCTGGCACTGCACAGCCATGTCCCAGCCCTATACAACTGCATGAATGATGGAAGCCTACCTGGAATGGTGTGGGTTGGAAGTGACTTTAAAGCTCATCTCATTCCATCCCCTGCCAGGGACACCTTCCCCTATCCCAGGTTGGCTCCAAGTCCTGTCCAACCTGGCCTTGAACATTTCCAGGGATGTGGAATAGATGCAAACATGCTTAGCACCTAATCCAAATGGCTTTGCCTGCCTGCTGGGTCAACTTATGTCACTTCCAGAGGCGAAGGAATATGAGCCAGCTGATATTGCCATCATCAACACCTTCAAATAACAGAATCAAAGGATGGTTTAGGTTGGAAGGCACCTTAAAAGCCCATCTTGTTCCAACCCCATGCCATGGGCAGGGACACCTTCCACTATCCCAGGTTGCTCCACGCCCCATCCAACCTGGCCTTCCTCAAACACTAGCTTTCCTGAGGCTCTGTCACGGCTGCTCTGGATACCAGCTCCATAGAACACCCTGCTGTACATCCTTCCAGACGCAGTGCCAGCCCCAGCTGCCCTCAGGGATGGACAGGACTGCACACAACCCCCGCCCCAGCCTGCTGGGCTCACCAGGAAATCAAGCTGGAATAACCTCCTGCCCCACCAGAACCTGCCCATAACTCAGCTGTGGGGACCTGCCGAACACTCCGGGTGAGAGGCAGCACTGGAAGCCAAGCTGTGTTCTCAGGATTCGAACCCTCAGTGGTGATTTAGGATTGCAATGCCACATTAACTGCCTGAACTGTCATCCATCTCCTGGTGTGACTCAGGAACGGGGGAGGGCAAACCTCCCCCAGCATTTGCCCAAAAGAACCCGAGAGAGCACACGGGCTGAGAACAGAAAGCAACTAGACATGACGAGTTATTTTTAAGTATCAGGAAACTTCACAATTCAAAGGATTTACATATTCCCTTGGTTTCATTCACAATATGCATGCACCCAAACATTTTTAATACACTGGTTTTCCATGGAAGATTAATGAAACAGCTTCTGGGAATTACATGTGCAGAGGAAGAAATTACTGTGGCCACTATATCACCAAATGGGAACATTTGGAAGCTGAGCATTCCCCTCAGGTTCTCAGAAAAAATCCCTAAATGCAAAATTGTCTCATGACTTCACCAGTCATTAAAAGCTTACATGATAATAAATTCTGTAAACATCAGTCACCTAAGTGCTTGGGCTTTCAGGGAATTCAAACAAAAAAAAAAATTATTATTTTATAAAATACTGTTTATTCATCAAATTAGAAGGAGTGTATTTGAGTGGTCTTGTGCCTTTGACCTAAACCACTTGGATAGTAACGAGCAATGCAGAACTCCAAGTGGAGATCTGGTATTACTGAAAACCCACAGTTATTCAACCAAGCACTTTCTCAAGAACGTTATCAGCCCTTCTAAGTTTATATGTAAGTGGCCTATAGTACCTGTTCAGCACAACATATCTTTATTGTACAAGCAAAATCCGTTTGCCTAAAAAGCAGCATCTACAACTGGGTAAAAAAAGTCTTAATTTTTTCATTAAATAGTTCGATATCGTTTGGTGGAGTTGCCAATTACTTTAGAAGTCAAATGAATAGGATACAAATAGAAGGTGCACAGTTATTTAAGACAAAACTCCTGGATCCTAGCAATCCATTTCCAAGTCTCATCTGAAAATCTGGTATTGCTTTTTACTTATTTATGCTTTGATGAACTGCTAATTGACTTCATCTCTGAGGTCACATAAGGTCATAAGAAAATAAACTGAGTCAAGTGCTTCAGCCAGATCAGCTTACACAAAAAATTGATGGGACTCTCCCTTAGAGTAACCAGATCTTCCTGCTGCTTATGAGTACATCCAAAAATTGCTCACTTAAACTAATTAAAGTGACTGCATGGGGAAAAGCCCACCTAGGACAGAGATTTGGAAAGAACTAGCTGGAGCACTATTGTCTCAGCATTTCCACATGCAAAGAGCGGGGAAAAAAATTAAAGAAAATAGAGTGGATATAAACAGTACTGTATATCGTGTTAATACAGCCCTTGTATGGAAGTTATACCCTCCAGTGACCTTCTAGAATTGTATCAGCTTGCTACATGCATGTCTTCAGAGTCCAAACATGTGTGAAAGAGACCATTCGTCTACAGAAGGATGGATTTCGTTTTGTTGTCGCTGGAACCGGGACAGCAGACATGTATATTTGCCACATTGCAAATAAAATTACTTCAACAGAAATCACATAAAGTACAAAAGCTTTGGTAAGTCCAGGGTAAAATTTACCATCAGGCTATATATAATAAATGATGAGATCTTCCACACATGCTTTTGGTGCCCAGGCATGAGCCAAAAGCAGTGCAAAAAAAGCTTTCATATGAAAAATTAATATAAATAAAGTGTGTTCATGATGATTACTTAAAAGAAAAAGGAAAGAAAAGATGGCTCAGAAAAAGGGGCATCCTGCCAAACATATTAGAGATATAAACCATGGAATTGGAAAAAGGGGGTAAAAGAAAGATGGACTGTGATAAAATACAAAAGAACAAATACAAACAGATGGACAAAGACACAGGTCCACTGAGGAATCTGGTACGAGGTTTGCTACTAGATTTATAGGTCACTCTCTCAGACGTTTGGTGGAAAACCGTCCAGCCTGTAAATGAATATAAAGGGAAGAAAACAAAGACACTTATAAAGTACAAGTAGCTGCGATCAGATGTCCTAAACCATCAGTCAAATCAGCTTTGTTAGTTAAACCTCCACATCTCCCCCTTAACTTTGCCAAAGAGGAGCAAGTTCACTGACCATACACAAAGGATGCAATAACAGCAGAAGAGGACAGATAGATATTTTGCAGATTAGTTTGGCAGGATGTGCAATGAGAGGAAGGTATTTTAATCATCATTGGAACTTCCCATATGCATAGCAACAAGATCAGTCAAAGCCTACAATGGGGGCAATACACAGAGGTCTCAGAGCTGGGGTCTGGGCACCACAGCCAGTCTACAGTCCTGGCTGGGATTCCAAAATTACGCACAAAACGAACCCCTTACTGAAAGGGAGCATAACATAACTTGGTCCCATGGGTTTGGTTTTCTTTTAATTTCATTTTTATTTTCCCTCATGCCCAAGATGGTTTGGTAGTTTGTAATGAGGAATTTGGGGTCTACCAGAATCAAGGGGCTAAAAGAAAAATGAAACAAAGGAAACAATCTCCCATTCTTCTGCATGTTTTTTGTTTTCCTTTCATTTTTTCTCAGGAATTTGTAAGGCAGACCCCAGAAAAGGTATTAGGATAAAGCCATTGCTGGCATAACTGAAAGGGATTTCATTCCTAAAAATTAGGGATTGTCTTGGGCATGCCTTCTTGAGTCTTGATAAGACTCAGTAAGATACTTAAATTTTGCTCTCCTGACAATACTGCAATGATCTTTTTAAAGATAAGCCAGTAATTTGGATTGTCAAAGGTTCATATTCCTCTATCACTCCTAAAAAGTTCAAGCCTAAGGGAAGGGAACTACTTTTAGCATGTGCTGGAAGAGACACGAAACAGCCAGCAGGAAAAATCACCTTGGCCAGAGCTTGTGTTGGCGTCGGCTCCATCGGGGCCCAGGCCGGAGCAGATGTCAGAGGACAGAGAGGCTTTGACAGAGCAGGGCTGCTGGGTCTGCACAGCCTTCCCAAAAGTGGGGGCTGCAGTGGGAGGCACCGCGGCTGTTTCGGGGGAGCCCGGCTGTGATTTACTTGTTTCTTTGTGGGGCGAGTCTTTAGAGTCTGAAAGGTTACCTGAAAGAGCAAACAAACAGAACACACGCAATGGCAAATGCTAGGAAGCCTCTGAATAAAAAATCCCTGCCCAAAAATAATCCATAACTTGACTCCAAGAGGAACAGTCGTTCACCATTCTGATGTACTGGACAGAGCACAGACTCTGGGGACAGCCTACACCATAAAGTAGTACATCCTATCACTGACCCTGTATCTCCAAGAAGCTCCTCAAGTAGGCTTGATTTTTACCTTGATTTAGGTCTCTGTGTTTTCAAAAGCCTCAGAAGAAGCATTGCTGGAATAGAGAGCAAGCTGCTGGGGTGCTGAGGAGGAGGATGAACACAGGGAATGACAAAGCAGGACACAGAGGTTTACTCTCCAGCACCAAAGGTGAAGTTAAGCAAATGGAGAAGAATAAAAAGTTGCAGCAAAGACACAAGGAACTTTTTATTTATAGCTATTTGAGTATAATTGTCATTGCCACTGTTAGATGCTTCTGCTGATAAATTCATATAACACATGATTGCAAAGGTATTTTGGTTTTAAAGCCTCTTTACCTGAGATATCTGTGTAGGCAGAAGTATAGATATAGACATTTATCTAGGTATCTACAGATAAGTATGAATGTATAAATATCTAGAACAATGTAGAAGTACAGAAAGTATCAAACACTTCTTCAGTCCTTGTGGACAAGAACACTCATCTCAAGATGGGCCACAGAAGTTATTGCCTCTAAATATATTTGTTTTTCCCTAATCAGTTGAAATCCTTAAATAAAAGCAAAAACCTGCTCAACACCCTGTCTATAAAGATTGATGCAATGAAATTCAAAGGGGACCTCTGATGCAGTGACACTGAATACGAGAGCCACCAGGTTTGAAATACAGAGTCATGCTGGGAATGCTGCTGCCCCCCTAAATAACAGTATGAACTAAGCTGAAGAAAAATTATTCATATTCTTTTCTACATTTTGATGAAGAAATAGGTACTGGGGTATATCAATGTTTCCCAACTAAATTATATTTTTATACTTTTCCAAGAGATAACAACTTAAGACTGTAGTGCTGTGTGAAAATCTCACACCACTTCAGATGGTCAAAGCATCCATCATGGTTTTATAACTCCTTTCATTTCCCATCCTTTGGAGGAGCAAATGCAATCCCATCTTTTTTTATGGCATCTTGGAGGAAAAAGTAAACAACAACAAGATACAGCACCTAATCAATAGAGAATAACAGCACCTAGGAAGTGAATACAAACATCAATAAATTGCATTTGGAGGAAGGAGATATAACCAGGCTGTTTTCCAAATGAAAGTGGAATATTATTCCTCTGCCAAGCACTGTAGCCAATGGAGAACAGGCAGGTATGGCTCACCACTGGGAACTGGGATGAGCCTGCCAAAGGTATGCCAGTTAAAAACCAACAAAATTTCTGTCTTTCCAGCAGTCCCAGCCATCACACAGCAACGCCACAACTGACACAAGCAACAGGCGAAGAGAAGCACCCAGTGTACCTACTTGTGCTTGATGTTCCACTCCTGAGCTGCTGGACCAGAGGGTTTAAGAGTTTTCCAGCTTTCAATTTGTTTTTGCTGGTTCTTCGGCGACGGCCGCTTGGTGGGGCAGAGTGAAGGAAGCCCAGGTTGGGAGGAAGGGGTTTCCCCAGCCGAATATACAGTGCCTCTATCTCATTTTTCTGCTGTGTCTGGAGCTCAGCAATTTCTTTCATATGCCTAAAAAAAATAAAAGAACTCTGCTAGCCATGTATTTGATAAAGCAGCGCATCCTGACAGTGTAATTAATTGTAAAAGAGGAAACAAAACAATTGTTGGTTATAAAACAAACAGCTGCTCATCCCCAAGTATGCAAAGCTGTAACAATCTATCTGTGGTGAGCCCCCATCCCTGGAAGTGTCCAAGGTCAGGTTGGACGAGGCTTGGAGTAACCTGGGACAGCGGAAGGTGCCCCTGTCTATGGCAGGGGGTGGAACCAGATGAACTTTAAGGTCTCTTTTAATTCAAACCATTCTGGGATTCTATGACTGACTTCTCAAATATTCATTTATAAGAACAAATCCCAGACAACTTAGAAAGACTTTCAACATCCTCAGCCAAACTGATTTTGACATGAGATCTGGTAGGAACCCCAATCTACTCCAGAATTTCTCTCTTCAAACCAGTAGCTTCAAAACACTGAACTCTCAAGGCAAGTACACCAGTGTGAAGGAGTTAAACACAAAGCAAAACACAAAAGTTTCCCATAAAAATGGCATCAGCGCATGAATCACTATCTTATTTATAGTGCAGATTTCATGATGCCATAACATAAATTTAAAGTTTTTGTATTTCTGTAGTTCTGTTTTAAAAACATGCAACATCTGTATTCAGCTAAACTATTATAGCCTAACAGAAAATTTAATTTTTTGGTTAAACTACCCGCTAATGCAAGTTTTTACCCATCATCTGACAGGATAGGAAGAAAAGGTTCAAATTTAAAGCAGTTAGCTCTCAAGGCTGGCAGCACAACAGCCTCCCTATCAGAAGGAACAGCAGCAAAGATGTTTAAAAAAGTTACTACTAAATTGTTAAGTTACTACTCAGCTGTAATTGAATTATTTAGTTATTATTCAAGGCCAGGTTGAATGGGGCTTGGGCACTATATATAACCTTATATAGTGGAAGGTGTCCCTGCCCTTGGCAGGAGGTGGAACTGAATGAACTTTGAAGTACTTTCCAACACAAACCATTCTGGGATTCTATGAATTATTCTTCTAAATGGAACTGGCAAATAAGGCAATGCACAGCAGGATGCACTGTGACATTTGAGGGAAGGTCCTGGCAATGCCTAATTTGCCCAGAATCAGTTTACTCCTTACAGCTCTGCTCATACTAAACTGAGCTGCTGCCAAGGTATGGTAACACAAGTTTCCCTTGCATTGCTTGCAACCCAACATACTTTTCTCTCAGGTTCTGCAATTCTTTCTTCATATCAGCATCTTCAAACTCTGAGTCATTGTCACTGCTCATGTAGGACGACTGTGAGTGGAAGGACGTTATGTTGATGGTAGGAATTTTCGCACCTTGCCCATTGGGTGACTCCAGGCCAGGTGAGCCACCTTTGCCAGACCTCTGCAGAAAAGCAGCTGCTTTTTTAATTAAGTCCGTGGCTGCACTGCCGCTGGGGGGGGAGAGCTGGGCAGCAGCAGCGGCAGCAGCAGCCGGCTGCCGAGGGAAGGGCTCGTCAGCCGAGTCGCTGGAGGCCTGGTCACAGAGGACATCGACAGAAGAGGCCGTTTGAACCCTTCGGACAGCAGCCTTCATGTCCGGACTGGAGGGCAGCTCATCCAGGTACACGTCTGGGGGTGCCGAGAACCTCAAGCAGTGCGGCGCCGCTAAAGTTAATTCATCCTGCGTGCTGATAACTGAAAACCTGCCAATCGTTTTGGCTGGTGTGCCGCTCTCCTGAGCCTCAGCCTGTTTTCCATAGGAACCAGAATCTAGAGAGTCATCCCTGGGAAAGTTATTCACCACCCCATCTGCTGCCGATCGCGGTGTTACACTCTCAGCGTGCGAAGGCGAAGCTGTCCTCTCTGCCTCCTCCCTCCTCTGGGAAGTCTTCATCTGTGGAGTTATGCCTGATGACGTAGGTGCAACCTGGAGAAAATAAGAGAGATTAACGAAAGTAACTGTAACAATCAAGCAGAAAACGACTCCTAGTTCTGGTTACCTGAAGGAGGCCTTTTCCGGGAGCAGCAGAAGCTGAAGTGATGCTTGCAGCTGGACCTGTTTTAAAGTTGGAAAAAAAATATTTTTGTCTGGAATGCTTCAATATAATAAAAGGCAATGTTTTTATTGTGATAAACTGAAGTGTACCACTGAAGAATAATTAAAAATCCCAATCTTTGTAACACAGGATCTAAAATGCAGGAAGCAGTCGCAATGGCAACATAAAATATCTGCAGGTAGTCAGATCTAGTGATTTGGGGAATTCAAATAATAATAGGAGTGCGGAATTTCATTAGTCATTTGAAAATTTTTAAGGAGAAAACCAGAATAAGGATGAAACCTGCAAGGTACATTGGACCTGCACTATTCTGGTGTCCTTGGTGTCTCATGACACCATGTCATCCATGGGCTGCTGCACATGGATGGGCTACTGCCTCACCCCTTCCATTGACACACACTGACACCCACACCTCAAAGTGCCTGAAATTAAGTTAAATGCATGCTGCTGAAAGTAGAAATTACAAGCACAAAACCAGGTCATTCAGGCCACAGAATCACACCAGAAGTACAGTTTTAGTGGCAAGAATCAAGCCATGATTTTTTCACACCCTGGATGCCAGTTTTGAAGCCAGACCAATACACCCAAGCTTTTGAGAACATTGTGTTCACATGGTACATTGCACAGAGTGAGGACACGGCCAAATCTGGAGCTCTGAAATGGTGACACACATCAGTGGTTTCTAAGATACACTGATTTTACTACACAGTGCTACATTCCACTTGTAAACCCTCTTCCCCCAGAGATGCAACCACTGATCATGTTACTTTTGTCAACATGTTTTTATGAAATCCAGGAATTCTGAGGGACTTTTTAGGGGAAACGGATCAGTGGGAATGCAGCTTTCCATATGAATACCCCGTACCTATACCACAGACAGGAACTGCATGTATGAGTTAAAATAAATCTGCCTGAGAGGCACTTTCTGGCAAGGTCAACAAAAATGAGATGTTTAATATGAGTTGCATCAAAAGCAGGATCAGGAACATCAGTGCTGGGCAATGCTCTGCAGTCAGTAGCAGGTGAGCAGCGAGGGGACACCGAGCAGGGACCGCCAGAGAAGCATTACCTGTTCCGCTTGCTGACCCACCTCTAGCCTCTGAGGGATGAGCACCGACACCAGTGACCTCTGACTTGTCAAACTTTCAGTACAGGGAAAAAAGAAACACAATTTCAGTCTCACTCGCAAAGCAGCATGTGCTCCCCTTCCCTCACTTCCCCTTGCTGTCCTGGCACTACAGGGAATATTGAACTATTTCACAGTGCCTGTGGAGGTGGCCTTCAAGTTTTGCCTCCAGCTCCTCCATTTTTTTTTCCTTCCTTGGAAGAAATAAAGCAGTGGCAGCATCATGGCTGGAACTGCAACCCAAGCTGCTAAAAACCAGTATACTATACGTACACACATCTGGGGTTTTGTTCTGGTTTGCTTTTCCAGCCAGACTGTACATTTCCTCATCTGTACATCTGTCTTCAGAAGTTCTATGTCTCTTTCCTTACTGACATGGATTTTAATAGGACAAATTCCAATTACTGGAGAAACCCACCTTTCACAGAGAGAGAATTTTGCTTGCTGTAGAAAGTCATTAGAAAACATGATCTAAAGAGTACTCGAGTGCAGCTGCTTTCCTGTACCATACAGCGTCTTTTGAGCAATTGCTAGATTCCCTCCAACTGATGCTACACAGAATAGGCTCAACCTTGCTAGTGGGGATGGAGTTATCTCCAGAAATGCTACTTTTGAAGTACGATATAGAATCATGGAATGGTTTGGGTTGGAAAGGACTTCAAAGCTCATCCAGTTCCATCCCCTGCCATGGGCATGGACACCTTCCACTAGACCAGGGTGCTCCAAGCCCCATGCAGCCTTGCCTATGACACTTCCAGGAATGGGGCAGACACAGCTTCTCTGGGAAACCTGTGCCAGGGCCTGGAATAGACACTGATCTAGCAAAATGTACTGCAAGTCTGATGATTTCATAAACTCGGGATTTTATCTGAAAAAAATTAATTTGGGGGCTCAACTGAGACACAGAGTAACCACTTCCCCAGATTGCCTGCTACCTCTTTCCTTAGAGGCTTCCATGGCAGTCTTGCTCTACCAAGCTCAGGAGAAGACAAAAGAATCTATTACCAGAAACAGAGGAAACTCCTGCCAATGGAATGCCTGCCTCTGGCTGCAGCACATGGACAAGGCAAAGGCACCTGAAGTGTTTGCTTTATCCAGGCTGACTTGGAAGGCAGTAATAGCAACCACTGCCACTCATTTATACTTAAAATTGAAGCAAACACGTCTTCCTTAGAACTAGAATGACAATGCCACTTGTGTTTTACATTCTTAAACTACAAAGAAATGGACACGTTTCTGCCTGCTTTGGACACAGGACACAAGAGGAGATGAATTAAGGTATTATACTACTTTTAAATGCAAAGGGAAAGTCTGGTTTTCACTAACAAGCATTTCTGAAAAATAAGTTGGGATGCATCTGACAAGAAAAATTTAAGTGAGCTTTCACACTGGAAAGCAGTCAGCAGCCAAAGGTAACATACCCCGGAGAAGAGATATGAAATGTTTAGGGACGCAAGAGATCTACTTGCGTCCTACTGCAGGAGAGTGGGTCTTAAGCTGTGCCCTGATGCTGGCCCTACAGGCTGGCTTTGAGGGGATGAAGGGCAGCACCGCTGCAGGACTGACCAGTGGTGGGCAGGGCAAGACCTCCAAGGGCACGAGGGGCACCAGTGGTTCAGCAGCAGCTTTCACCTCCTGGCCGGTGTCAGGGATGCTATAGCCTAGTTCTCTCCCATCCAACGCCAGGGCAGGAGCTTGCTCTTCGGGAAAAGGTGGTAAGGTAAATTCACTCTCGCCTTGTTCGGGTGGCACAGAGGTGTCCGGCGTCCCTGCTGATGCAGAAGAAGTCGGAACATATTCCTGGTACAGCAAATTGCGCAGCTTCTCATCAAGGCTTTTAATTGTGTTGTCCACAAAGTCCACCCTCGGCGGTCCCTCCCCATCGGACTCGGCGGTGCCGGGGGCGTTCTGCTGCTGGAGCAGGCTGACCCCTACCCCGAGGCCGGCCTGGCCCTGGCCTGGCTGCGCCTGCGGCGCCATCGGCAGCTGCTGGGACGCGGCCAGCGGCACCTGCGTGGGGCTCTGGAGCTGGGAGCCTGCCAAGCCCAGGGCCTCAGGGCCGGCAGACGCAGGGAAAGGCTGGCCCGTGAAGGTGTGCGGCCCTGCGCCAGGCTGGCCGCCCTCCGGCAGGTGAGGTGCCTGCGGAGCCGGCTGCCGCTCCAGCACCATAGTGTCCGGCAGTGCGGGCAGAGGGCCGGGAGCCGCCGGCATGGCCTTATGCGGCCCCACGCTGCAGCAGGCGATCTCCACGTCGGGCACACACATGGGCTCGTCCACCTGCGGCTGCAGCTGCAGGGCCAGGGCGGCAGCATCGGGGGGCTCCTCCAGCCCTGCGGCTTGGGGCGCCGGGGGGCCGGGCTGAGGGTACTCCAGCTGACCCCCGCTAGCCACCGCGGACTCCGGGATGTTTGGGGCAGATGCCGGCGCTGCTGGGGCTGGGAACTCTGTCTGGCTTGGTATGCTGGCAGGAGCTGCTGCAGCAGGAGCTGGTGCCAAGGATGGGGTGGCTCCAAGGGGGCTGTCACAGACCCCTGTGTGCAGGGGAAGCTGCTGGCCAGCCCCGACCCCAGGCACCTCTGTCACCGCAGAGCTTGCTGGCTGATCATCTGGTTGCTCCAGGTCTAGAGAGAACACAAACAAAAGGTGAACCTTTTAAGGAAAGGACATCACTGCCAAGCCCCCCCAGCCAGCTGCAGCTGGCAATTGCCACCAGAAAATAGCTGTTTTGCACATAAAACTAGAATTTTCAGATTATGCAAAAAATATTTTACTGAAGAGACACTACAGTAATGAGAATTTCAGCCACCTCATAGCATAAGGTATAACTAAAATACCAACACTTTACTGAAACTCAGAAAAAGATTCCCAATTTGGTTCAACACCAGAACACACTAAATGTACAACTTAACAAAATTAATCATCCTCTGCCTAAATCAAGTGAAACCATCACAGCTAAGTCATGTGAGGACAGAAGAGAAACAATACAGCAGCTCTGGAGAAGACATTTCCTTTAAAGTTTGGAAATACCTGGCCCTTCCACCTGCTGGGCACTGGGAGGTACCGGGGGAGAAAACTCGGGGGCATCCGTAGTAGGGTTTTCCACCACTGGACATATAATAAACCACCTTTTTCCAGTATGTAAAACTAGGGATGAAAAGAAAATAACAAGGAAACACATGAATTTCCATTGTCTCCAGATAATGACTTGGTCTTAATTTCTACATTTAGAAAGAAAATTAGAACTTCTACAGTATCAGCTAAGAGTAAATCAATGGCTGCAAATTTGTTTCTTATCCCTTCTGGAAGCAGGCAGCGGTGCCTTCCAATTCTGCCAGATATTTTAAGTTACTTGAAAATTTCTTTTCAAGCATCCATACTTTCAGAAGGATTGTAGTTACACACATTAATGTTTCATTAATGGAACAGTGGACAGTTTTCTCAAATTGACAAATTTGTTAATTTTGTCAAGTTTATTCAGCTGAATTCTTCCATGCTGGAAGTTTTATAGCTAATATATCCTTCCATATCTTCCCTCAAAACCTGTTATATCTTGTATATAAATGGCAAACCTTCAACAGAGAATCACAGAATCACGGAATATCCTGAGTTGGAAGGGAGGCACAAGGATCACAGAGTCCAACTTCTGGCCTTGCACAGACACCCTAACAATCCCACCCTGTGCATCCCTGGGAGTGTTGTCCAAACGCTGCTGGAGCTCTCGCAGCCTAAGGCTGTGCCCATTCCCTGGGGAGCTTGGGCAGTGCCCCAGCACCCTCTGGGGGTAGAACCTTTCTCTGATCTCCAGCCTAACCCTCCCTGGCACAGCTCCAGCCGTTCCCTAGGTCCTGTCCCTGTCAAAGGGAGCAGAGATCAGAGCTGCCCCTGCACTGCCCCTTGGGAGGATGCTAAAGATGGCAATGAGGTCTGACCTCAGTCTCCTGTTCTCCAGGCTGAACAGACCAAGTGCCCTCAGCTGCTCCTCATACAGCTTCTTCTCAAGGCCATTCCCTTCCTTGTAGCCTCCTTTGGATGCCGTCTAATAGCTTAATGTCTTTTTTATATTGTGCCCAAAATTTCACACACTATTCAAGTGAGGCTGCCCCAGTGCAGAGCAGAGCAGGACAATCCTCTCTCTGGCCCAGCCAGTGATGCTGGGCCTGATGCCCCCTGGACATGGTTGGCTGTCCTGGCTGCCCGGGCACTGCTGACTCCAACTCGCCACTGAGCAAGACTCCCAGGTCCCTCTCATTTATCTCACCACCATGTGCTTACAGAGAGAACCAAGGGCCAATTCCCTCCCCATCCATCTTGTCTGCACAGCCCCTAAGATCCACTTGTGTTCAAAGGCCAAGATACTCCTGGAATATCAATGCAGTTTCCTCCTGGAATACCAGTGCTGCTGGAAACCAAGCAGTTAGACACTTCAATTGAATTAATGTAATCTTTTAGCTTCCTCTTGTAAATATATTTATTGTTGTGCTCAGAGGATGCTTCCCTGCACCTTCTTGACTTTTCCACCACTAATTATCAACTTGTGTCATTCAAGGCTTCCCTAAACATCCCCAAATGTTCCATGCATCCCAGTTAGCCCAGCAATATGCCAGGTTGGTTGTCAACAGGGACTACCGTTACACCCTTCTTCCTAGATATATTTCAATCACCAGTTGTAGGCAGATGCAATCTTCTGCATGACCCCTTCAGTGCCTCAGAGCCTGAGTTTAAGTTATATTCATAGAATCATAGAATTACAGGATGATTTGGATTGGAAGGGACCTTAAAGACCATCTAGTTCCAAGCCCCTGGTATGAGCAGAGATACCTTCCATTAGGAACTCAAATGCACACTTACCATTTTGCTGATACACAGGTGCCTTCGTTTGAGACTGACGTTTTTCCTTTTAAAGAAACAACAGAAGAAATGCCTGGATCAGTGCAAGAGGAACATCATTCCATTCATATTGTAAGGCTTAACAGAGCAAAAGCATTATTTTTCTAGCTAAGAAACTTTTTTTTTAAAACACAAGATGCAAAACTAATGTAAGTGTCTGGTTGTTAAGAAAAAGGAATCGAACTAGCAATCTTTATTTAGCATTTCTTACCTCACTCATTTCCAGCCTATCAGCATCTTGCTGGGGACTTGTTCCCTGGTCAGAACTTCGCTCTCCTTCTGTATCCTCACTGAGCATATCTTCTGCTTTATCAATGATATCTTTCATTTGCTCAATAAAAGTCTCTTTTTCACTTTGCAAGATGAATTCATTCTCTACCTAGAAGGCCACATCAAAATAAAGAGGAAAACAGTAATTTTTTAATTAATGCAGCGTTCCACAGCTGCAGACAACTCAGGCAACAAGCACACATGAGGAGCTGCCTGAAGCAATTTGGTGCACTGAGAGCCTGCGGGCAGCCACATCTCACCATGTAAGTAGCGATTTCCTCTGGCGCATCACCATCCAAGTCAAACTTGAACGTCACCATTTTGTGGTTATGGGTTTCAAGCTGGCACTCCACCATCTTATCCCCTGTGTTACAGACCTGCATGCAGATATTAACAACCCTTATTCCTGGCAAAGCCAAAGGAACCCCAAAAGTTACCCTCCAACAGGTTGTACTTGCATTTAATATGGTCAGTTTGGGTCTGTTGGACTTCTCCTGGCGTGAACGAGCACGCGTGGATTTCTTATGCTTCTTCGAAGACTTGCCTTCTTGCTTTCCACTTCCTATTGCTCCTTCAAAGCTGTCACTCATCTCTTTACCAGAAGCAACATCTGGACTCATGTAGCTTTGCAAGGAAAAGGAAGAACAACACCAAAATAAAGCCAGAGTTACACATGATGAAGTCATGCATCACAGGTAAGCTACATGAGAGAGGCTGCAGAAAAGGGCACATTTGCATTTTTTTGGCCAAAACCGAGTCAACTGGAAGATACTCAGTGAATGAAGGGCACTACTCCACATCAGGCACATACTCTGGCTACCATAGCTACCATGAAATGATCTGTTATTGTTTCTTGCAGAAACACAGGGAAAGTCCCATTACTCTGAACATATCCCTACATCCCCTAAACCCTTCACTTCATGGGTCCTGACGGTCCCTCTCTGAACTGCACAAGTTCCTACTTTTCTATGGTGAAATTTTCCCAGCTCTGCCTTTCTGCATTCCCAGCAGAAGGGGAAACAGGGTCAGGTTAGGTTTACTGGAGAGGTAGGAAAAGAGTGAGGTAAGTACAGCAGCCCATAAAAGAATGCCTCTCCTCTCTCTGCAGCTCTTAAGGATTGGAAAGGTTTTTTGCCCCAACATATCAGATGACCACCTAGCAACGGTACAATATTAGCAGCCAAGACAGAAACATGGAATATTCTGAGTTGGAAGGGACCCACACGGATCACAGAGCCCAACTCTTAAGTGATCCCATGCAGGGATCAAACCTATGACTTTGGTGTTATTAGCAGTACATTCTACCCAGCTGAGCCCATCTCAGTAGCAGACAGAGGCTGCTACAGTCTTTCTGCAATATGGCTTGTACAGAAAACACCAACATGCAGTGAATTTGCAGGAAATCTGAGGTTCATGAAAAACAAGTGAGGAAGGAACTGTGTGAGGCCATCTGGTCTACTTATTACCCCAAGGGCTGAGCAGCTCTGGCTAAACCAGTCCTCACTGTGTAAACTGATCTTACAAAGCTCCTCTGAAATTCCATAACCCTTCTGGACAATTTATTACTGTGTTCATTTAGCCACATAGGCAGAAAAGGATTGGAGTCTAACCTCTGAATTCATCCCTTTCTTAAATTTAAGGCTTTTCCTTCTCATTCTGCACTAGCTATGCAGAATAGCTTATTTCTACTCCCTTTGCAGCTACCTCATCTGTGTAACTCCTGTGCTAGGAAACAGAACACATTTTGTGTGTAGGATATACCCTAGATTATATCTCTGGTGCAATTCCCAGCCATGTGATGTGTGTGCCATTACCCTCCACTCTACAAAAGCACAACCCAGCTCCAAGATGTGCTTTTTTCACCTGGAAAAGTGAGGCCTCCCTCTGCAAGTAAAAGGCACATGCTGACACTGATGCTCCACTGATGCTGCTGCAGTCAAAACAGCCAGCTTTAAACACAACTCTGCCTTGATTCAAAAGATGACTGAAAATATGCCTCTCTGCAAGAGGCTAGAGAGACAAAATGAACTCATTTTGTTCTATCACTTCTAACTTATTTATAGTCAGAATTAATTTGTAGTTGCAAAAAATTAGATTTCCCTTTCCACACAGTTATTTAACAGCAGCAAATGCTTGGGAAAAAAGTTCCACCTTATGGTCGCAGGGTTGCATTTATTTGTGTCAGATGAACTTTTGTGGTGGGGTAGAATAAAAACAGTCAGGGACAGGTGTCTTCAATGTTCATACACTGAACTCATTTTGTATGTTCAGAAAAATAGAAAAGGGTCACTCAAATCCTAACTCCAAAGCTTTGCAGTCAATAAGGACAGAGCTGGTGCTGGCTCCTGCAGTGGGCAAGGCATCCAGCAGCTGCTGGACAGGCTGTTTGCATCTACCTTGTCCATACCCAACCACGGAAACATCTGGCTCACTGCAAGTGCTGGAGCTGTGGCACAGGGTCAGCAGAAACCTGGAGAGGGCAGTCCCACTGCCCCTGCTCAGCCCCTCTCTGGTCCAGCAGCAAGCCTTCCTCTCCCTCACTGCTGCCTCTGAACCTTGCTGCTTCCCCTTCTGCTTCTGAGTAAAGAAACAGGCAGATGAGGACTGGCAAAAACTGCTTTTCTTCCTGCGGAGTGCTGACCTGGCTCCAGGATTACTGACTGTTACTTCCAACACCAGAATCACTTGTCTGCAATGTGCCCTCAATGTGTTGCAAGGCCACAGGGTGGGCTTTGGCCTCGTGTCCTGTGCTTGTTGTAACAGCACCTTTGAGTGGCCCAACAAACACCTGCCACCAATACACTGCTCCCTCTAACAGACCCAGGGAAGGATCCTTACAAGACATGATTTGGGCATACCCAGTTTATTCCCAAACAGGGAACAAACTATATATCCAACTATACTGGTGTGGCAGATTTTCACAGAGGTTCAACAGCATCCAAGCCAGAGGCTGTACCTCTTCAGTTATTCTAATGAAAAGAGAAGTCCCATACTGTTGTACATACACCAAGGCTAGGATGCTGAACCCAAACTAAGGAATTAAAAGAGCTAGAGGTGCCAAAATGAGCACAATGCATACAGAACACTGGCAACTTCTCCCTAGACATACTCCCATCCTTCTGGCCAGATCAGAAAAACAGCCTCCAGAAAACAAACATTTCTTATGCCAAAGAGGTGATAACAATACCTTTCGCAACTCTGGGACAGAGCTTGGAGTTTGTCTTGCATTGCCTGTTCCTAAAATGCAAGAAAAAGTAATTTAAGAAAACACATTATATTGGCAGATGAAAAACACCTTTAAGAAAGGTTTTGCTGTTGACACCAGTAACTCTAAAACCATTCTGTTTAACCAGTTCCTGAAGCCTGTAAATTAAATAAATGTCCCATTTTACCCTTCCAACATCACTTCTGTCCAAGTCATCAACCACTTTTTCAGACAGAGCCACTAACCTGCCAGTTCCCTTCCTCTGCCTACAACAGATGAGATGGTGAAATGAACAAAACAGTTCTCACCACCATGGCAAAACCTGATTGAGGGACAATTCCACATCAGCACCCACTGTCTTTTATTTTTGAATGTATCTGCTAATTTGCTTCATAGGTTCATATAGTTTCCTGAAATATGCTCAGTATTTTCACTGTTTGATTTAGTGGGAAAATTTCTGAGGAACTTACAAACAAAAAATGAAAATTTATCATTTAAAAACACCACCCTCGCATTATGTCCTCTTGTCCTCTACGTGAATTTCCCCTAAAAGCTTCCCTCGTCACTGGTTGCAGCTCTGGGACAGACATCATAGCATGATTTTCGCACTGGGGAGACCCATTTTCACAGAATCTGTGACAATGCTACAGGCCCTGCTGTAACAAACTTACCGTGTATGTACACAGACACGCATATCCATGCATATATATAAACTGTGTATATGCACACACACAAAATATATCCATAAAAATATATAATGTTATATATATATTTATAAACATACATCTATAAAATCCTTCTATAGACGCACAGCTAGAAACAAGCCCCTCGACTGCCATCACTGCACTTAGAACTCAAGCAGTGGTGGGCTGGGGTTAAAAGTCAATGGTGAACCAGTCAGCCCCACTGGTTCTGGGTCAGTTAACCAGTCAGCCCCACTCCTTGGCTGTAACACCACACATAAGCCATGCCAAGCTTAAATGCAGTTTCAACAGAACTGCACAATTAATGAACAGTGACAACACAGACATAATGTATCTAGATTTTGGGAATGCACTTAACCAAGTGCCTTACAGAACCTCTTTTGCCTGACTGGTTCAGGTTGGTTTGGATGCAAGTGCTGCCACGCGCCCGAACACAACAGAAGAGATAAAAACCTCATGGCAGAGCAGCAACAAAATGCAGTTTTGATTTTATAGACAGGTATGAAATTTCTCTTACACCCAAGAAAACTTTAGCAATGTATGTCAGAAAACAAGCATGGGGAGCACATGGATTGGTACTCGCCTCATTTCTTAAACTGAGTGAGAAAAGGAGGTTAATTTACAGATGGATGTGAGAATGAAGTTAGCAAACCAGTGGTTAAATGTTCCGAGGGATGTGGAATGTGAAGGACAGACAGGTGCCTCAGTGGCCATGGGTTTCTCAAGACAACTTGTATCCCCCATATCACTCTGCACAACAACGAGATTTGTTTGTATTTCCAGAATCTCTAATGGGATGGACCCTGCACTGAAGGCACCAGTGTTTACCCTGCCATGAGCTGTGCATTCAGAAAAGAGGCAGCTGGAGAAGGAATACATTGAGTGATGGATATGCCTGACCCAGCCAAGCTTTTCTGGGGAGTCTGCAGGTGAAGCACTACAGACAGGCTCTACCGTTCCTGATACATCTAACCAACAGGATACAGACATTCACCAGGAAACATCACAGCAGGAACGCTGATTCGATAAGAATTACATTGCCATTGATAAACAGGAAATATGGGGAACTAGAATCCATTTTTAGTGTTAGCACAGCCCTTCCTGAGCATCTTCTGGAGGCAGCACTGAGCTGTGCCTCCAATGAAGTTTTAGGCTACACTGGAGTCAAGGCATGTGACAAGCCTTGACTTGGGCAAAAGAAACATGGGCAAAAACAAAAGATTCATTTTGAAAAGGTGAAATACATACTTTGGGAGGAAAGGTAGTTCAGAGCAGAGACTCAAGAGGAACAACTCTGAATGCAGAATCATAGACAGACAATTCCGTCCAGAAATGGAGGACAAATCAGACTCATATCCTGAAATCAAGTAGAAATGCCAAAGCTTTTGTTTTGTTTTGTTTACAGGTAACTGAAGAGAAGGAAGTGTTCTGTGATGTTCTGACTGAAGATTAAACAATTATGGGAGTGGAAAGAAAAGCCAAAATAGCAGACAGAAGGAGCTGACAGTTCTGTAGGGAAAACAATAAAAAGTGTCCTGCTTACATGACCATAGAGAATTGCGAATGCCTATGAATATCTGAAGAAACAAAAATCCCAGGGCTACAGTAGACTTCAGGCAATACAGGAGGATACAATGCTAAATGAAATGGGAATAGGCCTCAAGCTGAGGAGCATGAAGGGCTTTCACATTACGAAGACTCATATTGTGGAGCAGTTTCTTAAGGCAAATGATGGTTGGTTGAACAAATGCTTGAGACATTTAAAACAAGACTGGACAAAAAAATGGATGAAACTCCACGGAACATCTTCTAATTCACCCACAGTGAGAATTTCTTCATTTCCAGCTCTGTGCTGGTGCTCAGCTATGGACAAGGAAGCGCTTAGTCCTGCTGCCTCATTAATTCATGAGACGGTTCCCAAGGTACAATACAAGGTTTTCAGCTTCATTTGGAATAGCCAATTATTTGCTGACCCAGGGCTGCTGGTATTGAAAAGCGGCAGCTCAACACAGTGAGGGGATAAGCTCCCTTGCGCAAAAAGCCCACTGTTTCACAAAAGAGTAACTAAGAAGGTTAAGGCTGACTTCAGAGGAAGGGCTCTACCTCTTGAGATGTCTCTGTGCCTGCCAAGACAGCTGAGCAGGGAGCTGGAAGCTGCTGGCCCAGTGGCTGGGAAAGATCAGGCTGGAGCTGCAGCAGAGCAGAGGGCTGGAGAGGCAGGCCAGGGTCTATGGGGACAGGCGGGGCAGCCGTGGCAAGGCTGCCATGGACTTGGGGAATGCCTTCAGGAGCGACGCAGGGTGGCACCAGTTCCGGCTGCAGCTGCAAAGGCGGTGACATGACTATCGAGGGTTGCACCGGCAGCACGGGCACCTGGGCTCCAGCTTCCAAAGCAAACTGAGTGTGTCCAGGCATGGGCTGCAACACAATGAGAGCTGTTAGCACACACCTCTGCTCCAAGGGCTCGGGACTTATGTGACAAGGTAGCAAAGCCACTGGTGTTCATGAAGAAAGGACTCAACTCTACAGTGTAACTAGGTTTGGGTGCTCTCAGTAACAACTAGAGATTAAACTTCCTCTGAAATAACCAAATAAAAGCTAAGGATTCTCTCTGTATGATTATGACAATGTGCAAAGCTGGATTTTGCTAAGAAATGAAAAATCACGGACTTCCAGAATGGTTTGTGTTAGAAGGAACCTCAAAGCTCACCTTGTTCCAGCCCCTGCCATGGGTAAGGACACCTTCCACTAATCCAGGCTGCTCCAAGCCCCATCCAATCTGGCCTTGACCACTTCCAGGGATCCAGGGGCAGCCACAGCTTCTCTTGGAAACTTATGCCAGGGCCTCACCACCCTCACAGACAAGAATTTCTTCCCCATTTCCCATCTAACCCTGGCCTCTGGCAGTGGGAAGCCATTCCCCCTTGTCCTGGCACTCCAGGCCCTTGTCCCAAGTCCCTCTCCAGCTCTCTTTGAGCCCCTTCAGGCACTGGAAGCAGCTCTAAGGTCTCTGTGGAGCCTTCTCTTCTCCAAGTTGAGCAGCACAATCTCTCCTAGCCTGGCTCCAGAGCAGAGGGGCTCCAGCTCTTGGAGTATCTCCATGGCATCCTCTGGACTTGCTTCAAAATCTTAGGTAATGAGCTCATTCTCCTGAATACTTTGCTCTGCTTTGAACAAGTCCACACTATCCATGCAGAGAAAATCACACTCTACCTATAACCTAACTTAGGATATTTTACGAAATCTGCCATATATGTAGAACCAGGACCTGGTACAAACAGCACAATTAACTCTTTTTCACTGAATATACACCAGTGTCCTACTTCAGTGTAGTGCAGTTTACACACTGCAGTCACAACTTAACCCTTGATGTGCCAAGCCTCAAGGCCCCAGTTGCGCCAACACTTCCATGTGGACAGAGGGAGTTTCATTTATCTCAGAGGATTTCTCCAGTGCATTAAAATAACTCAAGTGCGTAAGCACTTGGTGGGAACCAGACTGAGGCAACAGGATGCCAGCTACCTTGTTATTCTGCAAACAGTCCTTTTGAGTTGTACATTTAAAAACAGAACATTCTCCTTTTAGGTACATCATGTATTTTTCCAGGGGGACTGAGCTTGTGGGAAGAGGAATAAGGAAAGAAAGGAGCATATGGAAGAAAAAAGACTTTTAGTACTAGGTAAAAATGTGCCCAATTTTAACTTTTTTGTAAGTATCATCACATAGAGACTTAAGGCCATTGGAAAATACGTGAAAAAAAATTAAGACTCAGATGAGAACTAGGCCACATGATTTCATTGCTGCATGCTCTCTGCAGGTTCTGGGTTTGAGCCGAAACTATTATTCCAGGTTTTAACGGGGATAAAAATAAAGACATGACGTGCTTTGCAACACTTCAGAGTTACATGGCTGCCCAGGGAGGGGTTGTCAAACTGAAAATTGTGGTGTAATGCCACAGAAGGGTGGTTCTATTTTAAATCTTATATAACTAGAATAATTCACAAAATTTTTGATGTCAAACCACAGAATCATAGAAAATTCTTACTTGCAAGGAGCCCACAAGGATCATCAAGTTCAACTCTTCAGTGAATGGCCCAAACAGTCGTACCCAGGCAAAACAAAACTCAGAGGTGTTAAACATCAACTGTGAAAACAGCATGGTATTATATACAGGAACACCTCTCCATTAGAAGCCTTCAGGTTAGAACATATTTTAAAATATTCCTCTACACATTGTAATAGCTAATTTTTGTCCTAAATTCTTCCATATGCAACTCTTCCATACATATTTAGTAGCCAATGCCTGCATCAGGACAGTTTGGGAATATCAGCTCTCCAGTTCTGGTGTTTGCCATGCTCACTGTGCCTAATGGGCTTGATTCCACCCTGCCTAATGCCGCAGGGAACACTGAGTAACCTTTCCAGCTCCATGCTGCTGACATTCTCAACAACAGAGTAATTCTGTACCAAATATATAGCTGAAGGGAGGAATTTAAAAACTATGTACTGCTCTGTAGATGCCATGACATGGCAGGTTGGGATGGGATGTTACGAATTTTAATCAGTGTGTTATGGTGAAGAGACATGGCAGAATACAGATTTTCCAAATGCTGTTATTAACAGATCGAGTGCCCTTTCCTGCTTTGGTCAGGAGACCACGTGTTTCACATTGACATATCACAGGTGTGGCGAGAGAAGTATTTATAGACCCTGTCAAGTCCTGAGCCAGTTTCCGTGTAAATACTGCTAATACTTGAGCTCCATTTATGCTTCATTTCTTTCAAGGGGGAAAGGGTTTGCAGCCAGAATCCAATCCTGCCCTGCAGGTCTGACAGGGCTCTTCCATGCAGTTTTCCGGAGTTGTTACCAGACAGCCACTTCCTTTACTATTTTAAAGATGTTCTACATCAAAACAACTCCTCTGCTCCTGCCAGCTCCCCTGTATTTTGCTGTGTGCACCCAGAAGCCCCTGCATCCCACGTGGACCAGGGTACAGGCACTGGCAAGGCTTGACATGCCCTCCACAGCTCACACTTCCTCAGATATGAGACAGAGAAGGCAGAGGGAATTCAGAGAGTGCTCTGTTCATTTGCTGTCCAAAGCCTGTTGGATTATGCCCTATATCCTTGATAACCCTTGTTATTGGGTGAAGACATCACCTGCTACCCCTGAGCTCACAGCTCCAGTCACCACCTCCAGGACTGAGATCAAGAAGTCAATAAAACATCTTGAAAACAAGGAATAATGTTTGTGAGGGAGAGAGCCCCGGGAATGGCTGTGCCCACAGACCACCCTGTGATCCAACACCACTCAACACAGCCCCACACCCGGCGGATTTACCTGGTGAGCAGCCCCAGGTGCAGCCAGAGCCTGCTCAGGAGGATGGATTACGCTTGGCTGCAGTGCCGGAGGAGGAGGAGGAGGAGGCTGCTGCGGCTGGGACACGGCCTGGGTGCTCTGTGTGTGGTGGGGTGAGGGCGCGTCGCTTGGCAGGATCTGCTGGAAGGTGGTCTGGAACACAGGCTGCTGCGGCAGCGGTGGCACCCCAGGGTGCGGCGGCAGCGTGGGCACCCCCGGCGGGGCCACGGCGAGCAGCGGGATTGTGGCAGCTGGCATGTTTGGCACTATGGGTTGGCAGGGCAACACCAAAGAAGCCACGGTGGTGTGAGGCAGGTTGACGGCCTGCATGGGCAGGGCAGGGGAGTTGGGCGCCATGGGCAGGGTGGGGTTCATGGGCAGGCTGGGCAGGATCACGGCTGGAGTAAAGTACTGAGAAGGAGCAGGAATGGGGGGCACATTTGCAGCAGGTATGTCAGAGAGGTTTGGAGGCAGGCTGTCAAGCCCTGCCAGAGGAGTAATTGCAGGAATGACAGGAAACTGAGGAATCTGAAAAAAATACAATATCGCATAAATTGCCAGTGCTTTCACTAATGGTATAAAGCAGTTTCATTTGCCACACAAGTCCCTAAAAACCACCTGTGCCACGAGGATAATTATGTCTGTTTGTTAATCACTTCCATTCATTCCCCGAGGTTCACAAACAGTAAGAAAAACTGATTTATGCTTAAATCATTAGTAAAAGCAAAAAAATTCATTTGGAGGGGATGCTTTTATACCTTAGAAGCTTAAAACTACTTCTAACACCAGCCTGAAGCCTTCAAGTAACATCCTAATTAAAAGCTGCTTTCATTTTAACAGAAATTAAAAGGAATTGGGCCAGACCTAATGCAAAACTCTTTCATGCAAAATTAAGTCAGACAATTTAAACCCTTGTTTTTAAACAAGCTGCAACTCAGGCAGCACGGCAGAGCCCAGAGAAAGGTTTTTTTACAATCAAAACCTCCCAGTGTTGGGGGAAGTGGTGAAGTCAGGAGGTCAGAAAATAGAAGAAAAATGGGCAACTTCTCATGCTCTCAAGCCTGGGATGGGGAAGAGATTGTGCCAGAGGGGACAGTGCAAAAAACCAAACCAAAACAACACCAAAAAATTTATTGGCACTTTGGAACTGCCATTAACTGGATGGCACAGGAATGGGCACAAAGGAGATTTCTGATTCGTCAAAGAAATAACAACGAAATACACAGGAATTAGGAAAAAGCAATATTCTTATGGCCTAATTAAATTGGCATGCAGTCAAAATAGCCACACAAAACTTGCAAATCATGTAATTAGTAGCTGGAAAGCTCTCCTCAAATGGATGTGTCCACACGCTGTTTTCCAGCGCGTTACCTGGGAAGGGGCCACAGGCGGGAGCTGCGGCACGGTGGAGATCTGCAGGGGCTTCAGGGGTGTGCTGCTGGCTGCCACTTGTGAGCCCTGCGACGGGAACTGCGGCAGCAGATGGGGGGCTGGCTGCATCGGGCACACAGGCTGGCTGGTGAGCACCTGCTGCAGCGAGGCTGGCTGGGAGATGGGCTGCTGCTGTGAGGGACAAGAAGGAAAAAAGGTTACTGCTTGCATGTTGAAAAGAACCAGGTGGATAGAGATGCTTCCTGTTTCTCTCCAGCTCACTGTCAGGACAGACCTGTCACGTGGAGTACAGAATCACAGGCTCATTAATGCTGGAAAAGAGCTCTAAGATCACTGAGTCCAACCACTAACCCAGCACCATCAGGTCCACCACTAAAACATGTCCCCATGTACCACACCACGATGTTTTTTGAACACTTCAAGGAATGGTGGCTCCACCACTCCCCTGGATAGCCTATTCCAATACTTAACCACTCTTTCAGTGAAGAAAATTTCCCTAATATCCAACCTAAATCTTCCCCTGGCACAGCTTGAAGTCATTTTCTCTTGTCCTGTCCCTTGTTCCCTGGGAACAGAGCCCCTGGCTGCCCCCTCCTGTCAGGAAGTTCTGGAGAGCCAGAAGGTATCCCCTGACCTTCCTTTTCTCCAGGCTGAGCACCCCCAGCTTCCTCAGCTGCTGCTGGCTCTCCAGACCCTTCCCCAGCTCCATTCCCTTCCCTGGACATGCTCCAGCCGCTCAGGATGTGCTCCAGCAGAGATAGCTCCCAGAAGAGATGGGCATTCTTAATTCAAACACTACACAGGAGCCTGTGTTTAAAACACATTTAAATGCAAGATATATGACCTAAAATGACTAGTGCTGACTGTCTTGGAGAGATTATTTGTAATGACTCAGACTCTTTAAATCCCAGAGAGTGTTCTAGTTGGCCCTGTAATATCCCCACCCACTGACTTCCAAGATGCAGATAATACCCAGCTCATCCTGGCAAACAGAAGCCACTACATAATGGACCAGGCAAGGAAAGTACAACACTTATTATCTGAGACACGATAAACCACAGTAATTGCAGTAAAAGCTAGGTTTCAGTTATTTCTGATGTACTGTAATGACAACGTGGTAGCCAAAAAAGTAGCTTTACTTTTCCAGGGAAAGTAGTGTTCCCCTGGCCTGCCAGGCTTTGGGCAGCAGAACAGAGAGAAAAAGTTGCATTAAAGCTGGAAATCATCAGTAACAAACTTCCACATTTAATGTGCAATTGGAATCTTCTTCTTCAGTTCCTCCAATTAGTTCTGGAAGTTCTTTAAAAACCCTTCTGGTTTAGGAGGACGACTCTGAGGCATAGGCTGGCTCAGGGTGACCTACTTGGGACACGGGGCTGGTGGCTTCAGACTGCAGCACACAGAATCTCATACCATGCCTATGGTCAGAAGGCAAACTTTAAAAGGAATAGCCAAGCATTAGAATCCTACATCTTTGCCATTTCCACTGTAAGTCTGTATGGGAATATGTTGCTCTGCACTTTTTTTAATGACATGACTCCTCAACAAGTTTGGTATTAATGCAACAAAACTCCAGCAGATGTACCACAGAATCATAGAATCACAGGGTGGTTGGGTTGTAAGGGACCTTAAAACTTATCATGTTCTACCCCCTGCCATGGGCAGGGACATCTTCCACTAGGCACTGCAAGGGTTTTCCTGGAGCCTTCTCTTCTCCAGGCTGAATGCTACAGGTCTCCCAGCCTCTCTTCGTATCACAGAAGCAAGATGCCATTCACCCTTAAACAGCTAAAACTCAGCTGCAACTGTTAGGTTCCTAATACAGGATCAGGGAACAAAAGAGAATTTGGTGATTGATGTGGCACATCCAGGGTTGATGATACTCAGTGCCACAAGGAGTGCACGTCACACTGGAGGATGGCACTGAGGAACTCACTGCAGCCTCAGTGAGGCTCCTGCAGTGTAAGTTAGTCATGCCTGAGCATTCCTCTGCCACATACTATCAATACCCAAAATCGTGCCTCTGTGGCGCAGTTTTTGCCATGTCATGTTTTGGGAAGGAGGTGGCATCTTCCCAGTTACAATCCCAAACCCAAGGGAACAGCAAAACTAGGCTGGCCTGGCACTGGTGATGGCACAGAGCAAACTGGCTGCGGTAGAGGCACCTGGAGACTCCACCCACTCCATGGAGCAACTCCTGCCAGACCAAGCCCAAGCTCTGGAGCGGAACAGCCTCATGCCCACAGTGCTGTGGAACCTGCCAGTTCCCAAAGCCAGCTCCACTCTTGCACCCCAGGTGAGTTAATCTGCAGCTCAGACAGCTGCCCATGGCTCACCAGGGACAGAGGGCACTGGAATATGTGGCTCAGCCACCTTCCACTCAAGAAGACACTGCATTAGAGCAGGTAAACTGTGTTCAGGGAATGGAGCGGCTTCCTAAAACCTCCCTTTCAAATCCAGCTTGTGTCTTAGAAAATGCTTGTGAATTGGATGAGGCACAGGGAAGGGAAAATATCCAGGTAGATTAGCTAACTTTGCCTCATTATAACCTTTACAGTATAAATGCACAGACACCCAAATTGAAAAAATAAATAAAAATTAGGAGATACAATATTGGTCCCATATGTGTGATCCACCAGAGTATATTGATACAAGATCAGTACAATTTATTCTGTAGGCAGATGAATTTCTCACCCTAATTTCCCCTTCTTCTGCTGTTCTGTCCTACCCTCCTTAGTGTTGACAATCACTGGACACTGTTGTCTCTGAGGCACATAGGTACTCTGGAAAGCTCTGCAAAGAAACTTGATCATTTTACCTGGTTTTGTAAAAATAACACTGTAAAAAGCCAGTCTCTTATTAGGCTTTCTGGAAAGATTAGAAAGCAAAGACAGACTAGTTATTAAATCCTTTTGCTGTCAGGGATAGAACTATTCCAAAGACAGAAATGCTGTGAGAAAAGGGCATGTGAAAGAAGTTAAGTTGGGTAAATATCCTACACCAAACCAGAATTTGTTCATGGGGGAAAATAAACAACAGATTTGGAACTGTCAGCGCAAAGATCCAGAGGCCAACAGTGAGACCTCTGCAAATGGTAAGGTCCTAAATCTGCCTGAGTGTAAAATTTTTGGCTGAGAGAACTATGAGAACATCCCTACCCATTAGGAAAAAACCTGTTACATGACAAAACCTCACATAAGGGTACGTTTTTCAAGGAAACCAAATGGCATTTCTTGATTATTGATACTTTGAGAAGAATGGGACATGTTGAAAAAAAACTAAAGGCAGCCTGTGAGGTATGTTCATAAAAGGCTTGGAGAGATATGATTCATGCCAGCCACAAAGTAAAAAGACTCTCTGACCCCACCAACAGTTTCTACTGAAAGAAGAGTTAGCAAGTTTTTGGTAAATTCATCAAAATAAACCATGAATTATCTCATCATACCAGACTGTGGCTGCCTCTCTCATGAGAGCATCTCCCTCCACTGCTGAGGAGAACTGCTTTGGAAATACCTTTAAGGAACTGCAGGGCTTGGGGTGGGATTTGACAATTCAAAATGTACAAGAGTTACTGTTTGGAGACGACTCAGAGAGAGCCAGACTCTGCTGTTGGGAGATGGAGCTCCTGGCTGGGTGCCTGCACTGAATTATATTTACACTGTATTTGCACAATTCACCAAGCAGCAGAGCCTTGCTGAGGATTCAGAGACAACGGTTACCAGGTTAAGAGCCCCTTTCTAAACTTTTAGAAAGGAGATCACAAATAATAAAACAAAATTATTAATAGAATACTTGATTTTTATGCATCAAGACAGTACATTGATACCAATGCAAAGTTTCAAGCTGATGCTGTGAAGCCACAATGGAAGACAAGACTTAAAGTCTACCAAGACGTGCCAAGGTGTGCTCATGACTGCTCTCAAACCCATTACTTATCCCTTAAGCCAAACATCATGGCACCATCCCTAAATCTCTCGAACTGCAGCTGAACAGTTTCAAACATCTCAAACTTGCTACAAGTATTGCAGAATCACAGAATGGTTTGGATTGCAAGGGACCTTAAAGCCCATCTTGTTTCACCCCCTGCCATGGGCAGGGACACCTTCCACTAGACCAGGGTGCTCCAAGCCCCATCCACCCTGACCTTGGACACTTGCAGGGATGGTACAGCCACAGCTGCTCTGGGACACCTGTGTGAGCCAGAGCAGAGTACAGGGAAGGGGTGGGACAGGTCAAGGCTCAGTGGCAGCAGCCAAGCTCTCACCTGCTGGCTGGCCAGCACTGGCGGTGGCGGCTGCCCCAGCGGCAGCGAGGTGACAGTGGTGGGGACGACAGGGAACGGCATCGCTGGCTCCTGGTAGTGCTGGGGCACCACGGCGGGTGCTGCTGGCACCGCGGGCAGGACAGGCTGTGGAGAGAGAGCAGCGTTAGGGAGGGCAACCACTGTGTCACAGGCTCTACAACTGTTCATCAAGAGTACAACTGCAAGTAAATCGTCTGCTTGGTACTTGCTTCAAAACAGAGGGGAGAAAAGTTATCTGCAAGGAATAGAAAGTCACTTAATCTAAAAGAATAGGCAAATTCCAAATAAGTCAACACAACTGCGGTGCATTTTTTTCTGGAAGAAAGCATACAAACCAGTAAAACCAGTGGAAGCACAGCCACAGTGACTGGGAACAGACCAGCAACAACTGGGGGAAAAAAATTTATCTTCAAAAAGAGTCTTCTAGTTTCATAAATAATGTTTATCTTCAAAAAAAAGCAGGTAATTTACTGGAAATGGATGCCAGGAAAATTAATAGAGAAATGAGAAACAAATTAAAACCATAGCTGAAGTGAAAAAAAATGAAATAGAAATTCAAATCAGGTTTTAACGACATCAGGTCTCTACAACTTCAGCTCAATCAAAACAGATACATTAAAAATAAACAGTATGTCAGATTGAGGCTCATAAGCCTAAAAAAGACCTATTACAGCTCTAGTTATGTGCTTGTCATCTTGGTCAATAATCTCCCTGATAAATAAAGCAATTCTTTTATTTTAATTGGAAACCAGAAAGTTTTGAGTCAGACTTTTGTTTCCTATATTTGTTGAGATTTTCCAATCTCAGAATTAAATGATCACAGGAAGAAAATGCCATGGAAAACCCCATAAGAGAATAAAAAGTTAGGAGAAGTACTTTGCTCATGAATAATGGTTGCCTTTCCAAACCCTCAATCAACCCTCAATAAAATTTCAAACCCTCAATAAAATTACTGGAACCCACCAACAGAAAGGATGACAGAATCCTTTGTGTGCTGCACAGCTCAACTTAATAACAACTCCTGCTCAAGGGGTTCCTTTTGAGTGCAACATTTACAGGTGTTGAGTTGGTGCTTCAGGTGAAGAAGAAATGAGGAAGGGGAGAGCATGCCATCCATGCCAGGAGATGTGTGCCTGTACGAAAAGTGCCTTCCACAGTGGAGGCAGCTGTCTTCACATGCCAATTCTTTACCTTTCAGTGAATAGAGCTGATGCATTTCCAAAACACACTTTGGAATTTGTTGACACTTTGGAAAAATACAAGGTAAAACCAGGGAAAATTATGCACTTCCTGGGTGTGTGGGGTAAATCTGGATCAAGCAGGAAAAACACAATGGTCTTGGATTTAATTTTTTCTTCTCTTAAGACAAAGAGGACAAAACAAACAAAAAAACGAACTACCACACCATTTTGTCATTTTTTACTGCTCAGGTGAGCAGTAACAAAAGTAAACAGAAGTCTGCTCAGGCTACTTCAGTGTCCAGATGGAATGGGACCAGCTAGGCATGGAGGCTTCTCACTGAGGAGTCACAGGATGGTTGATCTTGGCAAGGACCACTGAGGTCACCTAGGCCATCCTCCCTGCTCAAGCAGGGCCCCAAAAGCATGTTACTCAGGACTGCACCCAAACAGGCTTTGAGTATCTCCAGGAGAGGAGACTCCGCTGTCGCTGTTGAACCGCTAGCAGAGAGAAGTCCAGGTTCTCAGTGTGGCATAAAAGATCATTTTATTAATTAATTCCAACTTATATAGACTTTCAAAGGTCACCCAGATTGGTCAGTTTGAAACCTCCGCCTAGGCTGACTGGCCAGGCCCTGAACTGTCCACATCTCAAGAAACTGTTTTAATAACATCCAAACTTTATCTTTGTTTATAAAAACACAGGAAGAAGAGAGAAAGAATTCTCACAGGAAAAGTCTGTGCTAGACACACTCCACCATCTCCCTGGGCAGCCTGTGTCCTTGCCCCATGCTTCCATGGCATTGGAGGACTCAGAATGTTTTCTGCAAGCCTTGCAAATCTCATGGGGGAAGAACTGTTCTTTTGGCCAATTCTGTCTTGTAAAGATTCCCGTAACAGAGCAGGTCTGAACACCTGCCACGGGAAAGGTGCTGCTCTGGGGAAGAGGCTGGAACACAGTTTTCTGGGAGTCATCTTATTGGGGAGTGAGAATTTCCAGCGAGCATTCAGACTTCCAACACATTCTGATCTTGGCCAGACCAAAATGAATGGGCTGGGCAGGTCTGAGGAGACTAGGGAGGGCACATGAGCTCTTGAGGGCCTGCAGGTCCCCAGTGCCATGGGAGGCACTACACTTCCTGCCTCTTCTCTGCCCTGCAGACACACGTCTCCCTCTCCGAGTCCTTGGGGAAGGGATGTGGCACTGGGAGCCACAGACACAACAGGGTCACCACAGCGGCAACTAGCAGTGTGAGGGTGGCCTGTCACATGTGATGGGCACAGAGGCTGGAGTGGGGACACTGTCCTGCCACAGCTCCTAAGTGCCTCTCACTGGAAGCACATGAAGATCTCTGCTTGCTCGTGGGTGTTTGTCCTTGGACCAGCAATTCCATGAAGTGCTTTTGGACAAAGTCTTAATAGGAGCAGGTGGGAACATTTGACTGCACTACCAGTGCCTGTTTTCAGAGCCCCAGCATGGGACACACATCACTGACTGCACACAAGGTCAAACCCACACCAAAGGCAGGACTGTATGACCATGTAAGCCTTGTCACAGCTGGAAGGAACACCAGACCCAGGGAGCTCTTAGAAAAGGAGCAATAACATGGGCTGACACCAACAGTAGGCAAAATTGAACAGTTTGTAACTATGAGCAGGAGATTAAACACAGCATCACAGAATTCCAGAATGGTTTGGGTTGGAAGGGACCTTAAAGATCATCTCGTTTCAGCCCTCTGTCATGGGCAGGGACACCTTCCACTAGACCAGGGTGCCCCAAGCCCCATCCAGCCTGGCCTGGGACACTTCCAGGGATAGGGCAGCCACAGCTTCTTTGGGAAACCTGTGCCAGGGTCTCAGCACCCTCACAGACAAGAATTTCTTCCCCATATCCCATCTAACTCTGCCCTCTGGCAGTGGAAAGCCATTCCTCCTTGTCCTGGCACTCCATCCCTTGTCCCAAGTCCCTCTCCAGCCCTGCTGGAGCCCCTTTAGACACTGGAAGGGGCTTTAAGGTCTTTCCAAAGCTTTCTCTTCTCCAAGCTCACCAGCCCCAGTTCTCCCAGCCTGTCTCCAGAGCAGAAGGGCTTCAGTCCTTGGAGCATCTTTGTGGCCTCCTCTGGACCCACTAGAACAGGTCTACGTCCTTCTCATGCTTCACTGCAAAACCACTAGTGCAGTTCAGTGCCAACAGATTGATAAGGAACTGAAAGTTTCTTTTTACTGCAAGTGTGACAGCTGACAGTGAAGCAGAATGGCCAATACAGCAAGCCAGGCCCCAACACCATTGCATGTCAGCCAGAAATGTATTACTGAGCAGGTCACATCCACAGATGTGTAAGGAATACATAAAGAGACCCCTGGAATACATATCTATATCCTCTAGAAGCAAGAGTATAAATGATAACATGAAATATGACCCAGGATTACAGAATTATGGAGTAATGTACT
The DNA here is from genome assembly GCA_024500445.1 of Entomyzon cyanotis. Taxonomy (NCBI): domain Eukaryota; kingdom Metazoa; phylum Chordata; class Aves; order Passeriformes; family Meliphagidae; genus Entomyzon; species Entomyzon cyanotis. Next base: position 528,886 of record JAKEPQ010000998.1, on the reverse strand, counting down.
GTAAAAGCTTTAGACTTACTCCTGAGGGCTGCTGGTAGTGCCCGAGCTGCGGGAGGCTGTGGGGCACAGCCTGGCTCTCGCTCAGGGGGGGGCTGTAGACCCGCTGGATGGCAGGAGAGACTGCATCTGGCAGGGATGAGTAGATGACACTTTGCTGGCTGCTTTGGGAGTCGGAATAAACAGTGGAGCCCTGGCCACTGTCAAACGTGCTGTCAGCTGAAAGAACAGTAATTTTTATTAAAAGCTCAACAACTCCAAATGTTCAAGTGATGACTTTTGAGCAAGGTCACCATGGTTTATGTAATTAGCATTTTTACTACTCTAGCCCTTTTGTTATATAAATAAATTATACAACACAAATGCTATTCTCTACAAACGGCACACACTGCTTCACTTAAGCCAAAACCCATCCCCACAGACTTCTGCACACACTGACATTTTAGGCACAATAATATTTCCTTTAAAGGGCACAAGGTTGACATTAAGAATTGCAGACGTTTATAGATTTTGTAGGATGAAAGGAGAGGAAACCCCAATTGTCATGTTTAGAGCAGATCATGGGGTCATTTAGAGTTCCACCTCCCAGGAATGCACTGACTTTAGCACTGCTTTTATTAGCAGCACTGAAAATTACAAGATTCTTATGATTTTAGTCCAGCAAGTCATGCCCTGCTTGAGCATAGTGCAATTGCAGGTCAGACACAAACCCACGTGCAGGTTCCAGTGAGTTTGGCACACTCAGAGCTCTGCGGGAGTTTCCTGTGAAGCATTTGCGCAGTTAACCTGTGGAACTGCACAGCTATGGGCACCAGGCAAGCACTGGGTCCTTTGTCCAGTGGCAATATGGGTATTTCTGATCTAAAAAATGTCTTTTCACAACTTTGAAAGGGTGTAAAATACCAGTGCCCAGCTCTTTTTGAGCCTAAGTTACTGCTTCCTTCACTTGAGGAAGGAAGTGAGACAACCAGACTGCAGCTAGACATATCCCAAGGACAAATAGTTTCTAATAGGGATATAAAAATCAAAAATGAAAGAAAACTGCAGCACACTTTAAAAAACCATCTTAAGCTACAGCTACGCTTAAACACTATTTCTTTTTCCAACACTTTCCACTGTCTCTTTTTTCCATGTTCTAAATTAAGTTTTATCTATTTGGCTTTTAAATAACAAATTATTTTTTAATAGCACCAGAGATGGTATTTATCTTCAGTACTCCCAAACTATTCTCCCAGCTGTTTGGTTTCTTTCCAAAATTAAACTCTCCTTTCTATTTATTCAGTTCATTTCTGAAGTGCCAACACAGCCCTACTCTCATGATGGGGTTTCTGCTGCATACATATTTCCATTTTATTACAAACAATTATTCAGAACCTTGATAGAAAAGAAAATAGTCTAATGGTAGAGTGCTAAAGTAGAAGGTGTGAGTCAGTCTCACGTTTTTATAGAATGTACATTGCACACATTAAGTTATTAATTTCCACTTTTACAATTGACATCAAATTATACAAACGGGTGCCATACTAATTTATAGAGGTCCTATGCTAAGGAAATGTTCAAATAATCTGATGGAAAATTGTCAAATAATACCAAGTACTGGTCAAAAGCTGAGGAGGAGTAGGAAATAGATTGGGGGAGTTATATTTAGCATAAAATTTTGCCAACTCATGTCCAGCAGAACCATGGGAAGCACAAGTCATTACATTGCAGCACTAGAAACAAAAAGAGTCATAACTGCAGTGTTCCTCAAAGGAATTAGCATGAAGTAAGTACATGATCCAAAAAAATGAAATGAGCTCGCTTTAGCTTCAGATAAAAAGCTTGGTGAATATGGCAATATTGTGAGTGTTGTGCAAATGTGGCTATTTCGCATATCGTGTAAAGGGATTTTTCCTGTGCAGGTACACATGGATATTTCAGTATTCAAAGCAGACCCCAGTGTAGCCCTTTATACAATACCTGAATTGAAGCAGCAGCTGTGTCTTTGCTAGGGGTAATACATCTTTAACTTAAATGTGCTTACAAACAAGCCAAGAACAGTAAAAGAGAAACTCTATGATAATTGTTTAGCAGCAAAATATACACATCAGATTTCATCAAAAAAGCTGGCTAGGAAAAAAAAAAAGAACTCTCATAAAATTTCAAGTCTTCCAAGCTGGAAAGGCCTTAAAGCTCATCTCAGGGACACCTTCCACTAGACCAGGCTGCTCCAAGCTGGCCCTGAACACTTCCACGGATGTGGCTAAAGTATCTGGCAATGTTTCCTTCAAGATGTTTAAAAGTACAAACAGATTCAGTACCAGATCTTGAGTCAGTAACAAAGGTTGATTTTAGGGGCCAGGACCAGGGCAGAGTCAAGGCCTGGCAGATCAGTGACCCCCTACTCTGACCTGCCAGAGGGAAAATCAAACAGCTCCTGGCTTCAGGGCATGAGCTTGAGACAAAAGAGAGCCTGGGGCAAAAGAGTAATGACCCCTGACCATGACCCAAGCACCCAACAGTGATTACAGTGCCAGTCCACAGGTCTGGCTGGTGTTCCCAAGGTGCCTGACCAAAACAAAGTTGGTATTTCCCACAAAACAGGGAAGCCTTAAATTACATCATGTAACATCCAGAGATGGATTTCTTTTTCCTGCCACAAACCTTTGCACAGCACCACAAAAAACTGCATGTGAGCCATCAAGAGTCACTCCAAAATAGAAGTGCCCGCAGTCCCTTGGTTTCAGTAAGGTCTGGTTTGCAATAAACATCTCCCCATGGCCAACATCATTTGAAAGATGATGTTTGAATCACAGACTCATAGAATATCCTGAGTTGGAAGGGACACACAAGGATCATCAATCAGTTTGGTGCCAATTCAACTTCTGTAGGCTCTGAAATCATGTTTTGCCCAAACTTAAAAGTGTTGATCCCACCACCTGGCACAGAAAACATGCAGTTTTTGTGTCGAGCAGCAGGTCTTGCTTTTCCATTTACAAATATGTTTTTATTGCTACCAAAGCAGTGTTATATGGCGATATCTATATAATAGTGTTTTCTTGAAACTTCATTTCTTTCAAAATTGTGACACATCTGTCCTGGATATTTGCGGTTTTTAAGCTACTGTGCAAAACACACACCAGTTCATTTGAGCTCAGATCACTGTGGGTTTCACCCTCGGCCATTCATTCCCATGCACCCACAAAGTCAACATGGGACTTACACGCGACTGAGGTGACACTGGTGGGCAGGTTCTGCTGGAAGGGGTGCTGGTCCGCCTCTGGCTCCTCTGGCTCTGACAGGATGTGGTGTCCCGTGTGGGAAAGGTAGGTGACCTGGACCTGCTGTGCCTGCGGTACCCTCACCTTCTCCAGGCACTCCGAGTCCCGCCGCTCCTCCGACTGCATCCTTGGCCAGATGCGTTCTCTCCTCCACAGGATCAGTGCTACTCTGTCACGTATGGACTTTGCAACTATCTTGAGATCATTCTCATGAAAAAATCCCGAGTCAATCTACAGAGGAGGCACAGACTTAGCAAGGTCCCATGTACATGGCTGTGCATGCACACGAGCACACATGTGATACTCAAATTTCTTCCTGAGAAAACATCAGTTTGAAACAACATGAATTTATAGAAATTTATTTCTTACAAGAACGGGAAATCAAGAGCTTGATGGAGTGGGGGATTTTTCAGTAAAACTTCTATTCCTAATGCATAAAAAAACCCCAGGATGTAATTTCTAAGACCTGAATAAGTATTGGCTCTAATTATCCACCACTAAACATCCATCAAGTACAGCAAATTTAATGGCAGATAGCTTCCCCTCTTCTTTTTCTTTTTAACACTAAAAGAATAGACAAAACAGGAAAAAGAATCTCTGAACAATGCAACTGGAGTGAATCAAACTGCCCCTAAATCTGAATTTATTGCCTTAGCCTTTCCAGCACACAGTTTTCCAAACTGCTCTGCTTGATAGCACAAAAAGTCATGAAGGACAAGATGTTAACAGAATTATGTCTCAAATTAACTTCTCTTAAATAGTGAAGGCAGTCAGTATTGATTGACTTTTACAGAGAAAAAGCAGACTGTTTCCATTTGATGGAAAAGAGGACGAGGCTTCTCAGAACTTAATTGCTCAACAGATAAAATGGAAATTCATCTTTGTGCTATCTGTTTGTATAATCTCCTGCAGTGCAGGGTATGAATTTTCATTTAATAATGACCTACCAGAGCTTTGTCTGCTCTCCCTACATTCTTAACATGCATATTCGACAGATTTGAAAGCATTTATATCCATGGGGGAAATCTAGAGGCTTTCCTGCTTTGCTCTTGCCCAAACATAAGACAGTTTCACAGCTTACATTTTAACTGCTAAAATTAATGGCTGCAAAGCAGCTTAAAACACAGCTTAATTTTAATGAAGCCAAGCCCCTTTGTAGTACCCACCGGTTGGGAGAGCTAACTTCAGTTTCCAAACCCACTAGAACGTTTCAAGCTCCCTTTGTCTACATCCTTTGGGCAGGTGGACTTGCCTGACTACCAAAAATCCATCAGTAACGATAAATAATTCCCTGTACACAGAAGGTGTCCTGCATTCTTTTCTTCCACAGTACATAAAGCAACAAATTGATGAAAGCACATGGCTTCAGTGTTCCACCATTCATAAGGACTAGAAAAAGACATTTAGGAATAAACGTCACCCTTCTCTGCCCCTGCAACAGCCTCAAGTTTGAAAGCATTTCACAGGCAGTCACTTAGGTAAGTATTAATGCAGAATACAGATTTTGGAATTATTTGGGAATTATCTGTGAAAGGGTACAGTGGCACTGTAGTTTCGGCATGATCCTTTTAAATATACCTTTTAGAGAATTATTTCCTCTTCAAAATAAAATATCACAACTATGGACCAAGCAATCTAGAGAACCTCAAAATTCCAAATATTTCCATCAATATTTGAATGCAAAACATAACAGTAAGTAATGGTACCAGAGCTATTTTTAAACTAAATGAGTTCTGTAATGATATATTGCTGGAAAAACACTGGACCTACTGCAAACTAATGACAAGAAGACAAAGGAGACTGAATTCCTCCCACTAAACTTGGAGTAGATGATGATGAGTTCCAGCAGAGCAAAGCAGCATTACCAAAATGAGTGCCTCCTGAGCAGAAGAGTGGTGATGACATCATTAAATGGGATCCCTCAGGATTTAGAGTCTAATAGGAACATTTCTGCAAGCACAGGAATGTTCACACCCTTGGTTCAGTGCTCACTGACTCTGTGCCTCTGTGACATTAGAACACCTAAACAACTGCAGTAAAGACATCATTAAAATATGAGTTCAAGGACAATGTGGTGAAACTGGAAGACAGATTCTCTAATGAAACCCCACAGTTATGAAGATACAGAAATTCAGCAAGTGAAACTTATCTGTTAAAAAATCCAAAGCTTACTCCTAACTCAGTGAATCCAGTTTCCTATCAAAGTTTGGGAGTGGCTGACAACAGAACTTTCTCCTCTATGTTCCTTCAAAGGAACACCAACAGAAAAGACGGGAAGAAGTGTTTTGGAGAATTCAATGCAGAATATTTTGTGATTGAACTTCTGAACTCTTCTAATTTTTAGCTGCTGTCTGAAACTAAACACATTCAAAATTCCAAACAAATTCAAAGACATTCCACAGCCTACAGAAACTGGCAGAAGAATGTGCAAAATATAAAAGTAGGCCAGACCTCTATGATCCCTAAGCTACTCAAATTGTGATTTCAGGCATCTGTTTTCAAACAATATGTTTCAGTTTTTAGTTCTTCCCAATTTACCTCTTTCTTGCAGTATTCATTCCAAAATCAATGCAAAGTGCCTAAACCTGGAATGGTTCAAGTGGAAGTAACTTTATCTGACTCATTCTTGTTGTCCCTTGAGATTCATTAACTACTTTATATATTTTTATATATATATATAGACACATTTTTGTCAGAAATGTAGAAATGTATTTTACCATTTCTTGTGCAACATCATCAGGAGTTTCCTTCTCCAGATCAAAAGTAAACTCAATGGCTCCATTATCTTTGGGTTTTCCTTTTAGTTTCTTAGGATCTTCTACCCAGAGTCTTAAGGCAATAGAGGATTTCCTACCGTGGTCTTCTTCTGCAAGTTCCACTCTTACCCCAGTATCTTCAGCAAAAAAGGCATGGCTTAATAAATCTTTGATTTCATATCTGCAGAGGAGATAAAGAAGACTCAAATACTGCAAGTCAAGCAATTTCAGAAAGGCTTGTAACAAGAAACTGCTGTTAAAGGTGGAAACATTTACAGTATGTTTGGTGTTCACCCATAATGAATTTGTGTTCTTTTTGAAAACACATGGGATTTCCCATGTTACTGAAAAGGAAATGAAATTGAAAAAATGACATTTCCCCTTTCCCAAAGCTTGAGCAATATTCATACACCACAAGCACTTACAGAAAAGCAGATTATATCTTAGATCAACTTTTCTTAAGTATCTGCGCTTAAAGAGTACTAAAGAAGAGATTCCCTCTAGGTGGTCAGCTGCAGCCCCTAAAAACTGTATTTGTGAAAGCCAGGAAATACTGAGCACAAGACAAACTGGGAGACACCACTAAAAGATTAGGTTTTAAAACCAAAGCTGGAAACAAGACACAACATGTCTCCATATCCAGAGGCCAATGAAATATGCTACAACAGCTTGTGATGAATTTCCCACACTGACCTTTCCCACACTCCCTGCTCCCCACAGAACCTTCTGAGTGAAATGTTTTGGACTGCTGAACCAGAAATGGCTAGAATAAATACCCTTGCTCAGGTCCACAGTGATGCTGAGAGGCTGAGAGATACAACAGCACTTTTCCTGTATTTCCTTTGGACTGTATGTTAGGAAAGCAGGAAATCATTTCTATTAGCACTTCCACGATGCATTTTCTCTTGCACCGGGGAGACGCACAGACCAGAGGAGAAATCCACAGACAGTTTTGAAATCCCTCCATTCACATTATTTAATACAAAACTCAATCACTTGAAACAAACCTTTCTTCTTTGTTTTTGCAGATGCACTCCCCAATTATCTCCTTAATTTCAGGATCAGTAACTTTCTCAAAGCTTGCTGGTTTTATACCCTAAAAACATAGAGAAAAGCAATTTAGTGTGAAAAAGAATTACATTACACCTCTTAATTAAACATATTTTTCCTACATTTTAAAGTTAATTCAACCATGGGAGTAACTAATGCCTTTAAGCTGTTAGTATTAATGTAAAACTGAGCTGAGGATTTAGGGGTACTGTATTTCTAAATACCATTGCACTTCAAAATTAGTACACTAGTTTGCATGAGCTCAGCCAAACACAGGGCAAGTATCCCTTTTTCTTCACCAACCTTTGCAAATTTTACCTTTACATCCTGTGGACTCTGAAGTGAATATTCAAGAAACAGCCAATTATAAATTTCCAAAATAACCATTTTCTGAAATTTTTCCTTTTATGTTTTTGTCTTAACTCTTAAAGCACTAAAGTAATAAAGACAAATAATCATGGTTTTTCTTCAGGCAGCGAATACTGAAAATGAGTCAAAAATACCTTGGAATGTTCCATACTCCTGTTTCCCACAAATCTTTTCCTTTTCCATGACCCAAACACTCTCCAACACTCCCACTTCCCATAAAAAATTACAGATTAACTCCAGAACCAAGGAAGGAAGCAGGAGAATACATTCAACAGCTCGGCATTGCTCTTGAATTTCCCAGGGTATTGTTATAAATCCACTGGGTATGCACAATAAAGCAGGTGTAACCTATACAGCTAGTTAAATCTCTGTCAAATGCCATCATTTTTGCCAGGAACAAATTAGGAACAGCAACCTATGAGCATGGCCTTTCAAGGAGAGAACCCAACTACCCATTTCAGAAGAAAACCCGGAGAAGCAGAATCAGTGTCCCCACATCAGGAGATTGGCTCCACGCAGGTGCAACAGGCATTGTTTGCTTTTCTTTAAGGTTGGGTGGGATTGTGTCAAGAAGATGGAGGGGATTTAAAAGGCACACAGACACATACACATTCCTATGACAGCCATAGGTCAGCTCTCCCTACTTTCTAATATTTCAAGACCAAGATCTTAACTCAGCATGATCCACCTCAGGATATACCGCCTGGATAAAATAACACATAATAGTAAAACAACATATATCTTATAAGGAGAGACTGTAGAAGAAGAGGAATGCAAGCCTCCGGCTAAATAGCCATTCTTATATTACGTCATCATGCTGTACAACTAATCCAAATATACCAAAATATATGGTGGAACCATGGATGGGGAACACCTGGGCAGCTACAGATACAGGGCTGTGTGTTTTTGGTCTGGGGTGATAATTTCTTTTGATTCCGGGTTGTGGACAAGGAGGAAGGGATGTTCCAGTAGGAACAGCAGCCACTTCCAGCAAGGCCACCTCACTGGTCTCTTGTCAGAGGATGTCCATCCTTACCAGCCCCCCAACACCTGTGACTGGCAACTCCTTCCATCCAGATCAGCAGGTTTCCTGTGAATGCCTTCCATGTACATATTCAGCTACAGATGACAAGTGGCAACACAAGAAGTTCTTCTGTTTATTTGTGATCTCCAGCTTAAATCATAAAATGATTTGATTCCCTTTAAAAACACATTATTATCTCTATCTACTAAACCAAGATGTATATGGATGAAAATAGACAAAATTAGTTTGAGAAGAGATGATGCAGCTAGACCCTATCACTTAAGGACCCAAATATTTCCAATGAAGTCAATAAGCAGAACAAAACAGAAACACAATTTCCTTTATCTAAAAAATCAGAATGTGATTAAGCACATAACTGAATATGAATTGGACATTTAACTCCATTCAAATCCTTTTAAAGTTTCACCCTGAAATAACAGTAAATAATGGTGCATGAAGTCACAGATAAAGAGAGTGCACTTTTGGCTCACCCAGTGGATTAAAAAAAGAAAACAAGTCTTTTTTCAGAGAACATCTGCAAGTAATACACTGAATTAAGTCTTGAATAAATTTCATGGATGAATTTCAGTGAGAGCTGGAGCCTGTCTGAGAATTTCTGAATATTCCAGCATCAGATTATACTTTTATCCTTTTACGAACATTCTGTTGCTATTCAAGCCTCAGATTCTATTTCAAACTTTATTAATTAATAATTTTGGGTTAACCACCCCCTTTTTGTCTTAAAATTCTAGAGTGAAATACATAAACAATAAATTTTTAAAAAATAGTAATAAAAATACAGAATAGTCACACAGAGACTCAGCTTCCCGGTTTTGCTTCAGCAGAAAGCTGCGGAGATCCAAAACCCCCCATTTTTGTGAGAGCAAACCACAATAATCCATACACGTGGCTGGCTGGCTGTGACCCACTAAAAATCATTATTTGCTTAAGCAAACCTAAATCTTACTGATGAAATGAGGGCTCAAATTTTGTGTACTAGAAAAATGTGTCAAAAGGCACTGGAGTGCCCAGGCTGCAAAGCCCAGGCTGGCTCCAATGTGACGAGGCAAGCTCTTAGGAGAGCTCTGATACCCGAAATAGAAATGAAAGAAAACAAAGCACCACCAAAATGCATTTTTAGCGGGACTCCTCTGTACCCTAATTCACCTTTAAGCTACAGGAGTCTAGTGTGTTTTCCAATGGAGGAAAACTTTGGTAATTCAGAACAGAAAGAAGGATCAATCGCTACATTTCAGTACACTCTTGTTTGCTGTGAGATAACTGATTTCCATATTAGTGTGACCCTCACCAGGAAGAAAGCCTAGTAAGACCTAATAAAGGCTTTAAACTGAAGAGAGGCAGGTCTGCATTAAACATAAGGAAGACATTCTTTCCTGTGAGGGTGGGGAGGCCCTGGAAACAGGGCACCCAGAGAAGCTGTGTCTGCTCCATATCTGGAGTGTCCAAAGCCAGGTTGGATGGGGCTTGGAGTGACCTGGGATAGTGGAAAGTGTCCCTGCCCATGGCAGGGGGGTGGAATGGATGATCTTTAAGCCTCCCTTCCAACCAAACCTTTCCATGATTCTATGGAAGACCATCAGCTGCTATAAAAAAATGCTTACTGAAAAATATCCCACAAACATGTATCAATATCCATTTAACAGGGGAAAAAAATGTACGCGCGCACACACACACACACACACACACACAAAATTCAAAAAACAAAAAATACCAGAAGAAGCAACTTAGACCATACTATCTGTAGAGCTTCCAGCTACCTAGAGGAATATATTGCTCACATGTCTGTGCACTCAAGGGAGCCTGCCAACTGCTTTTTACTATTTTCATAAGCACTCCATGGGTATCTTAACACAAACTGACCACATGAAAGACAAAAACAGCATGAGGCATATCACATCAGTTATCATATGAGGCATATCATGTGAGGCATATCATATCAGTTTCCTCCAATTTAATTTTCTTTTACAGAATTCACAAATAATCTTCAGGTATGTGGTTCAACCTGAACTCTGACATGACTGGAATGGTGCATGGAGGAACATGTTGGGCACCTAGAACTTAGGCTTGCCTGAAAACAGTCCATTTAGCAGATCCCCAACTACTGATTCGTAATATTGACCTTACAAATTGCTTCCACAAATAAAAAAAGCAACTCTTCCACCAACATTTTATTTTCACCATCTTTTGAAGGAACACCGACTCCTCCCTCTCCAAACATTCATTGTGTTGATCTGCTGAACAGCTAAGCTATGAATAGATGACTGAAAAACAAACAAAGACAAATAACTGAAAGTGAAGTACTGAACAGAGCTACTTTGTCAAAGTGTTTTCTCCCTGTCCCTATGCTAAAGGATGCTTTTGTTCCTTACTCTTCATTAAACTCTCCAAGGCCATCTCACTGGGATGTGCAAACCCTCCCTGCAGCACGGTGCCTCCCAACAATGAAGGGGGCTTCTATTTGCTATCAAAGGACTCATCTCATTCACTTAAACAAAAGCCATCTGTCTTCCCTGAGCACTCCCAAGGAAACATGGCACCAAAATTCAAAGTGTATTAGCTAAGAAATTATCCATGATGGTTTGAAAGCAGTACAGCCTCTTATAAATTAAAATAAACTCAATGCCACCACATGTGAAAGGCAGGACTGGCAGGGTGGCACAAGGGGCGTAAGTTCTTTAAATGTTAATATATATATACACACATATATAAACCAAGAGCAAAATGAGAGCTCAAATAATTTCCCTTTCGAGAATTTCTCTGTCTCAACCAGGATGACTTATTCTGACTACCTCACCATCATTTGTTCCCATTCCCTTCTTTCTGAAGCAATTAGATTTGTGATCCAGTGCCCTCAAGTATAAGGCAGCTGAGTCTGCAGCCAGTCACATATAGACATTCAAGCTGTATCCTTCATGCTGAGGGAAAAAAACATGCTGCTTGTTTTGCAGAGGTCTAAAAACAGCCACTTGCCATTTTCCATCAGCAGAGCACCCTTTGGAAAAGCAGCACGTGATACTTTGTAAGACACACAGTGAATGCCACACAAGTCAACGGGACGTCTGACCCATGTCAGTCAGTAAGTTTTCTAGAGGCTTTCCCAGCCCCTAGAAGGTGCCTTTCCACCCCAGAAACAGCTTCCTCTGGGCTACCACTCCACCTTCAACCTGAAGGTAGGTCTCTAGGCTCGTGGCATTCCTAAAAAAGGAGAAAACCTTCTACCAAAAGAGCCGATGCCATGTTTCCAGCTGAAACTGCACCCTGGCACACACTTTTCAAAGTCACTGAAATGAAGGTAAAGCTCTCAGTTTTACCAGGATTTTGTTCCATAACATCACTGTGTGCAATTCTAAACTCATTTCTGTTTCACTCCAGAATGGTGCTCCATCTTAATGCAAAGCTAAGAGGATTACCTGCAGATCTAAGAAGATCTCCAAAAGCCGCAAGAAGTCCATGCAGTGACATTCACAGCATTATTTGCTAGCTTTGTGCCACAGACACAGTTTATTTTGTGTGTGTGTGCAATATGGCATACAGGCTGTGAATGCTGAGAAAACAATCAATACATTGATGAAAACAAACAATATGAAAGCTTTAAATGCAAACCAGAACAGTGTAACAGGATGGATTGTTCTGAAGCACAGATTTGTACCACTAAATTGAAGGAGATGGCCAGGAACTCCCTGGAGATGCAGATGCTCTGCTGTGCATTCTGCAGCGCATCCCTAAGAAAACACTGGGCTGAAGCCCTGGGAAGGTCACAGATTCTGATGTTTCATCACTATTGTCTACATCAAAATCACTTGGCAGAATGATTAAACACAAAAAAAATCTGAGTAAGAAAAACCATCAAGTTATGCATGAAAAATGAGATTATGGCATCAGAATGAAGGGCACTGCAAATATGCTGACCAGGAAATCACTTCAAAGTGAACTGTGGTAAATGTGGCTTGGCCCCACTGCTTGGGAAAGATGTATTTTCTATTTATGGTACACATCCCATTTTTTAATGTTTACACTCCATCATTCAGGCTGAAAGGGGAGAGAGGTGACAAGTCAGAACAAGCACGTTTTGTCTGGCAGAGAAGTGAGCCCTTCTGCACATTTCCAAACATGATCACCACATTATTCTGGACAACTACAAACCTTACAGGAACACGTGGGAAAACAGGAATGCAAAAATTAAAGCAGCAATTGAGCCATGAGAATAGGGTCAGGCAGAATAAAAGGCCACTGAAATAAATTAAGAATAATAATCTTACACTACCGACATGCAGAATGTGACATATGCTGAAATAACAATGTCTCAGAAAGGTAATGTCTGTATTTTCTATACCAGTAAGGACAACCAACGTGTGTGACTTGGACAGCCAGGACTTAAGGTGTATCTTATAACCCAGTAGCAGGCAAGGGCTTGGTAGAGCGTTAGGACACAGAGCAGAAACTATCGAAAAAGATATTATAGTGGCACACTCCAAATCATGCCCTGCCTGTGCTGGGCAGCAGAGGGAATATCAGCTCAGTGGGATCCAACAGAAGGCTGGAGGTAGTCTAAAGATTTTGTTGGTTGTTGCTCCTTGATGCAAACTCTAGCCAGCAATTCCAACCCCTGCGGATGCTATCAACACTTCCGGTGGTTGCCACTGCAATGCTGAGCCCAAGGCAGGAAAAGAAAGTTATTTTATACTTTTAAAATAAAGGCATCAGGCAGCCAGACACAGCAAACACATTTTTACAATGCACTGACCCTCAATTTAAAACACTAAAAATAGTATTTATATTTCTGGTGCAAAAAAACCCCTGCCAGCTTCATTAAAAAGTACGTAAATTTCTCACTGAGAAGCTGCAGCGTTTAGGGGCTCTGCATCCTCTCCATCCAAGAAGGTCAGAGCCACTTTATGCTCTAGTGAGAGCCCCAAACCTAATCTAATACTGGAAGAAAATAGTTTAGTTCAGCCTCTTGGGTTTAGTCTACACTCCATTTTTGACTATGTTTCAGTTTGTAAGCCCCAAAGCTTGCACAAGCTGCTGCATCACCAACTCTAATTCTTCAAGTGATTTTAGAGTTATTTTGTCTGTATGTAGTCACTGCTCCAGTTTAGGGCAGAGCCCACTGCATCGTGCTGGCTCAGGACCCCACACCCCAAACTTCTATACCTCCTTCTTCTCCTCCTCCTCAGCCACTGCATCCGTCAGACCCCATAGGTAACTCACGCTGGTCAGAGCAGGGTCCCTTGCTGTCGTCAGCTCTCCTGCAGATGCAGGTCCTCTAGAGAAGCTGTTGAGCCCACCAGAAGGCTCCTCCTGGGACAGAGCATCTCCCCCAGGATATGAGGCTCCTCCTGCACCCTCACCCCAGAGGTCCACCCCCTGCTCCTCCTTCCTGCCTGACAGTTGTACAGCTCATGGCATTTGACAGGGGTTTCTCCACTCCACAGGGAGCTGGTTAACCCTTTTCTTGGAAAAACAGTAATGCCCATTTTGCCACTTAAGGAATCCTGCTGCCTTGGCTCTCACTGCTACTACTCCAAATTCAGATGAAAATCACACACCCTCCATGCTGGTACCTGGCGTTTTTTGCTTCAGCTTTCCCTGCCAGACAGTTCTGCTTCAAAAATACCCCTTACAATGACCTTTCAACAGCTTCTCCACCATAACTTGTTCTACATGATAAACATCATCTCCCACCTGTCTAAAGCTGCCAGTATAAAGCCAGTTTTACAAAATTATGCTAATTTACTATCTAATCCTAAACTGTGTAAAGGTTACTGCCGTAGAAAATGAGTTGGCTCAGCCTTAAAAACACTGGTTACCAAAGTCTGCAAATTGAAATAAAACATATAATTAGGAATCCTTTGATTAATCATTATTCTTTGCCATCTTAGATATTGCTTTGATAAATGAGTCTTAGGAGCCTTGCAAAGTCTTAATTACCAATATTCCAGATGGCTAAGAGGTGTACACAGAGTTTCTCTGGGTACATGGAGCAATGAAGAGATCGATGCTCCCTATGGCTCCAGATGCACATACATGTTCCCAGTAACACCACCTAACCATGATGGCAGCTCCTGTGGTTATATCGGGTACCTGATTGGTGTCACATGCAGGAGATGAGGCTATAGAACCTAAAATTAAAATAGCCTCTTGTAGCCACTCTGTGCAGCTCAAGAGTCCAAGGACCTGTCCCCTAAGCTGCCCACACTGGTAGCATTTAGGCCATATCTGAAGGACTACATACCAAAACAGAGCCAACATCCCTTGTGCCAAAGGTAATAAACACTGTGATAAAGCATCACAGAATAACAACATGGAATAACAATTTGGCTCTAGGAGCACAGACTCACAAATGGTTTGGGATGGAAAGCACCTTAAAGATAATCTAATTTCAATCTCCCTGTAATGGGCGGGGACGCCTTCCACTAGACCAGGGTGCTCCAAGCCCTGTCCAACCTAGCCTTGAGTAACAAGGATAAAGGCAAGGAACTCCCCTGAGCCATCAAACCCATTTCATGTCTCTGAGAAGCTACAGCATGGTTTTCAGCCAGCCCATGGTGCAAAGCATGGTCAGCAGCCAGCAGATCCATGGCTGCACACACTCACTCCCCTGCAATGCTGAGAGAACTGCTTCAGCCACAGGGTGAAGACCACTGTACTGCTGAGCACTTTCTGAGGCCTTTTGTGGGCTTTAAAATTATTTCTGAGTGGCTCTGGGTTGAAAGCAGTATTCTACAAAGAGTTAAACTACCAAGCATCAGCCCATTCGGAAAGATTCAGCTTTACCAAGATACAAATGTTAGCCTGCACAGTTTACACAAAAATGGGATAAAGCTGCTTCTCCCCTCTTTGGATGAGGCTTCCTGCTTTCAGAAAGTCATGTCATCTCCCTCATTTCCAGCAGGGACATTCCCCTGTGTCTGACAATAATGACTTCAACTTTTAAACATAGACACCCCTCCCTGAGCAGTTTGAGTTCTCCTTCTCCCTCCAGGTCAGCATCACCCCAGCTGGCCAGCACAGCAAGCAACAAGAGTACCAACTTCCCAGTATTCCAGTCTTCAGTGGCGGGAAAAGACAGATACTGAACAATACAAACTATACCTTGTAAAAAGTACATTGCACATAAACCCACCATCTGGCACAGCTGTTTGGTATCTGATGATACCATCTTTATATCCAGTGTGAGGGATCAGCACACAGCAAATCAGAACATGCAATTCTGAGCAGTGTTTGCTGCTGGCAGGATTTCACAGCACCACGTTTCATAGATTCATAGAATGGTTTGGGTTTGAAGGGACCTTTAAAGGCCATTCAGTCCAATCCCAACCCCCTGAAATGAGCAAGGATCTCTTCCACTATATGAGGTTGCTCAGAGTCCAGTGCAACCTGGCCTTGAATGTTTTCAGGGATGGGGCATCCATCACCTCTCTGAGCAACCTCTGCTCATGTTTCACCAGTCTCAGCAGAAAAAATTTGTACTAGTCAGATTCCCTAAACTTCTTGGGGAAGGCAAGTGGTCTCAAATACCTTTCAAAATCAACAAGTTATTGCCAAACCAATCTCTACCTTTAAGAAAATCTCCTGCACCTCTTGGTGTCACTCAACCAAGTAGAACAGAGCATAACCAATGCTGCCAAAGCCTTTGGCAAGTCCTGTTTCTCTGCAGTCAGTGATTTGCAATGCAAGACCATCTTACAGACTTAGGAGTTTTCTCAGACATTCACAGCACATCTCATGTAGACACACACATTTATCTTCTGGGTTGAGACTGTTGAAGAGGGGATTTTAACCAGTGCAGACATTACTTTAGACTGACTTCTCCTGCCTAACCTCACTGACAATGCAGCAAATTATCATTATCCTGGTTCCTGCCTGGGTATACCAGACCTTGCAGAGTACCCAAATGCAGATCTAAAGCTCCTCTGGCTGACTTCGAATCTAGATATGGCCATCTTTTCCCTTTTGTACCTTCAGAGAATTTGTTACACAAACATAGGGAATCTGTGCTGGAAATCCAAAACACCCTCCACTGTATAAATAAGCATTTAAGCCGCAACCTAAAAGTTAGTCCTTTCAGCTTTGTGGGAAAATACATAGATCACAGAATCCTAGAATGGTCTGGATTGGAAAGGACCTTTAAGTTCATGTCACCCACTCCCTGCCATGGGCAGGGACACCTTCCACTAAACCAGGTTACTCCAAGCCCCACCCAAACTAGTCTTGGACACTTCCAGGGATGGGGCTTCCAAAATTTCTTTGTGGACTTGGGTGATGGCTTCCAACAGGAGGAGGGGAGATTTAGATTAGATAAGAGGAAGAAATGTGTTACTCTGATTGCAGCAAGGTGCTGGAGCAGGTTGCCCAGAGAAGTTGTGAATACCAACTTGATCCAGTCTGAAAATTCCTTTTAGAAGGCAAGACTAGAGCAAAGACCTTTCCCTGATAATTTTTCCCACGTTTTATGTATCTGTGGCCAGTGGAGATAAAACCAGTGACAAAGATTACTGAAAATATTTGATGTAGCTGCATCCAAACACAATCCAACTGCAGAATTTTAAGCTTACACATAAGCCTGAAACAGGCTTGTGTAACCCAGAGTTCAGATACCTCAACTTCTACAACACAGAATACACTCAGTAGTATCGACACCTCATCAAAATATGCTTTTAAACCTTCAAATGACAAGATCCAATACAAATTAAGGATGTGTACTCACACAGGTTACTTTTCGGTAGATTTGAGCAGCATTCTGGCATTCTGAGTAAGGATATTCTGAGGTAGCCATTTCCAGCATGCACATTCCAAATGCGTAGACATCCACAGATTCATCGTAGTGTTCCTCATACATTTCTGGGGCCATGAATTCTGGTGTACCTACACAGACACACACAAAGACAATGTTGATTTTCTACAGGACTCTAAATGGCTTTAACCACAAGCTTTTTCACCTGTAAGAAGTGTGCCCAGCACAACTGTGTACAGGTACATGCAAAATTATTTCAAAAGAGCTCAAGCATCCCCCCAGGAAAGAAATCCAAGGTCAACACACGCACTTCCATGGCTTGCCGGTAATAATCCAGGGGGGAAGTAGGGCAGGGGAGAGGGGGAAGAAAAAGTATGAAAAATTTCAAAAATTAATAAGAAAATGAGCTATGGCTCACTCCCTGGCCATAATGGAAGCGATGGAATGGTTTCTGTCTGGTTGAAGAGAGGGATGTGTACAGGTCTAGGGAGGTGAAAAGGGGAGAAGAAACAAGAATCTTCACTCTTGTTTTTATCAGTCCAAATTTGCATTTTTTTGTTTCCTTCAGAGATACAGAGCAACCACCAGCAGACAGACAGCACTTTGAAAGCCAGTAGTATCACAAATCACCTACAGAGTCATGCACAAAACATCAAACCTAATTCTGTCACTGGTTTAGTGGGACAAATCAATGAGGCTACTCACAGAATAAGGTCCTACTCAATAGGGATTAGGGTGTCAGGAATCTAATGTAACTGGGTAAATATGAAGTGAGGCACTGAGAGCTGCAGCTTGGGGACAAGCAGCAACTTCCAACATCTGCAACATTTGCTCAGGAAACTACTCTGAAAACAATGGGCTTATAAAGCAAAATGGAAAACTATTAACACATGGGTAATTTATGCCAGGAACTGTACCTCATATTGTAATTCATGCTTAGGAGTAATGGCTAGTTTATTTCCTTTTTACATGTAGAAAAGATGAAGAAAGAGAGATCAATGCTTCCAGTGTGTCAAGGGACAGGAGCAGCAAGCTGTCAAGATGCCAAAAGGAGCGTGGCAAGTCTTGGACCATGAGAAAGACCTAGATAAACTCTGGCTCTCCAGCCTCAGCACCCAAACTGCCCCCAACCCTGTCAGCCTGGCAGATCCCATCAGTGCTTTGTTATGAAATCTGATCAGCAGCAAAAGCACAACTGTAATTAAAGTACCATATAATCAGAAAAAATAGTTCTGGAATATAGAATCCAACCCCAGGATGGTTTGGATTGGAAGGTACCTTAAAGAGCATCTCATCCACTCCTTGCTATAGGCAGGGACACCTTCCACTATCACACGTTGCTCCAAGCCCTGTCCAACCTGGCCTTGGACACTTCCAGGGATGGGGCAGCCACAGCTTCACTGGGCAACCTGTTCCAGTGAATATGTCACCAACCTCATGGTAACATATTTCTTCCTCATATTTAATCAAAATCTCTCCTCCAGTTGCAAGCCATCACCCAAGTCCCCAAAGAAACTGTGGAAGCCCCATACCTGGAAGTGTCCCAGGCCAGGCTGGACAGAGCTTGGAGCAACATGGTCTAGTGGAAGGTGTCCCAACCCATGACAGACAAGATGATCTTTAAGGTCCATTCCAATCCAAATCATTCTAGGATTCTCTGGCTTGTCCTAAACTTTTTTTAATGGCAACATTTAAGGACAACCCTCAAAATTAGGGTCTGCTTTTGCACATTTCTCTGAAGTAGACTCAGCCTAAATCACAAACAAGCATTAATGTAAAATTAATTTTGCAAAATCCAGGATTGATCTCTGCCCTTGTTTATTCCTCCAGCCTTAGCAAAGACACTCATTCCTCCAGCCTTAGCAAATCAGCCAGACCTGTGTCATGGTAGCTCAGCATAGTCCCTCTCTCTGGGTGTTTGTCCCAGCTGAGACCCAAGCAGAGGCTGCTGCTCAGAAACAGTTAACAGGTGCCACAGGGAATGATTTTGGAGCTGCTGCCTTGCTTTAAGAAGGAACACGACTCAGCAGCAGGAGTGCATCTCATGAAATACGGAGCATTTAAAACAAATCTGAAAAAGTGATAGCAATAGTTGGAGAAGCAAATGGAATACTTGGCACCATTCCAAAACAGCGCAAAAATGACATTTCCCCCCATTCCTTGAGGTGGGAAGGAATACCTACCAGCATCTTTCAACAAAACAGACCACCTAAACATAAAGCTGTTCCTGGCAGGAGGAGGTTTGCCCTGGCTCAGCTCCCACAGAGACACTGCAAGGTCAGGCAGCACCAGCAATGGCACAGACACAGCAAGGCAGGAACTGGATCTCAGCCATGCTGACTTCATTCCTTCAAGCCAACGTAAAATTGCAGCTACTAATAAGCCTTTAAAACTACAGCCTCTGCAGAGGGGGCAGAATTACTCATCACCAGTGTTTCCAAGCCTTCCTAATTCTCTCCTTGGAGCAGTGCTACTCATGAAAATTATAAGGTCTGTTTTATTGCCAAAATGAATGCAGCCACTTTGCCAGCATTCTGCAGCCCTTCCAGTATCAAATTCCTTTTAGACATGAGTGTACTTTGATGGTCGTGTGTTCACAACTGATTTTACAAAAACCTGTATTGGTATTACTAATATTCTTATCAACACTGGTATTACTGATATTAATCCTTGTATTGATACTACTGATATTATTCCCAGTACTGGTATTACTCATATTATTCCCAATATTGGTATTATTTATATTATTCCCAGTATTGTTATTATTTATAATATTAAATTATGTCCCATGGACAATTGTTATCCTGAAAAAAAATTATCTGAAGAAATACTGACCCTCAACAGAAAAAAAGACCACCCATTACTAGAAGTTAAAAACTAGAGAAACTTAACAAATATAAACCAACATGACTTCACTAAAATCAACAAGGTTAAGCAGACCCACAGCAGTCAAGCACATATCTGAAATTTCTATTGTTTTGACTTCAGTGATACCAGGCTCAGTATTGTGGATGATACTTCTGTGCAAGTATGTGCAAAGAATTAAACCAGAATTACAGTATCTGAAAATGTGAGATGCTAAAATAATTATTTAAGCAAGTACTGCCAGAAAGATCAGGTGCTATTTTCATACCTAGTCAGGGACCAGTGGCTGCCACTATGAGTTTGCCAACTTTTATTGGCCGGAGTCTAATCTCCATTTATACTGTAAGCTGAAATATGACTACATGCATGGTAATTCCCCCTCCCAGCTGCATTCCTCAGGAATTTGCAGTAGCTTCCCAGAGCCATCACCTACAGGTCTGAACAAAGGAGATTGGCTACAGAACCTTAGGTGAAAAAGATAAACTGCTTGAGAATTCAAGAAAACATTCCATTTGGACCAAAACCACTTAAGTGTAACTTTTGCAAGGGAACAATGTCTTTCAACAGCCACTTGGAAAATGTTCTCCCAGTTCAGCAAACCCCAGTTCTCACACACCTCATGCGGGCACCACCTCAGGGCATCGGATATGGCTTATCTTAGAATCATAGAATTCCAGGATAGTTTGGGTTGGAACGGACCTTAAAGTTCATCTAGTTCCACCCCCTCCTCTATCCCAGGGTGCTCCAAGACCTGTCCAACCTGGCCTTGGACACTTCCAGGGAGGCAGCAGCCACAGCTTCTCTGGGAGCCTGTTCCAGGGTCTCACAGGAAACAATTTCTTCCTAGTAGCTAATCTATACCTGCCCTCCTTCAGTTTAAGGCCATTTCCCCCTATGCTATCACGGCAGGCCCCTGCAAAAAGTCCTGCTCCCGCCTTCTTGTAGACTCTTTTAGGTGCTGTAAGAAATTTAAGTGAAAATTTCTTTAAACTTTGTACCTACTTTTTTTTTTTTTAGTAACTTGCAGCCTTGGTTTCAGCAGACTGTGCCAGGCCAGCATGGCAGCAGGGCCAGTGCTGCAGCCTGTTCTGCCAATGCATCAGCACTGGGATATGATGTTCCAGCTCCCCACAATCTCCCCGGAGAGGAGACCAGCACCACAGTCTCTCCCTTCAGCATCAGCAACCAACCCCATCCCAGCATCACTGGAGGCAGAACGTATCCCAGGGCTTTCCCAGGCTTCTGCAGCCCTCCCTTGCTAGGGAGAGCACAGGGTATCCTTCCTCTTCCCTTTGAGGAAGATTTTTGATTTTCCCTCCAATCAAGTATTAAGCTTTTTCTCAAAGGAAGCACATAAGCTGCTCAACCCTTGCTGCTCTTTGTGAAGGAGAGAGAAGGATTTGTGGATATCAAGGAATGTTCCATTTAAAGAGCCAAGAAAAAATTGTTTACCATTGTAATACAGGAGGAAGGAGAAGAGGAAGTTATGATACCATTACCTACTGATTCCCATTTTTATAGTGGTATAAAGGTAACAGTCCCAAACCCACTTTAACCTCTATTACCAATCCGCAACTTAAAAACCACTACTGCAAAATGGGAGAGGAAGATGTTAAGCAGACAACCACAGTACTGACCGAGGGAAGCCAAGGAGAACAGGAGCATTACCTATTACACTTTTGGCAAATGAAGCTCTCTTGAGTGTTGCCAGACCCAAGTCTCCGATTTTCACAGATCCAGTTGGTCCAGTAATAAAAATATTGTCACATTTCAAGTCTCTGTGTATTATTGGTGGAGTTCTTGTGTGCAAGAAAAGAAGACCCTTCAGGATTTGCCGACACCAACTCCGCAGGACTTTAGGTTTCATCACTTTAAATCTCTTCAGATACCTAGAGCACAACATACACACAAGTGGATATAAAAGAAGTGAAAACATTTATTAGAGATTCGAGGGACTTTAAAAGCTGAAACTCCATTATGGATAAAAGCCCCTTATCAGATGCCACACAGCACAGAAATACCCCCAAATTGAAAGAGATCTTTTCAAAGCATGAATTACACCATTCAGTATTAGGGCAGATTATAATAACCATTTTTGGTCCAAATACAACAAAATATTTTCAAGTCTAATAGTTCAGCAATTTATTTCATGCAGAGAACAGCTTTAGAATATGTTCATATATTCAAATCAGAAGAATACTGAAGTTTAATTTTAACCACAAGACTTTACCTCTGTACCACGCACCTGCATTTCTTTCCATTTACCTGCCACACTGATTGGGAGGGGACATTTGAGGAAGATACAGGGCCTGCTAATGCACTGGCAGAGGAGCACACTGGCTGAGTACTGCTGCAATTGGGGCTGAAAATCTGTTCCAGAATTC
Organism: Entomyzon cyanotis; assembly: GCA_024500445.1. NCBI lineage: Eukaryota > Metazoa > Chordata > Aves > Passeriformes > Meliphagidae > Entomyzon > Entomyzon cyanotis. The sequence goes on along the minus strand of JAKEPQ010000998.1, from coordinate 506,423 downwards.
ATGCCAACTGCTTTATATCAATCTTAACAAGACTGTCAGTACCAGAAGCTATTAATTAATATTGTTTAGGAGATAACCTAGAGCATTTTCAGCTTCTAAAAGAGATTCTACTATTAAAGTGCTATTCCATTTGAATTCCATAACAAAACATGCAAATACAAGCACAAAAGCAAGCACAAAACACACCCTGACAAATCCAAACGCCACAAGCGGAAGATGAAACACGCCAGAGAACAGCTTCAAGTTACATAACTGAAACAGGGAAGCAGGCAGAAAGAGATGGAGGCCAAAATTCTGCCTGTCAAATCACTGAGGTTCAAATGCAGGGACAGATGACAGACACCAGAGAACAGCTCCATTTTTTGCTTTTATCTGGAGATGGCTTTTTTCAGCATATGAAAAGTAGGATTTTGCTATAAATTTCTGCTGCTATTCTTAGCCCCCTCACCAGGAGCACAGTACTTACGTCTTCAGCGTTCCAGAGGTCATCAGCTCAGTAACCAGCACGATGCATCTTTTGCCTTTTGCACAGGATTCCCAGAAGTCATAAAACCTCACGATGTTTGGGTGCTGTAGACCTTTCAACATTTCTGCTTCCTCTTTAAATCTCTGCCTCTCTACTTTTGTGAGTTTTCTGTCCTATAAGCCAAAATGAAACATTATTATTAGTGACGGACAAAAATAAAGGCCATCTGCATTGCCAGGGTATCCAAAATTTCAGATTTATTTTATGCCTGTGTCAAGAGCAATTATAAAATGTTTTATGTAAGAGACCAGCAGCGTGTATGAACTAGGGCACTCGGCCTAAATCCAGTATCAGAAGAAAAAGAGATGCCTGTGCTACGCCGTGCTCATGACAGCACTAATATTTCAGGCACCATGAACACACCCACAGCATGATGGATCAACCCTCAGTTATTTCGTCATGTTTGGGTGTTGTAAGGCTCATTATCCAAGGGATTAATACCCACAGAATGTCATTTCCAGGTACAAATGTTCTCACAGCCAGAGTAGTTCTGTGCTGCCCACAGCTGCTCCTGTGATGCTCAGGCATGGACCACCAGCTGAGGTCCCTGCTCACCACACTGAGCTGTACAGCCCATCTTCTTTACCTCAGGATAAATTAAAACCATACCACCTTCCAAAAAAACCAAACATATCCATTATTCTATGTGTTAGCTTTTCTGCTTAATTTTACAGACCTTTTCCCTTCTTTTTGGTAAAGGAAGTATTTCCAGCTGATCTTAAGCTTTTTCCATAGGCTGCATATGCATGGGAATACTTCAGATTAGAAATGTGAAAATGTCATGTTCCACTACGCTGGTTTTCCTTGAGAATATTCAGGGCATTTCCCATAAGCTCCAGGATGTGACACAGCGCTGCCGAGCACATACAGAGCCCCTCTGCCCCTCCCACAGCTCAGCAGAAGTTCCTGGGCTGCCTGGATGTCACTGGCATATGGAGATACTCACTCTGACCTCTTTAGGTGATGAAACAGAGCAGCAGCAGAGTTCCATCCCAGACCCCACCATCATGCCTGCCTGGTTTGCCTCCCTTGGGGTGGCCAAAGCAGTGCCCACCCCACCTGAAAAATGGAGCTTTTGGGATCTTTAGAAGATGCTTTTACTCAGAAAGCCAAAGACTCACCAACCGCCAAGATTAATTAGTTCGTATTTTAACCTCAGACATCTTCCTTTTCTCAGGTCACTTAGGCACATCTATACAAGCTGTACTCTTATGTACAGAGTGAATTAAATGGGAACCCAGGTGACTTGCAGCCAAGATGCAAAAGGATCAGCAACTGCCATTTCCACAGCCTGCCCTCACCCACAATCTCAGAGAGCTCAAGGTGGGAATGAGAATTCCCATGGCTACAAACAAGTCAGCTTCACACGGAGACTTCATCAGAGGAAACAGGGTTGAAAACATGATTTGACTCTTGGTGGATGACAAAACCCTGCCACAGTGCTATGCGTGTGTGGGGTACTGGGGCTGTTGAGGGGACTCTGTTCCCTTTGCGATTCGTGGGGCAGCATCAGAGCAAACACTGCCCGAGGAGCAGCCTCAGGCTGGGCAGTGCAGGGTGTCCTGTGGTTACTGGGCTTGGGTCCCCAGGGCAGCCAGGAGCACCTCACGCCCCACAGGGACAGTGGCACATAGAATGCCCAACAGCCAAGCCAGGCAGCACCTCTGCTGCTCTGTACCAGCTGCATTTTTCCTGAAGTCAGAAAACAAAACAAACCAAAGGGAAAAAAAAAAAGCAGGCTGTCTAACAAGTCAGGCACGAAGAGCCTGGTTTCAAATCCATCACTTCTTCCCTACTGCTGAGTTTCCCTAACGCTGAGTTTCCTTCTAATTTAGAACCTGTAGAATGAATCAGATATACTGCTGTTAGGGAGAAGGAGCAAGTCCCTGTGCAAGGCAGGAAGAGCAGAGTGGGAGCTGGCAGAGAAAAGGAAAGGTAGCTGCACAGATCCAGCAGATTTGCAAAAACTTTTAATTAAAAAAAAAAAAAAAGTAATACCATAGTCCTTGACTCTCATTTCCAGATTTCTGAGAACTATGAGGACTTTTCCACTGCTACTTTACTGGTAACTCTTAAAAATATCCTTCAACCATATTCTGTATATTCTACATATTACGAGCGAGATCCTTTGGGCAACTGCAACAAAGTTATTCTGGAAGACAAATGTGTGTTTTATTTGCAATTACAGTAGAAAAACATCTGGATTTTTTAATCAGAATGATAGCTGAGCATTGTCTTCCAGCTGGAGAAGCAAGGCGAAGGCCAGGGCAGAGCAGCCACTCCTGTGGCTGCAGTCTCCACCACGGGAGGGGTCTCTGGTGCCATCAGGGTTCAATGAACCTCCTCTGAATTCCTCCAGCCTGAATCTGAGTCGCTGGCAAAAACATAAGCTGATTCTGAAAAGGCTTAGGGGTTGAAGTGTTTTTTACTCTGAAGCAGCAGAAACACCTGTTTAACTGCATGACACACTCAGGGTTTAATCCAAACTCAAGAAACTTTCACTGGGGTCCCAGACACTTATCCCCCATCATATAATCCACACAAGGCGAAATGTCCTCACCCTGAAACTAAGGGTGTGAGCCTGAAACAACCTTAAAATTACCTTTAAAATAAAGATGGGGAACAGGATTCTTTGGAAAGGTCATGGCAAAGAAAGGTAATCATAGACTCAGGGAATAGTTTGGGTTGGAACAGACCCTAAAGATCATCTGGTTCCAGCTCCGTGCCATAGACAGGGACACCTAGATCAGGTTGCTTCAAGTTCCATAAATCCCGGCTTAAATCCACTCAACTGGATTTAAGGCATCCTTTGCGTAACTCAAATTTATCGAAATTTGGAGGAATAAAGAGAGTTTCCAGATTCATCCAAGGAGTCACACAACCTCCGTGCTCTCTGATGCAGCAGATGTTTTAAGCTGCTGGACAGGAAGATCAGGGATGCGTAGTTACACACGAGAGCTCTGCTCCTCCATAGTTTCCCACATGCAACAGCAGCATCACATAGAGTGACAACAATCAATCTCACTGCTCTGTCTACTACACTGCATTCAGGGCACTACTGCTACCCTGGCCTTTTTCCAGGCATGAGCCTTGAAACTCAGAAAACATTCTTCTCAGTGTGATTCGGGTAGTATCAGTATCAGTTTGCAGGTATCAACACATTTCCCCTCATTTTAAGGCATTCACATCTCTTGGCTATTTCTCTCCTTGCTGGGACACAGAGTCCAGGCTCTGGAGGTGACACTGTAATTCCATTTCAACGAACTGAAAGCTGCTCAAGTCCACTACTCAGCATGAAGATAAAACAAAATCCAAACTTCTGAAGGCCACAGCATTTGCACTGAGCTGGTCCAGCTTTGCCAGAAAAACTGGAGATAAACAGAACCAGGCAAGACTCAAGACAGCTGCTGGTTTTGAGTTACTGCTAGGAAAGAATCTGTACATTTTACTGGTTTCCTCTATCTTTATAAACTGTGAAGAATAGTCTTAACCCTCTGCTGAGACTTTGATGTTTTCTGATCAGAGCTTCTGGGGTTACAAAGCACTCCTGCAGGCAAAACCCACACTGGGTGCTCTCAGTGCACGCCAGGCACAGCAGCCCAGTCACAGACACCATCATTTCACACACAGCCCAGACGACTTGGGCCCCCCATTCACCTATCCTATAGGTAAATATCATTAAGTGGGCTGGGGTTATACAAGGCATTCCTCACTATGACAGGGAATCTGGCAGACAGGTGTTAAAACAGTGGTGAGAAGAGGTTCTACACTGTGAGCTACTTTTACTTCATCCTTCTAGTTTTCGTTTTTCAAATCAGATTATAACTGCCTGGTCAGCTTTAAGCATCAAACCACTCAAAGCCATTCAATTTTTTTTTTCAAAGAATAAATAATTCTGAAGGAGCTGAAGTAGGGTACATTTAGATTGGATATGAGGAAGAAATTCTTCCCTGTGAGGGTGGGGAGGCCCTGGAAACAGGCTCCCAGAGAAGCCGTGGCTGCCCCTTCCCTGGAAGTGTCCAAGGCCAGGTTGGACAGGGCTTGGAGCAACCTGGGATAGTGGAAGGTGTCCCTGCCCATGGCAGGGGGTAGCACTGGGGCTTTAAGGTCTCTTCCAACCCAAACCATTCTGTGATTCCATGAATTTCCAATTAGCACTTTACAGCCCCGCTTTTGGTAAGTTCCACACCCATTCAAACTGGATTAACATGATGTTTGCAGCAGGAATGTACAAAGAAGTGAATATCTTACCTATAATCAAATTTCTGCTAATTCAACACATATATGTTCTCTGCTTCCCCCTAATCATCACAGGCAGGGCAAAAAAATGCCTCTCTCTGTTAGTATAAAATTATCCCTTCATTAAGTCCTTAGTGGGGAACAACAGCAAAGACAGGAATTAGTAAGTAAATGTGTTAACAAAAGGAAAGGGAAAACTTACAAATTAAATTTCTGGAATGGCACCCAAATTAACAGCAGGAACATGTTCAGTTAGTCATCTCCAAGCATCATTTCCTCCAGGTTGTAACATATGGGCTCTGACTAAGGCTCTGAAAATTATACAAGCGGGAGACTGGCTTTCACCTGAGCCTCCAGATTTCCAAGATTAACAAACAAGGTCAAGTTTCTTGCCTAATTCCTTGTGAGGGGAGAACAGATTTGGGAATCAACTCCATCCCCCCACCATGAAGAAAGGGGTTCTTCCAAATGAGGCCACACAAATTTTTCACATTCAATGTGTAAAACCATGTAGGAGCACGGTCTGGAGCACAGCTGCTGCCAACTAAAATGTTGTGCTGCTTTGCTTTGCTGCATTTTTTTCATTTTCTCCTTTTAAAGCCTTGAATTTTCAGTCATGTTAAAAAAACCCCAAAACTAAACACTTGGCTATCTTACCTACATCCTGGCCTAAGGACTTCTGTGTCCAGCTAGCCTACAAATACTGTTTTCTTGAGGGTTTTGTGTTTTGTTTTGGTTTTTAATTCTTAAACTGACATAGCTGCATTTACTGATGGTTATTTAATTTTGTCTCATTTGGAACAGAAGAAGGCCTGTCTGGTAAGGCAAGTAGGAGCATTAAGTCAGCAAACAAGGGCAGGGCTCACCTCCATCACGTGGAAGCTGTAACATCCCACATTAGTGATGGAGAAAGAAAACTAAAGAGGCACTGCTGACCCAGGGACAGAAATCAAATACCTAAATCAGCTAAATGAACATCTGTTCAGATCATTACATTTTCACATCTGCATGCCAAGTATGTACATTTGCTCATGTACCGCAACTACTCTTCTAATCGGAGATGGCCTCAAGACATGAAATCAGCCACGGGACCCACTGCCAGCTGTGTCCTGTGGAACTGTTTGTTGGTTTCCCATGGATTTATGGATAGGAGCACAGTTCTGATCTACGCCACAGTTCACCAAGACATGCACCACTTGGGAGGGAACAGCCACCAGCACCCCAGATATTGCACAGATTAAATCAAGAATTGCTTTACTCAACAGTGAACTTGGTATGGTGTCAGCTGGTACCTGCATATGACAATTATTTCACAGAGCTACAAAATGGCTTGGGCTTGGAGAGACCTTAAACTCATCCTGTTTCAGTCCCTGCCATGGGCAAGGACACCTTCCACTAGACTAGGGTGCTCTAAGCTCTGTCCACCCTGGCCTTGGACACTTCCAGGGATCCAGGGGCAGCCACAGGTTCTCTCGGAAACCTGTGCCAAGGCTTCACCCCCCCCCCCAGACAAGAATTCTTTCCCCATATCCCTGCCCTCTGGCAATAGGAAGCCATTCCCCCTTGCCCTGGCAGTCCAGGCCCTTGTCCAAAGTCCCTCTCCACCTCTCTTGGAGCCCCTTTAGGCACTGAAAGGGCCTCTAAGGTTACCAGCTCTCTCAACCTGTTCAGTAAATTCTGTATTATCAGCACTGCCTCTTTAGTTTTCAAAATTTACATTACAAAAGTTTTCAAATTTTAAAAATTCAAAGGCCTTTAGAAATAAAGACAAATGATAACACACTTCAGAAGTAAAAAACCAATTAAAACAATTTTTGTCTTTAAATTGGAAAACTTATTCAGTGCAATCACATTTTGCATTTTACCTTACAACTTGTCTAATCTACTATCAGAGGAATCAAGGATTTCTCCTAGAGACATAACTGGGAGCCAAAGTAGGCTTAGACATGCAGCAAGTGGGATTGCGAAGGGTTCAAGGTATCACTGAAGTGGCTGCTCTCATGTACCAGCTCTGTCTTTAGTATTATCCTGCCTATGCTGTAAATGTTTAATAGAATCCAGGACCTTACATTCCCACAGCCTGTATACTCAGTTATAAGCACTTATCACTTACAGAAATCCTAAAGAATAACATCCCCTCTCTGTGAACAAACAGCAGATGCCATCAGACAACTTGCAAATCAGGAAAAAAAAAATTTACAGCTTCATTCCCTACCAGAATACAGCCAACATTCTTCTTCACTAAATCACCCTTGGTGGAGTTACAGCCTGCTATTTGTCAGCGGTGCCAATGAAGTGCAGGGAGGTTTCCCAGGGGGAACTCATTTTCCAAGGGCATAAAAAGCAATCCTTGTCCCCATGGATACTCACAATTCAGTGAACAGGAGATACAGAACAGGTTGAGGAAGATTTACTTATTTGCCTGAGTCACTGCTAGAAATCTATGGAAAATTAGGAGTTGAATTCAGACATTTATGCCTAAATTTGGCATGATAGAAAAGGCTGAGTATGCTTTTTTGCTGGATGCAATCATAGCTTGCTGTTTTCTAAATTGATTAGGGCAGACATCAAAGCCTTATGGCAGAGGAACACTGGGATTCACATCTTCTACTGAACCTCAGAACTTCAGCAGCTGCTGAAGCTGCAAGGGCGGGAGAAAGGGGACTCAACACCTCAAATCAATGACCCCAACTTAAGAGCCACAAAAACACCCAAGAAACCCAACACCATGGACAGAGCAGGCATTTTACTGGTGAAAATCTCCCAACATAACCACACCATGACAATTGATGCTTAAACAAAAGAAGTTTTTGTCACAAGCAATTGGATTAATTTCAGGTCCTTAACCTCCTAAGTTACAAGTGCTTCACAGGCTCCACATAAGCTTGTGATTGCAGATGAAATACCAAAACAGTTCTGACTTGCCCCACAAAATACCTTTTTCAAAGGAAACTCTGAAATCAATGCATGAAAAAAGCTGGACAAACTCCACGAAACCAGATCTCCTCTCTGACAGGAAAAAACCCTAACCACAAAAAAACCACTTGAGGCACATCATGAGAACCTGGTGTTCCAGTATTTTCTGGAATCCCTTCTAAGCCCAGCATTCACTAAAGTTTAAACAACAATTGGTTGTGTTTTCAAAAAGTGTTTTGTTTCACCTACTTCTTGTAATCCATAAACACAGTAATTAGGTAAATTATCCTCATTCCATTGCTGGACTTGTCAGCACCCTGCGCCTGCAAAGGAGGGATGCTCCAGCAATCCCCTGAAGGCTCAATCCTGGGCTGGCCCACAGCAGGACTGCAGAGAGACACTTCAGTGCTGCTGCCTACAAAATCACCTTCAGAAAGGTGAAAAAGGGGAGGGGAAGACCAGAGAGATTCCCCTGCCCTAAAAGGGATTTGCTTCCCAATATATTGTGAGCATTAAAATGTGTCTCAGCACCAGTCCAGCAGCAGGGTGTTTGCATGCTGAGAGGAGCCATCCACTTTTAGCTTCTTCCATCTTACCTCCTTATTCTAGGGCAGTTTTCAAATTATCTTATTTTATAGGTATGAAATCCCCTTAAATTTTCTGGTCTAGTGGAAGGTCATTGGGGTTTGAAGATGTCGTCCCCTCCAACCCAGACCATTCAAGGATTCTATGATTCTCTTTGCTGCGTGTTTGCTACACAGATGTGATATTCTTCCTAAAGAAGAGGGATGTCACCCCTTGCCCACCAGAGACCCTGCCAGAGAACCCTACCACCCTATGCAGGCTTTCCAGGAGGCACCAAAACCATTGCTATTTACCCGATGTTACCAAACAGCGAGCAAACGCTAGTGCTCCCTTGCTCAAAAAGCTTCGCCAACCAAAATTAACACAGTGCAAAGAATTAGCAGAACAAGCAAAGTTTGATTTAGCGTTGCTCTGGCAAATTTAATCTTGGGGCAGCATTCAGTCCTGCCTTTCTAACAAGCAAACAGCATTATCACTACCATTTCCCATCCTGTTATAACCTAGCAATTGCATACTTCAATCTGTAAAACACTCTTAAAGTGAAATATTCTTACCAGTGAATTAATCATAATCCACCAGGAACCCTAAGCAGGGAACAGGATGCTCAGTTGGTCTGAGATCATGGTTTAGAAATGGTATCCCCCAATTCAGTTCCCCCACCGAGACTGCCACACACTGCTTTCTCTCGCTCTCGTTTCCCCCTACTCTCTGTGGCAGGATGGAGAGTAGAATAGGTATTTTCTGCCTCCCAGATAAAGCCCTTGGATTGTGTTGCATTTGCCAATGAACCTCAGGTTAAGCAGCCTTACCAATCCTAGAAGATACCTATGGAACAGCCCTTCAGGCTTTGTGATGAACCTCCCCTTAAGGGTGACTCATCACAGTCTTCAATTACATACTAAGTACAGTCATTTTAGGAAACTACCTCAAATAAGTTCAAATTGGTAAGAAAACCACCACAAACCCACAAAACACCCCAAGATTCTCCACAAAACCAGACAGATGGAGTAAACTGTAGGCAAGATTTTCAGAGTTCTTCAAATCATTGTTCCTACACAGCAGTAAATACACCCTTAATGTGATCATTCTTCTCACAAAATCACCTTGTGTCACATAAAAGCAGCACTAAAAGGCAATTTCTCACTTGCTGAGCCCAGGAGAGCACTGAGCATGTATCCCGTTGGTCATAGAACCATAGAATCTCCTGAGTTGCAAGGGAGCCACAAGGATCACAGAGTCCAACTCCTGGCACTGCACAGCATACTCCAACCCACCCTGTGCATCCCTGAGAGCATTGTCCAAATGCGCCTGTAGCTCTGGCAACCTCGGGGCTGTGCCCATTCCCTGGGGAGCCCGGGCAGTGCCTGAACACCATCTGGGGGTAGAACCTTTTCCTGGTATCCACCCTAACCATCCTGTGACACAACTTCATGCTGTTCACTCAGGTCCTAACATTGGTCACCAGAGGGAAGACATCAGTGCCTGCCCCCTCTCCTGTCCTTCAAGAGGAAGCTGCAGACCACAATGAGGTCTCTCATCATCTCCATCATTAGTCCTGCTGGCCAGAGATGCAGCAGCCACCTCAAGCTCTCTGTGCAGGAGAACATATTGTACCATCCATGTCCTTTATCACCCCAATGACTGCAGCCTTATTGAGATGGACATATTTTATCTTGTTCAGTGAAGAGCTGTCCTGGTGCCAAGCAAGCATGGAAAACTTGCCCACGCAGCCTTCAGTGTAAGTTCAGCATCCCAGAATCTTTCACGTCTTTGTTTCCACAAAACACGTAAGACTGACCAAGTTCCTTTGTACGCACCTTTGTGCAGACATGCTGAACTTCATTATACTGAGGGATATATACTGAGGGATTAGGTAAAATAGCAAGACAACAGAAAAGCGATGGGTCTTTTACACAGATCTTAATTTAAACTCTAACAGTGGCTTAATGGATCCTGGAGAGAAACTTTCTCAGCTCTTCCCTCACACAGTGGCTGGCTGAGCCTCCTACACCAAGTCATTTAATGCTTCTATGCCCACATTTTGCATTTCTAACACACACAGAAATATGGTAAAGAGTTCCTTCATGCACCCTGGAGATCTGTGGAAGAGCAGCACCCCAACCAGTAGTATCAAGAGCTTTTCTCATCCCAACGTGCTTCTAGTTTTAGCTAGGGACCTTTACGGGGGAAAATACAGGAAAATATTCCTTTAACATACCTGCTCTTTCTGTTTTCAAAAAATACATACTTGCAGAGGACCATATAATTGCAAATACCCAACATCCCTGGAAATGTCCAAGGCCGGGTTGAATGGCTCTTGGAGTGACCTGGTCTAAAGCCAGTTGTCCCTGCCTATGGCAGGAGGTGGAACAGGATGAAGTTTAAGGTCCCTTCCAACCCAAACAATCCTGTGATTCCATGATCTTATCAACTCCTGCACCTTGAAAGTCATGAGTCTCAGAGGCCCAGAAGCTGCTCCAGGAATGCTCTGCTCTCATTCCAGCCCTGCTCCACAGCACACAGCACCCCAGAAAGAACCAACTGCTCACTGCTGCTGCTGGAGGTAAAATTCGAAAGAAAAGATGTGTGGGAGGAACAGTGTGGAGATGAACGAAATATAAAAGATAGTGTGGAGATGAACGGAAAAGCCAGTAGCCCATTCTTTCTGCTCTAACAACTCAAAAGACTGGACAAGCATTCCCTGCAGCAATGCTTGCCAAGCTCTGGGAAACTGAGGAGAGGGACCTTTCACTGTCACAAAGCCACTCTTCAGATTGGGGTATCCCAGCTCCTAAATGTTTAACAGAACCATGTGTCTGGAGCTTGGAAATGTCTTCCTTGGGAACCTTTCTAAGTGCTGAAAGGCGCTGTCACTTCTGGCGCATTCCTAACACCACTTGACAACCTGTTAGAAAACACTCCAAGGCAAATGCTGCAGTCCTGGACTGAATACATTCATCAAAATCTCCCATAATTGCCAGGAATTAAGCTGAAAGCAGCCCATTTGTAACAAAATAGTTCCTTTTTCTTGCTTTTCCCTCCTGCAAAGCTTGACATTCTATAGCCCTGCTCAAAAGAATAAGAGTAGCTTGTCAGCTAAAACACATTAATAGATAAAAATTGAACTCCCCATCCCTTGGGCAGCAAGGCAGGAAAGGTAACATCAACATGCGTATGTGAGAAACAGATCTGGGCCACTTTCCAAGGAGATTATATGTTTGGGTTGATAAAGATAATAACATTGACATAATAAACTCAGATTTCTGCAATGCATCTGCTTCACTTTAAGAATTATAATGAAACAGAAAATATCCATTTACATCAATTAATTAAAAAGTGGGTAAGCAATAAAAATACATATCCTTGAGAATTTTCATGAGGTTTTGCAGTGCTCAGGTTTTATTCTAACGAAGTGATTTGCATTTTTACAAAGAACTGTGAACAAAAGCCCATTATTATTAACAAATGCTACACTTTAGAAAGAATTAGGGGAGTGCTGCAACATAAAGGTGACAGGTCACAAACAGGGACTGAGCTTCTTGTGTAAACTGCATGTGAGCAGCTCAACAATGCTCGGGCTGGAGGGCCAGCCTGGCCACAGACTGATCCCAAAGGAGCTGAGGAGGCCCGCAGAGCCTGAGGTACCCCCTTGCTGAGATGGGCATCTCCCAGTGCAGAGAGCGCTGTGCCCCTTAGCATGGACCCAGCTTTAAGAACTGGCTGTGAGAACCAGTAAAGAATTGGGCCATACTGTCCATGCCTAAGGAGTTCAGGATTCACAGTTTATCTGAGAGAGTGTTGGGGATTACCAGGACTCATTGAAAAACTCTTACAAACGAAGGCACACAGGAGGCTTGATCAGACAACCACAGTAGTAGTTTATGACTTGAAGTCTGTGAAACCATTCTGTTATAGTGCCAGTTAAGTTACAAGGCACACGACCTTGGTTACAGTCCCAAAATACTGATTCAAATGGCCACTATCAAATGGAAACAAGAAAGTTCAAATCTTGGCTAGACAGGACCTATGAAAACATGAAGTCAGCAGCCCCAAATCTAAATGAATGTAAGTGATGTTCAGTGATAGGAGTCCCTGAAGGCCATCATGACAAGAATTTGAAAACTGGATAAGCGAAAAAAAACCCCAACCAAAACAACCCCCATCTTGTACTCGCAGATTCCCAGCTGGTGGGCACAGACACATTCCTTATGAGTTGGTGTGTTCAGACTCCTTGATCACAGCTGTTTAGTAAGTCAAAATCTGTGGCCCACAGCAGTATGGATTTTATAATGTGATGCTAGAATTGTTACGTGGACCATATTTAACAAACAACATCGAACAGAAACTCTACAGAAACCAACATTAATCAGGGAACACTATACATAATTTTCTGAAAGATTTCAAGAATTCAAGATTTCAAGATTTCTAGTGAAAAATCATTTGGGTTGGAAGGGACCAGATCATCCTGTTCCATCCCCTGCCAGAGGCAGGGACACCTTCCACTAGACCAGGGTGCTCCAAGCTCTGTCTACCGTGGCCTTGACAACTTCCACGGATCCAGGGGCAGCCACAGCTTCTTTGGAAAACCTGTGCCAGAGTCTCAGCACCCTCACAGCCAAGAATTTATTCCCCATATCCCATCTAACCCCGCCCTCTGGCAGTGGGAATCCATTCCCCCTTGTCCTGGCACTCCAGGCCCTTGTCCCAAGTCCCTCTCTAGCTCTCTTGGAGCCCCTTTAGGTGCTGGAAGGGGCTCTAATGTTACCCCAGAGCCTTCTCGTCTCCAGGTGAACATCCCCAGCTCTCCCAGCCTGGCTCCAGAGCAGAGGGGCTCCAGCCCTCAGAGCATCGTCATGGCCTCCTCTGGACTCGCTGCAAAAGCTCCACATTGTTCTCATGTAGAGGGCCCAGAGCTGGGTGCAGTGCCCTCAGTCTCACCAGAGCAGTCTAGAGGGGGAGAATCTTCTCCCTCAACCTGCTGGTGATACAGCCCAGGATGCAGATTTTAAGGAAGAATCTTTAAAAGACCTTCGAATGGGAAAACTAGGTTATGGAAAAGAACTACCTGGTAGTTTGAGCATCATAACCAGATTTCATTGAGTAGTGCAAGAAGACAGTGTTTACAGAGACTATTTACCAAAAAGGTTTGTTTTATTTTGTTTATCACATACTGTTTCCTGTATTCATAAAACCCAGTACTAGTTAGAAAACTATATAGAAACATTCTACTCTCTGCTCTCTCTCCCTCCAAATAAAACATTCAGCTGAGAGGAAAAAAATGCAAAATCTGACTCTACCAACTCCCTTAAGAGGGGGATCTATAAAGATGATGCTGCTCTTGACTACCTTGATGTGTACCTATGCAAAGCAAACAAAAAGTCCTTTCCATTTGGCTGGTGTTTGACTTCAGGCATACTAACAAGGCACCATGGAACTGAAGAACCCACACCCAGAGAAACAGCCCAACAGAAGGATTTGCCCTCTTCTATTAATTTCAGTAAATAAAAGGACTAAAATCTCTTCAAACACCTGAAGAAAAAAACTGTATTGCATACACATATACCAATTGGAGTGAACAGCACTTCATTTGACTGCTTGGATTTGTTTTTTAGGTTTTTTGAGAAAATTGCATTGCCAGCAAAATGTCGGATTGAAGAACTGCTGGGTTCAATGCACATTAAAATGGTTCCATATTCAAGCCATAAATAACATTACTGGTACACATTTTCACTAAGAAGTTTTAAAAAATAACTTTTTCTCTCTGATAATGGGTCTCTTTGCTCAGTAAAAATTAAAAAAAACCAAAATACAGCATCATGAAAAACATGACTAGCAGTTTGGAGAAATTACCTGGAAACTATGCCTAGTTTTCATGTGATTTTAATAGGCTTTGTAATTATTTTTTTAACTTTACAAAATTCAGGTACTTGATCTCTCCTTAGAGGCATTGCTATTAATAACGACCAATCAATATGCCCGTTTAAGATTGCAAAGGCTGCTCTCCCTGAGGTCCCTGTGATTGCACAGAATAAAAGCTTTGTCCTACTGTGAAACAACAGCTTAATTACAAGTAAAAGAGAACCCACAATTTGAGTAAGACTTTTTTAAATACCAACAGTAATGGATGCTCACTGTACAGAATTTAAACCCTGGAACTGTGTTTGCCACAGTCCCCAGGATAAGTGACAGGTGAGGACATGAAAGAGCTTCATCAGTCAACAAGTTACTGTGCAGTCTTGGGGAAAATGGCACTTGTACAGAAAAACGAAAGCACAGACGTCTCCAGAGAGAGATTAAAAAAAAGCTAGCAGATTATTAACTATGTATCACTAGTAACTGCTTTACCCTGTGAAAAAGAAACATTGTAGGATAGATCCTAGCAGGAAAACATTCTAGACCATCACTGAAATTACAAGCAAAACAGATAACCTCAAATGATTCTATTCACCTCATTGTCAATAGTCACTGTTTCTGCCTAGCACTTCTATAACCCTGGCTCAGCTTTGCTTTCCCCCCTCCATCCAGCTCCAGCCACCCTCACGCCCATGACTCATCCCAAGGGGAGCCCATGCTGGCATGGAAGAGCAGGTCCTCAGCAGCCACAGATGCATAACACAAGGCCTACCTGTCAAACTTGATTTTCCTTTATAATGAAGTAACGCCCCTAGGTGATCAGGGGAAGCCAGTATATGTAGTTTTTTTTATTTCAGTAATGCTTTCAATACTATCTCTCACAGGATCTTTCTGGACAAACCGTCCAGCCTGCAGATGGATAAACATATCATGTGTTAGGAGACCAAGGAGCTCATGGTTTGGGCACAAAGGCTGACAGTAACTGGGGTGACATCAGACTGACACCAGTGACTAGTGGGGTTCTGCAGGGCTCCATCTTTAGCCCTGCACTCTTCAACTTCTTCACCTGGATGCAGGACTGAAAGGGATATTAAGCAAGTTTGCAGATGATACAAAATTGGAAAGAGCTCTTGATTCCCTCAAAGGAAGAAAGACCTTACTGAGAGACTGGACAAACTAGAAAACTGGACAATCACCAACTCAAAGAAGTTCAACAAGGGAAAGTACCCGATTCTGCACCTGGGATGGGACACCCCTGGATGTATGGACAGACTGGGGAAGGAGATACTGGAAAGCAGCACCATGGAAAGGGACCTGGAGGTCCTGGTCAATGGAAAGTTGAGCATGAGTCAGCACTGCCCTGGCAGGCAGGAGGGACATCCATGTCTTGGGGGCACCAGGCCCAGCATGGCTGGCCAGGCCAGGGAGGGGATTGTCCTGCTCTGATCTGGACTGGGGTGGCCTCACGTCAGGTGCTGGGGGCAGTTTGGGGCACCACAGCATCAGAAAGATCTACAGCTGTTGGAGAGTTTCCAAAGGAGGGACACAAGGATGGTGAAAGGTCTATAGGAGGAAACATACAAGGAGTTGCTAAGGGCACTTGACTTGTTCAGCTGGAGAACAGAAGACCGAGGTCAAGTCTCATCAGGGCCTGCAGTTCCTCCCGAGGAGGGGCAGCTCCAATCTCTGCTCCCTGTCACCAGTGACAGGACCTGAGGAAACAGCTGGAGCTGTGCCAGGGAGGGTTAGGGTGGATACCAGGAAAAGGTTCTACCCCCAGAGGGTGCTGGCACTGCCCAGGCTCCTCACAGAATGGGCACAGCCCCGAGGCTGCCAGAGCTCCAGGAGTGTTTGGACAACGCTCTCAAAGATGCTCAGGATGGGATTGTTGGGGTGTCTGTGCAGGGTCAGGGGTTGGATTTGATGATCCTTGAGGGTTCTTCCTAGTTCAGGGGATTCTACAGTTCTGTGACCAAGGGCATCTCCTCACACTTAGTGCTCTGCTGGGCTCAGCCCTGCTTTGCTGCTGTGTTTTAAGGCCTTCCAGTATCATGGTGCATTGGATGGCAGAAGCAAGTGAGAAATGGCTTTTTAGCCATTTTTAGACTTTGATGATCCTTGTGGATCTCTTCCAACTTAGAATGTTATGTGATTCTGTGATGGCAGTGTCACCAGGAATAATTGTAAAAACTTCCTGGGGAAATCAGGGAAGGTAGTGAAGTGTGTGTTTTCCATTAAATGCATTTGTTCAGAATCTCTGGAGGGACACTGTCCTTTATGAAACAGCACTAAGAAGAGATTTCAGCATCACTGCTTGGGCATTCACTGCTTGCAACTTCAATATTTTCAGCCCTTTAAATTATGTATTAAAAATCTCACTTCATCTTTGTCTTAATTCTTTTATATTTTATTTCTTAACACATTTTCCATAGAAATTTCAGCAAGACATGTATTAATACAAGGTACAGCAGACAGAGAGAATGAATTAATTTAATTTTATGAGTATAATTCAACTCATCATTAGAGTAATCAGAAACGTCTTGTCATCAATTCTTGCCCAATAGTTTGCCCAATGCCTTCCAAACTCTCCCAACATATCCTTTCTGTATATTGCACAGGAAATGCAGGAAAGACACCATGATAAACAGCATAAATAAGGCATGAAAATGCCTTAAAAGCTTACATAAGAGGGAAGGCCTGTCTTTGAAACTCATTAGCACACTAAAACCCAAGGCCACACGCTCACTTACTGTACCCAAGTACAAAGCACACACTGCAGTTTCAGTCCATCTTAAAGTCTAGCTGAAGTCATGAATAGCTATTTGAGCTTTTCTTTGGAGCTCATGCTGATGTGTAGCTGTTGGGGGAGGTACTGAAAAAGTTCAGAAAGTACAGTTTAAACGAAAGGGGTGGGATTTTGTTTGTTTAAAAAAATAATAAAAATCACTGTGCAATATGGCAGCTGTTTATCCTCATGTGCACACATGCTTATCAAGGGGTTTCACCACATGAAAGCTGCCTGGGATTCCTGGGCCTTCATTCTCCTTTCCAAACAAAAGCTTTATTACAGATACTGTGTACTGCCTTCGTGTACATTTTGTTTTACAGATGCTAATTTTGCCAGGTCACAATTTTGCAGGAGGAAAGAGATGCAGGGAGAGATGACCACCTGCCTGAATCCACTTCGGTTGTCCCTTTCCACATGGCTTCCACACAGGTCTATCCCCACATAGGCAGAGATGTCAGTCAGAGCCCACCTTGCAAGGGTCATCACTCAAGAGAGGTTGGACTTTCTGTGCCTGCACAGTAAATTAACACACCTACACTTGAAAGCTGGGCTGAGCACAGCCTACCCACTCGCCTCAGATCCCTGCCCATCACGCAGAGACAAAATGTTTTTCCTGGACAAAATGTATAGTCTCTTCAAGGGGAGATGCCCATGGAAATTCAGGCATTCGACAGCTCTACTAGCCTTGCAGGAAGCATACA
Source organism: Entomyzon cyanotis (assembly GCA_024500445.1). NCBI lineage: Eukaryota > Metazoa > Chordata > Aves > Passeriformes > Meliphagidae > Entomyzon > Entomyzon cyanotis. Next base: position 488,815 of record JAKEPQ010000998.1, on the reverse strand, counting down.
GAAGCCCTGTTTTCTTTTTCCTGGTGGTAGCTGTACCTCCAAGCTCTTCATTCTGCAAAGCACTACCCAGACAGTAAGCCAGGCAGCACCAGATTGGACATACAACACTTCTCTGACTAAACACCATCTGCCTTCATGTGCCAAAGAACGATTCCACTCACAGACAGGCAGTATGACTCTCCAGAAGAGCACCAGTGGAGTGATTCATGCCATTATAAAATAATACTGTTCATGTTCTGCTAACAGAAGCACAAGGACCCATCTTTGGTTAAGAAAACAGTCAAGGTTCACTGGTTTAATTTTATCCTGAAATGGGAGCATATAGAAAATGGTGCCCCAGAGAATGATAGTATTCTTCTCCTCAACAGATGTTCTTGCCAAAGGAAACATTTGGAAGGAAAGCAGGTGTGATTGATGAGATGGTTCACAACTGTAAACCTTGGCCACAACAGCAACACCATTTCCATTTCATTTTGGGCTATTAGGAAGAAAGAAAAGCAATTATATTACTGTAATAGAAAGTCAGGAAGGGAAGAGGGCAAACACACACTCATTCAGTGTCCTTTTAGAAACCATACTGTGTGTCAAAATAATGCCTAGTAAAAAACAGTAATAATTTAACAGTCTTTCCAATAAAGTGTTATTATTTCACAAAAAACCCCTTCAACATAATGATACTACAGTAACCAACTTAGAGCTGATTTACCACTACAACAAATCAGATTAGTTTCTCTTCTGTTATTACTACTGTCTCTCTTTACCAACCTTAAGTTAATAACCAACGATTTCTTTTAGTCTATTTACTTGGTTGCTTCACTAAATACTCACTGAGCCAGGAACAGACCTACTCTCAAGAGATGAGGTCTTGCGTAAAAACAAGCATTAAGTTTTAGCCCCAGCCAAAAATGACACATTAATGCTTCACTGCTATGGAGATTGAAAGGTTGCATTTTCTCTCTGCTATGACCAAACCCCACTATGTATGTCCTGACAGTATCAGCACTAGCTCAACAATTTCGGATTATGCTGAGCAGAAGGTAGCAAGACACTTGATACAGCATACTTGGGAAGATTGTGTTCTTACGAACAGTGACCCTGGCAAATGCTCCCAGACACAGCATTTCTAGAAGGTACTAAGATAAAGCTCCTTCACTCTGCAGGATTCTGTATGATGTGCAGGTACCATTGCAAATTAAGTCATAGAAACACTGACAGAAAACCCTTTTTTAAACCCGTCATTAAAAAAATAAAAAATAAAAAAAAAAAAAGGAAAAAAGAATTACCACTAGTAGGCTATTTCAAACAAGATCAGAAAGATAGCAGGAAACATCAAAATCTACTGGGAACACTCTACCACCATTTCCACAGCCATAACAATGAAGCTTGATAATGTAAGGATAGCAAAATTAGTTCACATACAACCTCATCACTTTGGGCTGGAAGGTAAATCCCAGAGAAATGGCAAGACCCCAAGAGTCAGGGTCATGAACCCATGCAGCTCTCTCCTTGCTCTGAGGCTTTGGTGTCTCAGCTGACGAGGCACTGTGATCACTTCTGCACACTGAGCAAGTCACAGAGCAACATATTGCTTAAAAACAGTCCAGACGTTCAGTTCTAGATAAACTACTATCAGGTCACATCAGTTTATCTCTGCTCTCAAGTTCAAGGCTCCACTGGCATCAGATGCTTGGGTGAGTTTTCTGATGCTGAGCCTCTAGCCATCATCAAAAACTCCAACAAAAATCAAACCTATAAACAGAAATGTAAATGCACAACCTGAGGGGCACCAAGGCACATGAGCAGAAAAAGAGCCTTTTGTCCTTGTTTTTTTTTTTAAATAAGAAGCACTAGCTGGAAAACAGAAATCTTTGTTTTTACAGGGGCATTCAAAACTCAAGGATTCATGTAGCTGCAAACTTGGCATAATTTTAGGATACTACAGATCTTTAAAAAAAAAGCAAAAACTCACAATTCAGACAGAATATGAGCACTTAAATATATATTTACAAACTAAAGTGTGGGGGAGGTTTCTCTCTCTGAAGTTTCCACCTTGCAGGTGTTGGATGAAACCTGAAAATTTTAACAATATGCTCCTGACATTTTTAAAAAGAGGCAAGGAGTAGCCCAAGGTCTTAGCAGGAGGAGTTTCTTCTTGTGGAAGCCTCCTACAAAACAACCAAGGTCAAGTGCAGGACATGCCAGATAATCAATCTTGTTCATAAACTCAGCAACCTTCATCTTAAAACAATTAGAATTCTTCCTATGCCACTCCTAAAGCAGAGTTGTGCTAAACCTTTACTCCTCCTCCTTGTTTAGTTTGCTCAAAGCCAGTTGAGATAGAGTCCGTCCTGAGTCCACTTCATACTCTGGCCTTCACAGCTCTCTTCCTTATAGTGACTTTTCCCTCCCTTTGCATTTCTACAGAGTTATTACCTCCCTCTTGGCTTGCCTAACTGAGCTGAGGTCCAGCCTTGCTTTAGAAGCAAGGTTCTCCTTTCATTTACTCACTCTGGTGGACCTTCATGACATGTTCTTCCTTTTTGAAGACAACTGTCAGGGCAGTCCCTGCACCCAGACAAGTCACTGCTGCTCTTGGGTGCTTCATTCCTCTAGCAGAACAGGGACAATTTTTGTTGACTGGCTGTTATTTGAAGTTACGCACCATAAGCCTTAGGTGATCTGAAACCAGTTCAACCCATCGTTTATGAAATAAATGCAAACAGAACTTGCCAACAGCTCAATTTAAAGATGAGATGACTATTCAGTTTAGGTTGGCACTCTACCAAATTTATATTATCCACGTTCTGGTTGAAATAAAAGTGCTCACACGACTGGCCACAGCAATATCCACGGAAACCTTGTGACACTGAGTGTGTGACCGATGCCACGGGATAGAGTAAGACAATCACAGCAAGTGGCTCTGGAAGTCACCAGGAAATATCACCAGACTGCTCCCTTGCTCCAAGATAGGAGCAATGATTTTTAAATCATTCCTGACAGACCTGCACACAGCTCCAGTGAACCTGCCTAAAGAATATTTCTCAATGCCTAACTGCTCTTAGGAAGGTCTCCCTATTCTGTAACCTACATGTCCTTAGTTTCATTTTGAGCCCATTAATTACTTGCCTGTACATTGTGGCCATGAAGAACCATTCACTCAACTCCTCCTTCAAGGAAATGTTTCGGGCTTTTTCTCAGACACTATTCTTCAAATGGACAAACCATGTCTCACTACCAGCCACATACTTGAGATCTCTTTGTGCTGTCCTAACCACATGCTGGATTCTGATGGACTAGTCCACATCTTTCTTGAAGTGAGATGCATGCAGTGGTTTGCACTGGATAGCATGTGGCCAGTTATCCAAGGGAAGTGCCCAATATTTTGTATAAGGTTGGGGAAAATCATTTGAGAGTAAAGTGCATGCTTCACAACTCCCCCACTGATACAAATCCCCACTTTTGGGAAGAGCAGAGCCTCAGCAGGTGTTCCAAAGACCAATAATTAAAATTAATTTCAAAGCAGACATGGCATTGCAACACTCAGCACCAGCTGAGGTTAACATGACTGCTCAGACTTTGAGACGTAGGTTTCATTTACCTGTGGGACCAGGTACACAATACTTCTCTAACTCATTTTCTGGAAAACCTTTCGGGTCTCGGCGCACTCACTCTCCCTTAGAACCACAGGACAAGGCAGAAGTTAGAAGGAAAATCCAGGAAAGGCTACAGGCACAGCAGCATTTGGGATGTTAATCTTTCAACAGAAACAGCTTTTCAGAAAGGCCTAAAGAGGCTCACACATCCCAGTTAGATACACCCCTCCTGAAGTAACACATCAGAGGAGGTTCTGCATCCTTCTCTCCCAGCAACTGTGTTCACATCCACACCACCTGGGCCAGCCCATTTGTAGGCATCTCCCCCCAGCCCCACTGCTCTATGCATATGGTACCTGCTGTCCCTGCCCACCATGGCAAGGCAGGTAGCCAGGCAGACACAGAAGGTACTGCCCAGAGCAGCAGCTGAAGAGCAGCACTGATCCTGCATCCCACCTGAAAGGCAGAGAAAGGGCTTGGACTTTCTCCACAAGGCACTGCAGATGTAATACAAAAGCAGAAAGATTAATTCAGGCAAAATCCTACCCAGAGGGAAGAAATCCTTCAAGCCCCCTCTCACACTGGAGACTCAAGCCAGCTCCACTTATGCAAAGGAACCAGGAGAGGATTCAGACATCCCAGGAGAGAGGGGACAAGAAGGCATCCCTGCTCAGACTGCATGTTGCTGGCAGCTCCCGACCTGTGAGCTTGTCCCTATCCAGAATCATCCATCCCAGCTTCTCCATCCTTTCCTTCCTCCCTGTCATCCTGAGTCCCCCTTCTCGCAAGCATCCGTTCATTTACCTTATCTTCCCTGGGAAAATACTTTGAGTGCCATCTCAATTTTCCACTGCACTGATGTGACTTTATTACTTACCTCCCAGGAAAAAAAAAAAAAACACCAAAACCAAACAGCCAATCAGTGCAATGTGATTTCCAGCAGTAGCCAAATTCAACCTGACACCAGCTGGGTGTGTGTCAGGTTCCAGGCTACTGCAGAGCCCTTAAGAATAACCTGCCCATGGGGAACCAGCTGGGCAGAAAGCCCTGGCTTGCCTGACAAAGAAGAAGCAGTGCATGGATCAATCATCTTAAGACCTTGATTAACTCTTTCCTGAATTGCATTTCCCTCTGCTGTGTCCAAAGAGTACTGAATATTACGCAAACATTTGGGATCAAGCAAACAGTGTCTGGGAAAATCCCATTCCCTTTGCTCTGTGTGTTGGTGTGGAATGCCAAGCTCGCTGCTCTCAACCACTCAGTTTCGCTGTCCTACAATTCACTGCAGACAACAGCTCTTGTTCTTCATGCCCACATTACGTAACTGCCTTTGTATGTAGACAGAGCTCTCCGCGATTCGCTTTAACTGCATTTTCCCGTGTACAGTTTTGAGAGGAAGGAACATTAGGGACTCTCCCCTATGAATCATCCTCTTCCTCAATAGCACATGCAACCAAGAAACAGCCTGTGCAGGAACAACTTGTGCATGGGAAGAAAAGGCCCCAGTGACAACCTGATCTGAAGCAGTGCTTTAAAAGAGACTTTGTTACAATTCCCTGTTTACAAGCAGCTCATGTTTTTCATGCAACAAGTTCATGGAACAAGTTATGCAAAAAGGTAACAAGCCAGGCCACAAGTGAGGAAATGGCCTAAGGCTACACCAGGGGAGGTTTAGGTTGGATATTAGGAAAAAAAACTTCACAGAAATGGTGGTTCAGCCCTGGCACAGGCTGCCCAGGGCACTGGTGGAGTCACCATCCCTAAAAGTGTCCAAAAAATGCGTGGATTTGGCACCTGGGGAAATGGTCTAGTGGTGAACATGATGGTAGTGCTGGGGATGGTTGGACTTGATAATCTTAGAGATATTTTCCAACTTTAATATGCCTATGATTCTGTTTGCCTGTTTGCCCATGCCAGTTGAACAGAGAAGGAGAGCAGTGCCCTCAGGGCCACCTGGAGCCTCATAGCAATCACCATGTACTCAGACTAGCAGCCCCACCACCACCATCCACTGATCCCATCACTGCTTATCTCCCATCCCCAAAATACCCACACATGTGCTGCCAAACCAACAGATTTCACAGCAGGTAACCCAACTAATCCTTGCTTTCCTGCTCTGCTCCATGCCCCGTGCTTTGCTGAGCCTGCTGCCCTATGGACAGAGCTTGGTCCCATGGAGATGCCCCCACATTCCTGAGCCAGCCCACCCTGCACACCAGGCAGAAATGGGAAGATGGAGAGGCCACACAGGGAGACACATTTGCAGCCACCGCTGTCAAAGTTTCATTTCTGATGATAAAAAAAGACATCTGAATACATTCCTCCAAAGCCGGTTTCAATTTCTCTGCAACAGCTGAAAACTACTGTCTATCATAGAAGAATCTGCTTGAGTTCTTTTTCATATTTTTAACTTCAGACAAAGGTTTTCATTAGCTACAGAGTATTATACAGCACAGCCAAAGTCCTATGATACAGCTTGCATTCATTGTAATAAAAGTTTGATTTGAGACATAACAGTTTATTTAAATTGTTATGTAAAGTGAGGAAAAGGTTTCCTCACTCAAATTTGCAGGCTCTTGAGAAAAAAATTCAGGAATACTTCAACCTGAAAAAATAAGCAAAACAGATGGAGAGAATATAAACAATCTCTTGCAAAAAATAGGTGTGCACTTAAATTTAAAAAAAACCCCCAAAATATTTCTTAATTCAAGTAACTCAGCAGAGCTTAAATAACTTAAAATAGGACTTCAAAAAATTATAGGAATAGATTTGTTCAGAATACATAAATATTTTCTGTGGCACTAGTGTCTGAAATCCCTTACAACAGGGATACACATTGTGAAGAATAATTATCTGGAAATAAACAGATGAAGCACAATGAGTTATCCCATAAAGCCCAGAAAGCTTCTCGTTATTTACTAAAACTTAAGAGAAAAAAAAACAAACCACATTTAAAGGAAGCCACCACAGGCCCATGCAGGTTAGTTTAGAGGACTAAATTCCCATTAAAATGAGAAGAGGATATAACTAAACATTTTCTTATTGTGGCTTTTATATGTTGGCTGCTGTTCCGAGGATGGATTAAATACCATGGTTGCTTGGTTGGACATCAAATTAAAAGTTCTGTGATGACCTTTCATTCCCGATGGGGCATTTTAGTTGGGTTTTTCTTTTTTTTAAAAAGTCTATTAACTCCATTAGGTCCTCCAGAACATTACCCTGAATAAAAATGGTTTCAAATGGAACAGCAAAAACAATAGGATAGGAAACAAATACATCAGCAGAGATTTGGGCTATGATTCAACTGACAAACCTCCCAGATGTACACCCTATGGATAACGAAGGAGAGTCCTCGGTCTTGCTGTGAGAGACCTGGAGCCCTACAAGAACCAAACACCAAGACCAATACACCACAACATGAAGACATTTCACACGAAAATAAGATTTTGCAACTTAATAAACATACACAACCAATTCCTTCTTAAAAACCTCGTGGACTCAGCCTGGAATAGGATTCAGTATTACCAGATTTCAGCTGTGGAGGTGATCAAGGTAAGAGACCCATCCTGATCCACAGCTTCTGAAAAGAGCCAGGAAACAGAGGGTGAGAAATGCCCTTACCTACTGAACTTTAGAAGAAAAACACTAACCAACACTAGGGTAGTTTCTTTTTTGTGTTAAATTACCATCACCTTTCCTAGAGTGGGAGAAATTCAAGTGAGAGAATCTGGGACTTTTTTCCCTAAAAACTGAGACAAGACTGGCTAAAGAGATTTTTCTTATAACATCCTTTTCTCCCAAGACATTTCCATGGGACAAAACCACATTAATTCCCACTGTAATAACATACATGCAAAGAATATATTATTAAAAGACCATTTCAGGCTCTGGCTCCCTGCATGCACTCCCAGCTGCTGGCTACCAAGACACAGCATGGGTGACACCAGTCCTTCCCACTCTCCCTCAACTATAAATCCAGAAAATTTCTCCTTACCCCTTTCCACTCTTTCAATTAACCTGATTATAGACATAATCTGTGGCAGTTCTCTGCTGCAGTGCAAATAACTAGAGCAGTGGCCAGCCTCCCTGGGGATTCAGTATCAGCAGCATACTGTGCTGGGCCTTTTATATGGACAAAAGCTTAGTTTTCATCAAGCTCAAGATGGGAAAGCTCTCAGAGACCACTTAGTTTGTGTTAGGACTCTTGAAACAAACAAAATATTATTTACTGTAAATAGCATTCTTTTTGTAAAACATGTGTTTTCAGTCTGCAAGACTAAAATTCAGGTAGAGTACTTTAAATATTGTCTGTGACATCAGTAAACTGGGATCCTTTTACAATAGGGATACCCATTTGGTATCCCTATTTTAGTCTACAAGATTAAAAATACACTAAATACTCCAACTCTTGCACATTATTTTAGTCTACAAGATTAAAAATGTACAAGTTGAAGCGCTAAGAGGTTCCAAGTAGCTGTAGTTAAATTCTAGATCTCTCAGAAAAGGATGCTCAGAGGGATTCAGCAAAGGACTTCTTGCAGCAGGAGGCTGGATTAGTCTTGCCAGCAGATTCAGCTGATTTCCATGGAAGTCAATGGTTTAAATATCACAAAAGTAATAATAATAAAACATCAAGATCTAGATGTGGATTATCATCCCATACAAAACCCCAGACATTTTCAAGATGGGAAAAAAACTTATGAGTCATGAAGTTATTCACTTAAAATATTTTAAAGCTTTGTTTTCAGGAGCTTTCAAAATTAGAACTGTCATGAAAAATTTATTGACTGCAATGAAACAAAGTTTTAGCACAGCCTTCATTGGAGCTGCAATTTAATTTTAAACTCTAAATTTCTTAACTTTCTAGCACCTTAGAGTATGACAGTGAATGATCAGCACCGTCTCATACACAGTACTCAAGGGAAGACTGACATACCAGCTGCAGTGTAAAGACACACTGTAACATGATTGTAAAAGCCTTAGGTAGAACTACCTAATCAGTTCACATTCCATCTAAACGACTCCAGGCACTTTTTAAAGAAAGCACTGGAGAGCTCACAAGATAAAGAAGATTTTAAAACTTTTTGAAAATCATTCAACTTACCAGAAGTACATTACCTATTCCACTACAAATGCCACTTACTGCAATTACTTTTTAAACCCCACATACTTCAAAACACCTTTTAACAAAGAGTAATACTCATTGCCATAATCTCTTCGTTCTCAAATTTGGGAGGACACAGACAAATTCAGGTTCTTGCATTTATCACACCTGTTCATCACCTGTTATCTCACTATTTATCACACTTTGAATTTATTATGGTAACTATTGCATTTATGTGTGGTCTTTTAAAGGAATGCCCACATCCATCTTAGGGACAAGCCCTAAGCAAAGCTCAAGAAAACAAAGGGCAAATACTCTCCACAAATATGGAAGAAAACAGAAACCCAACAGTGAGACCAAAGCAATTAAAACTAAGTCAAATCACTCCACACATTTCTTTAGGAATTCCCCCTCCATTTGCAGTGTTGTTCCTAGATTTATCCCACATCAGCTATTGAACAAGGTGCAACACTAAAAAATGAAGATAGAGAGCAGCTACAATGTTCCTTAAATCAGTTTCATAACGAATGGTGGAATTACCAGAATATTCTCTGAAAAGCAAAGAAAGCATTTGACCCTGTATTTTCACCTCCATATCTAAAGTTAAGAAGTCAACCCCCTGAACCACCAATTTTCTACTAGCTATGCTGTAAAAAGACACATATTTGCAAATACACTGATTTTACACTGAGATTTCCCCTGTGGGGATTACAGCCCCAGTCCAGGCTTGCACAACTGCTACATACTCTATTCAGTTACAGTGTTGCTTTTGATATTTCTCATCAATTAAAAAAAAAATTGTGTGCTCACACTGATCATGCAAGATCAAGTGTGATCTCAAGACCTGCCATCACCCCAGCACAATCAGTGCATGGAATTATTTTTAAAGCAGGTAAACTTGCATAGGAATTTTGGGCAACCTAAGGATAAAAACTTCTGCTCTGGGAACGTAAGTACATTTCAAAATATGTCACATCCTTAAAGCACAAACTACACAGAATGATTATTGAAACATGTATAAACCCTGCCTCAGGGAGTTAAAACTTGGGTACACAAGCACCTTAGAAAGAGTACGCTTCTTTTTTACCTTTTTTTTTTAACCTAAGCATCTTAAAAACAGGTGAACAGGCTTTCATGACTAATTCACCTGGCTGTCTTACACCTCTATGACTAATTAACATGCCAGCATGTGCAAGATCTGCCAGTTAAACCAGTCCATCTATTTTTTTTAGTCACACAATTAAACACTCTTCTGTGTCACAGATTATAGATTATTGAAGTAACCCAAGAAAAATACAAAACTAAGGGGAGTTCGGTATCTTGCATCAACTTAATGAACTTATAAAGAGCAAGAATTCTTTTATGGGAGAAATTGTTATCTGTGAGGGTGGTGAGGCCCTGGCACAGGTTCCAAGAGAAGCTGTGGCTACCCCTGGATCTCTGGAAGTGTCCGAGGCCAGGCTGGATGGGGCCTTGGAGCAGTCTGGGCTCAGGGAAGGTGTCCCTGCCCATAGCAGGGGTGGGACTGGATGAGATTTAAGGTTCGTTCTAATACAAATCATTGTGTGATTGCAAGAGTTAGAAAACTCATCCTTTCTTGTTATTTCAAGTGGTTATCAAAAATACATTCAAAGGTTGATTTTCAGCCTTTGTTTCTTGAGGAAAATATGTTCCACAATACATTTAGTGAATAAATCAGGGTAGCAACACATGGAAACAAAGCACCTCTCAATTTTCAGTAAACTTTATGTAAAAGGGAAGGAGAAATTCCCTAGCTGACCCCTCTGAATACAAAACTGCAGCATAAGCCCAATCTTGGTAGCGGCAAAACCCACAGAAGAGCACGTTCAGAAATACCCAAACTGTCCAAGCAGCCACACAAGGAGTTCACATCCTATTAGGCACCAAGGGCTCCCACTGCCAGAGGATTTCATTAGTTACCCTGCTGACCAAAAGCCATTTGGAAATATACCCTATACATCTTCCAAGGCACAAAGATCACAGTTCATGAAACATTACATTGTTCTCCCTTTTTGCACACAAAAATTAGCTCTGTGGAAATGTTTTAATGACTTTTTTTTCTTTCTCTAACAGAAACCATAAATTACAATTTCAGCTCTAAAAAATCAGAGATGTTGCAAAGAGGATAAAGCATACATAAAATGCTTTTATATATAAGATTTAACAAAGTTTGTTTTTAAAAAAAGCATTTCCAGCATGTGGATTGTAATTGCAGGAGCAGAACTGCAGTACCAAAGAATCAACAAGGCAGACACAAAGATCATGAGTATCAGTCTGTGCTAAGAATCAGAAAAATCATTGCACAAGAGGTTATAAATTGCCTTTCCATCTTGTCTCATTAGCTACCACCCCATTTTCCTTTCTCCGCAAATTCTGATTTCCATCTCAGGGTCATCAGGATGTTCAGAAACAACAGATGCTGTCCCAGCTGTCACTGACTGATGGTCTCAAGGCTGCACAAAGCAGACCCAAGGAAACACCCTGTACAACTGGGAGGTTGTCAGGTGGAATGGCATCTCATCAGATTAATCACAGGAGATAATTTCTTGCAGTTGTGAAGATGACACTCTAAAGAAAAATAAGGGATATGAAAAAAGGGTAAGTGTATACACCCCGTGGCACTGCAGAAGGTGTTAAGAGCAAAACCATGTCCTTGTAACTTTTAGAGGGGTGGCAGAAGACAGGAAAGAGAAGGAATGAAAAAGAAAAGACATTTAAACTGCTTTTTAAATGCCTACTGAAAAGTTTTGACGAAATAGCACCCATTTTATTAATAAAGCCTCCCTAAAAAGGCAGTGAGGGTGATGAGGCACTGACACAGGTTGCTCGGAGAAGCCATGGATGCCCCATCCTTGGAAGTGTCCAAGGCCAGGTTGGATGGAGCTCAGGGCAACCTGGTGTAGTGGAAATTCCCCAGTCCCATGGCAGTGGATTGAAATGAGATGGTCTTTAAGCGCCTTTACAACCCAAACCCTTCTGTGATCCTAAAAATGTCCAAGGAAGGCAGGAAGGGGCTGATGAAGTACCCTATAACCCTTCCCTAACCTGTAACAAAACCAGACCAGCATCAGTCACACTCATCACACACTGAGAATGTGGGATTGAGCAGCAACACCGGATTTATTTTTTAGGTCCCAAGTTAGTAAAGTGTGTATTTTTTATGGTGTCCTGCTTTGGCAAAGCCAACTGCCCCAGGCACAGACCTTCCTGCTTCAGTCACTCTCCATCACCATCTCCATGCTGAGAGATTCCCTCCCAATACTGACTATACCCCCTAGCAACATTTGTTATAAATGGGATTGTTATTCCACAGCACCACAAATAAAAGGAAGAAAAATCCAGATAGTATTTGTGCGGCTAAAATCACATATCCAGTCCCCTCTTTGCGGCAGTTGCTTTTGAACACCCAGGCTTCATCATACCAAGTGTCTCATTTCACACAGAAAAGCCTCAAAACAAAGCTATGTAGCAAAAGTTTCTTTGAAGCCCACAGGTGAATAAGCTGGGGCTTGTTATCCGCTTCCCTCAAACCACCTGAGAGATAACTAAAAAAGGTATATCCACACTTCAGTAACTGAAGCTGTATTTAACACTTCAGTGTTACTTAGAGAAGAATTGCTGTTTCTAATAGTTTTGTAGCTTTAGTGGTTAAAAACTTGTCATGTTGGATTCATCTAAGTGAACAGATACACACATTTTAATCACACATTTCTTAAGTATTAACTGTTTCTCACAGTAAGGAATGTCAGCCTCTCATGAAAGCTTTCCACGGTAGCAGCCCCTGGGAGGATGTAGTATACTTATTGCATGGCAGGGGAATGGGCTCTGCCAGAGTGGTCACAAGCAGGGACAGAAATTCAAGTCAAGTCCTAGAAATAAAAACTAGTGTTTATTCCAGCAAGTTAAAACTACATTTCACTTCCCTCTCTCAACCACAGTTATTTGCTGTAAGTTTCTTCTTTCTATACTTTGAAAAGAAGGCTTAATCCTCTTCCACAGAGAGGGATTCAGACGGCTGTCTATAGCCTAGAGGAAACTGCAACGTGCCTCCACAGGAGTATCTTGTATCACATGGGAATCTAGCTGGTTGGCTTAATTTAACATGAGAGTGTAAAAATAAGGCATAAAATTGACCTGGGTCCAAATGCACTCTCCTGAAGGCACTCGGGGCCCTGACAGCCAGTCCTCCAGCTGCCAGCACACTGAAGGTGCTGTGCCTTTCCTCGAGGTGAGATGCCTGCAAGAGCTCCAGCCTCTAGCACATGCCCTAAATGGCCTCAGCCTAATTATGTGCACCCCCATGCATGAACACAGCTGGGACCCAGAAATTAACTCTTCAGCCATTCCTCAAATTGCGCAACTATGACATGGAAAAGAGCTGAGTGATGGCACCTCCTCTCCTCTTACATGACACCTAGAAGAGGTGCTGCCCATCTTCCCTCCCATGATGGCCATACTTAGACTAAAGAAGTTACACGAAGAGGGAAGATTCATTCCCAACTGCTCTCACATGTGCAATGGTCATTGGAGACTTTACCAAAGCCTCCAAACTACCACCCTGGCAGCTAAGGAAAGAGTGAGTAGCATACCTCCTGCAACTTCATGCCTTCAAGACAAGATTTTTCCATTCTTAGGAAAGTGTATCCCAAGAGGAAATGCAGACAACAATGTTTCATCACAAGTCCCACCTCTCTTGCAGGCAGTTCATGTGTCCACAGATGGGGCAACCAGCTGTTGGATGGAACCTCCCCCCAGCATCTGCTCCCTTGGGTCCCTGCTCAGAGCTAATAATGCAATTAAATTCTGGCTTACCTTGAGGGGATACTATTCTTCTTCATACAATCCTGCCCTAGATGGCCACATTTATCTCCCGCTGCCTGATGTGGGTCAAAGACCAGCCTTAAGGTCTTATATGGAGACTCCAAAGTGAGTTTTCTATTTAAAGACCACATAATTGCTGCTAATCAACACCCATGGGGTTCTGAGATCCCAGCAGACTCTAAGAATTTATAGTTCTTGTTTTCCAGAACTTTTGTCCAGTTCAGGAGTCTGCCACACATGCAGTGATGAACAGATCATCAGCAGAAGTTTTCCTCTCATTGTTTCCAAAGGAACATTACACAGAAATTGTCATTTCTTTTCCCTGGAATGGTATGACATGAGCTTCAAATTAACAGGGTCCACAGAATACAAACAACTCCCAGACACTGCACTATGTTGCCACTCTAACTCACCCCCATCCCCCGCTTGTGTTGGATGTTCCTGGAGATCACAGGCTTCAGTTAGGCTGAACTGCCACAATGACTTTTTACACTCATTAAGGTCAGTGAAATATGTTACACAACCTATCACAACTCATGCAAGGAAAAAAAAGTTAGAAGCCTGGAGGGCAGTGGAACTGGTGCTGCATCCCCAGAAGAACACAACACAAGAGGCAGATGGGTTGTGAACAGTCATTCTAGGTCACTCTTCCCAATTCATTTTGCCCTGTTGTCCTGTGGCTTAAAACAAGTGGTTGTGTATTTTTTGTGTTTTTCTATTTATCTTCTATATGCACAAACAGCATTAAGTACATGTAAACACATCCACGTCAGTCATGACTGTGCCATCTGCCAAAAGACACGAGATAGGGCTTGGAGCAACCTGGTCTAGTGGAAGATGTTGCAACCATGGCAGGAGGTTGGAACAAGATGAGCTTTAAGGTCCCTTCCAACTCAAACCATGCTGGGATTCTATATCTTCATCCTGCAACCCTACATTCTATATCCACAACCAACAATCAAAAGCAATGTAAGTGTTATCATAATTGAGATAAAAGCAAGTCCATTTCATTAGAGTAACACTTGCTTTATTATCTACATCAATTCTCCAAACATACACTGGTATGAAAGAGAAACAAAACAAGTTCAGATATACACAACCATGGCTGTTTTCCTTAATTAATCAGCAAAGCCTGGAACAAAACAAATGTATTTTGATAATATCTGGCTCTCGTAAAACTGATTCCAGTGTTTCAGCAGAGTGCTGCACAGGCCTGCAGCAATGAGCTACATCCACTGGAAATTTTGTGATCCCCCCCCGCCACTTTCCCCAGGGTTCTATCTGAACAGCAGGATTGATTCTGCTCAGTCAAGCACCCCAGCTGTACCAGCTCCAGCCAGCACAATGGGGCACCTGAAATGCTCTTCTAACTGAAACAATCCGGCATCAGGAAAGGCAACATGAAAAAGCTGCTTGTTGTATAAAAATCTGGAATAAACACCATAATTTTAATCCTTTGAGCATGTGCTACTGAGAGAAAGGAACATCCATTTCAGAAGCAGACAGAGGCAATGCCTGGTTTATGCTGCTTCTGTAAAATCAGTACTCAGCTCCCAATACATGAGGTGACCAAATGTCATCATAAAGCCTTATTTTGCAGAATATAGAAAAATTTTATTATTCAGCTAAAGAAAAAACCTTCCTCCATCTGTTTAGTCTGACTGGGTTTTAGGCAGTTTTAAGCATTTGAGATTCACTGACACTGCCTTTGGACAAGCCCTGTTAATTCAGGAACACAGAATATCACATTACCATGCTCAGTTCAGAACCACAGTTTATCAAGGTGCACGTTTTGCTAAAAAGTTAATGGAAAATACCTGATAGTTACCGAAAACCACATAAATAGCTAAACCCACCCCCCTGAAAATAAGACCCCAAACAAGCAATAAGGCAGCCAGCATGCATACAGATTTATATCCAAATGTTCTGAACTATGATGAAACAAAAGGCCTTTAAAACTGAGAGAGCTAGACTATAGCAGGACTTTCAGAATCTGAAAAAGATTAATTAACAACTTCAATAACCAGCTACTGCACAGCTTTCCCCCCACCCAGAAAAAAAAAATTACTAAAAAAGGACTAGTGTGCAACAAAAACATGCTAATTTCCTTTTCGGTTTTCATTTTCTTAGAAAAAAATATTAATCAAAGCCATGAAGTTTACTTATCTAACCAAAAATTACATTAAAACTCAAATTAACTTTAGTAAGGTGGCGCTGAGATTCATAACAGGATCAAATACCATTCCAAGAGAGTTTCATTTTCCCTTAAAAAGGTCAAGAATGAAGATCAGATTGAATTCACATAAAATGGCCAAGTAAGGACCCCCACCAAGTGTTACTTGAGCCTGCCTTCTGTTTTCCTCAGAGCTCACAAACAAGTGGTCTGTAGCCCTCTGTAGCAAACAACTGAAGAACAGATGGTATTAGATCTTCAGTTACCCCTTCATTGATAGTTTAAACAAAATGGACATTCCCAGAACATAGCTTTTCAATTTACCCATTACTCCCACTGCATATTTAACCACTATATCACACAGCCATATTTCTGTATTAACACTATACAGCTAAATTATTTACCACTAGCTGTAATTTTATCTTAAAAAAAGCATTTTGGGGATGATGAACTGAAAGCACAGGTAAGACCATTCAAGACCAAGATGGAACATATCTCAAGAAAAAAAAAAAAAAAAATCAAGAGGAGTACGAGCTTACTTGTATTTCTTTAATGGATTGAGTAGAAGAGACATCACCACCTGCCACTACCTGCACATCACATAAGAGTCACTCCAGAAAGTTTTCAGTGCACATTTATTACCAGCTGATTTAAAACTCAGTCTAGGTTCACCAATTCCTACAGACAACTAGCTGGGAAATAAGATGCTTCCTAAGGCTTAGAGGTGTTCAGTGACATGTGACAACTTGTGCCCACAACACAGGTGATGGCAGGGGATATGGGAAAACAAGCACGACTTGTGATCCACTCCTTGTCCCAAAGTCCCAATGTCTTTTACAGGGCATGGGCATTTCCAAGTCAAAAGAATCACTCAGAAGCTATGCATCTAATTCTGAATGGACAAAATTCCCAACAAGCACACTATTTGGGATAAGCATAATGCCAAAAGGAGGTATGGACCTGATTCCTTTGGAGGACAATGAGATTTTAATCAGGGATATGGGAAGTTGCTTATGGTTTGAAGGTTAGTCCATTCCAGAGCAAGGGACCAGTCTAACACGTAAGAGGGGCTCTATTTTGTGCTTTATTAGAAGCTGGATTTAGAAAGATCTACAAGTACTCCTGTACTGGCGCAGAAGCACCTGCAGCCAGGCAGTGCTGTGGAGAATGCAGCTGTGACCCCCTCCTGGCAGAAGGGCTGACTTCTGCTTCCAAGGTGCCAGGAGAGCAGCAGGAAACAGGGAGTTTGATCCCTCCTTTCAGAGCTACACAGGAATAGCAAGGTACTGGACTGAATAGCAAGGTACTGGACCGCTTGATTTCTCAACCCCACAAGGAAAATCCTAAGCTGCCCTTCTTGGCCCACCTAGGTTTCAGGCACGCCAACATCAACACTGCGATAGCACCCATGTTGTCCACCAGCGTCACTTTTCCAAACACAACTTCAATATCATGTATATAAACAAATATGAAGAAAACCAGTTCTGCTTCCACATGACCTTTCTGGATATTCTCTAGCTGCTATTTGCAAGCCCCTCCTGTTGCAGCGCAATGAAGACGTCCCTTCCAGCAGGAGTGCCAAGTGTCACACATCTCGCGTGACACACCTTTGGCTGCCCTTTCCTTACGCCTAGAGCCTGTCCAGGGATCACGCATCAGCACTTAGCCTATATTTATGTCTTCTGGCCAGGCAGACCTAGCCCAGAGCTTAACGCACACACAGGTAAGTGTCCCGCTGCTGGCCATCAACAGCCATGTCATGGCAAATTTAAAAACCAAACTTCTCAGCACTCAAACCCACTGAACCACTCTAGTAGTCTCCTGAGGCAAGGGAGATTTATCCCCACCTCCCTCCTCAACAATGCCTTCACATCCAATCCTTACAGTAGGGCTTCCACATTCAACCTACTAATTCAGGAGACAGTCTTTCAAACCTCTGCAGCATCTCTAATCATTCAGACTATCAAAATGCATTAACTCCAGCAACCAACATCTTTTAGCACATGATTACCATTGCCTCTGAACTTTTAAACTCCTGTTACACGCTAACCACATAACAGTAACACCAGTGTATACTTTACTCCTGTCAGGCTGCATATCAATATCAAAGCATCACCACGGTGACCACTTGCAACATCAACTTTTCCCACCCCGCATCAGCTGTGGATATGAGATGACCAAAGGGACCAGAAATATCCTTTACACCGAGTTCTGATTTGAAGTAATTTCTTATGGCAACTGGACCCACACATTTACCATGAAGAGTTTCACTAGAATTAAAAGAGCGTACAACCAACCTTTAGGCACAACGTGCTCAAAAGCAAAAGAAAGGAGTCTAGTGTGGTTCACAAGCAGAATGTGAAGCCTGACCCAGCTCTATTTCATTTACTGAATTTGAGAAGCAGTCTATTAATAGTTCACTACTATATCCCTGCCCTGCTTCTCCATGCCAGGGCAACAGCTCTGCTAACAAACAACAGTGATACAGGCACACACTTTCATACTGACACGGTAAAGCACAGCAAAAACAATTGCTTCAATTAAAACAGAAGTCACATTCACAAGAATTAATTGGAAATAGACAAAACTGGTCTTAGAGTTCACTTAATATGAGCAGACAACAATATCAGATTCAAGCTTTCAGGTACAGTCTCTCTTCTTCTCCCAGATTTTCTAAATTATTCTGTTCATTTACACTACAGAGTTTACCTGGCCAATAAATTACCAGCACTAATAGTAACCTGCTACTGTTTCAACATCAGATGAATGCTGCCAGCCAGCAAGGACACTAACAAAGGCCAAATACCACACCAGTAGAAATCCTGAAGTTAAAACCATTTTCAGGAAGAAACCTGCTGAATTTTGATACAGGGGCATAAGACATCCTCCATCTTCCACATCATTAATTTTGCCAGCAGTGACTTGCCAGCTAAAGCAAAGCGAACTTGCTTTAACACTGTCCATTTTATCGGCTCCCACTTCTAAATATGCAAACATATCTGCTTACATCAAAACATCTGAGCTATGGTCCTTGATGTCTCTAACTATTGCACATCTTCTAAATGAACACAAGAATGAAAACACTGCTTGAAATTTTAAGAAAATAGTTCATAGCATGCTTTCATATAGCACACTTAGAAATAAATAGCTTTTCCTCCCTTCCCCACTTAAATCTTGCTTCAAGGAAAGGTTATTTGCCTTAGAAATAAACATCAGCAAGTTCACTTTAGTCTAGCATTAATGATTTTAAATGTCCTTTTTGTTCACCTTGCATTAAAACCAAGTCTAATCTCACTTTGTACTTCTAAACCATTCATGCCATATCAAAGTCAGGCAGCCAATCAGGGTGAGCTTCTTGTGTAAAGGGATACAAACTGAGATCAAGAAAATTCATTTGATTCATACATAGTATCAATATGCAAAGAGATAATTTAAGACATATCCAGGAACACATCGACATAGGAACTTAACTGAAAATTAAGATCCATGCCCTCCTGAAGCTCCTGAATAACTGAGTGACTTCAAACATATAATGCAATTCCATGTTTTTTCCTTTGGTTCAAGCAGTTGAAGAGACTGGCAGTAACATAAAAGCATAAACATGCTATGAAACTATAAAACTATAAAACTTACCTTTTAAAAATCATTTTTTCCCTAAATAACTACATACCAGAACTACCAGAAGCCCACAGACAATCTGACAATCTGTGGGTGTGAGGAGCAAAACACTGCCACTAGAGCAAGATGGCTATCGCACCACTGCAGACCCACGGTTTGGAAAATGCTGTCAGAGATATTCTAATGTCCCAGACTTCTAATTTCAGCTATCTGGATGTAGAAGAAGAACTGGCTGCTGCTTATCCTTTGCTCTTACACAGCTTGATGCATCCTGGGACTGAGCTCTGTTCAGGACTCCCACACATTCTCAGAGCACGGAGCACCTGGATGCCAAGTGTCCTGCATCCATCTAGGCACCTGTATGTAGTTGAAAAAGCCTGGCTTCACTGTGGTGATCACCAGGCATTTCCCATCTTCCTGCAGGATGAAACAGCCCATGTTTTCCACACTTCTCAACAAAAAAATTAAATACGTCAGTATTCACTGTACAAGCAAGGATCATAAAGTACAATGAGGCCTCTGCATTTCACAGTACCAGGTCTGACTCTTTGCAGAGCCCCTGTGTATTCCCAAAGGGAAACATGATGGGCATTTTGAAACCATTCATCTAACTAGAAGGAATATTTGGCTTGCCAGCAAGGGAGTGGCGAGCCTGTATTCCTTATTTATGACCCAACATTTTACTTAGGAGTGCAATGCTGCAATATTGTTATGCCAAAGCCTCACCACACAGCAACTGTATGCCGTCAACTAATATTAATTATAGCTGCTGAAAACCTTGGAACACAATCCCTTCCAAACAGCAAGGGCACACTAATGTGCTCAGGCACTTCAGCTTCACGAAGGAACAACAGTCTTATTTTCTAGCTAGAATTCAACTGCAGCTTTCACCTCTTCAGACAGGTCTGAAGCCCAGACCGCTTGGTTAGTGCTTGGATCCTGCCCTAATCAGAGCCATGATTTCAGTTGTGAGCCCTAAAGCCATCTTTTCAGTGAAATAAAGCCACTGAACAAGAATGGCTCATGAGGCCTTTGTACAGACGGACAAAGACAGACACACAACAGCACAACTGGGCTGAAAAACCGCTGAGCCAGGACAGAGGATTAATGCCTGCATAGAACCTCAATGCTACTCGCTTTAACTTCCTCACTCAAACTGTAAAAAAACACAAGTGCATCCCCAGAAGAAAAACAAAAGTACAGGTTGTTGCAATTTTTTTCCACAAAAAGGCTCTGGGCTGGGTTCTGACGGTATGAGGCTGCAGAGGAAGGCATTTTGTCTCCAACAGCACAGTGATATGATGGCTTCCACTCAGTCTTCTGCTACCTATAGGAAACTTCAAATTTGAGCAGGGAAAGACAAATTGGGGCATATCTAACTGGCACAGCTCCCAAAAAATAATGCCATGAATAGTGATTTACTTGACAGCACTCAGAATGTTTTCCCTAAAATTCCCTAGCTGAATTGGGAGAGTATTCTACAAGTCAAAAAGCTGGAGACAACACAGTCATTCACACCTTCTCCCATTGCCTCCTCTATGCAAATCCAGCCCAGAGGCACAGGCTTTAATCCTGTAGTCATTAAAGGCTTTTGTCATTCAATGAGGTTTTCCCAATCCAGACCAAAGTACTGGCCTCCAAAGTCACATACCATCTCACATTACTTCTTGCATCACTCACAAACCTGCACAGAGCAGAGTTTAGGAGACCCAGCAGCCCCTGGATTCACACAAATTTCTTTAAAGCAGTCAAACAATAGAGTTTTCTTTCCACAATTCGAAGCCTAAAGCAAACCCTATATTAAATTGCAAATAACTGGCTGTAAGATCTGATTTAAGCTGATTCACATATAGCAAAAACTAATGGGAATCTGAGAATTATACAGATTTCTTCACATGCAGTCAGTTCAAGAAATACTAAACAAGTGTAAATAAGAATAAGAAAGCCATTCACCAGGTAAGAAAGCTTTCACACCACACTTTTTCCTTCCCAGTCTCTTCCTGAGGTGTACATGACCCAGACTCTAGCATTTCCACATAGTGTTCTCTAATACATTTGGTAGGCTTTGGTCGTTAAAGCTGCTCTATTATAGAATATATGTTGAAAATACATCTATGTCAATCCCCCTGTTAGAGTGTTCTGAGAAAACCTGGCATCTTGCTGAATTCTGGGTCTGTGTGATGGCTCTGCAATGATGGAGCTGGCCTAGGCTGGACGGACCAGGAACAGCATCAGCCTTATCCTGCGGACAACCTGCCCTCCAACAGCATCCCAGTCAGCATCCCTTCACGGATTTCAGGCTGCTGAAGTAGAAGCCTTAAACACTCAGGATTAAGTTCCCAGCAACACCAGACAAAGCCCGGGCCTGCCCCCAGGCTTCCCTCCAGCAGCTCTCTTTTAAATCCCCTTGGCAATCCCCCAGGCTCTCCCCTTTCCCCAAAAACCCTCCAGGATCCTCCGGGCTGGAGGAGAGAGGGGTTCAGCCCCTCACCACCAGCCCATCATACCTTGCCTGGCTGCTCTATCTCCCATTCTGCATCCCTATCTAATAAAAGCCAAGGAATGCACAACTATGAAGATTGAGAAGTGTTCCCCATAATTCTTATTAAGGGAGCAGTGCTGCAGTGAATTATGATTATGTTGTGTAATGAAATCAGAGAATAAAGATGTAGCTGCACATCCATCCCCAGCTATCCCAGGCAGCCAGGAGTGATTTACAAACAGATTGGGCCAACATTAAAATATAAACAAACCAGGATCTCAGACGTGTTATAACACATTATTTCCATGCTACTTTCAAATAATCCTGAAGGCCATATAAACCTCAGTCACACCGTGGAAGTTTAAATACCCCCAAATCATAATGAAGAGTTAAACCTCGTTTCACTTAAGTTACAGAGTAACTGAGGCTGCAAAAAAAAAAAAAAAAAAGAAAGTCTCTTCTAGGTTTTTCTCTTAGATAGGTCTCATTCCAATGGATGCCAACAAAAGTGAGGTAACAGGCACTATAAGCCTCACTATAAGCAAAAAAATATAAGCATGTACTGCCGTGATTTTTACAGAAGACTACAAAACCCACCAAGAACAGGTTAACAGCAAACGACAAAAACCAGCAAAAGACAGTATCTAAACCTTCATTCTCTTTAGATATTACTGGATGATATTACTTCATTCTGAAGATCTAGAATTTTTATGCAAAAATCTGCTTTTTAAAGGTATTTGGACAGATAGGTCTTTGACCTAACATGAGGTCTAAAAAAAGGCAAGCACTGGAACATATTGGGAGGTTTGATTCACCAGGACAGTGACAATTTCATGGCAGGAGAGAGGGCAGGCTGGGGAGGAGCAGCTCCTCAGCCTTTATGAAGCCATAATACAAAAGGAAATTTTGCTCCTGCAAACGCACTCCAAATCATTGACGGTCGGTGTCATCTTAACCCACAGCTGCTGCCCCGAGAAGACGCTGGGGCCGGGGACACGCAGCCCCGCTCCGCTCAGGCCCTTCCCACGGCCGCGGGAACCACGCGTGACCTTCGATGCGCCAGGCCGGGTCCTGCGCGGCATCCTCGGCTGGAGCAGCGCCGGGCCGAGGGGGTTAAGCGTGGGAGGAGTGTACATAAGGTGGTGGATACAGAGCCAATGGGGATATTGCGCTATAGTTAGACACTGAATCCTAAGCGATGGTGACCATAAAGGCTGCTCAGGGCTGAGCTGCTCTGATGACACCGGCCCGGTGCCTTTAGTTCCCGGCTTATAAGGCAGGAAAAAAAGCACAGATCAGCTGGGCTTACCTGCAGTTCACACCACGCGACTTCCACCCACGTCTCTGTGTCCAGACCCTTGTAGACCGTTTTGAAGGATCCCCGCCCGAGTTCAATATCAAACTTTAGGAACCTGCCATCCGGCGAGGTGGCAACCGCTTTCATGTCAGCCTCCTCCTCGGGCTCCTCTTTCTTCGCCTTGCCCTGGTCCTTGGCGGCATCCTGCGCTTCTCTCCGCTCCGCATCCTTGCCTGGCTCCTTCTGCTCCTCGGCGCCCACGGCGCTGCCTGAGGCCGGCGGTGCTCGCGACTCCCCGGAGCCCTCGGCCTCCCGGCCCGCCGCCTCCACCGCCCCCTGCCCCGCCTTCGCCCGCTCCGCAATTATCCTCCTGGTTTTGGGGAGCAGAATGATTCTCCGCTGGTGCTCCGCCTCGGGCAGGTCGAAGGCGGGCTCCTCCTGGTCCGAGTCCACCACGCTCCGCCGCAGGAATCGCTGATGGACCAGCTTGGGGTCCCTGGAGCCGGGGCCGCGGGGCGGCGGGGTGGGGGCCCCGGGGGCTCCCGGCACTGCAACAGTGTCCGTGTCCGTGGCTACCCCGCTCCCCCCGCCGCCGGGCCCATCCATGTTCACGCCGGTCTCCGCAGCCGGGGGAGCGCCGGGCTCGGCAGTCGCTGGAACCCCGCCACGGCCGCCGCCTCTGCCGCCCCGCCGAGGTGCCGCTCTGGCATCGCCCCCAGTTTCCATCCGGTCCGAGATCTCAGCGCCCGCCGCCGCCCCGGCCCGGGGGAGTCACCGCGAGCCGCGCCCGCGCTGCCACCTGCGCGGGTCAGAGCGCAGCCCTGAGGCGCCGCCACGGCCCGGCCCCTGGGCACCTCCCCCGGCCCCGGGGCTCCGACGAGCCGGGCCCCCGGGCCGGGCCGCAGCCGCTCTGACCGGGCTCCCCCTGTCCCTGGTGCGCGGCAGGGGCGCGGCCGAGAGCGCCGGGCGACCGGTGCAGCCCCGGGCTGAGGCGCGCGGCGGGGGCCGCCTCACCTGCGGCGGGCCCGCGCACAAAGGCGCGGCGGGGCCGTTACTTACGTGCGGAGCCGGGGGCTGCCGCGCTCAGCGCCATGCGCGGGGGGAGGCGGGCGGCGGAGGAGGGGCGGCTCTGCCGAGCGTGCGCCTGCCCGGGTGCGCGGCGGGGCCGGGGGAGCCGTTGCCGGTGCGGGGCTCCGCGGCTCGGCTCGGCCCGCCCCTGCGCCGCAGCCCGCCCCCGCCGCAGCGCCGGCCCGGCTGCGCCTCCCGCTCCTCGCCCGGCGGCTCTGCGCGCCCTTGCCCCCAGCCAGCCCTGCGGCAGCCCCACCGCGGCCCCGTCCGCAGCCCCCGCCCTGCCGCCGCTATTTGTCAATGGGGAGCGCTCCCGGGCAGCGCCCATTTAAGGCACCGGCGCTTGGCGGCCGCCAATGAGGCTGCGGAGGGTGGGCGGCCCCCCCCTTGTCCTCAGCCCCTGTTTCCCCCCCCACGCCCGGCCTCGCCGCAGACAATGGGAGGGTTCCGAGCCTCGCCACCGCCTCGCTCCGTGCCTGGCAGCGTCCGCCCTCCTCGGCAGGTGCCCGCCCGCACGGACCCGAGAGCATCCCCAGAGAGCATCCCGCCGAGAGCGTCCTCCGGGGACATCCTCCCGCAACCATGCCCCGAGTGTATCTCCTCCAGAGCACCCCGCCTAGAGCAGCCCCCGAGGGCATCCACCCGAGAGCATTCCCTCCAGAGCGTCCCCCGAGTATATCACCCCCAGACATCTCCCCCAGAGCATCTCCCCGAGAGCTCCGCTGCCGCGCGGGTATGGGGTGGGTGGAGTGGGTGCGGGGCGCGGGCCTCAGCTCCATCTCTGGATCCAGGAGGTGGCTGTGCCAAGCAGCCGATTATCACGGGTGTAAGCAAAGGGAGGATGGCTTGAATGGAGCTGCGTACTCTTTCTACTCAGTATCTTTCAGCATTCCTCAAATGCAAAATATGAGCAGGGGCCGACTCACGTGTGGCCACTGCAAACACCACACAGCTCACCCATGCTATAGAATGGCAGGTCAGAACACACGACCAGCCTCGCGACCTGGGGTTATGTTTGTTTGGGGTTTTTTTCTTTATTCCAGGCAGTTCATCAATCACTCTACAAATATTGATCCCATCGTTTGCTGTGAGCAACACTTGGAATTAGACTGGATAGAGGGAAACTCAGATCTCAACATCAATCTGTGCTTCAAAGAGCTCACCTGGAGCACTGTTCTGCCACAGTTCTGGGGGCCTGACCACAAGGAGAATATGAACTTGTTGGATTGGGTCCAGAAGAGGCCACAAAAATAATCGGAGAGCTGGAGCCCCTCTGCTCTGGAGCCAGGCTGGGAGAGCTGGGGGTGTTCAGCCTGGAGAAGAGAAGGGTCCAAGGAGACATTAGAGCCTTTTCCAGTGCCTAAAGGGACTCCAAGAGAGCTGGAGAGGGACTTTGGGCGATGGACTGGACTGCCAGGACAAGGGGGGATGGCTTCCCACTGCCACAGGGCAGGGTTAAATGAGATATTAGGAAGAAATTCTTGGCTGTGAGGGTGCTGAGACCCTGGCACAGGTTTCCCAGAGAAGCTGTGGCTGCCCCTGGATCCCTGGAAATGTTCAAGGCCAGGTTGGACAGGGCTTGGAGCACCCTGGTCTAGTGGAAGGTGTCCCAGCCTGTGGCAGGAAGTAGGAATGAGATGAGCTTTAAGATTTCCTCCAATCCAAATTTTCTGTAATTCACCCTTTGCTGAGGTCAGAGACACAGGACACTGGCTTTGCCAAAGGCTGTGCCCTGTGACAGCTGTGACATTTCTGCTCTGTAAATTCACAAAAGGACTCTGGTTGCCACTACTGCCAAGCTTCTTTCTCAAGTATTAGGTTCATACAAATGTTCCATATGTTTTCATAATTAAAATTTAAGTAAATAAAGAAAAATAAAAAGAGAATGTTTACCAATTAATTATTCCCTGAGATTTCTGAGGGAATCTAAGCTGACTGTCAGGCAACCATAATTAGATCTTCTTTTAATTAATTAATTTTTAGTTTAAAATGATTTTTTAAAAAAACCTTTTAAAATAAGAAACCAGGTAGTTATTGCCAATAGAATCACTGATGTTTTATTTTTACATATCACACAACTAATAATTCAGCCTCATGGATGCATTTGATCTTTCAGTGGTTTGCTTTTTGAAGTGTTCAAATATCAGTGATACTTCTAGGACTTGCAATTGTGGCATGAAACACAGATTTGTGTGAGGTATAGAAACCCGAATTCCCAAACATTACTCCTGTATGCTGAGCTCTGCACCTCTCTGCAGATGGAGGTTTGGTACACAGAGAGCAGTTTGCAGTTACCAGGAGAAAAGCAGGGAAGGTGAAGAGCTCTGACACCTTCTCCTACTTTTTACATAAATTGACCTAGAACTCTTCCCAGCAACAGAAATTCCCACCACCACATAGAAAAAGGATAAGATTCAGGCTAATGAGAAGCCTAAATGTAGCTGGTAGCCTTTCATTCTGCAGATGGACAGGAGAAAATGGGGAATATTCTAGAGCTGACCAACTTCCCATCCCAAAACCCACAATCAAGAAAAATATGGGGAAAATAAAAAACACACTGTATTTCCCAGTCTGCCAGGCCTTCTCAGAGGAAAGCAGGGATCTGCATACCCTCAGGTATCCAGAGCATCCCACCCCAGCCTCAGGAGGACACACACGCACTGCCAAGCTGCACTGGTGTCCCTTGACCCATTCCAAGGGCTTCACAGATGAAACAAGACCTGTTCTCATAACTGAGGTTTTGTGCCGTCTGGTACCAGATGGTGCCCAGAGCTCTTCCTCTGTCCATTTTTCTTCTTAAAATTTAGCATATTTTGCCTGTCACAAGCTTAATCGTGGTCCACTATCAAGTGCTCTGAGTCTGTTACATGGATGATCTTTAATATTACTAAAATGGAAAGAAAAAGCTTCTTCCCACTTCTGCTCTTTTCCATGCTGCCCTCTGCTTGCTCCGCATCCCCAGCTGAGTGAGTTGGGCAGCAGTGCGACAGCATGCAGCACCGTGGGATCGGGGGCCAGCACCACACTCTGGCAGTGTCACATTTGCAGAGTGACATGGCAGAGCGTGGGCAGCTCTGGGACTGGCCCACAGTCTGATCCAGCACTCCATGGTAGGTAACAGTGGCCTATCCCAGCTGAGGGATGTTCCCCAGCAAACAGAGAACTTTTCCTTAGCCATCAGGAAGCTGTCCTTCCCCAGTGTCAGTGACCACAATGGATACACAGCTGGGGAGAGACCCAGTGCCCAGTTCTCCTATGTCCTGTGCCTGAGCAGTCTGAAGCCAGCCCCCCGTCCCACGCACATGCCTGCTTGGTGAAGAATGCTCAGCAAGTACATGGGGTGAACTGGAACAAAACCCAAAGTACAGAGTTGCTGCAGTGCAGAATCCTCAGGCAGCTCTCTCCTGCTGCAGGGGAGAGAGCCGCCCCAAAGCTGGAACACGCAGGGTGGTCTCTCCGTGGCCATGAGCTGTGGGACTGGTCAGACTCAGTCCTGGCAGAAGTGTCGCAGGTTTAGAAAGGCAGCTGTTTCGTTCCAGATCTCCATGGTGTTTTTATTGTGGAAAACACAGGAGGGGTTGGAAGACTGAAGAGGGGAGAGGGAAGACAGGGAAGGAAGTGAGCTCCATTCGAGGCCGGAACCAAAGAGACCCATTCTGGCTCTTGCTGGGGTTTTTATCTCTGGGGATGGGAGGCTGTCCTGACTCACATCCAGTCAGGAGGGGTCGGGGGGCGGGGTCAGGGGCGGGAAGGACACATAACAACACAGAGTGACACACTCTTTGTTTCTATCATCTATCCAAAGCCCTCAGCTGTCACTGTTGAACCGCTAGCAGAGAGAAGAAGTCCAGGTTCTCAGTGTGGCATCAAGAAGAAGTTTTATTAATTAATTCCAACTTACATAGACTTTTCAAAGGTCACCCAGATTGGTTAGTTCGATGTCACTGTTGAGCCTCTAGCTGAGGAATGACCCAGGTTCTCAGACAAGGAAAGAGAGAAGGAATCTTTATTATTTTGATTTCCATATATATAGAGTTTACAGAGGTCACCCAGATTGGTCAGCCCGAGACCTCCCCCTAGGCCCAATTGGCCAAGCCCGAACTGACCTAATCCGGAGACATTGTTTGCAAAACATCCAAACTTTATCTTTGTTTATGAAATGTAGCAAAATGTTCTCATGAGAAAGACCTGTGCTAGTCACAGTTCGAAACCTCCCCCTAGGCCTGACTGGCCAGGCCTGAACTGTCCGTATCTCAAGAAACTGTTTTAATAACATCCAAACTTTATCTTTGTTTATAAAAACATAGGAAGAAGAGAGAAAGAATTCTCCCAGGAAAGGTCTGTGCTAGCCACACTCAGCCAATGGGAACAGTCACCTACAAGCTATGTTTCCATAAGGAAAAATGTCTTTCCTGTGTAGGTGACCTCACACTGGAACAGGCTGCACAAAGAGGGTGAGGAGTCTCCATCACTAAGGATATTCCAGAACTGTCTGTGGACACAATCCTGTGCCATCTGCTCTAGAATGACTCTGCTTGAGCAGGAGAGGTTGCACCAGACCAGCCACTGTGGTCCTCTCCAACATTACCCATCTTGTGATATGCTATTTTATTGGGTTGCCTCTACCTTCCTCAGTTTACCCAGAATAGAAACATATTACTGATTTTTCTGCTGTCCTGTTTCAGCCTGTGCAAACCAGCAGACACACAGACACAAGGATGTTGTATTACCAACACAGCATATTACATTGCTGTGCTTTATTTCCAAAGGGCACGGAAAAAGATGAACAGTTGCAGTTTTCCTGATTGTTAGATCATCAGCCATCAGCAGAGCAAGCTAAAAGCAGCTTCACCCTTGAGAGCTGACTGATATGCAGATGGCATTGGAAATTATAGCACGTTTCAACTAATAGGCAGTGAAGGTGCTACCTCAGACAGTGACCTTAATGAAGCCTTTGACTTGGACAACTGCTCCTTGTAGGTATGAAAGCCAAGCTGCTCATCCCCTGGGTGAAGTTCTCTCTGCATGCAGGGGGATGAGTGAGACACATGTCATCCCAGAGCACAGATGGGCACTTGCACTTGACAAGCAGATTAACACAGGTCTGTGCGTGACTCCCCTCACTGCTGGCAGGAACAGTTAGTCACTCACCGACACAGAGCAGGACAGCTTGTCCCAGTTAATAGCTAGTGTTAGTTTTAAAAGGGAGACAAATAACCATTTTCTCTTAATAACAGCCATTATACCGAGCTTTGAGTGAGGTAGTTCAGTCCAGTTCAACCAGCTTGACTTTCAGGTTCTCAGATATTGAGAAATTTTTTATTTGTTTTAAAAAATGCTTGCAGGGGGCTGTGGAAACCTCTATACTGGCCTACAGTTTTCTATTAACTTGGGGTTTTTTTATAATTTCTAACCTGGTTGAAATCAGATCAAATACCTATTGAGAGCTACTTTCAGTTGCACCCAGGGTATACTCTTACATCTGCACATATTCTATGGGCCCTAATGCAGTGTTGTATAGTAATTGTGTTTTATTTGAAAGAACAATAATAATCATTTAAAAACCCAGTTTTACAATATATTCTCTGTTAGGTCATCTGTGTTGTCTTCCAACTATTTGTTTATAGCGACAATATAGAT
This sequence comes from Entomyzon cyanotis, assembly GCA_024500445.1. Lineage (NCBI taxonomy): Eukaryota > Metazoa > Chordata > Aves > Passeriformes > Meliphagidae > Entomyzon > Entomyzon cyanotis. Next base: position 458,998 of record JAKEPQ010000998.1, on the reverse strand, counting down.
ACAGTAGTTCAAGTATCACAGAATCCTAGAATCCTAGAAGGATTCAGGGTCATCTCATTCCACCCTGTGACATGGGCAGGGACACCTTCCACTATCTCAAGTGGCTCCAAACCCCATCCAGCCTGGCCCGGGACACTTCCAGGGATCCAGGGGCAGCCACAGCTTCTCTGGGACACCTGTGCCAGGGCATCCCCACCTTCATAGTAAATAACTTCTTCCTAAGTATCAGCTGATCTCAAGTTAATGATTGGACTTGATGTTAAAGGTCTTTTCCCACCTTAATGACTCTGATTCTATGATTTGAAGTCATCAGGTCTATAATTACTAATCACAAAGGCGTAAAAAAGCATAGCTATGTGTCAAAATTATGGACACTGTTGGCAAACTCACCTTGCAGGTCAGGGAGACAGGAAACAAGGGGTGGGAAGGTATGTGTCCCCCACCTCAGGAGGGGCTGAGCTCTATTTATCTTTCTTTGCCCTGCAGTACGACACTGGTACAACACATCATTCTAACATGCATGACAAGCTTAGACTGAAAAATGTTCCACGTTTTTAATTCCTACAGAGTTTAATAGGCATAACAATATGCCTCAACATTACCTCTCAGATTCCTTAAATAAACAAGCTTAATAGTGCTGCACAAAAGTTAATGGGCAGTATCTACATTGCTGTATGGATTTATGAGGTGTGCTTGCTGCTCCCCAGCCCAGGAGCCAGCTGTGCCCAGGGAACTGTGTTCAGGCCTCCCTGAAGGGCAGCTTAGTCAGCAAAAAGACAGTTATTTTACAATTCTGTGAGTTACAGCGAGCATCATCTCTCCATGCCACTTCATGAAGGTGAGGTTTATTTTTCAGATAGGCAGCCTGCCACCTTTCCCACCCCAAATCTGACCAATGATGAATAGCTGTTTTAAAATTACTGCATAGTTCCCAAGTTTGTATTTAATTATTTATCTGCTTTTCTTTGCCAGAAAACAATGGCTTTGAGCCTGCCATAAACCCAAATGAATGACCCAATTAATTTTCCAACGCTCCTGCATGGCCACAGGGATTGCAAGAGTTCAAGCAGCAGATTGGGTTTTTCAAAACCCCTTCCACTTCTTGTGCCGTTTTCAGCCATGATCCCCCAGGTACCTTTATAATGAAAACAAAATAGGTGGAAAGAGCAATGTAAGAATTAGATCAAAACAAGAAACAGAGCAAAATAATCCAAATCAAGGAGTTGAATGTGAACCTAATAGCACAGTTAGGACTTTCCAAAATGTTAATGTTTAAGTTGAGCAAGTGAATAGCCATTACTTTTTATCTTTCGCATGAAGCTGTATTGTATCAAAGAGCCCATCTAACACATTGTGCTGCAAAATAGGCAGATTTAAGAAAGGACAGTGCCATTATTCTGCCTAACATAAAAAATGAGGCATAAGTTCTTCTAACTTTAATAAGAACACCTGCTGATCTTGTCTCCATGCAATGCTGCTCGTTATACTGAGGTCTTTGATCCAGGCTTTTCCATGAACTGAAGAAGTGGTGAGAGCACAAAACCTCAGCACAAAATCATCCCTCCATGATTTAGTGCATGTAGTGACAGGACTCATGTAACAAACAAGTGAGAAACTGTGCTGTGCTGTGAGAATCGCACCCATTTGCCTGACTGGTTCCAGTGACTGAACACACCACTAGGAGGAACAGTCAAAAGTCACAAGTACCTCTACTATGGCATTAACCTGAAGTTAAAATAATATTTACAAAGGTTAACCACTTAAGTAAGTAATATAGAAACTGTGTCACACACAGATGGCAACAAAAGACCTGAGGAGTCAGCCTTCATCCTCCACCTTCCTTGTGAGAAGCCTCCTGTTTATTAAACTGACACTTCATTTTTAAGTACTTTTAAGTAAACTGCAAACACTATTGGCTTCCTGAGGGGAGTCACCACATAGACACACAGAGCTCCAAGCCTGTTTAGGGGTCACAAAAAGGACAAGGAACTTTTTGCAGTCTCAGGGTAACTGAGGCACACAAACACCCAAGATATATGACCAGGCCTTTCAGTCCTGACTGCTCTACTGGAATGCTAGGGCATCATTGGAAAGTAGGCAGTATAATCGGGATAAAGAGGTCCATTCATGGACTCAATGCTCAGACATGGAGTGTGGGCTATACAGGAGAGGTGGCCTTGTGTCATCTCATGCAGTTGTATGCAGTTGCTCAATATAATCTTGCTCTTCTCTCTGCTGGATCCCCTGCAAACATCTGGAAAAGTCATAGAATCCGTAAGGTTGTGAAAGCCCTCTAAGATCATCAAGTCCAACCATTAACCCAGCACTGCCTTGGTCACCACTAATTCATTAATTTAAATGCCACATCTACACATCTGTTAAATCTCTTCAGGGATGGTGACTCTACCATTGTCCTGGGCAGCCTGTGCCCGAGCTGGACAATTATTTCAGTGAAGAAATTTTCCCTGTTATCCAATCTAAACCTCTGCTGGGGCAACTTGAGGCTGTTTCCTGTTGTCCTGTCACTTGTTACTTGGGAGAAAAGAAACTCCCAACTGGCTACACCCTCCTGTCAGGGAGTTGCTCAGAGTACAAAGGTCCCGCATGATTCTCATTTTCTCCAGGCTAACTCAGTTTAAGCTGCATCATCCTTTTGGGCAGAATTACATGTGTGACTTTTTTCTTGTAATAAGAATTAGTGGAGAGACACTAGACACCAGCCACTGGTGCATGTGTGTTGCAGAGAGTCACAGCCAGCTCCGAATTGCTTTTAGAGCTCCTAACAGAATTTTGCCCTTACTCTTATGCCTTGTAAAATGCTGCTCCAGAAGAATGTTGATATACTACCAGTTTTCACTATTTGATGAATATGCATGGCACATTACTATGTTAAAAATTTCCTTCTCATCTGTCAGTCCAGCACAACAAAAAAGAAATTGAGAAACACCATGGTGTAAAGAAGCTGCAATTACTGTTTCCAGCTCCCAAGAGGAAGTCAGAAAATCTGTTGAAGACACTTCAGACCACAGACAATAGATTTCAGGACTAAGTCCTTTGTTCTTTCTCCTATTTTCCTATTTTCCCTGACAACAGCAAAAGGCTGCACATGAACCCTTGATCTCTCAACTCTGCCTAGACAATTGGCATCCTGCCTGAGGAAGGGTTTAGGAACAGCCTTTGAGACTTCTTAGTTAGAACATACCTTCAAAAATAAAAGCAACAGATCTCACTTTGGGTACCAAACACTAAGGTCTGAAGGTCAGGTTCAGGGTCTAAAATTCACTATTTTCAAAACATCAAACATCATTCATTGGACAGCAGTATTTGTCTGTTAATTTAGAATAAGTAAAGTATTAGATGAACATAAAAAACTAAAACTCCATAAGATTTTTAGAACAACTAATTTATTCCTAACAACAGATAGTTTAGATGACAACAGAGTTAAATTGGTGTAATATCCTGAATTTCCAAGTAGGGTCTAAGCACGAGTGCTTTGTCTGAGCCAAGGTCCCAATTCTGGTTTAATTGCACTGACTGGCCATTGATTTAAATGAAACCAGGATCAGCATGTGATATAACAATTTCCCGGTTTAATTGTGGATCTGCTCACTGTCCCTGTGCTTGCTGAGTTAAAAAATGCATTCAAACAAATGTGAGGTCTCCCACCCAGATACATCCCAAAAATCTGCAAGGGAAAATAAAACATTATTTTAAATCTGGAAAATAAACCAAATGTGATATAATTTTACTGATCTCTCATCCAATATATCATAAATTCCAAGGTGCTACGCCCATATTTTAACTTTTTCTTTGAAATTAATGCACTATATGTTTTATTGCTTTTAATAGGAGAAGAGATGATTACCAAAGTCATTAGCAGCTAGGCACCAGTATCTTGCTCATTAGAACTTATGGTACACTTCTGGGTTTACTTTCTGGGCAGAGATTTGGCCCATTTTCAACATGCGGTGACAACTGGTTATGTAATTGAAGAGTAAATTTACGAAATTACGTATGTGAGAGCCAAAATCACTAAGCTCCACCAAGTGGCATAAGAGAGAATGGGTTGCCATAACATCCAATCATTAGAATGGTTTCAGAGCAACTGATCTCCCTTTATCCTGCCATAATTAAGTGTGCAGCCACCTGTGTTCTCGAACTCTTAGGTGGCACGTGAGTACAGCATTGAGGGAAAGATTTCCTGCAATATAATTATTATCCATATACCATTCAACTTGTGATCCTGCAGTACATGTCTAATCGTGCATCCCACTGGTTATCATAGAATCATGGAATAACCTGAAATGGAAGGGAGCCGTAAGGATCATAAAGTCCAACTCCATGTATGTCTGTCTTTCAAGCTGCAGACACATCATGTCCTTTAAAAGGTATATAATTAGTTAAATAGTCTAAAGAAATGTATGAACAGAAATAACAAGTTCCTTGTTAATAGAGTGCATTTTTGTCTACTTAACTCTACTGCCAAATATTTCAGTGATCTTTTCACTTCAACACCACATATGAAGAACACCTGCATGTTACAGGCAATTTGACAAACAGTCAGCAAACATTTTTTCTGCAATACTGCTACATTAGATTTCATAAAGGTGGTATATAATTTTGCAAGCTCTTTGCAGACCTTTTGTTTGTGAGGTGAATCATGCAAGTGTCACACTCCTGTATAACATCTCCTCCTTTCAGAATCAGTGCCTCTATGGACATACACATCTGGTCCACAAACATCTGGTGTTGCTCATTTCTGTGCCCGCAGTATTGGGAAGATGGTGTTTTTAGCACCAAAACCAATGATGACTTTGTCTCTGGAATGTTTCCAGACGTTAAATTAACCCATATTCATTTTTGGAAACACTAGGAGAAGTGTATGGCAGGCAAGAGAAACTCCTGAAGACAAGGGAGTGCCACAATTGCTGATAGTCTTGGCTCCCGAGGAAGGAACACCCTCAGAAGCCCTGCCCCATCCCACAGGTTCAGGTTGCTAATTCCACTCTGGTTCCATTACACAGGTCTTAAGTTATAATTAGGTTGAGTTCAAAAATGTGTCTGCTTTTTCCGGAGGAAAAGAGGCAGCTACTGTGCAATTCCCTGACTAAAGTGGCATGATGGAGAGTGTGGCAGCAGGAAGAGTGAAGCCACCATTGCAGCTATGAGGCATCTCATGGTGCTGGCTGGTAATCACACCAGCCTGGTGTTGCGTTTGTGCACCTGCTGTGGTGCTAATGAGTGATGCAGAGACCCCAGGCAGGTGCAAAGGAGAACCATTTATTAGAAAAAACCCAGTCAGTTGTCAGTTTACATAGTTTTAAGGCACAGCAAGCCCAAGTCAACCAACCACCAAACACCATGACATGGACACGCAAATGTCACGCAGCAGTCTCTCAAGTTTTCACGTCCCTCTCTTCCAGCTGAATCCTTCTCCCATAGTTCCCTTCTACTTAGCCTAAGTGACAGACTGAAGCCATGTTACAAGGCCTTTTCCTTTACAAAGCCTTACCTATCGGTAACAGCCTGGGACTGTTAGGTTGGCAGTACCACAAGCCAGGGAGGGAAGGGAGGGAAGGGAGGGAAGGAAGGGAGGGAAGGGAGGGAGGGAGGGAGGGAGGGAGGGAAGGGAGGAAGGGAGGAAGGAAAGGAGGAAGGGAGGAAGAACGGGGAGAAAAAACGCTCAACAAAACAGCCCCAAATGAAAGAGTGAACAAAATGCAGGGTAAAGCACATGAGAAAAATAGGTAGTACCATCTTACAGTATTAGGGTTGGGAACTACTACAAGCAAGTTTGGATGTCCCATTTGAGCAAAGAAGCCCATAAGTAGCTCATTTTTCTCTCACAATTTCTCTTCTCAGAAGGGAGGTCTTTGCCATCAGCAAAAATGCAGGAAATGTGTTAGAAACCAGCCTTAAGAGATTTGATGCTCTTTAAAGGAGAGTATATGAGCTATTGAGACTTGTATACAGAACTCATATGAAATGGGAACACTGAAAGGCAGAAACCCCCTGGATGACAGTGGGATAACCTGAAGGAATTGGATTCTCTGTCCTCCTCTCCAGATGCCTGTTGATTCTTGAAGTCGGTTATTTTCTGAGTTGGGATAACTAAACCTTTTTGCAGACACATTTAAATTCTTATCCCAGATAACATCAAACAAAACATGGTGATCATGGCATGAACTTGTGTCAGGGGAGGTTTAGCTTGGGTATCAGGAAAAGGTTCTTCCACCTGAGGGTGGTCAGGCACTGAACAGGCTCCAACAGACCCAAGGAATTGTCACAGCCCCAAGACTGCAGAGTTCCAGGAGTGTTCGGACAATGCTCCCAAGCACAGGGATTTTTGAGGTGTCTTATGCAAGGCTAGGGATTGGACTGGATGATCCTTGTGGGTCCCTTCCAGCTCAGCAGATTCTATGGCTGTATGATTCTATGTTTCATCAGTGTCTTGCTAGTCAGACCAGAATGATTAAACCTCAGTTAAACCCTGAAAGGTATCTAAAAATAATGTTAGATTTTCATCTTTGTCCAAGATAATTCAAGGTATTTTTCTCCCTCTCACATATTATTTCTCTCAGTAACGTCAGGACTGACATTAAAAGAGCTTACCTAGCAGAGTGGAGAAGCTATTACTATGTTCCCAGGGTTTAAAGATGAATGCCTTTTAATATAAAAGTTTCCTAGCAACATGTGTTCTCAGCCCAGAATGTATTCCAGAGGCAGTGATGATTTCAGTGTCATCTCTATCCCTTCGTCTGAAGCAGTCACTGTGCTCTGCCGCCATCCCTGCCTTCACAACCCACAGCGTTACAGAACAGCAGTCTCCCTTTCCTAGGTTCAGCTCCTCACTGTCTCCCACTTTGGTCTTACACATTAAAATATCTACCCACCCTTGTCTAGCGACGTGTATCTGTTGCTTTTCTTCAGCATTCTGAGGAAGCATCTCCTTTTTCCTTACTGAATATCAGTCTCCTGAGTATCTCTGGCTCTCACATTACTTAGACTGCACATGCTCCAAACTACGCAGCTCTTTTATCTGTGTTTGGAGAGCTGTGGACAGTTGAAAGGATGGCCCTGGACCAGTGCCAGCACCTACCCCGCCACAGCACCACATTCTCCAGCATTGTTCATGACCACAGAGCAAGAGCAGGGAGCAGGAGCACCCTCCACATCAGGAACTGCATCCTGCAAGAAAAAAAAACATGGAAAAAGGCTTATCAAACCTGATTTTTTATAGGATTGGAGAGGAAGAAGGGGGAGGGGAGGGGGAGGGGAGGGGAGGGGAGGGGAGGGGAGGGGAGGGGAGGGGAGGGGAGGGGAGGGGAGGGGAGGGGAGGGGAGGGGAGGGGAGGGGGGGGGGGAGGGAGGGAGGGAGGGGAGGGGAGGGGAGGGGAGGGGGAGGGAGGGGAGGGGAGGGGAGGGGAGGGGAGGGGAGGGGAGGGGGAGGGGAGGGGAGGGGAGGGGAGGGGAGGGAGGAGAGGGAGGGAGAGGGGAGGGAGGAGAGGAGGGGAGGGAGAGGAGAGGAGAGGGAGAGGGAGAGGAGAGGAGAGGAGAGGAGAGGAGAGAGGAGAGGAGAGGAGAGGAGAGGGAGAGGAGAGGAGAGGAGAGGGAGAGGAGAGGAGAGGAGAGGAGAGGAGAGGGAGAGGAGAGGAGAGGAGAGGAGAGGAGAGGAGAGGAGAGGAGAGGAGAGGAGAGGAGAGGAGAGGAGAGGAGAGGAGAGGGAGAGGGAGAGGGAGAGGGAAAGGAAGATGGGACATACAGAATTCCATAGAGCACAATTTCCTTGTTAGCATGAAATAACAGAGAAATAGGTAATAGCCAAAGGAAAGCCCAAAAGGAAAGAGATAATTCCTACACACTGTTTTTCACTCTTTATCCCCGTTATGACAGAGCAGGCATATGTAACGTCTTCACACCTTATCCTTTAGCTCCTTCCAAAGGGAATCATGATCCAAATGGTAATGCCAGGCCACTGTGTCTTGGGGAAAGTTTTTTGGAGCATGGGTGTGGAGACTCAGGTCTGTTACAAAAGGTTCTTCTTCCCAGAAGCAGATCCTGACCAGACCACTGCCCTCTCTATCCCAGGACATTCCCCTCTCAAGATCAGGGCTCTCCAAGTGCTGAGAGAAACAACAGGGAAGGGCACAGATAGGGAGATGGGATGGTGAGGAATTAGTGAAGGTTGAGAGGAAAAAAATCCCACCCCTGACTATTTCTTGGAGGAATTGGGCCCAAATGCCAGGATTGTAAAGTGCAGACAACTCTCTCCCTAGCAACATGAAATAACACTAGAAATAACAGTAGTGTGTACTGCTCCTCCCCTGGGAGCAGGGAAAGCCAGCAGAAAGGCATATTTAGAGAGAAATTACACAGCCTCAGAGGTAACAGGGCCTTCCTCAGACTGAGGTGCAGCTGGTCCTCAGCGGCTAAAGGGTGGATGTCACAGAATCATGGAATCACAGACTGGTTTAAGTGGGAGGGGACCTTAAAGTTCATCTGGTTTCACCCCTTGCCACAGGCAGGGACCTTGCACTACACCAGATTGTTCCAAGCCCTATCCAACCTGGCCTTGGACACTTCCAGGGATGGGGCATCCACAGCTGCTGCTTCTTCTTGTGCCAGTGCCTTTCTACTGAGGTGTCAGGAGCTTGGGATGGAAGTGCAGCCATCATTGGCTTTCACAGCTCCCAGGAACACTTGAGGATATGCAGCATAAAGCACTATACAATGTGTGAAGGCCAAATAATCCAGATCCCAAAGAGACATTTAGCTTTGCCCTAAGCACTTGTTAGTCTCAGAGGAATAGGAGGGCAGTGGGATTTTGGACAGTTCCTTGCCAAGCCAGGTTTTCCCAGCCCTAATTACAAGAAGGCAGGCTGCTATTGAATACTGTACACAGCAGCATCCAGGAGCAACATCTGAGCTCTTTTGTGATCTCTTTCTCACTTATTTACTGCAAAAACATACTAATGAAGTGCAAACACAAGGATATGCAGAAGCAGCCGAGATACCCCACTGTCAGTGGTTCTGTCATACAGTAATTGCTTTAATGCATCCCTCAACAGCATGTCACAAGACTGAGTTAGAGATGCTTCAAAGAACATTACTTTCAATTTACTCAGTTCCTACATGGAGAAGTTCATCTGTGATGCCACAGAATACATCTCAATTCCTTAATTTCACAGCAGAGCTACAGTGGCCCATCCCATTAAATGAAGGTGCCTCATATCAACTGTGCCTGCTCTGGACCCTGCAAGTGCCACAGAGAACACAAAGCCAGGAGTCAATCACTGGCACACAGAGCTCTCTGCCAGGGGCTGCACAGCCTTTGGACTTGCATTAGGAAAGCCTTTGGAGTTGCATTAGGAAAGGAGTTGCCTTAGGAAAGGAGTTGCCATAGGAAACCTTTGGGTTTGTCTACTGCACAGGTTGTCCTGATGCTATAGGGAATATATTCTGTACCCTAACCTGCTCAGGTTAGCAGCCACTTAATAGCTGCATATTACAGGATCTCTGGGCTGAGGAGCCAAAATTGCCCTGAAAAATTCTAACACATCATTTCTTGCAAGGTGCCCACGACCCCACTACAACTGCTTTGAGAATTCATGCACCTGCATCAGAGATTTCTTCCATTGGCCAACAAGGACGTGAATCCATTTTCTTTGATAAGGGCAAATGTGAAGCAGAAATAGCTTTAGAGAAAAAGTCTTCTTTGTGCATTGGGGGCTGGTGGAGGACAGAAAGGCTCTTCATTTCCCTTTGACCCCAGAAATCAGCCCCCAGACACCTCCACTTGGGAGCCAGTGCCTTGCTGAGCACAAATTCCTTGATGCTGAATGTTACAAATCCAGCAGCATTCTCACAAGAGACAGATTTGGACTTGGCAAAGAGGAGGCATAATTGGGATTCCTCTGCTGAATATCAGGGGTGTCTCACCCTCTCCCTTTCTCTCCCAGGGGACTGGTCTGCAAACAGACTCCTGGAGAGTCTGTATTTTTCTTGTTTCTACTTCTTCTGGGATAAAAGGGATAATTTTGGTTCTTGCTATGAGAGGAAAATATTCAGATAACCTTTCCAGTGTTAATTGCAGCACACACAACCCAAGCTTAAGCCATATGTTTTTATTTGGCTCACAGAGCACACTTTTCACGCTCTCCTCTCTCCTTATCAGCTTCTACATCTGATGTACTTTAGTTATAGACATCTGCCTTTCTCATGCAGTAGCCCTGGTCCTAACCAGGCTCCTGCACTTCTCTCTTCCACTTCTCAGTCATTGTGGCACCTGCCTCTCACCGCATAAAGACTGCTACTAAATGCATTTATTTTTGCCTTGAAACTAAACAGTAATCAGAGAGGATGTGTGGTCTGAACACTGCCTGGGACAATGTGCTGTATGAGGACTGTGCCACGAAGGGGTCTCAATGCATATTCTGTTTGGAATAGTCTGAGCCACAGTGTTAAATAATTTGGGGAAAGCAAATCTAAAAGCCATTACATAAATGAAAAATCTCTGTGCAAGATACTTTCAATTTAGTGTTGATTTTTAAGCAGCTTTTGCAGAAAGCCTAGAGGTGTGACAGTAATGACTGGAACCAGTTCATGCCAACTGTGTCTGTAAACTCCAGATAAATACAGAATCACTGATGGAGAACAGTGTTTGAAAGTATCTTATGCTTTTCATTTATGAGATGAAGATAGTAAGACATTGCTAAAAACACATATTGGCAAGATATTGAATTCATCATGACTAATTTAGTTCCACTTTGCCAAGGCCGTGTTTTTGAAACCCAATTGACTTTGTACAGCCCAACAGTTTGGGACAATTTCAATCATGTTGTTCACAGAGCCCCACAGAAGGAAAAGTCCTTTTTCTAGAATAAAACGTGGTCATTTTCACACTGGACTCAGATGCTTTGATATTAAGATGACAAGCATCTTATCTAGATTCTATTTCCACATGCAATTTTCACCCAGCAAGAAACCGTCAGGCTTTAGATTAGACAGACTGACAATAATATGATTAGAAATACAGATATCGTTCTGTATATATACAGGATATCGTTCATGCCATTTCTGATTGCAGATTTCCCCATACAAGCTCAGAGCTCCTCTTTGGGCACTGTTTCCCATACCCCTTATGTATGATATTGCAAAGTCAAGCACCAGCATGGGCCTCTCCTCTTCTGTCTTCGTGCTGTGTAACACCCTGTAGTAATTTTCTTCATGACAGACAACACACCAAAAGAATTAGCCAATGGGAAACCATACTTTTAATCCCAACCTGTGATTTTCTGTGGGCTCCCATACAACCTTTACCAGGACACAAAGCCTGCAGCTGAGCCAATCTAGAACCTTCTTCCCAAACACACACCTAACAAGTACAGTCACACACACACACCTGAGGAAATCAGAGGCTAAACATGGTGCAGGCAGTTCATGGTAGAGGGTCATTTTCTCCCTTCAGCCAAAGCATATGGTTTGTCCACAGTTTGGTTACTTTGCAGATGTTATGTTTTGGAACACAAGTCCTAAAAGGAGCAGCTGAGGGAGCTGGGGGGGCTCAGCATGGAGAAAAGGAGGCTCAGAAGGGACCTTCTCACTTTCCACAGCTCCCTAACAGGAGGGTGGAACCAGGGGGGTCTTAATTTCTTCTCCCAGGTAAAAAGTGATAGGACAAGAGGAAACACCCTCAGGTTCCACCAATGGAAGTTCAGGCTGGATATTAGAGAAAAAAAATTCACTGAAGGAGTGGTAAAGCATCAGAACATCCCTGGGACGTGGTGGAGTCCCAGGGCTGTTAAAAATAAGAGCAGACATGGAACTTTGCAATGTGGTTTAGTGACCATGGTGGGAGTTGCCTTGATGATCTTGGAAGTGTTTTCCAACCTTAATGATTATATGATTCTTCAAAACTATGAGTGTTACAGCTTCTATCCTGTGCCACATGATAAACAAGCAAAGGAGAAACACTCCACAGCCCAGGAATGCTGCCCTTCACATCTTACCAGAGCCACAGTAATACAACAGCTAGGAAAAATGGAATCCTACCACACCCTAAGCTCATATTCCTCTTCTGCTTAAGTGTGAAAGTATCACAGAACCCCAGAATGGCTTGGGTTGGAAAGGACCTTAAAGCACCTCTCATTCCACCCCCTGCCATGGGCAGGGACACCCTCCACTATCCCAGGGTGTTCCAAGCCCCATCCAACCTGGCCTTGGACACTTCCAGGGATCCAGGGGCAGCCACAGCTTCTCTGGAACACCTGTGCCAGGGCCTCCCCCACCCTCACAGGGAAGAATTTCTTCCTAATATCTAATCAGAATCTACCCTCTTTTATAGTAGAGATGTTCCCCCTTGTCCTATCACTATCTGCCCATGTAAAAAGTCAGTCTTCGTCTTTTTTATAAGCCCCCTTAAGGCACTAGAAGAATGTATCTGCTCTGTTTCATTCATGCAGGTGTAAAAGAATTCCTTCATAAACACAAACTTTATAAATTCATAACAAGCTGTTATCATACAGACTATTCTCTGCTCTACACTATCGTCTGGATTTCAGCCATGTACACAACACTACCAGTAACATATCTTGAAAATTCTGCTAACATTTAGCTCTTTTAAAATAAACTTTTGAAAACAGGACAGATCTCCTAGCTCCCAAGCCAGCCTTCTAGGGCAGAGGGAGGGGTATTCTGGCACTTCCAAGCTTTCAGTACCATGGAGTTGTCGTGGCTGCTCAGAGGGGACCAGTCTTGCTTGGGCAGCAACCATGTGCCCGGCACTGAGGGCCAGAGTGACCGAAAGGTATCTGCCAAATTTCCTTCCTGCTTGGTACTACTCTTACCTCATAAAAAATTTGTGTAGAATGTCCAATTTTTAATCTCCATTTTGCTGTCCAGGCATATAAACTTAATTTCTTGATCCTGCCTTTTTTTCAGATTCTTGTTCTTTCTTAGCTTCACATTTTTAAGACTTTATTTGTTATTGTTTGTAAACTGTGTTGCTCTTTAAAAAACCCCTGTGATGAACTAGAGGAGGAAAAACCAGTAACACCTGTATTCATAATACCCATTTTCTTTACTATTTAACACGGTCTTGTAAATTTTTTTGGAACAGCTCTTTAGTGCTGTTTCTGCTATCTGTAAATGAACAAGATGATGGTAAAAGACTCAGAAACTTCAGTGAGAATAGAGGGAGCTACCACTGTGATGAGACTGCTGTAAGTCCTGAACTTCATAAATACAATGGGCCGTAGCCATTTGAGGAACAATTTTGCTTATTATAGCAGACTATATTGTTATTATTAGCCAGTGCAGTTATTCCATCCCCACAGGGCTGGAAAACTGTAAATAGCAAAAAGAATAAGAATAGGCAGTAGTCAAGCAACAGAATATTAAAAAGGTCATATGAAGTGCACAGCACCAAAACAATTGAATGGCTGTATTAGAGGGTGGAATTCTGATAATAGCCTCCCAATTCCAAGATAATATTAGCATGGAAAGAATGTGAATTTGGAAACAAGAATGGTTGAAAGACAGGTTTTTCTGTAACACTCAAATTCCTTTTCTGAATGTCAGCTAAATTCTGTGACCTTTATCTTCCTTATACCAGAGGTTTTAATGATACTCCATTATATGAGAATAAAGCAAAATGAAGAAAAGCCTCAGCTGTTTTCTTTGACCCACTACTTCCATTTCCCATGACGTGTACTTCCCTTTGGTAGTTAACACCCAGGCCCTGTGGAGCTCAGTGAATCCTGTGAATCCCTCACAAACATGAAAACACACCCAGATCCTGGCTGGTATGGGATCAGTCCATACTAATCATGGGTGCAACCCCGGAGAAAGAGTGGAAGAGGGAGATATATAATTGCATATTGGATAAGAGATCAATGGCTTGAGAGCCCATCACCTAGGAGAGACGACCAAGCTGCTGAGTCATCGATTATTTCAAATGATGTGCAGAGCATCTGCTGGCCATGAACACCAGAGTGGCTTCAGGCATATAAGACAAACTCAATGATTTCTTCCATCACCCTCCTGAAAAGAAAACCAGTTTTTAAAGACTTCAAAATTCCTGCTATTTCCATAACATAAGAATTTTTTTGCTTCTAGGATTTTTATCTAAAAACTATATATAACCTTTCAGGGCTTCTGTCGGAACACCAGAGACGGGGAGAAATCCGTGTTGCTACTGGAGACCAACATGAGGAACGGATAATGGTTTCTTGCAGCACCAGCTGACAGTACAGAGCGAACACAGTCCTTAGCTAGAACAATGGGCACCACCTGAATGTCACCTTTTTGCTGGGCAAAGCATATTATTATCAGACAGGGAAGTTTGAATTCAACAGGGAAAAGAAGTGTGTGGCTTTCACAATTAAATGCCCAAGCAACAGGTTCAGGGAACTGTGAGCATGTCACTAGGAATTAATGAGGGGCTGGTGTGCTTCAGTGCACACTGAAAAGTTAAATTTGCAATTTTCATTACATTGGTAATGAAAGGGTGTGAGGATGGGGAGTGAGGTCCTGGCACAGGTGTCCCAGAGAAGCTGTGGCTGCCCCTGGATCCCTGGAAGTGTCCAAGGCCAGGCTGGATGGGGCTTGGAGCAACCTGGGATAGCGGAAATTGTCCCTGGCCACGGCAGGGGCCAGAACAAAATTTTCTTTAAGGTCCCTCCAACCCAAACCATTCTATGTAATAAACTGCAAATAGGGTGACAATTTCTAGAGGGCGAATGTGCTGTCCTGTGACAGACCAGGAGCTGAGCATGGCTCAGCACTTCACCTGGGCACAGCATCATCTAAATTTTGCTTCCAACATGCTGATTCTACTCTTTCCTACCAGGGAAGTCACCTCTTGGCCAAAAAGTTAAACCAGTTCACAATATTTGGTAACATTTAGAATATACAGTCTAAACTGGCAAAAGCCCTCATTTCTACCGGACATGGAAGTAAAAGCTAGGCATGGTTCTGGATGATAGAAAATGCTGTGGGAAGCAACAGAGGATTTGAATGCAGATGCTTAATTTTCATTTGGCCTTCTGTGCTGTCTTTAACTGTTTCTTCAGGAGGCTTTATAGCTCAGCATTTGTAGCAAGCAGGATAAAAAATGCTTCTGCTGGTACTAGTTGTGAGTGGGTTTTTGATAATCTACTTGCACTTTATAGGGGATCATCATAATTTCCAAATAGTGTCATTTCATAAAATCATTACGTCTTAAATACTGCTGTAATCAAGGGTGCAGTGCAAAAATACCAAAGATCTTGGAAGATGGAAAAGTAGCTAAAACAGGCGGCTTTCAGGTCATGCATAAGAGAAGCACTCTAATTATCTTTCGGCAACTTTTGACAACAGGGCACAGGGCATCCTTTACTGCATTTTATTACAAGTTTGGACACATTTGAAAACCAAAATCTTTTGTACAAATTTATATCTGTTGTACAGATGGATTTACAAAGTTTTTTGAGGGGGTTGTATAAAATATTTGCTGAAAACTAAATAAAACCAGTTAATAAAATATTTTTATTTTTATTTTAAAGCAAAATTCTCTGTTCTCCCCTTTGTGCAATATCCCATTACAGCTGGACCTTTTTCTATTTCATTTTGTGGGGCAGAATTGCTCTCCATAAGGCAGTAAGGTAATACCTCAGTAGGGAATTCTTCAAGTTCACTCTTTTAAGCATTTATATTTTCTAAAGTGTTATTCTAGTTTTACCAATAGGCTCCAACTTCAATAAGTAATTGAAACTGTATCTATGTTCAGTAGATTGAACATTCCTGATCTGAACCACAGGGGAGCAAAAATAAACCTTTATCCTCTGCACTGAAACCCTGATGCCTGAATTTGGCTCTTTCAATGATCTTGCAGATTTTATAGCAAAATTAACTATTCAATACCAAATTCTGCTATTGGGTTCAGATCCATTTGGTCTAATTACTACATAATAGAAACATTGGAACAATACAAGACCAGTTTCAAGTGTGTCCTATTGAAGTACATCTCTTTATCCATAAGATTGTTCATATCAAGGATAGAATAGAATTAGTACAATAGACATCAGGGGCTGTATCACAGCAAGGAAACCCGCTGCTGCTTGGGAATGCATTTTCCCAATGTGACATACATATATTTTTTGCTAAAACTACATCAAAATGTCTGAACACTCTTCCTCCCTCCCCTTGGATCTCTCCCATGGGAATCAGTAGACTGAAACAAAAAGTCTGAGCCGAGCTTAGCTGGGGCTGAGCTTGCTGAGTTACTCTGCTCCTCTAATAGACATGGTCTTGCAGCAGGACCCCTCTTCCTGTGTCTTCTTTGAAATGTACTACAGCTAAAAAGCAGGAAAAGCCAACCTGGAAGTATCTTAGAAAGTTTCCTTCCCTACAAGGAACACCTAGAGGAGTTAGGTTTTGCCAAATTGGGTGTGAGCTTATTGGAGCAAACGGCTGATGATTTGCAGCACTTCTATCACCATCATAAAACCAAAGTCCCAGTGGGTTCTGTCCTGCTGAGAGGGGTAGGGGCAGTTAAAGCACATAACCCCATCCTTCCCAAACACGGCAGCTGTGGGGGCTTCCAGAGCTTGAAGGGCAACAAACAGAGCAGAGGTGCTGGGAATGCCATGGAGACGGACAGTGCCAGCACCAGTAAAAACCATATAGAATCTTCTGAGTTGGAAAGGCCAGAGTCCAACTCCCAGCCCTGCACAGACAAACTAACAATCCCAGCCTGTGCATCCCTGGGAGTGTTGTCCAAATGCTCCTGGAGCATTGCTCTGGCAGCCTTGGGGCTGTGCCCATTCCCTGGGGAGCCTGGTCAGTGCCCAGTAACCTCTGAGGGTAGAACCTTTCTCTAATCTCTACCCTAACCCTCCCTGGCACAGCTCCAGCCGTTCCCTGTGTCCTGTCCCTGTCACAGGGAGCAGAGATCAGAGCTGCCCCTCCTTGGGAGGAGCTGCAGCTCCCAGTGAGGTCTGACCTCAGTTTCCTGTTCTCCAGGCTAAACAGACCAAGTGCCCTCAGATGCTGCTTGTGCATTCCCTTCAGACCCCTCACCATCTTCATAGCCCTCCTTTAAGACACTTTCTAATGGCTTTGTCAAAAAACATCACACAGTGCCTCTCTGACACGGGGTAAGAGATCACAGCAACAGAAATTTCCTCATGCAAGGCAGATGTCCTAAAGGCACCCAGCCTGATTTTATCAACATTCTCTGAAATGCTTTGCCAGCATTTCTGTAGGTAGTTGTGCACTATCAGCCTTTGTTTCATCAAAGGACGACACAAGCTCTGCAAAGCTGCCTGCCCAGGGCAATGCTGGGCTGTGATGGCTCTCACAGCCCAGGATGAGATACAGCAGCCAAGGCAAAACTTTCTGTGAGTACATGGCTGTATTTCCCATGTCTTAAAATAGCTCTATTTGCTTTTCTTTTGTCATGACACTTTCTTCACTCGCAGGCTGGAGCAAGAGTATTTTCTTGCTTGATTAATGTCCCCCTAGCAAAATGACTTATAAATAGAGATAGAGTGAGTGTTGCTAAAGTGTCGAGGGCTTGAGCTCATCTACCACATTGGGTTTTGTAACCATGAACATGCTGCTTTCCAAGATGTAGCCCTCCTCTTTTCCTTTCTTCTGATTTAAAAATAAACCTGTGTTAGGTTCTTTCATAATCACCATATGGTGCCTTGAAAACCTGTGGTACACTTGCAGTTCCCGGGGTCTGCTCTAGATTTAAGAAGTAGATTTCTGAGGATGGTAATCATTTATAGCAGCTCAAGCAATTTTCAGAGGTGGTTTTTTGCATCTTTTCTAGTGCTTAATGTTTGTCCAACAAAGAGGCAGCATCTGAAGACAAGTGCTCCTCAGTGAAACTGTATTCCTTTACAATTCATCAGATGTGATGCCTCTTGATTTAAAACACTTGCTCCTGCAACAAAAGTACACAAAAGAGCAAGATTTCAGGTCTCTAAGCACATCCCCTCTTACATGTACACCCCCTGCCTGCCATTTGACTGGCTTATCTCTTACCTGCTTTTCTTAGTAGTTTTTATTTTTAAAGAATCCTTTTGCAAACAAAATTGAAAGTTGCGCTGCAGGTGAGGCTGAAATGTGGATCTCAAATAGGATGTGGTTACATTTGCTGTTGCATTTATCTAGATTATTATCCATCTTCTCACATTTTATGACATGGCCACAGCCACATTCTGATCAGCTTCCTTTCATTTAATCTCTGCAACACTTAGAGATACTTCAAGTTTCTTTTCCATTATGAGTTGTTTTTTATCAACCCTAAATTTTGTCTATATTGTGGCTTGCTTGGTTAGGTTCATCTGAAATCTTCAGGTTTTATCTTTTAAACTAAATTTCTCCTTGAAAACTGCAATATGAGTAATTCACATTTATTTCCTTGCCCTCTTTGCTTTAATGCCTTCTGCAATTTCTTCTGTTCCAGAGATGAGAATAATTAGTAACCACTCTTAATTTTATACTTTTGGAGTGTACTATTTTTGCTAGAATGAATGTTCCCCTTCTTCTGAATGCATTTTAAGACAGCTGGAGGTAGGTGACTTGATCTGAATAAATTAACAACTACCCTACAGAACAGACCAAGAAGTACTCTGATGAGTTAATTCATTCTTTCCCATTCCTTTCTGGAAGTTGGTTTTGAACAGAAACAGAAATATGTAATAATAATCATACATGTCACCTTCTTTAAACCACTGAAATGTCAAGGACAGGCTGGCAGGTTTTTTTGGGGAAAATTCTCTACAATTTATGACCCCAGGCCTTTGATCAGTGCTTTTCCAAGTATCTAATCTGTAGTTGTCATTAATTACAACATAAATAAAAATAAATGAGATCGCACTTTCATTATGAAAATTGGTCAGAACAAATACAGCAGCCTGACATTAATCTACAGTGCATGTAATATTAACCCCCAAAAGCCAAATGAGTGCTCTAATAGAAATTAACCGAGCACTCTCAAAAGTATGGATGTACTGGAATAAGTAATTACAAATAGGTGCTTTTAGACTAGACCCATTAGACTGGAATTTTGATTAAACACATTCCAGATGCTAGCTAGGGTAAGAGTTTAGCAGATCATCTCCTCTGGCATTGTTAATTACTGTGACTTTGAAATACATAGTTTTAGACACAGGGATACAGAAACAGGCTCCTGGTGCAGAACTCCTGCCACCGGGTTGGTCAAGAGTTCCCAACGTGAATGACCCTTGTGAGTAAATCTGTGTGAAAGACAGGTGATGGAAACAGAGTAGCTTAAAATGTTTTGTAAGAATGAATTAGAGTAGCGGGTTAGTGGTGAACAGGGCAGTGCTGGATTAACATATGGACTCAATGATCTTAGATGCCCTTTCCAACCTTAATGATTCTGTGATTCTGTCCCTCCAGTGTTCCACAGACCAGGCAGCATCATGGACTGCTCTCTGCAGCAGACTGTACAGTTACCACCTTAACCTTATCTGGGGACAAGCACTCCTCCCCAGACACAGATTCCCTTTGCCCATGTCCTGCCATCCACACAACCAGCTGGAACTCAGTAAAGCTGCCTTCTCCTTTTGCTAGAGAGTTTTTCTTTATATTTTCCACTTGGGTGGTTCAAACACCTTACCTGGTGGAAACACACTGCACAGAGGAAGCTCCCAGCAGAACAGCAGAGGCATTTCCTTGTTAAAGCAAGCAGTACTTTGAGAAACCTAAGGCCTTAACAGCTGTAATAAAAACAAGCAGGATAACCCACACTGCCATACATGTGCATTTGTGAATTAATTTGCAGTTTCTTACCACAAAAGAACAGAAAGGAAATGATGCAGAGATTCCTGTCAATCCTGCAATGGGTGTATACCTCACTGATCCAATCTCACCACAGTGTGCAGGAGCTGCCTGTTTGAAGCAGGCTCTGACCCTGGGTCACTAACTGGTTCCTCCGAACCAGCAGTTATGGGAAGATGCATCAGGGTCTTGCAATCTTTCTTCCAGGTTTCAACAGTTTATAGGGAAATATGGGCTGATTCCAGCTGCTTGTTCTGGTGGTGAAGTTAATGAACACATGGGCAGACAGAAAAAGCTTCAGATACTGAAAAATAAGGAAAACCAGCAGGAAAACACTCATGTGGAGTTAAAAAACCCTTGGTCAAGCTTTTTACTGGATCATTATTTCTGCTGTCAGAGAGGACATACTTTACCAAAGAGAGACAGTTCGAGTGCACCTGCAGAGAGTTGTTGTTTTCTGCTATAGCTGGATGAAGATTTAGACCATCCAAAACCACTGTATGATGCCAGTAACAAAAACAAAGTACATAGCACACCACACTTTCAACAGCCTCCCGCTTTCAGCAGTTCTCCAGCTTGTGTGTTTTCATTAGGGCTTCACTGCTACACAACTCTATTCATAAGTCATGTTAACTTTGCTCAGACCTTCCTTCTGCAATAAAAAATGGTTTCTTCAAAGGAAGACAACACAATGGCAAGAGTTAATGGACGAGGCAATGTCTGTCACATACCATGGTTAAGCTGTGAGGGAAGTCTGGTCTGAGGCTCATTTCAGTGAGCTGTGCTTCCTCTACCAGTACGTTCCCTTCAACACATTCTGAACTCAAGATATGAAAGAGCTGGATAAGATGCGCACATCAGATGGGGGTGCTGCATGTGTGAAGTGGCAGCAGTGGTTAGTATCTCCCTTACCTTTTCTGGGAGCTGAGATTACACAGAATCTGAGAGAGACCTAGAAAACCTTATTTAACAAAAATTAGCAAAAAATATCTAAATGCAAATATGTAAAAAGATCAAAGTTTGATGGTAGTGGCTGCCCAATTTTGTGACTCTTGGGCTAAAAATGAAGACGTTCATTCGAACTAGTTGATCTTTAAGGCCCTTTCCAACCTAAACCATTCTGTGATTTCATGGTTCTATGTATTTTGTCACAGGTGTAAACCAAGTAGAACCAAGCCAAGTATCACAGCACTAACCAGCTAACTGAGGATGAAGTCAATTTTAAGAATATTCTCCACTTTATTATTAAAAGAAGACTGTATTGGTATGCACAAGATAGTGAAGCAAAGCTGTCTTTATTAAAAACGAAGCAAGGGTTTTTTGCTATATTTAGACTAGATCAAGAGAGAGAGAGAGAGAGAGTTTCTGCCTATTTTCATTACATTATTTTACACTGGATGAATTTTCAACAATAATAGGACACCCTAGGAAGGATGTGAGGACCAGTCAGCAGTTTTCACTGAAAGCTGTGACATTTCCAAAGTACTCTGAACAACTCAAATAATGAGCAAATGTAATGACTTCTGGATAAAACCCCTGTTGGATAGTTACTAGCTGAATATTGCATAAACACCTTTTGGGTGTTAAATTGCCTCAGAAGGGAAGAAGAGAGGAGTGATTTTGCTACATTCCCACCCTGCCCAGCCAAGGACTAGATCTGATCCATTTGTTTGGAGAAAAACAAAAGAAAAAATAAAAAAAAGGAAAAGAAAAAGCTCTTGGATCATAAATTCTGATGCATCATAACTTAATACTACTCATTCATATCAGTCAGAATGTATCAAAACAAGCCACTGCCGTAAGCCACCAAAATCCACCACTCCAGGATGGTTGCATTTCTGAAGCAAATTAAGGCTCCATCCAGCTTTACCTGGATACATGATTCTAAGAATCCAAAAGGCCTTACATTGAATTGGGGCAAATTTGACTACAAGTTTCTTCTTATTGTTTCTTAAAACCAAATACATTCCACCTTTCATGCAAACTCAAAAGGCTACAAAAGCATGGGACAGATTTAAAGAATTATATCAGGTTTTTCTAGAGACCTGAATTTTCCAGATCTGGATCAACTCTTTTTTTAAATGACAGATTCAAAAGGAATTTAAACAGATTTTGGAGCACCCTCCTGGAACCCATCTGTATCTTTGTATTCTCTATGTGTGTCCTGCATTCTAAGACCCCTTGACAGGCCTGTCCATCTGGTCTCCAAGTTGTGAGTGTGGGGCATGGGGACCTTTGGAGCGCAATTCCATGGGAACAGCACATGGGCTTTCCCTCTCCACGCTCCCACCAGAGCTGCATGCTCCTCTCCATCTCTGTAACCTTCCCCTGGGGTCTCAGCCAACCTCCACTGCTCTATTTTCTCACAGACAAAGACAGAAAAAATGACTTTGGGGGGCAAAACTTCAGAACTAGATGGAGATGTTGCTTAGCTATGCACAGACATTTACATTTGTATCACCTGTAAAGAGGAAGAAAGACAACTCTATTGGACTAGCAGGCATGAAACAGCGCTGTAGAGAGGTCACCCAGCCCAGCCCAGCCCAGTGCTCTCAGGCAGGCTCTTCAAAGCATGCACCACTCCTGCCAAGTTACATGTTGTTCCAGCCTGTTTTTAACAGACCTCCAGTGGTGGATAATCCACATCTCACAATGCAGGCCGGTGGCCAGGGCCCCGGTGGAGGATCCTTCCCTCACACCAACAATGGTCCTTTTTATTCTGTTTTGGCAAACGCAGAAAGGGATTTCTTTTATCCCATAGATCAGGCTAATTCCCTTGCTTGGCTGGTTTCTGTCAGCTGAGCTTTGAAGATGCCCAATAATTCTAGTCCTAGAAGAGTGTTACGAGCTGTTCTCTGATGAGCACATCATCAAGGACAACACTCTAATGGTTTTTAAATTGTTCCTCTTAGTCAAAAGCTTAAAATAAAAATTTAAAAGAGGCAGAAGAAACAGTACAAGCTTTAGACAAATGTAAAAGGAATCTTAGACACTGTGAAAACAAAGGGAGAATATAATTACAGACCATGTCTCACTGAGAGCATGATTCGACTCACTAGAGAAGACTAAAATAATGCTTTAAACAATTATATCTGTTTGGCTGATAATAAAAGTGATAATTAAAAACAAGAACTCCAGACACTTTGGGACTCCTCAAATCCCTCAGATTCTTACATCCAGAAGTACAAATCAGCACATCCTTAAGTGGTGCACAGAGTGTGCTGATTCTCCCCCAGCTGCCAGATGGCTGCTGCAGCTGCAGAACATCTGGACCTTGGACAAAACACACATGCATACCCAAACGATGGTGGGAACCATGAGTGCATTGGACATATGGCTGATGTTTGAGTGGTGCATGAGATCCATCAGGCTGGGCTGGTTGTGAACAACCACACGCCCAAGCAATGCTGGTAATCTTAGACAGCAATCAGGGGAGGTACTTCAAATTAAAAGAGATTTTTAAAGGCCATTTTTACCCCCAGTACACTTGTCTGCACCTGTACAAGATCACTGGTAGCTCAGGATGTCACAGCACATTATATATTCAACCACAGAAGTGGTTTGAGCCTGAGTGATCAGCAATATATCGCAAAGATTGTAAGGAGCAGTGTTACTCCAGACATGCACAAGGACACAAGAAAGCATGGTTTAGATTATGTTTTTGCCCAGCTTTTCAACAATGGGAAGCAAGGGCAAAACATGTCATTTTTTCACTGAAAAAGTGGTCAAGCATTGGAACAGGCTGCTCAGGGTAATATAGCGGTGTCACCATCCCTGGAGAAGTTCAAAAGAAGCGTAGAGTTAGCACTTCATAACATGGTTTAATGGGCATGGTGGTATTCAGTCAAAGGTTGGACATGATGATCCTGGAGGTCTTTTACAACCTTAATGATTCTATGATTACGTGTTGAGAAGATGGAAGTAAAGGTCTCAGTTTTGCAACCAAATAAACAGGAAGCCCTGCCTGTACCAACTGTTATGTGTCGCTGTTGAGCGGCTAGCTGAGGACTGACCCAAGTTCTCAGACAAGGAAAGAGAGGAGAAAAGGAACTTTATTGTTTTGAATTCCATATATATAGAGTCTACAGAAGTGCCCCAGATTGGTCAGCCCGAGACCTCCCCCCTAGGCCCAATTGGCCAAGCCCGAACTGACCCAATCCGGAGAAACTGTTTGCAAAACATCCAAACTTTATCTTGTTTATGAAATATAGCAAAATGTTCCCACGGGAAGAACCTGTGCTAGCCACAGTTATGCACAGCCTATTTCCATCCTCTCGGCTCAGTGAACCCCCAGTGCTATACTGCTGTCCTGTGCAGCAGAGCCCAGAATTACAGCTCACAAAGCCGCAGGCAGAAAAACCCCACAAGCCTGAGAACACCTCATCTAACAAGGAGCAAGGTGTTATTCCTGTGAAAGATACTGCTCCTGACAAAAAGCAGGGCAGTCTCCTGCACACTTGCCTCCTGCAGTGGCCTGGGACACGGCATGGTGCAAAGCCAGTAAAACTTTAGGCTGTTCACCTGCACCCAGGGCATACCAGCCCATACACATCACATATACACCATGCCAACAATCATCAAGTGTTTCCTTCAGCAGTTCAGTAGCTCAAAAAGAGACACAAAAAGCCTTAATTTAAGTTAAAGAGCTTTGGACAGCATGAATACTTGTATGTATATTTTATATTTATATAAATATGTGCATAAATGCACACATGTATGTAAATACATACAATATAAATGCAGCCTAGAGCAGCCTGAGCTGTTAGTAGAGGGGTAGTTATCTATGGCCCCATGTTGACAAGACGCACCCCCTTCCCAGCACCATTCCTGGCTGCTTTGCTCTTCCTAATGATCAACTGGTGAATGTGGAAAGGGATGTGGAGGGAAATCAGTGACAGAGGCAACACAGGGGAAATAGCCTCTCCCCTTCCAGAGCCTGTGGGATTAACCAAGTTTTTAATCCTCAGAGAACACTGTAAAGAAGGAAAAAGCAGCAGCAAGCCCAACAAACCCATCCCTCAGACAAAAACTGCTGACAAGGCATGGACTCCCTCCTAAGTCCTTTTGTCATGAGCCCTGGTTTGCCTGGCATCTGAGATCAGTTTTGAGCTTGTGCTACACAGAGATGACTACTTTTTTTTTTTTTTTTAAATAAATAAGCATTAATATTAACATTACTTCAAGGAACTTCATTTTGTAGCATAATAATCCGTTCTCTCCTTAGCTGCCTGCCAGAACTGACTGAGATGTCCTTGGTAATGTAAATGCTGAAGCCATCTCTACAGAATTGCCTGGAGATAGCTAAATTCATATGACCCACACTACTATGTGCAGTTAATTTCATCTTCAATTATTTAATATTTTTTTTTAATGTAAACAAGTTTGTACATTGATTTCATAATTATTGCTGTTAATTTTCTACCCAAATGAAATTTCTTTGTTTCTGCCTGTCTACATGGGATATCCAGGTGTACTACAGCAAGTAACAAACCAGGTGTTATCTAGGAAATAAGGCACTTGGTGTCTGTAGAACATTTAGCATGTGCTGAATGCTCCACATCATCAGCTCATTCAGATCTACAAAGAGGACAAAAATTTGCCACAAAGGGTGCAAAAGTTTTACCCTGTTTTTACTACTCTGTTGTACTAGGGTGAGCATTGGAACATGAATTCTTCAGAATTCAGAAAAATGTTCTATTAAAACTTCAAACTTCTGAATTATTTTCTTATTTCTTTTAGCCTGGTTAAAATCCCAGACTTGAAATTCCAGCAAGGCCAACAGGTAAGGCCAGCTTTAAGGTTCTATCATGCCTCTCTTCTGCTGAGAAAAGTGAAAGAAACCTATTGATAACCAGTCACTGAACAGGTGTACTCCAACAGAATTTAAACAGGCACCCACACCCACAGAGATGTTGTCTGATGTGTGTAAACACAGGGTACACACATAGATGTGTGTATTGATCAACTCCCACAGCAGTTTAAACCTTCCAGCTATCAAAAACTCCAAGAAGATAGTCAAATTGCTCAAAAGTTTAAGGAAAAGCTACCTTTCAGGTTTTATTATTATTATGCATTCAGTCTAAGAGCATTGCAGAAGTCTCAAGGCATGCCTAGAGAGACATAATCAGGCTGGTAAAATAACCTCAAGATGCTATGCTGTGTCCCTGAAGTCCCATCATACCATGAAGATAATGTTTCCCTAATGTAATTGCAGCTGCATGATGTTATACTATCACAGTTTAATAGCTCATGTTTAACTGCATAAGAGAATGAGCAAGTGCAATGCAAAAAGCCATGGCACAGCAATCGTACTCAAGGCAATTTTCTTCATAAAATTTGAAAAAACCCTGGAAACCTGATTTTACATGAGCCAATTGCAGAGGGGAAAAAGTTTAATAGGAGGTGTTAGAATTGTGCCGCAGGCCAAACACAGCAGTCAGCAAGGCAAATTATAGACTGCTTTTAAAATTAATATCAAACATCAGCATGAAAACCTAAATAGGTAAATGTCTGGACTGAATTTCAGCTCTTTTCTTAAAATGAAATGTACAGACTCCTCTTTGGAGTATATAACGTATCCTTTGTGCCTCTGCCTAGCAACAAGCTGCCTGAGGCTGGATGCCCTCGGGAGACCTACCATCTCTTTGCCACTTCCGGTGGGGTTTTTGTCAGTCCTATTTCAGGTTTTCTCCACTCCTGTTCTGTCTGAAATTATGGGTAAGGTGGGTAGGCTGCAGAGCTCTTATATGAAATGGATAGTAGTGAGCTGTCTTCTGGGTTTGGTGTGAGACACTGTGGCTGTGCTTGCAGAGAGCGTATTGTTCCAGGGGTCCCCAGTTCTGTGCCACCATCTCTGCTCTGGCTGGAGAAATCCATGTTATTTATGTCATCTGAACTTATAACATCTTTGGGAAAAGTGAACTGTATGTGGATCAAGCAGCAGAATGCTGATCCTGACAGAGGCAGGGCACATTTGGGAGCTGGCACTGCAGGACTGTGAAAGGGGAGCAGGCCCAGGGCTGTGCTGGGCTGCACACCCTGCATGGCTCCTGGCCCTGTGTTACTCCACACAGAGCCCGTGGCTGTAGGAGAGTCGCAGCCAGTGCAGGGTGACTGGCCTGCAGGCAGCTCCCACATGATGCCACCCACCTGCCTTGCCTTTTCTGAAAGCCCACCTGTTCCACGATGCACGAATGTGGGGAATCCAGCACCTAAAGGGAGGTAAGATTTACTTGCTATCTATGCTCCTGCTGTTATTCCATATTGTTAGGGCAGTTGTCTTATTAAGCCATCTGCTGTCAGGCCTTTCCTATCAAGATCCTGAAAGAACCCTGCACCGACTCTCTCCCCTCCACCATACCCACCCTTGTGCAGAGGAATAACCAGTACAGGTAAATAATCTGCTATTTCCAGTTATGATCAACCCTCTCTCTTGTCTTTATTCAGTCACTACACATATTTACCATATTACACTTGTGGTGAAAGCCAATTTTTCCCTGTCACTGTAGAATTGTATTCACAATTGCAGTCTCATACACAGTGTGTTTGTGTTTACTGGCAAAAACTGTCTTGTAAATGATGACCAATGCACCTAACGGCTTTAACTTATTTATAGGACTGCACAAAGGCTTCAGACCCAACCTTTGCTCTCATATTGGCAAAGGCTACAATTAAATTTTAATTGACAACCTGAATCCACCCAAGAGTTACTTCCTCATCTCTTTCAAGGACTTGCAGGGTGGTGTTCCCTGGACCTCGCTTGCACTTACTCCAAGCTTAAAAGTGCTCACAGGAGCATTAGGGTTTTTAACCAAGCTTAATTCAAACCACAGATTTCAAATTATGTGTAACACACCCAACTTTTGTCTGAATCAAAGGCTTTTCAATTTTATGTGATGAATTAGAATTCCTGAGGATGGTGGCCATTCCCCATGAGAGGGCTCCCAGCAATCCACCATGTACCTGGACTAATGCTTCCTACAGCTCCAGTCTGAACAGAGGAACCCCTTGACTAGTGGTCTCTGACCTTGTCTATCAATGATGAGGTTTGTAAAGCTCTGTAAAGAGGATATCTTTGCTCTTCCAGCAAAAAGACCTTCTGCTAGAATCAAAGGTCGCCTTTGCTGCTGGGGTTGGAACCTGTGGAGTGTCCCCCAGAAAGCGGGGAAGGAAAGCACTGGCAGAGGAGAGCACACACAAAGGTATTTGTATTCACTTAACTGTTTTTCCATTCTGCATAGACACCCCCTCTCTCTGAGCTGCCCATGCCATCTTTAGGAGGACACTTAGAATTTCCATATTGAAGCACTGTCCCCATGGACCATCCCAGTCACAATCTGTTAGACAAACAGCAGAGTTAACAAAATTGGCCATAATCACCCTGTAATGCATTCTGGTGCCTATCCAAGGAGGGATACAGCCACCTTGAGCAATCCAGATGTTAACTACAATCAGTGTTTCAGAATCAAAGATTGGAGTGTTCATTTGACATCCAGCACTCACTGTACCTGTGCTTTCCCTGGTGCATTCTTATCTCAGGCTGTACATAAATAAACAGAAGATTGCAGAGAGATATAATATTGCTTCAGGTTGTGCTGATGCACTTCCATTTTCATTTGAATACTAAAATGGCTTTATGTATTACAAACTGCAGAGAGAATATGGTACACACTGGCAGCAGTCTTCGTGCTCCTCCTGCAGTAAGCATTGTTATGCCCTATTTCAGTACAAGGAATCTTTCACAAGAATGTTGATATCAAAAAAGCCATTGCTGATGGCACTATGATAAAGGTTATGCTGCTTGCCATGAAGTGATACAATCCTTACTGTGCAAGACAGGCAGGCCAAACACAACCAAGTCTCTGTGCAGGGCTGCAGCACAGTCACCATGTCCATGCAAGCACAGACCTGCTTCTCTCATCTTAATCTACAGCTCTCTGATCTTGAAACAGCAAGTTTTTTGTAAGGAATAAAGAATTCTGCCCTGCATGGTAAGCTAGCATATGTGCTCAAAGAGCCATGACAGAAACACTTGCACAGAGACTACAAAAAGGAATTGTTCCATCTGCACATGTAGAGGAACATTTGCATATGCTCTACAGGATTAAAGAAAAGTTAAAACACTGGGAAGAGGGAAGATACCACAGGAAGATGGAGCAGGCTAAGCAGTATATAGCAAGGAGGGAGATGGACATATCAAGATAGATGCTCTACCAAAGAACAATTACCTTAGGAAAAAAAACAACAAAACCAACCAAAAATCCCAACCAAAACCACCCCAACAAAACCCCACAGCAAACCAGACTTTAAGTTTTCTTTCCCACACAGGCTGTGAAGGTCAATGGGACATTTGATATAGGCATTATATTTTTATTCTGGAAGCAGCCTGGTTCTCCCTCCTGCCAGTGTATGTTATTCCTACAAAAGACTACCAGCTAAGAAGAGAAACCCACAACTACAGAATCTGTGTAAACTGAAACAGTGAGACTTCGAAAAGCTAATATAGGTAAGGGAGATCAAACGTGCAAACTACACAGCAGGTTTCAAATATCTTTTTTTATTTATTTAAGAGAAACATTTTTATTTTATGTTTTGCTGCAGTCTTGGTTCACGTTCAACACACTCAGCAAAAGCTCACTGCAGGATTTGCTTCAACAAGATCTGGATCAACTCTTGAAAAGGAAGGTTCTCTTTCCATTACAGAATTACAGAACGGGTCCAGTTGGAAGAGACCACAGTGGGCTCACCTGGTCCAAACTCCCTGCTCAAGCAGGGTCACCAGGAGCACATTCCCATAAAAGTTGCACAGTACACACAGGCATTACAGCAAAGTGCTCACCCACACATCTACAACTTGGAAATCATGTTGGTAGCAGCTCCCTGCACATGAGCTACTTCACTCCAACAATCAAAATTAAACATGCATCAGGACAATTGCCCTGCACTAGCAGATTCAGGAATGTTGCCTGGTAGCCAGCACACACGGCCATGGTCTGTACTACAGTACTACCCAGTTAGGATATAAATACTGGATTTTATCTCTCTTTATTTTAAAAATTGGAAATTCTTAAAAACTGGTTTATCTCTCTCTCCAGTGCATATTTCAGCATAGGTATTAGGGAGATAATGCCTGGTGTGGCAGGTTGTTTCTCAAATCACTAGCCCCATGGAAAAGTGTTATCAATTATGTCTGCATATGTCTGCAGATCTGTTCCTTAATTGGGCTGTTGGCCTTTACAGTAACATGTAGCCGCTTTTCACAGCAAGTCTGTACTGAATTGGGCTTGAAGAGAATGGCTCTAGATATCCTTAAGCTTCTAAATCAAAACAAGCTGTATCTCTAAACCTGAGCAGATACACAGAGAGGCAGAATAAATACTTTTTAAATCTTACTCTCCTTTTGCTAATTCAGTTGCATAACAGAAAAAACTGTGCAAAAGTCTACAATTATATTCTAGAATCATACTTCAAAAGACTAATGCAAAGTATCCTCAAATGTGCTGTCCACAGGCCAGGTTTACCTTTATTTACCTTTATTAAGGTTTACCTTTATTAAGAAGCCTTTTGTTTTCTTTGAGTAATTTCTGAAGGCAAGTTTCACCATACTCATGATTTTTGGCTTCTAACTTGAGTGGGAAAAACTGAGAGGAGCTTTCTTGTTTCAGTGCATACCCAGGCTCCTCAGCACTGCAGAAATATCAGGGCATTTGATGTTTGCAGCACAAAAGTTGCTTTTTTTGCTGCCTATCTGCACTCCATCCAATGTGATGGCATGACAGGTCCTGCTGTAGGGAAAGCCTTGCACACCATGGCACAGCTCCACACCAGATCTGCTCCCGAGCCCAGGGATGTGGAAAACTCTCCCCTGGCACAGAGGCAGCAGCTTCCCAAAAGCGCAGAAATCCTTGACGTCAGCTGTGACTCAGTATTACCTACAGACAGTTCCATGACTTTCTTTGTTTGCAGCTGTTTAACCAGGGTTTAGCTCATGATTTAATAGGGCCCCTTACTTTGATGACTCAAGAATTTTAAGAGTTTTGTTAAAACCTTTGGGAAAAATGTAAGTTAAACACATCGGCCATTTTCAAAACCTCTCAAAGAATTAAAGCACGTTGAAGAACTGCAACATGCAGTTGGTTCATTTGTGCTGGTTTGGCTCGATGGGGCTGTGTTTTTTCCAAGCCTTTTGTAACTGCCTTTAATTATACTTTAAATTAATTTCCTGAATGGACAGTAGTGCTGTCTACAGTGAGGCACACCGCTTAAAAGCAAAGCAAATTATTTCTTGGCATCATTACTACAACATGGTAATGTAACCATGTATTTTGTGCCCTGAGCAGCATCAGAACAAACTGACTCAGACCACTGACCAAAGATACCCTTTCCTAATGCTTTTGACAGATGAAGAAAAAAAAAAGGGAAAGAGAAAATACATTGTGGAATAGATAGATAAACTGACAGGCAAGCTTTGTATATATTTACTGGATTAAATTTCCTTTAATAAACTGGAGCTGTTTCAATAACAAGAATAGAATCCTAGATGCTGGTTTCCAATAATTCATCCCGTATAATACTGCAATTCCATTTTGCATTGTTTTCTCTATGACTTGGATGAACACCATCTGGTGGCAGGTATTGGGACGATTTACATTGTGAACTCACCTTGAGACTTTGCCCTAAGGTTACAAAAACATTTCAAATTCCTGGAAAGCCACACTGATCCCATGTCTCAGTGAAAATGGAATAAATATCTTATTTCTTTTCCTAACAGCCTTGCTGTTCTGCAAGTACAGAACACAATGGATCTCTTTACATGCTAGCTCACACATACCTCTGATTTTTTCCAATTATATAGATGCTTTTAACACTCCACCTAAATGAATAAAAATGCATTTGACTATGTCTAGTCTGAAAAACAGTTAAGAACACTTTAAAAAATTAAAGTTTTTGGAACTTTTTAGAACCAGGATGTTAAAGTCCATCTTAGTCTCTAATTCCGCGGTCTTTGAAATTGCCAATGGATCTGACATAAAGGTCTCAAAGCTGAAGCTTCCTGGAGTTTGAATTCTGATTTTTTTAATACATAAGACAAAAATTACTTGGAACATATATATAACCAGAAACTGGCATCCCTCAAATTAGGACAATTAGAAACCTTAGTTTTCCTACAATATTTTCAGTCAGGTGGTTTGGAAAACAGCCCCAGTTTTAAGCTTCTCACTCTCATGCCAGGTGTGCAAGGTTTGGGACAAATGTGTTTTTAGGAGGTAAGTGACCAACTGATAACAATTAAGTACATCAGAGCAGTTTTATTTCTCACATTTTGCAGTTCTCCTGACATCAGTTCTTTAAGATCTATGCTCAAGGTATTAATGTCTCATTTCCCATACAGCCAGCACCATGGTAGAAAGATCTGCCAAGGAATTCTGCAATGTTACTTATCAAGAAGGAGATTAACCATAATTGTTGACAATAACTTCAACTTTTACACCATATCATAAACTAAGGCTTTAGAACATGGTGACTGGTGGATGGTGCAGCCAGGCTAAGGAGTCCACATACAAGTTCTCATCTTCCTCATTTATCTTTATAGGCCACCGATACATAAAAAAAAATTCAGCATTTCTAAGCTAGGCTGGGATTCTGTGTGTTCCTTTCTTAAAAATGTGAAGGTGTTACTTTCGGTCTTGGTCATTTTCTTTTTTAACCTTTCCAAAATTGCTGTTCTGTATTTTTAGTCTATAGTTGCAATGCTTTTATAAAGGTTCTGAGACTGTCCAGTGTGGTGGGATAAGTATCCATTACTCTTAAACTCTAACACTAAAATTTCTCCTCTGAAATAAAAAACAAGTGCCTAGAGATGCAGCACACAACAGCATCCAAAACATAGCTGCCCTAGCCTCAGCATTAGGACATTTCCTGTCTCTGTCATTGATTACCTCTGGTTTGTATACTAATCCTGCAGAAGAGCAATGGCAGAAAATAAGATAAATTCCTACCTCAATCCTCCTACCTACTTAGGAAGTCAGAAAAAGGGTTTGGTGGTGCTCAAGAAGGAAATCCTCAGAAGAGACTAATGACTTCCCCTTGAATTATAACCCTTTTACGATCCATCACACTGATTTAGGGCCTCACAGTTCACCCTCCTGGCAGCAATTGCACTGCAGTGATTCACTACAGTCCTACAGCAGAGACAGCTCTAGCCAAAAGATTAAATTCTGCCTGTATCCATGCTTTGAGCCCAGCCCTCCCTGGCCCTGTGGACACTGGCAGCGAGTAAGAGCATAGGTGTGCAGACGAGGGCACTTGAAGCCTGCTTCAAGCACAGGATGTGGCCTGTGTTTAGTCACTGGAAGCTCCCTTAGGAACCAGATCCAGTACAGAACTTGCATTCAGCAATGCTTCATCCTGAAGCAGCTGATCCCAATGCAAATCAGGGCATTCTGTGGTTGCACCTAGTTGTTCTATCACAACAGGATTGGACACAGCCAGCAGTGCTAGATTTCCCTTTGGGTCTCTCTCATTAGCACACCTGGCTTGACAATGTTTTGAGGCAGCAACTTTTCCTCCTTCTATCCTCAGACATTTAAGTGACTCAGCTTCAATGAAAATCCACAGCCCAGAATGACTTTCCCACTCCAGCAGAGACAGGTAAAATTTTTTCTGAAATGAAGAAGCAACTGTGTTTCCCTTGATAAAGTGCAGCAGCGTGGCTGTCAGAGCGCTCAGCTAATTCCTTTCCCAACAGGAGTGGTTCAGACCTGCGCCCCAGATACCATGACCATTTGTCACTGCGCTAGTCAGGGTGCTCAGCTTTTCACACTGAAGTCATGTCGCTACCCCTGAAAATATTTGCTGGATCAGCGAAAGAGTGATTTTGGATTGACTTTCCCTATGCTCCCCAAAGCACCGAGCAGCTCCATGCTGGGCTGAGACCTTCAACTTCTTGCACTTCTGCGCATAATCCCAAATTTTTATCTAGAACTACCAACTTACCTCCTCTAAGGCCTATGTTTTAAAGTAAAGTTGCATCTTCACCCTATAGACTAGAGGAACCTCAGTCTTATCAATACAATCTGGACATTCCCTGGGGTAGATGGGGAGTAGCTCCATCCTTAGACCCTCAGGGAGGTGAGTTAACTAGCATTCAGCCTTCAGGCAGATTCAGCAGCAGGATGCTCAATGAGAGCAGTTCTTTAGGTAGAAGCACAACTATTGATTTTAACCTCCAACTAAACAGGGGTTTTAAAAATCACATTTGTGGATCTAAACCCCATTTATCCATGTGTAATTTCCTCCACACCTCAGTATTTCAGTAACACTGGACTGATGTTCAACTCCTTCACATGAGCAATGGGAGCATTAAACAGAGATGTTGGCAGCACAGTTTGGCAATGGCAGAAACTGTCACAGCAAAGTTTAAAAAGTAAAATATGCATCTTAATGGGACAGTTACCCTAAACTTACATTCCATGTAAGTTCCTACAAAGCTTCTATGTAAACAGATAGGAATTAATTATAAGAAATACCCTGTAAACACAAAGATATTTTTATATCCATGGGCCATATAACTGACATTATCATATTCTTAATAGCTTTTGTATTTATTTTATGTCCTACTAATTCTATGATCTCTACACTCTAAGTGAAAGAAAATTATTCACAACTAGTTCAAGATTTAATAAAACACAAGTCACTCAGCAAATAAAAGTAGAAAAGCCAACAACTGGAAATAATTGCAAGCATAAGCATCTAGTGAATTGAAAACATGGCAACAGTGCTAATAAATAGGTTATGTTGCAATTATTTTTACACACTGCATCAAATATTTGGTGAAAAAAAGGAAAACAAAGCCAGATGGCGCTGCTTTTTGTTGCCTGTTAGGCAACAGGTCTTGCAAGAAAAAGCCCTTATGTATATACATTTTTTTGGAGATAGGAACCAGAAGAGAGAAACATATGCAATCTATTTCTCATAATCTGCCGGTAAAACACCAGAAAAATTTGTATTTTTACAGGCAGCCCTCAGCATAACTGCAGAGGGGAATGCAGACCACAGACAGAATTAATATCTACGGGTTGTGTTGAGGCCACTCACCACTTCCAGGTGAAATTGATCTAAAAATTTCCTTATGTATCATATTTAATAGTTTCAGTCCAGTCTAGTCTACAAGCTGAGTGTTTACCACATCCCAAAGCTGTCAAGTTCTTTTCATGTCAGCTTTAAAAGCAATGCCAAGGACTTCAACAAAGCCAACTGCCTTCTCCAGTTCAGCCACAAGCTACTGGGCAAACGGTGAGTGGTGCTGCGTGAAATTCAAGCAAAATGATCACAGTAGTGATTTCTGGCCTTGAAATTCCACCTGGGATTGAATTTCCTCTTGCTATTTTAAACTGTGTGTCAGTAATAAACAGCAATCTGTGTTTGGTACCTACCTGGTCTATCACAATGGGATTTGAAGCAGATATCATTTTAAATGATCCAGACCTAAAGACCATGGCTGCCTTAAAAAACCAAACAAATGAAAAGTTATACAAATGAAAAGTTATACTGTCAAATTTCTGGCTTTTCAAAAAGCTTCTGTCTAGGAATCTGGCAAAAGAAAGCACAAAAGGGATGTAAATTTATATTTGAAAATTTATATATTGGAATATTATCATGACAAAGAAACTAACAAAAAAATGCTAAAGGCCAATAAGCATGAGCCAGCCCTATGTCACCTGGTCTGATCTCACAAAATGTTGAGCAAAGCAAAATGTTAGGCTAGCTGACCTCCTGATGTTTCTTTCAACCTGGATTATCCAGAATCTAGGAACAACTTCCTAGATTGTTCCTAGAGAATCTAGGAACGACTTCCAGAAATTCTGGAAAAAAACCAACCTTAACTAGGAACTCTTTCTAGACAACAAAACCCCACTGCTTGCACATTCAAGACATGTGCACTCCCATGTTGCACACATTAGTCACACACATAAGCTTATGTTGCATTATTTATGGGCACATGCAATGCACATAAACTTACCCCACTGCACACAGTGGAACCTGAACTCAGTCTTGAGAGAGCACAAAAAACCCAAAACAGATCAGGCCCTACAGCCCTGCACACAGACACAATCCTACTGCTACACAGTAGCTCTAAAGCTTTGACTGATGCTGTAAAACTGGGATAGCTGGCAATGATCACCTGTTTTTGCTTTTTCCTTGTTTTTTTTAAGAATTGTAATATGAATAAAAGACACAATGAATGGGGAGGGGCTGCACCTTGGCAATGAAGGCTGCTTTCTTCATGCCTTCCCGCTGGCCCATTGCAGGGCAGGTGCTTGGGATCTCAGGATACTCAGCACTGCTGTCACCTGTGGAGCTAGTTCTCTACCTTGTGGGGAAATTTTCTCTTTTTCTTCCTTCCTCTCTCCCTCCTCTTCCTGTACATCTTGGAAGCTGGGAACTACTCCTAAAAGAATTGAGTCTCATACAAAAGAACCCTTTGAACAGCTCATTTATTTCCTTTTTTCCTTTCCTTTCCTTTTTTTTTTTTTTTTTTAAATTAATTTCAATAGCATGCATTGTTCTATGAATTACATTTGGGAGTAATTCCATATACAAAGGCCTTACAAAGGCCTTTTCATTTAACTAGATTAATCCTTTCATTGAATCACCCTCTGCCAACAGTAGCTCTAGGGCCTGATTCTTCTCTTATTAACCTAGTTGTTGACAAGCTATGTAGGGACATACAATTCAGATTCACACCTGGACTGAGACTGAGACCTGCCATTTTGAACAGGTGCATTCTTTATTCTGGTTTATAGATAACCTCCTTCCACTCCCTCTTCTAGAGCACTGCTCCACGTCTGCACACACCTGAAAAGTACATTAAGTTTGATTTTTCTTTGAATTCCTTGTTTTGAAATATATTACTGCAAATATATTACTGCATCTCTGACCTATCACTGCATATTGCATGCAAATATCTATGCATTTGATGAAAATGCATTCATGCTTCAAAAATAAACATTAAATCCCAGAGTTTGCACATAGAGGTATTTAAATCATTCTCCATCTGTTTGACATAAGAAAATCCATAAAAAGAACTTAATGATAGTAAGAAAGTTCTGCTGGCTACAATAAAACAATGAGAACACAGTTTGGAAATGTAAATGCAAATGATTCCTGATCTCATTCATTACCTAGATAAAGATTCAGCACCTGTGAAATGAATTACCAGTACATCCTCTAAAAACACACCACCACCTCTTAAACCCCTGTGTTATTTGTGTATTTTGTAACACACAGCTAAGCTATGCACCTTCAGGCACGTGCAAATGTGATTTTCTTGGCAAGACACTTTACTAGCTAAGAGAAATCATTAATACACATCACAGTTTTATAAAAGACAATGCTCAAGCTCAGCAGAACTTTTAGACCAGCCTCACCATGCCAAATTTGCAACTTTATATGCCATTTCATTTCAGCTTTACGATTCCCACAACAGATTTTGCATAAAAATCCCATCGTCTAATTGTACAAGTGTGTAAATATACACACATACATATGCTGTGGTTAAAAAAGGTGCAGTGATTCTACTAGTACTTTTAAAAGGAGAAATTAATATACAGAAATAAACTAAGCTAAGCAATTTCAGCCAGAAAGCATAAAAATTATGAAGTCTTTAAGAGAGAGGATAAAAATAGGAGCTTTATTTCCTCCTATTGAGTCTCTTCTATCCAAACTTATGACATTTATTTCCTATTTTAAGTAAAAGGTTATACGTAGTTTCTCAGATAGCCTTGTGTCGTAACACCCCCTGAAGTGTGAATCCTGCTCCCTTGCAGGAAAGAAAGGTGCAGTAGTGTAAGCACACCCCAAAGCAGGCCTTCCAGGAGGGAGTTAATAGAAAGCTTAAGCCAAGAGTGCCAGATCTCTTCAGGAAGTGTACTCCAGAATTAGCAAACAGTAGAACCACCTGACAACCTGGCAGGCTGTCATCATCATCTAAAACAATATATAAAAAATGGATCATCATAGTCTCTAGGGAGGAATGCCAATAATTTGTATAAAGGGCCAGGCTGGGGGACCACACAGCTGTCTCTGAACACTACAGTGGTTTGTAGTCAGACAACATGCTGCCATGCCATGCCATGGCCAAGCCCAGGCAGAATTCTCTGGTTTCCAGATGACTTGTGGCTATGCTGCATATTTGTACTTCGCATTCAGATGAGACATCTATGAGCGCTCCTAGCTACCTCCCTTCCAGAGGAGCCCAAGGCCATCGGGTCCCTCTTCTCCCTATAATCAGCCCTGCCAGGCACCGCCTTGCTAACACCTGCACTACAGGCAGGCTGGCTGCTCACCAAACAACTCCAAGCACTCCAGACTATAGGAACAGCTGTTTGTACAAGACAGAATAAGGCAGCAGAGAGGCCGATTCGAGTGTACCACTAATTTGCTGTGAACACAGCACACTTTACAGCAATGTGTGAGTGCGCGCAGGCAGTGAGCCCAGGGGAAGTAAGCACTACAACATGGAGAAGTCCTTTATGTAATGGGTAGTACTTCCTCTTTACAAAGAAAATTAACTGCCTTACATTTCTAAATGCATCAAAAATTAATCCAAAGGAGTACTGCTAAACTGTGTCAGATCATTTTCACAAACTCCAGATGTCCCCATTTTAATGCTAAACCACTTGTGTAGATGCTTCTGCTTATTTCTAGGTAGAAGCTTACTCATTTCCTTCTGGCACAAGTCCAGCACTGCTTGAAACCTTCTCTTTCTCAAAAAGTCTGTTCCAAATGTGTGTGCCAAGCAAGGCAGCACATCTTAAGCAGAAAAAAAAAAAATTTAATCACTGGCTTAATAGATTTTAAACCCAAAATGGCAAAGGAGATTGCTGAAACTGATCTTCCGAGTAACAGCAGCCAGAGATTTCTGTATGTGCTTCATGCATTAAACCCGCAACTAGTTATTTGTGAGCAGGCAAAATCAGAATAACAGAATCATGGCATGTTTTGGGTTGTAAGGAACATCAAAGATCATCTTGTTGCAACCCTCCTCCCATGGACAGGGAACCTTCCACTAACGTCTTTCCAGAATGTCTGCAAAATGTTCCAAAATGTCTTTCCAGATCCTACTGATTAAGAGGGAAAGGCACCACCCCTTGTCTTGGTCATTGGCTTTTCATGAAAGCTCATAGTAAACCAAAGCATTCAGGTCACTTTCTGAACTCTTGATATTGTCATAACTATTGATTCCTGGGGATGCCAGGCAGCCCTACAATTTAAGTTGTTCTGGAGCAATTCCACCAATGCAGGTAGGTTATGACACAGGGAGTTCAAAAACCCTCCTTACCCTCTGTTATGCAATGTAATCACCCACAAAATGAGTTTTGAAGTAGCAGAGAATTAGATACCCACTTGCAATACAGAAAACTGCTTGCCATATTGATATTATACACCCACAAATGTAACACACTTTTCCCCAGACACTTGTTACAGCACCTAAAAATATCCCAATGACCTGCTTCTCTGCCTGTGTGCCCAAAGCAGATCACTGAATCATAGAAGTTGAAAAAGACCTTTAAGATGATTAAGTCCGACCATCAACCCAGCACCACCATTTTCACCAATAAACCATGTGGGCCATATCTACACAGTTTTTAAACCTTTCCAGGAGTAGTGACTCCACCACTACCGTGGGCAGCCTGCTCCAGTGCTCGACCCCCCTCTCTGGGAACAAATTTTTCCATAATATCCAATCTAAGACTCCCCTGGCACAACTTGAGGCCATTTCCTCTTGTCCTGTCACTTGTTACCTAGGAAAAGAGACTGACGCCCACCTCACTATCACCGCCTTTCAGGTAGTTGTAGAGAGCAATAACGTTTCCCCTGAGCTTCCTTTTTTTCCAGGTTAACACAGATGTACTGCCACAATTAATTCTCAACCCAAAACTTTACTTTGACAAATTTCAGCTTATCTAAAAGTCTTCCAGTATGCATGGCCAACCAACTCCTCCTTCCACAACCCTCTCCAGTATTAGCGTTGGCTGCAGTCATAACCCAAAATAGTTTAAAGTCTTTCTTCCTCTATCTCTCCAACAAGCAGTCTTGTCCAGATAGCCTATTTAAACTTTTTTTCAGTGGCTTTGTGCTTGGCTGCCACAATCAGACCAGACCTTCCAGCCTTATCT
The DNA here is from genome assembly GCA_024500445.1 of Entomyzon cyanotis. Taxonomy (NCBI): domain Eukaryota; kingdom Metazoa; phylum Chordata; class Aves; order Passeriformes; family Meliphagidae; genus Entomyzon; species Entomyzon cyanotis. The sequence goes on along the minus strand of JAKEPQ010000998.1, from coordinate 419,024 downwards.
TCCTTTATCACTCCAGACTAAGTTGCAATTTGTGGGAAGTCAGTAATTTTGTAAGATTTAATTAATAGTGTCACTTAAATACAGATTTACTAAAGATCCAGGGATTGCAACAGGTTAGATCTAAATTATGTATTGTGACCCCTGAACCCAAAATGAACTGCAGGAGATAAGCTTGCAGTATTGGTTAAACCACTGGGTACGTCCAGCCAAGAGAAGTCATTCCATCCTGGCACCATTCATTATAGAAAAGAGTACCATTTTCTTACTCATTATGAAGCTATTTGAAACAGGTTGCCTTGCTGGAAAGCAGCAGACAGAAGCACATGAAGCAAAGACTGATTTCAGGGAGATGAATGCAAGATGTAGGGAATTCTGCAGTTCCACTGCCAGGCTGGGTGTTTGTCAGGCCCTTCTCCTTTGCTTTTTCTCCAGATTACTGCTTTGATTGTTTTTACCCACCCAATTTTTGCTTAAAAAGGGAAAGTGAGATAGGTCTCTTGTCCTTAGGTGAACATCTCTCTGCTGCTCATCCCTCCATTCACACAGAGCATCATGGAAATGCCTTTTTGTCTGTCTTCTCCCAACTCCCAAGCAGTTCACATAAGCACAAAGAGCAAGCATCAGATGGGAAGTTATGACAAGACAAAACAAGAAAACAACTAAACACATAATTCAGGTGAAATGTAAAGAAAAGAGTCAGTTTCCTTCTTAGAGACCTACAAGTAGTCATGAACTAAAGAGGTATCAGATACGACGCACTTTCACCTCTTCCCAGAGGTGAAAAGAAACAATCAAACTACACTTTTTTTTTTTTTTTTTTTTTTTAGAATACCTGCCAGGACAAGGAACTAAAATTTCAAATATGTAAATTTAGATTCCAGAAAAAAAAAAAAAAAAAAAAAGATGTGAGGAGGAAGGTAAGAGGAGATAATAAAAGGTGATGCAGTTGTACCTGAAGCAAAGTACCAGTCTGGGAATTTTAACCTCTATATCCATATTAAATACTTCCAGAAGCCTCATTTTTCATCACAGCACTCTCCTTCTTAGTTGCCTCACTTCTACATTTTTGAATGACTGATCCATTTTCCCTCAGGCAGATTGTACCAGTCTCTTTACTTAAACTTTTGCTCTAGTTCAGAAGTACCAGCTTGGCTCACAGCTTGCTTTTATGGTGACCACCATAAAATGCTAGAGAGTACCATATACTTTTTATTTTGGGTTTCTTCAGATTGTCTCTTTGGCCACATAAATAGTATTCAGGCAGAGAAAATTAACCCCTAGCAAAATAAAATGCAAATCCCTCCCCAAAACCAAGGCAAAGCAAAAAACTCTTGACATTTTTGTGAAATGCAAAGTGCTGTCCTTTCTAATTGAGTTTCAGCAGTGTTTAGGATCATTATGTGCCTGTCCCATAGTCATCACAGTGATTTTGAGGGAAAAAACCACAAAATGGTTATAATGGTTAATAATTATTAACAGCTTGAGAGTCTAATAGAGACTGGAAATTTCTTTCATAGCTAAGATGCAAAGATGCAGAGCAGTGGGGTTTTTTTGTTTTCAATATTCCCATCCAGATTTCAGTGGCTATTCTGACAGTGGTCCCAAGGATTGTCTCTGCACCCTCCAATAGGTTTTGGTCTGCAAAACACTCACCAAAACCCCTAACTCAGACTCCTGTGACAACGTTTGCATATTCTCCTTTTGTAATTCACATACAAACAAGACCGACCTATCACAGAGTGCTGTCTTTTTGCTTCATTCCATGGCTGCAGACTGATCACATTACCAGTTTGCTTCTCTCTTACCACACTTTGAGTCTGAGGCTGTTTCCCTGTGGGGTGCAGAGAGTCTTTTTCATTAGCAGGAAAAGGGTTTTTTAAAGACTCAACCAACAGAACTAACTCAAAGACTGGATAACAGGAAATTTTATTGTTAAAAAAATTACACTGGACTGACAAATGCAAAGTTTCAGCAGAGAACTGTGTCAGACCATATGTTTCACAAACGCTAATTAAGCTGCTTCCCAGTTCCACTGAAATTACACCCATTTCCCATAGCATTAACAACAGGTCCTACTCTCAGGTCTCTTTGGCATGTGATTATGCAGCCCAAAGTGAGTTAGCACACAGGAGGAATCACTCAGCACTTTCACTGTCACATACAAAGAGCAGATCTCTCATTTCTAGGATTAAGGACAGAATAATTTCACATCAAATCTTTACAACTGCCAAACAAGTTTCTCAAAATGCATTTGCAAGGAGGTACAGAAGATGAAAAAGGGGTCATTAAAAATACAGTATTATCTCTGAAAACGTCACTGGACGCTTGCAACCAGAGAAGGTTCTGACCAGACTGTCTTGGGATCCAAATGCAGCAACAATTATGGTCCATGTATATTTAATAACTATTAAATAAACAGGCAATATATCTGATAAAGGCTGGCCTAGCTGAGTGTATTACTGAAGCTTAGCTACCAACAAACCCCAAAGTTAAGGAAAGCAACGTGCTTTTTTTAAGCCTTGGACTTCGCTAAGAACTGACAATAGTGTGGTTTATACGCATACAGACGTATCTTTGCTCTCATAATGCATTGTTTCTTCCATTTTCTGTGGGCTATAACAATAAACTTTATTTCTCTCTCTAAATTAGTGTTTCCTAGCCCACTGCATTAAAGAGGCAGCCAAGGAATCAAGACAGATGAGGATCTCCTGTAAAGTCTAATTAAATAAATGTTCACTGTGTCATTTGTGAAGGCAGTAACTTGCGAGTGTACATTGTTTCAAAGGAGTTTTGTGTGATGAACTTTAATGATCAGTTCAGCACAGTGTGGAGAACAGTAAAATGAAATCTTCAATAACCTCTAGCATGAAAAACAGAAGTCCAACATGTGTTTAATTTGTACTTTGCCACATTGGATTGTCCATATGCTTTCATGTGGACTCCAAAAATTGATTCAGTCACCAACTGAGTCTGCTTTAATAAAAAATCACTGTGAACTCCCAAACAGAAGTCAGGTATGAGCAGTCAGTGTAGTTTAAAGTTGAGGTGAGTATGAATTTCCATCACACCCCACTGGAGAAACTCCAAAGGACTAAACAGTCAAGAGACACAAAATTTTAAGGTGGTTGCCACAATTCCCCTCTCCAACCTGCTCACAAGTTATTGCACGTCAGAGAGGTGAGCTCAACTGCTACATGGGTAAAGCTGCAGGGATATGGTATTTTTACTTTATGTGTCACAGTCCTTAAACCTCAGCCTGCATTTTCAATTTTTTACTATTTTTTAAAAATTCAAATTACATTTATATGTATTTACATTCTGTATGCTTGTTTATATTCTATATGTTTGCTTGCATTCTGTAAATAGAGTATCTTTTAATTCTCTCTGGAGTACAAGAAAAGCGATTCCTAATGGTGGATTTTGAAGGAGTTTCACTTGGGGAATACACATTTGGACTCTTCACATAGAAAGTGGCTCGTTTAACAACTACTCAGGAACATTTTCAGTGCAGATGAGCAACTCAGGCTTTAAAAGGGATCACATGTGGTCATATAAAACCCAATTACTTGCATTTATTTTTCACATTTCTGCTCTTACTGGCAGCTGTTTCTTTGCATCTGAGAACTCCTCTGATGCCCCATCACCATCAAATCTATATGTTGATTTTGCATGTGCTCTTTTTGACAGTACAGGAAAATAAGCATAGGGAGACAAAAATATATAGGATAATGAGAAAAAAAGATAACGATACTGAAACCCTAAAAACACTGATCAGAGTGCTCCTCAAAATCCAACTCTAGCCTTCCATTTAGTCAGGACAGAGATTTCTGAAACGAGCCATTAGCTTCCATTACCAATTCCCTACATACCAGAGTAACACGCAGTGTGATTCTTGGCCAACAGTGGAAACTGGGGCTCAACCGGGGCTGGTTGGGTTTCGCCCCCGCTGCCGGTGCGGGCTTCGCTACGCCGCGCCTGCAGCTCTTCCAGCAGCCCGCACCGCGGGCCGAGCGCTGAGCTCCCTCAGGCCTGGCCACGCCGGAGCCCCCTGCGCGGAAAGCTCCGCCCGGGAGAGAGGGAAGGAGGAGGAGAAGCGGGAGAGGAGGGCAGGGAGGCGGGGAAGAGCGGGGGAAGGCGGTCCCGCCGGCGGGAACGTCCCCGGGACGCTGTGCGGGGCGCCCGGGCCAGCTTCAGGAACCGCTGCTTCGCGGGGAAGTTTCCCCTCTGCGCCCCCGGCCCGTCCGGGACAAGAGGGACCCGCGGCAGCCGCGATGAACTCCGGCAGCGAGACCCACGAGCTCAACGGGCAGGCGGAGGGCGCGGAGTCGGCGGTCGAGGAGCATGTGAGGGCCGGGGCGGGGCAGGGGAGACCCGCGTCGGGTCCTTTCCCGGGTGGGGCGGGAGGGGAGTTCCGGGAGGTGCGGGCGGTCTGCGGCTTCTCAGTTGTTAGTGGGTTTTTACCCGTCTTCCATGGATTCAGCGCTGTTTCTGTAGGGAAGCCGCTGCACGGGTCCGTATGCCGAGGCAGGGCGGAGCAGAGCATCCCTGGCAGGCCGGGCCCTGGCTCCGACACCTGTCACCCAGGGCCCTCCCCTCCCGGAGCTTGCCCCACCTGGAGGGCTTATGCCATCCAGGTGACCTGGGAGGGGGTATCCACGCAGAATGAACAATTACAAAAGTAGCAGGAATCACTGAATGGGTTGGGCCTGTATGGTTAATTTTCCATGCAGTATTCCAAATAAAAATAAGAATATCCAACTTTTTTCTACTCCATGTAGTCAAAACATGACCAGAGATCCTCACTGGAAAGTATTCATCCCATATTCTGTTTAAGTATAAAGGATGTTTGCTGAGCATGCTACTTATCTGAAAAAAACAGACTTGTAAAAGAGTGTCTTTTATCTTGTTTTGGAAAGGACTAAACTCTAAAGGCAGCTTTTTTTCCAACCTAAGTCTCAGCCACATAGAAACTGTTGTAGTAAACCATCCTCTCTGTCTGTGGTAAAACTTTCTGGTTACAGACTGGGCTGATTGTGTAGCACATCTGTCCTTCCTCCATCCCTCCCTTCCTGACAAACACTTGGAGTCATGAGTATCAAACCAAGTAAAATGAAAGTCTGGCTTTAATAAATCCTGGAAATCCTGCCTAAAGTGAATCAAGGCTGGGATATGCAGGTCAAACTGGTAGTATGGAATGGTTTCCTCTAAACCTCTGACTTCTCAGCAGTTCTCTCATTTTCTTGACACAGCTTTGTGATTGTATCAGAAGTACTCTTGATGGAGTTTATTTTTCCCAGTATGGTCTGCTCCAAGAATTTTTCAGCAACTTTCCTGTTTTACTTCATCTTCCGTTGCAAGAAATCCTCATTTTGTTACATCTTTCTCATCAGAACTAAAGTTCTCTGTGAATGCTATATAAAGAACAAGCAGTGGGACATCTTATTATATTGTTTTAAATGTATACAGTGGCACTTCAGGGAACTTTAGAGACACTTTTTAAGTTTTCTCACACACAGACATAAAGTATATATAAGGTGAAACAGATGGGGACACTTTTCAAAAACCAGTCTCAGAATAGAAGATACCTTAAAAAATCTGCCAGTGTTCACAATTCACACAAACAAAAGAACACCCCAGCTGGCAGCAACCTAAACCTGGAGAGACCATCTGCAGGTGCCTAAATCCTCCCTATTGGAGTAAAAAATGTGTCTGCTTTTAGAAATGCTCAGCATTGGAACATGGGCCACCCTGGTTTCCTTCCTGCCCATCCCAGCGCTTGCCCTCTTCTCTTGTACATGTTCTCATCTGTATGAGAAGGTACACCACTACCTTCTCATACAGAAGAGGTGGCAGGAAATGCAGGTGTAGTTGTGTTACCTTCAAAGCAATCAGAGCATACTAATTTTAAAAAGTCTAGTTAAGCTCTTGGTAGTTCTGAACTAGTGGTCACACAGTGGTTTGATGTAGTTTGTTTTTACTCCACCATTCATTTGGATAAATTTTTTAGCAGCTGTTAAGCTTTTAGAAGCAAAAAATTCCTTGCTTCTAGGACTGGGCTGGTGTGGGACACCTCACTGACTAATGTGTGTAATTACACCTGGCAGAAGTATCTGGTCTCTTCTTCAAAGGACCTGTTCATGCAAATACAGATTGTAACTGGTTTTTTATCCCTCTAGTTGCTTTCCTTGTTCATGGTCCTTATTGAAACACTCTCCATTCACCGTGTTGTAAACTCTAGTTAAGTGTTTCCAAGATAACAGGACGTACTAGAGCCATGAAAAAGGTGAACAAGATAGTAGAAGTAAACAGCTTTAATCATGTTATTCCTAAAAATGTATTAAAGTCTGGATATTTATTCAGAAGTAATTTGGAACATGGCAGTTTCTTGACATCATACTGCAAGTAACCAGCCTGTAGGAACTTGAAATTATTTTGCTGCATATAGCCTGAAAAGGGATGTTCTAGAGCATTACTCATATCAAATTGAATTTGAGGTATTTGATAAACTCCAAATATTGATACTATTGGTGATAAGGTTTTGTTTGCATGTTTTTAAGTGGCTAGAGTAAACAAACAATGCTTTAACCACACAAAATCAATAGTCCACAACCCAGTTTTGAGAAATAGTACTGTAAGACCAAATAATTGGAATGAGTAGTAATAATGCAGTGCAGAAAAAAATTATGCAGGAGCAAACTTCTATTTAAATAGCTGTGTGAACAAGCTTAAGTTACTTCTTCATTCACTAAGTTAGTCATGAGGTGTGCTGGTTATTTTTAATTATTTTAATGGTTAAAAATATTCTAACTGGATCCTGGAATCAGTACAGCTTTAGGAAAACAGTGCTCTGCCCTCAGCAGACTGTACTTTTCCCTTTTTCAATATTAAGCTTTTTAGCTCTCTGAAGTCAACAGAATTGCTACATTTTTTTCCTAATGTAGTTGTATTTGCATTTTCTGTTTGTATAGAAAGTGATTCTTGTTAAACACATCATTTCAAAGCTGCTAGAAAATCATGGTGCCTATGAAATATGAACACATGCTGAGGTTTTCCCCCCTTTTTTCGGTTGTTTTTGTTGGGTTTTTTTTTTGTATTTGCATGCAACCACACCATCTGAAGATGTGATTGCAGAGGTCTCACAAGCTAGTTAATGTTACACTGAGTTGGTACTTGAATGCACATCTCCCCCCTCTCCTCAAAATGGAATTTCCATAGGAAATGAAACTGATGATTCATTCCAGAGTTAGGGATAGGGGTTTTTCCTCTCTTGGGTCAGTGCTAAGCGTGATCTAATGTTTTATTGAAGGAAAAACCACAAAATACCTCCTGAGGAGGTGTACAAAGGATCTATTAGAGAGTGTCCGAAGGAGACCACGAGGATGGTGAAGGGCCTGGAGGAGAAGCCAGGAGCGGCTGAGGGCACTTGGTCACTTCAGTTGGAGGAGACTGAGGGGAGGCTCATTGGGGTCAACAACTTCCTTATGAGGGGGGAGAGGAGGGGCAGGCACTGATCTCTTCCTGTGGTGAGCAGTGAGAGGACCTGCGGGAATGGCCTGCAGTTGTGTCAGAGGAGGGTTGGGGTGGATTTCTGGATTTTCCCCCCAGAGGGTGCTGGGCACTGCCCAGGCTCCCCAGGAATGGGCACAGCCTGAGGCTGCCAGAGCTCCAGAAGTGTTTGAACAATGCTGCCAGGGATGCACAGGGAGGGATTGTTAGGGTGTCTGTGCAGGGCCAGGGGTTGGACTAGATGATCCTTGTGGGCTCCTTTCAACTCAGCCTATTCTGTGATTCTGTAATCATCCGTTACACAACAAATATGGCTTAAATTATTTTCGTTGGAAGAATATTTCTTTTCTTTGTAGAATATTTTATATCTTTTTTTCAAATCAGGAAGATCTCTGAGATGGAGGGGAAGTCTGACTTCAGAGTGCCCATATATGACCCTTTGAAATTAAAGTGTGTAGATGATGGAAATGTGGACAGAAATTCCACAACTACAAGGATTGTTAAATACTAGTATAAAGTTGCTAGTTCAATCGTGTTACTGTAGGTTTGATCTTAGAAAAAAATAAAAGTTCTAAAATTGTGATCTAATTTAGTCCCGTATTATTCCTTTTATGTCTGATCCATCTCTTTTTTGATTTAACTGGAATTTTTTCCAAATGCAAAGTTTCGCCACGAAGACCTGGAAAAATTGGCCGTATGGTATTTTTCTGAAAGATTAGTACTTCAGAACTGTAGCAAATTGCTTTTTAAACAATTGCTTTTTAGAATCTTTTTAACAGTTCTGATTGGGAAGACTATTGCAGAACACAGTAAAGAGCAGCCCCACTGTAAGTTCAGTATGGGGCTTTAGTTCTGCACAGCCTCATTATTATGTTGCAAGTTTCCATTGTTTTATAATTTGGACTTATTCCCAAACATGAAATTTTCAGGAAGCTTGCTCTATGGCATTACAAACCCAGAGGTCATTCTGGTCCCATCTCATTTTGAATCAAGGCTGTTGGGCCCCAAAATTGCATTTAATAACTAACCCCCAAACAGAAAGAAAACTGCTGTAATCCTTACTAAAACAAGTACTGTGTTTAGCAAAGATACTTTACTGTTCATTTTCAAATATTTCCATTTTCTGTGCTGTTTCCTTCTTGTTGAATCACCAGGTGGAGCTTGGCTGTGATTAATGAAACTCAGCACCTAAGGATATTTGCCAAAGAGCCACTTGAATTAGTTTTTAAATACATGTAACAAATAAATCCTTTCTGTATTTCAAAGGGACTCAGTTCTTCTGGGTGTATCACTGAAATGGGGAGTGAAGCAAAGCATTGGCAAAGTCTGTACCAACACTGGGAGACTGTAAACCGATATGATGCAGGCTTGGAGTGAAAGTTTGGTCTTACAGAACCAAAAAACCGCCAGTTTATGACACGGCATTGTAGCTTTATCCTTGCAGAGTGCAGTACTCTGGGCAAGCAAACAGACTCGAGTGGTACTGTCTGTGGGGACAGCACCATGTCGCTGTGAAAATAAGCTCTTCCATGGGATTCTTCCAGTCACAAATGGAGTGGGAGGGAGAGGCTTTTCATTCCCATCCTTTGTCTAGCTGTGCATAGACCAGCAGGGCGGGTCAGTGAGGCTGAAGCTTTGCAGCACAGGGGACCTGAGGGCAGGCAGGGAATACTGCAGGGAATGCAGTGCCAGCTGCATCTGGCTCTTAGACACATGTGAACACATGTGCTGGTTTTGTTCCAACTCCTTTGGAGACAGCAACAAGACAACACAAGGGCTTAGCTTGTCTCTACGAAGTAATTTGGATACTGAATGTGTGTGACGAGGTGTTTTGGTTACACTGAGACTGAAGCAGGTCGTGTGGAATGCATACTGCTCTTTTGCCTAGTAACACCCACAGGAAAAGCTTTTTTTTACCTGCATCCTAGAAAATCTCCAGATGTTCCACTTACCCTATCCACAGCCCTGCAGGTGATCAAGTCACAGTAAGTGTTGTTTGGTGCTGTGCACTACACATATTACTACATGTTTGGAACCTCCCTGAAACCATAAAGTCACATAACGATATTCTACTATAATTTCTGTTGTATATGACTGTCACTCTCCTGAGGTTAAGGCAACGTCTCTTCTTTCATTGCCTGTCTATATATTGCTGTGTAACACATAGTCTGATGTTAAAAAGTGCTTGTGTAATACTGACTGCGTCAGTTTTAGTACTCCTGGCAGTGGCTTTCAGTTTTCTCCCAGAAGACATGGCTAATTTGCCTTTTTGTTGTTTCATTTTATGGTTTTCCAACATCAGTCAGGAGGCAGGAAGTGAATGTTTCTGGGGTTTTCATGATTACAGGTCATTTTTCCTGGTGAAGGCAAGATTCCTGGCTGAGAAAAAGTTCTGAAATTGCAGTTCTTCAAATGCCTGGTTCCAGTGTTGTACCGGTCTGCTTTCAAGAATGGTGACTAAAAGTGTCTTAACTGAGTAAAATGCCACTTTTTAGAATCGAAACACAGTTAATAGCTGAGTTGTCATTCCATAATAAAGTTTTGTCTCAGCTTACCTTAGGAACTCCCTACTTTAAAAAGTCTCCTCTTATTGGAGCTATTGGAGCTCAGAAGTGACTCAGACCCTTTTCTCCCCACAGAGTTCAAATGCCAGAGTCTGCTATTTCCACCATATAGAAAATTAGCAGCCAGCAAGGTCCTGAAACTGCAACTGTGCATTTTCCCAGGGAAGAGATTGTGATCTGTCTTACATCATGGAGTCCCAGATGCAACTGAAAGGAAGATGTTGCCCAGACTCTTTTGTTTAATTAAAAAAAAAGCCAAACATGTTCACACTCCAGCATGGAGTGAAGACAAAGAAACCAGTCCTCATGTTTTCAGTGCAGTCCCCTTCCATCAGGATTAAGAACTGACTTGAGCTACTCATGGCAGTTTGTGCCTGTGTTACACGCTGCAGCCTCATAGACCCAATAGATATTTCAAAGTTAGTATTTTTGGCAAGAAGAGGTTAATTAGTTCCTAGATGTAGGAAAAAGCTCCTCTGTTATGCACTTGTAAACAAAATAGAAATTACTTCTACGGTGTACTGAGAACAATTTCCTATAGTTCCTGCCCAGAAATGGAATTCTGCTATTTCATGCGTAGTTCCCCATCCCTTATTACACTGGTGCATCAGGTAGCAAAGAGTGTGTTTGGCTTTTTACTGCACAATGAACAGTGAAAAATGTTAGTCTGGATTTTTCTTCTGAGTACTGCCAGCGAATATTTGATGCTGTTTTCCTTCCATAAGGGAAACATGAACATCTGCTCCTGGTTTAATGCTTCTGGTGGATAGTATGCAGGAATTGTGGTATTTTTTCTGAAGCATCCAAATGTTGTGTTAGTGTAATGGGGCAGGGGGGTGAAAATAGGAAGCTCATTTTGAGGAGAAAAAGAGGTGCCAAGTGTGGGACAGATTCTCCATTCAAAGTACATGTTTTGATTGTGGGATTTAGACAAAACCAAATGATTATCATGTTCTTCCTGACTGAAGTCAGTATCCACCTCAGAGCCATTTTCTTCCCAGGAGCTTGCTCTTTTGAAGAATCTGAGTGGAGATGCGATTACATGGCTGCTTCTGTTGACAGAGAAAAAACATTTGGTGATGCCCTATGACAATTTACACTCAGTCAAATATTTAGACTTGTGATGGATAACAACATGTCTGTGGAAAATAGATCAAGTTTGGTGTTTAAATGCCCTGCAAAAAGTGGCAATGTGTCCATAAATATCTGCCCTATTTAAAAGGAGGCTTTTAGGTCTGGACTGTGGCAAGCCTGGCTTTGTAGTTGGAAATTTGATCGTGTTTAGTGCTGCTGAGGAGAGTAATTAGAGGGTGTCTTGTGCATTTGAGCTAACCTGTGATGCCAGACTTTTTTCACAGGATCTTCTGGCAAGCAGGAACACATTTGGGCAATAAAAAGGTCTTTAAGTTAAAGTAGGTTAAAAGAAGTCAGCTAAAATAAACTTACTCTTCATATATTTGTCTATAATTTTTGAAAATAAAGTCTAGAAGTAAGAGCATCAAGAATGAAATTCCTAACCTATTCAGAGACAGCAGGATAGAGGATCACCTACTCTTCCTTCTTTTTGAAGTTGGGCAGCTAAGTCTAACCTGGTTACCCTAAGTTGCATCTAATCCATGCAGAAAAAGGCACCTCGGGGAGACAAGCATCACATTTCAGGGTGGGTCACATGAATCATCATCAGCAAACACTCATATATTCATCCCATCGGGTTAACTAGCTCTTGGTTTGCCCTGCAGTTGGTTTTTATTTTCCTGTTTGTTTGCAGAGCAATTAAAAAAAAAAAACCCAAACAAAAAAACCAATCCCAAACCAAAACCAGCTGATGTCAAAATGGGGGTAAAAAAAGATTCCCTTGTAATTGGGCAGTTCTTGGCAACAACAGATCATCTGATAGTTGAGTGGAAAAACATCTGTGTATGGGTGTATGGATGGCCCTGGACAGTGCCATGGCGGAGGAAGGCGTAGCAGGGAAAGGAGGGCAAGCAAAGTTTGCACAGTGGCCAGCTTCACATCAATCCTTAAAATAAGGCTTGTGAATAATGAAGGAACTTTTTAGATGTGTTATGAGAGAAAATGAATTTAATAAATAACTGTACTTTTAAGTGTGCCTTCAGGAGTAAATTAGTCACAACAAACTGTTGATTGCTGGATTGTGTTACAGTGGCTTTTCCCTCCCAGCTTTTTCTCAGTGCAAACTCTTCAGCTTTTCTAGTCTTTCCTTTTCCCAGGGTAGAAACATGCTGACTGTTTAGACTGATCCTATAGGCAAGCTGGAAAAAGTGCAAAAGGGCAGTACAGGCAGGCACTGTTTTCTACTGTCCAGTCAGGAGGATGGGGGTAACAGTGGGAAAGCTGCACAGATAATCTCAGTACTGTATTCAGTACATATGGCTCTGCCCATATGATTACAGAAATCAGTTGATGGGTCAGGTGATCTCTCACTCACCACTAATTGAAAGATGTGAATAACCATTTTCTTCTCTGCTGACTTCAGCGCAGAATGTCACAGTGGTTCCAAAGGAACAGACCCATCAACATCAACCACTATGCCAACAAGAAGAGCGCCGCCGAGAGCATGCTGGACATCGCCCTGCTGATGGCCAACGCGTCCCAGCTCAAAGCCGTGATGGAGCAAGGGCCTTCTTTTTCCTTTTACATCCCGCTGATCATTCTTATCAGTCTGTCACTCACCCTGCAAGTTATGGTGGGAGTGCTCCTGATATTCCTTGGTAGGTAGCAACAGCTTGTATTTTTCTTACAGGGTACAGCCTATATGATGGTACATAGACGCACCATCTGCTTTTAAAAAGCCTTTACCTGAGAACCGATTAAAGTTAGAATCATAGAATCATTTAGGTTGGAAAAGACCACTAAGATCATCTAGTCCAAAAGTTAACCCAGCACTGCCGTGTTCACACTAAACCATGTACATAAACACCACAAGTACATGTCTTTTAATTATCTCCAGGGATGGTGATTCAACCACTTCCCTTGGGCAGCCTGTTCCAATGCTTGACAACCCTTTCAGTGAAGAAGTGTTTCCTAATATCCAAAAATACAGATTTTCTCTTGAAACCATAGAAATACTGCAACAAAGGGAGGAAGGGCAGTTTCATGTGAAATCTTAAATTTTTATGAACTTCCTCCTACTCATTTGCCTAGACTATGAATATTTTTCTCTTCAGAAAGCCTGAGGAGGAAGGAAAATTATGAAATATTGTAAAAGAAACATCAGTAGGCCAGATTGGATAATGCAGTCTGTCCAGTTTCATAATATTGTTTTTGGCAAGACCTTTTACTTAATCTCATGACTGAAATATATTTCTTCCATATCAGTCATATAAGAAAATACTGTGAGTGCAGAACTCCAAAAGAGAAGTGAAAGTCAAAATGTCCATCTTCACGTGGGTGTGGCCTGTTGTCTACCGCTTGGCTGTGTTGCAATCAACTTGCATCTACTGTTCTCCACCTAGAGATCCCAAATCTCTAGGTGGGAAATGATAGAAATACACTAGTTTTTGTTGATTTTCAAGTCCATGTTAAACTGAAATTAAGTTTAAAAAGAAAGGTTCCTTGGAGCAACGTTTCCCCGTAGAAGCATACCTCACGTGTTATCCACATGACTTCAGTTTGAAGTGACACATGATAGGAAAATATAGGCCGAGCAGCATCTAGGGACTGCAAGTAGATTGTATTGAATTCTGCCTATTGCTAGGGAAACCTTTTCTACTTTCTGCCAAAGAAATGTGATGAGATACCTTCAACATATGCTAGAAATCCCTTCAAGAGAGTGAGTTCAAATAGGAGTTGTGTTAGTGTGTGCTTTGGACACACTTAAAGAGGCAGCTGTAAGAATTAGTTCCCTTCTTCCCTTTCTGTCTTGTTTGTTGAATTACAGACCTTAACACTCCTGGAAGTTCAATGAAGTGTTTTTGCTATTCTCAGGAAGAGATGTTGAATATTAATAAGTACAACAGTGTGAGACACAAGACTCAGTATTTATCACTAAAAATTAGGTATTTTAAGTTAGTATTGCTAAATTAGTAGCACATTTATGTTCTATACCCTCTGCCTTTCTCTCTAAGACAGAATATTGCTCTAAGTAGCTGTAGAACCAGACTTGTAGAAGTCATTGGTAAGTGAGCATGAATTACTTGAAAAAGTCTGACTGAAACTCCACAGAGAGTGGAGAGACAGCACTATTCTGGCAGTCTGGGGTTTCTGTTTTGACCTTAAATAAGCCTTCAGTAACTCTCTTTGCTGTCTTAATCTACTGTGCTATTTTCCTCTGTGCTTTTGTGAGGCAAAATGCAGAAGTAATCCAGTGGCACTTTGCAGAGTTGCTGGAAACCTGCAACGTTAATTAGCAGCAGCCTTAGACTATCATTTTGGAGAGTCAGTCAAAGATACCAGTAGAAATCAGAGGAAATGTTGAACCCCATTATTCACTGGAATAAATGACACCTCCACTGAATGGGAACAGCTGTGGATCACTTCTACTGATACGTCGTTGTTTATTCTAATAACATTTTTCAAATCTTGCCCTTTACCTTAGTGAGAACTAGATAATTGACCTTGGGTCTAATGTAAATGAAAAGGCAGAGTTCATACATGGCATTTACTGAGTTATGAGTGCCACCTTTGGCATCCCTGTTAATTTTTCAGTGTTGTGCTCTTTTCTCACAGCTTAAAAAACAACATTCTGTTTAAGGAGAAAGTTTGAAGGGATTCAGGATACACATGGCATGTGATATCGATATGTAGTTGACGTAGCTTTCTTCTTTCATACAAAAGAGATGGAATACAGCTGTCTCTGCATTTGGTAGAGTTGCCACAAGACCAAAATACAGGTCTTGGCTCAGAAGAGATTCCAGAAAGGGACTGGAAAAAAACCAACCTGTAGATGCTGGGAGGTGTGGGAAGAGAGTAGTGGAAAAATCAACAAAGTACTTCTATGTTCCTTGGTTGACGGCATCTCCCTGGTTGTTTCAGCAGGCTTTGGAGCCGTAAACAACTTCCCTGTCTTTCTGTTGGGCAATAATTTCTCAATATATGCTGAGATACTGCTTTTTAATGCTTGTTTCTGCAAGACATTGCTAAAATGGTTTAAATTGCTGTCAGTTTTATCTTTGTCACATTGGGGGTGACAGAGCGCTTGACTTATGGTGACACACTGTTGGAGCAATGCTGTCCTACTGAGGTCAAAAGATAGGAAGAAGACAGGAAATAGGACACGAAGGTATGAAGATACAGGCACCAGAGTAAGAACTTGGTTTTCACAATGTGTATTTGATAATTTTAACTTGTTTCTGTCCAGCCATGAAATTCTGTCTCTACAAGCTCTCACAAGGCCAAACAAAAGTCTGTGCCACCATCCAGTTTCATTCCTTGAGTCAGGGTTTTATCCTGGGAGCTACCAGTTCTCACAGTTTCTACTAGGTATTAAAAGCTTTTCCTCCTTAAAAAGAGCCTTTCACAAAAACAATGTGAGAAATGTTCAGCAAACTTATCCTTGAAAGTGATTTGATGACCTTAACTTTTTGGAAGAAAAGCAAAGAATGCCTTGAAATATTTTCAGTGGCATGAAATTATAGTAATCCACTATAATAAAATATTTAAAGAATAACTGTTCTTAAGAACATTGTCACTAACACCCTCATCTTAAGTACTGTAATTACAAAGATAGGATTGCTGTAATTCTAATAAAAAATTTAGAGCTCTTCCTAAACTGACAAGTATTGTCTTCTTTGGCCCTCCTTTGGACAGAGGGACAGCTTGGAAAGTGTCAGCTTGCCTTTCAGCGTGATTTCTTTTAACTGGCATAACAGGTTAGGCCATTATTGCCTTTCCCTTTTAAACCAACCGTCTCAAATGCTCTTACTCCATGTTTCAGAATCAATTGTTCCCTTTCATTTATTCTTCTTCATTCACATGGCAGTACTAGACTCCTTCCAGGTCCCGTTGGGATGCAAGCGTCCAGATGCTTTATAGATCTGTAAACTCATTTTAAGGTTGAAGTACTACTGAACTTATTTCATGCCTACACAGGTGTGCAGTAG
The DNA here is from genome assembly GCA_024500445.1 of Entomyzon cyanotis. Taxonomy (NCBI): domain Eukaryota; kingdom Metazoa; phylum Chordata; class Aves; order Passeriformes; family Meliphagidae; genus Entomyzon; species Entomyzon cyanotis. Next base: position 402,892 of record JAKEPQ010000998.1, on the reverse strand, counting down.
CTTCTCAGATAGTTCCCCCTCTTCAGTGCTTTGCCTGGCCTGTGATGTTTGACTACACTGCTTTAGCAAACGGGACTTGAACAGGCGCCCAGAATTCCTTGAAACCAGAACAGCGTTAGACTTCCTGATTAGAGACCCCAGGTGAACCTAGCTGTTAGTACTTCAGCATCACGAGTGTTTTTGCCACTCAACTGCTTCAACAACAAGGGCTATTGGTTCTGTGGTTCACTTCTGGAGTATGTAACAGGATCATTATGTTACAACCAAATAACAAGATTTATCTCATGTAGTAGAGTCATAAGCTGTATATCTATGTATATACCTATCAGAAGGAGCTCAAAGTTTTATGCTGCTGTAAAAACTTGTCAGGTATAAGTTTTCTCTTGTGTGTTGTGCACATGCACACACAAACTACAGTGATCTATGCTCTTGAAAACTAGGAGTCTTAATTGACAAAATCCATTCTCAAAACATGCTCCAGAATTCCTCAGCACTCAGTCCACCACCATCAAAGAAATGTTGCCAAGGGTCTGAGCTGCAGACCTGAGCTGCAAGGGTCTTACTGCCACAGAGCAGAGACAGGAAACTCTTGGGTTTTCACATCATGTTTCAGTGGGCACGATAGTATTTGGTCAAAGGTTAGACCTGATGATCTTGAATGTCTTTTCCAGCCTTAATGATTCTCTGATGCTAGACAAGTGCCCCAGACTTCTCACTGTCCTAAACAAAGCCTATTATCAGCCCAATTTGTATGCTATCATGAGGCCTGGAATCAAAGCTTACACGAAATTAATGCTATCTCCCTTGTGTGAGCCTCCCTCACTCCCATTAGTTCAACTAAAAAACGACTGCAAGAAACAAAGGAAAATGTTTACACAGCGGATGCTCTCTGTAGAAAGCAACTACACTGCTCTGATATCTTCTGTTTAACAGACGGAGTACCCTTGCTTTCTAAAAACAGGATTGGGGCAAAAGCAGGGAGCACAAGGGAATACAAGTTGGGGAAGGGCAGCAGTACAAAAAAAATTCTGCACTGGTAAAGAGATTTGTTGCATTTTGACTAGGAAATTTAACTTCATCCTGTCAGGGCCTCAAGCTTCATGTATTTAAGACTGAAATAATTTTTAAATGCTTAAAGTCTGCAACAAAGCTAGGCTTCAAAACATCAAGACCTCAGAAGATTTCTAGTGCTGTTAGTGCATCCATTACTTCCCATGTGTCTTCACAGAGATTAGATGCTAATTACTGGAAGTTAATAGGCTCCTTGTGATTACAAACCTTCCCCTTAGCACTTTTACTGACACAGCAGAATCTGACTTCCCTTTTAAATATGACTGATCCAAATAGCTCAGAGTAAGATAATTCTTGAACTACATCAATATGAAACCTTTTATTCTGGATTTTGAAATATACATATCATTAAACATTTTTTCTCCTTTTTCTCTGAAGTTAAATATGACCTTAACAACCCTGCAAAACATGGAAAGCTGAATTTCCTCAACAACCTTGCAACTGGACTAGTATTCATTATAGTAGTTGTGAATATTTTTATCACTGCCTTTGGAGTGCAGAAACCAGCTCCTGAGTCAGCATCAAGACAGTAAGAACCAGGTGAGTGTGGTCTCCCTGCGGCATGAGGTAGCAGGGCATGGCATCCAGGAATGCAGGACACACTGGGGCAGTTTAGAAACAGACACAAGCGTATCTGTACGGTTCAAGTTCTTGCAAATACCTGACTTCACATCAGTGCAAAAGCAGAAGCTGCTGTGAACTGGTAAGTTGTTACAGTGTGTTTGTAAATGTGGAGTTCAAAAGTTGATGGCAGCATCTCACTCTGACAGGGGCCCCTTACATGTGTCACGCACAGGAAGTGTAAGGATTGTCCTTGCCTAGCCACTCCTTTTCCCAGCTGCTGACTAAGACAATAAGGGAAATAGTGTTGTTTTGCTTTCTTCAAATGCCTCTCTGTTTTTTTTTTAAGGAAGGTTTGCATCCAGTCTGTTAGTTAACACTGAAGACAGTGCGTTTCCTAGTAACTAGGGCTGTTAAGTTTGACGTGTAACACCATGCATCCTGGTGCCTCTCAGTTCCTGTGCAGATCGTGTGGCTCGTCTGTCCTCCACGGGACAGGGCTTCGCTCTGTGGGAGACTCAGCCCACAAAGATGAGCACTATCACTTCACATGTGGCCATTTAGTACAATGCTATTGCTCTGCCTGCATTTTCAACTTTGTTCTTTACTTACACAGAAGGATAAATATAGGAATTGTGGGGATCAAACTGGGTATCTTCCTAGCATCATAGCTATGATGAGCAATTTGGGAGGAGATAAACCTAAATTGTAGGCTTGTAACTCAGGAAGCACTATGGTCAACATCTGCCTTTAAAATAGCACTGCTAAGTCTGTGTGTGCCAACATTGCTCTGGCTCTTGGTCTTTCAAATCTCAACCCAGGGTCAGAGACCTGCTGAAGGAGGAATTACAGGGCTGACAGGCCATGGTACACTGGCTACTACACAGACAGCCCATCATGTGCATGTAATGTTACTGCTGTGTGCAAACTTCTAGAGGAAACCCTTTCTCCATGAAAAGGAAGATACACGGCCTTTAAATCATTAATCTGGAGATGAATGGTGCAACAGAAATCTGTAACAAGAATGGGAGTCAGACCAAAATTTCTCATCAGTCTAAACAGCACAGGGAGAGATCAGTGCAAAAAATGACTAGGAAGATGAAGAACTACATTAATTTATCTCAGAGTGTGGGTGGAATGTTCTGGTTTAACCAAAACCCATGAAATTCTGGCAGTAAAAGATAGTTTTGTTGCATTTTCTGGCCATAGTCCCTACAAATGGACTAATAAATATTTAACAGTGAAGAGCACATAGATTATCTGAGTTATTATCAGAAATGCAGGTAGAATGTTGACTTCAGCGGTAAATGTAAAAGCAATACTGAAGCACTAACCCCAAAATTACACTGGCAAAGCCAAGAGAGCTGAATGAAGGATTACTGGAATTTTAGCTACTTTCACAGGACAAAATACACACAATAGCCAAGGCCAGAGGCAGAGAAAAGAATCTGAAATAGGCATAAGGAGGTATCAGTGAGTTTGTGCTATGCCTCGCTGCTCAGCTGGCATGTCCTGGCAAGGAGGTGGTTGTGACAGCACTGGTGTTAGAGCTTCTCCTCTGCTATTTCTTCTGCACTCCATCAACCACTGACCCAGAGGGGTTTGTGGCTTGATCCTGAAATACCTCCTTAGAAAGCTGGGTTAAATGAGAAACAGTTCTGCCATAACTTCTCTGAGATTGTCATGTGAGCACGAAACATAGTTCAGTGCCTCTATAAAGGAGAAATAGTAGCTGGTTTATGTAAGCTCAGGTAGAGGCAGGACCAGGGCACACAATAAAGCAAGTTTACGTCTGTACAGAACCAGCAGCTGTGGGCTTCTGCCTCCATGCTCTCACACACACAGTTTCCTAATTAAACAGCCAAATGTGGTGTCCAGAACCTGTCTTTTTGCTCCAGACTTGTTAAAGGTGAAAGTTCTGTATTGCTTTGGAACATTACAGCTGTTGTTTGCTCATTTGTACACATTGCCCTTGCTAAGAATATGTGGTAATCTGAATGTAACTTGAAAAATAAGTGTTTTTCAGTCTGTTGTCAGAGTCTCCTCAAAACCCTGAGAGAAGTGGGTGGCCACCATTTTCTGGCTATTATGCACCCTTTTCCACAGAAAACTTAATTCCCCTTTTAAAGCAAATGTGTCATTTACTATAATTCCCATCTTACTAAAATCTCAATATCTTTTTGTTTCAGAGATCTGGAGCATTCATTTTAGATGCCATTTGTGGTTGAGCCAGTTACACTGGACACAGTGGGGAAGGAAAAATAATCTGAAGAAGCTGGACCTGTCAAGCAGCTTTCTCAAGTTTCTAACAATCAACACATTTGTGTACCTAAAATTTTCCCATGTGTTAATATTTAAACTGTTTGTCATCTCAGAAAAGATAGATTTTGCCCCAAGGACACTGTTTTTCTGGAATATTGGCATTTTGATTTCAGTAGAAACTAAATTTTTTTTTCAGAGAAGTGGCATAAGCTCATGAAACAAGGAAATATCACGTGGTAGCACTTCACAGGACTTTTTTTTTTTACATGCCTTTGATTTTTGTGGCAATTCGTCATTTCCACCATGGTAAGAAATGTCAGGCCTTCAATTCTGGCATGGTCAGATTGTCCTTTATTTCACAGCTTGGCACACAAGCCCATGTACTCTGTAAGCCCAGTGGGGCTCTTCCTTTGCAGGATGTAAAGGTAGCTGTGCCTTTTTTTCCTTTTTTTTTCCATTCTAGCTAAAGCAAAAGTGAGAAAAACAGAAACAAACAGCATTCTTTTGTCCAGTTTTGTTCACAGGTACTCATTTGTCTTGTTTCTTCATCTCTGGATACACTTAAAATTTCCTGTCCTTCATGCACAGACACAACCTGATTTACCATGTTTCTTACCATGAACTGCTATTCTGTGTATTCTGTGCAGTATATGTATTTATTTGAATCATAGAATAGTTTGGATTCCAGGGACATTTAAAGGTCATCTCATTCCACCCTCTGCCATGGGTAGGGACACCTTCCACTATCCCAGGATGCTCCAAGCCACATCCAGCCTGGCCTTGGACACTTCCAGGAATGAGGCAGCCACAGCTTCTCTAGGTGACTTGTGCCAGGGCCTCACCACCCTCACTGTAAAAGGTTATTTCTTATATTAAATTTCTGGAAATTGTATTAGAAGTGCCACCTTTTCTTGGCTCAGCTGGTAAACTGGAGGATCCAGGGTGGACTTTACCTGCTAAACTGGTACCAGGTACCTGTCAGCAGCAATTCAATTGGCAAGACGAATAGAGTTTTTCTGTCCACTTTCCTCTCTCTCTTCCCATTGATTGCTGCAGTTTTGTTACTTTTATGAGTTTATGGCTAAAAGCAAAACAAATTTTTAAATTTTTATTTTTAAATATATGTATAGAGATAGAAATATCTTCTAGGCTCCTACCTGCTGGCTCAGGGACTTAACACTTTTTCTAAATACACTATTGCACAGGTTACAAGAATTTCTTCAACAAAAACATTTTTGTCATTTTATTTCCAAAGTATCATACCTGCAATCAGAAAATCTGAATTTTCTAGGTTGTACTTACAAGTAGATGCCGATTTGCATTAATCAATTTTCTTAGCATCAATTTTCAAATGCTGCCTTGTACTTAAGAATAGATGTTTGACCTGCATGTGTCTCATCTCATTTACAGTTTTTGTTACTGCCATTTCTCTTTCATTATGTCCCAAAGCCCATTGATTCAGTAGATTTTCATGTATATAGTCTGTAAGAATTACTAACAGAAGACAATGTAGAAACTTGTATGATTAGTAGTGGAATAGACATTCTTTTTTATTTTCTAATTTGTGTTTCGTTGCTTCATTTCCATTGTAATATGTATTTAACCAGGATCTAGCAGGCAATGGTTCGATTGTGTGTGCTGTACTAATTTAAACACAGCTCAGAACCAGTTCTGAATGAGGCACAGAGGAAAACTTCCTGTATTTATTTTTTACAAACAACCAACTGTTGCAGCACTGTTCATACCCATGCGTGGCTGTTACACTTTTGATGCTGCAGAGGAGTGGATTTCCTGGCCACAGAGCATTGCTGGAAATCTGAAAAACCTTTCCTTTGGAAGAAATAGGTGATTGTAGGCAGAGCCCTTCCAGTATGAAATTTATCTGTTACTCAACACTGGTCAGTAATTTTGATAAGATTTTTTACTCTACCACCTTTGCTGCCTTCAGCATTCTTCTCACTGGAATGTTTGCCCATCTGCACATCCGGTTCAGCTTGGACAGGCTCTCTGGAGGAAGCTACCTCTGTTCTGTTCAGGAAACTTTGTACCTGAGCTGGGTGTCTGTTGCTTTGTGTTCTTCTATATAACCTGTCCAAAAGACATTTGACTTAGGTATGAATATTAGATATTTTTCATTGCCAGATTTGTATCTTTGTAGTTTTTTAACCAAGACATAAAAACAAGGAGAAGAATCTTTCTGGCACTTAGCTAATCCTCTCATTTTTTGACTAAGGGCAGAAGCAGACAGATACCAAGGCTCTGCTGATGTTTGCTGGCTTCATACTTGTGTTGATATGGCCTAGTTTTGAACATAGCTTCCCCTGCCCCTGTTACTGCCACGGTCCTGTCCTGTCCTAGAATCCCAGGATAGTTTGGGCTGGAAGGAACCTTAAAGCCCATCTGGTTCCACCCCCTGCCACAGGCAGGGACACTTTCCACTATCCCAGGTTGCTCCAAGCCCCATCCAACCTGGCCTTGAACATTTCCAGGGATCCAGGGGCAGCCACAGCTTCTCTGGGCACCTGTGCCAGGGCCTCCCCACCCTCACAGGGAACAATTCCTTCCCAATATCCCATCTAATCCTGCCCTCTGGCAGTGGGAAGTCATTCCCCCTTTGTCCTGGCCCTCCATCCCTTGTCCCAAGTCCATCTCCAGCTCTCTTGGAGCCCCTTCAGGCACTGGGAGGTGCTCTAAAGTGTCCCTGGAGTCTTCTCCAGGTGGGCACCCCCAGCTCTCCCAGCCTGGCTCCAGAGCAGAGGGGCTCCAGCCCTCAGAGCATCTCTGTGGCATCCTCTAGAGTCGTTCCAACAGCTCTACATCTTCCTTGTGCTGAAGCCCCCTGGATGCAGTGTTTCAAGTGGGGTCTCACCAGGGCAGTGGAGGGGAGAATCACCTCTTACTTGTCTGGGACTGAGACATGTGAAAGCAGTCTGAGGGTACAGAGCAAACATACCAATTTTTTTCTCCATTTCATTCTTCTCATTACTGTACCATAATTTTTCAGGTCACTCAGACAACAAGCTGTTAGAGTGGGTTTCTCCTGAAAAATGTAATAGCTGTTCTTACAGCATCCTTAGTGCTGAGCTGTTGTCCATCAGAAACTACCATGGCTTGTGTATCCCATCTCCTGGGAGCCTGTGGAGCTAAAAAGATCCAGAGCAGTAGGGCAGGGAACATGAGGCAGTTCTCAACTGCAACTTCTCTACTGCAGATTCCAATGGATTTTGCAAGACACAGCTTTTGGGATACACAGAACAGAAAGAAAAAAGACTTCCAAGATTGAACACATTGTGGGATGCCAAGAGCTGGATTTGGAGCTCTGCAGAGAAGGGGTGGGTACCTGTTCATGTGGAATCCTCCAGAGCTGGGCTCAGAACCACAGCAAAAACCTGCCATGAATCCTTCTGCCTCCTGAAGCATCACAACTGAGAGCCTGGTCTCCTTTTGGTTTGAAACATGTGAAAACCTGATCTGAGAGTTACCCATCTGCCTCTGAGGCTGGATAGGCATCAGCAGTGTTCAACTTGCTACTGAATGGCCTTTTTAAATAAAAAGGCTTCTGGTTTATTCCCATGTCTTTTACTGTGATTAAGTAAGAAAGATTAAGCAAAACATCCTCAGACATGCAATCTGTATTTTAAGTCTCTGAAGCCTTCAGAGTTCATATTTTTTTTAGCTGATAAAAGCATCTGCAACTTGGTTTCAAGTATAAACAATTTAATCACAGGATTATTATTCTTTTAAGTCAGGTGCTGCTTTAAAATCCTGGCAAGTATCTCTGAGGGTCAGCAAACAAATACATAGGTTTGACTCGTTCTTGGACTCGTTCTTTGGTTTGCTGCGCTTTTTCAGAGTTCTTGGTTGGAGGCAAATATTTCCCTTAAAAAGAGGTCATCAATAATGAAGCGAGATGAATTTTCCAGGCTGTGTGGGGAATGGGTCATGCCAGGTCAGCCGTTTGCTCCTGTTTCATAAGCTCTGGGCAGGATGAGCATTGCTCATGGTCCTTCTCATTAGTCCGTTCAACATCCAGAACAGCCTGGGCTGTGATTTTCAGCATAGCTGTACTTACTGAAGCAGGTGACAACAACCATATGACTCTAGGTATTTGTCTTCTAAACCAGGTCACTGCTGGAACTTACTCTGATGCTGAGTCTTACATAAAATAGGCGAAAGCAGAAAACATCATCCTGGTTTCTGTATCTCACTCAACTGCCATTCAGGTGTTATAATTTCCTTTATCAACTTCTTTACCCTCAGTAAGTTTGCAGACAACACTAAGGTTGCTGGGAGTATTGATCTGCTGTAGGGCAGGAAGGCTCCAGAGTTGCATCTGGAGAGGCTGGATCCAAGGCCAGTGGTCTGAGGTTCAACAAGGCCAAGTGCTGGGTCCTGTCCGTGGGTCACAGCAGCCTCTGCAACTCCAGGCTGAGCCAGAGGGGCTGGAAAGGGCCCGGCAGGAAAGGCCCTGGGGGTGCTCCTGGCAGCGGCTGAACATGAGCCCAGGTGTGCCCAGGTGGGCAACAAGGACCAGGGCAGGGCCTGTACCAGCCATGGTGTGGCAGCAGGACCAGGGCAGTGCCTATCCACCTGTGCTGGGCACTGCTGAGGTCCCACCTTGAATCCTGGGGTCAGTTTTGAGCCCCTCACAATGAGAAATACCTTGAGGGGCTGAGCATGTCCAGAGAAGGGAATGGGCCTGGGGAAGGGTTTGGAGCATGAGGAGAAGCTGGGGGAGCTGGGGGGGCTCAGCCTGGGGAAAAGGAAGCTCATGAGGACCTTCTCACTCTCCACAACTCTCTGACAGGAGGGGGCAGCCGGGTGGGAGTCGGGCTCTGCTCCCAGGGAACAAAGGACAGCACAAGAGGAAAAAATCTCAGGCTTTGCCAGGGGAAGTTCGGGGTGGACATGAGGAAGAATCTTTTCATGGAAAGGTTTGTCAAGCTTTAGAAGGGGCTGCCCGGGGAGGTGATGGAGTCCCCATCCCTGGAAGAAATGACTGGCCATGTTACTCAGTGCTACGGTTTAATTCACAAGGTGGGGATTGGTCAAAGATTGGACTTGATCTTTGAGATCTTTTCCAACCTTAATGATTCTATGATTCTTTGTCTTCCTGCAAGTCACCCTGACCCTGCCAGCCAAACATTGGAGTAGGTGCTACTTGACTGGGTACCAGAGGTACCAATGCACTGCACTCATCCCCTCGGTCCAGGACACAGGCTTGTCACTGTGTGTCCCTAAAAGCTTGGACTATTGTTAGAAAAAGAAGAAACATTATAATCTTGATCATTGAAATATTTACAAAAGAGTTATGAGAAATGACTGACAGAATGCAAACAGTAAGCATGGCTGATTTTCTAACTTACCAAAAGTGTTGCCACTGTAACTTTTATCTGATTCAGGAAAAGTTGTATGTGGTACCAATCTATGCGCCATTTTACAAATCGTTTTTAAGAAAAATACCCAAAAAACAAGGTCAAAAGCTGGTCCTTATTCTACAATATAATTTTGTTAAACCACATGAGAATGGGTTTTCCTGAAAGCGTACTTGCTAACTGCAGGGCAGTGGGGATGCTTAGAAGAAAATCGATGACATATGTTCATACACATAACTCACATCTTTGGTAACTTGCATGTTTAAACATATCACTCCTTGAAAATAATCAAAGTCTCCCTGTGGTGGTTTTGATTGGCCCAAAACATCAGTGAAGTGTTTTTAACATCTAAGAGAAATTTGGACCCCTCAGAAGCTGTTGTAGTAGGCCTAGGGAGGTGTCTGAGGGGTGGGGTGTGGCACAAAGATGGCTCCTGTGTGTCCTCAGTGCAAGTTCTGGAAGTTTTTACATCAAGTCCAGCAGAGCCAATCTCTGATAGCTCTGAAGGTGACAGACACGCTGCCAGCCAAGTTTGGGCCAATTGGAGGTGCTAGTTACGCCTCTGTGAAAACCTATTTAAGAAAAATTCAAAACAAAGCAGGCACGCACTTCTTTCACTTCTTTGTAGTTGGAGGAGGAGGAGGTGGAGGTGAAAATATGTGAGGGAGAACAGCATGGAGACGCCAAGGTCAGTGAAGAAGGTGGGGGAGGAGGGGCTCCCAGTGCCGGAGCTGAAAACCCTCTGCTAGCCACAGTGAAGGCCATGGGGGGGGCAGGAGGTTCCCCTGCAGCCCATGGAGTCCACAGGAGTGCAAAAATCCACCCACAGCCCATGCCAGAAGAGCAGGTAGATGCCTAGAAAAGACTGTGAACCAGTGGGAGTCTCATCTAAGAGTTAAAACTGCAAAGGCCTTGCAAAAGAGAGAAAGGCCTTGCTCCTGGCATGGAAGCAGCCTGGCCTCGGCTTGAGAGAGTCTGCACAGCACCCTATGGACAAAAAGACTCATGTTGCAGCAGAATTTCGGGCAGGATGTTGCTCGTGAGATTGGACCCACGTCAAAGAAGTTTTCAAAGGACTGTCTCTCGTAAGAAGGACCCCCTGGCTATGTAGAGAACCTCTTTTCCTGACTGGACTGACCAGAGGACCCCTCAACCTGTGCCCTGTCTGTGTTGCTGGTTTAGAAAGTGGGAAGGGGGGGGGGGGGGTGAGTGCAGAGACTGCTTCTTAAGAGGGTGGGGGTGAGAGCGAAAAACTGTCTGGAGAGAGAGAGAAACAAGTAGAGATAAAGAGTATTTGTAGTAGAAGAATTGTAGTGATGAATAAATTTGAAAATCTGCTACGTGGACTTAAAAGAGACCCCACACCCTGCCTCCCCCCCCACCTGGCTTGTAGATTGTAAAGGAGGAAAGGGGGTGAATACTATAGGTTTGTAAGAAGGAGGGGGGAGTGAACAAAAACTGTATGAAAAGTTTATTTTTGCCTGCATTTATCCTTCAATTCTGTTAGGTAATTAAACACTTTTTGCAACTTTAAGCTTAGAGCCTGGTTGCCCTCTTTTCGTGCGTCCTCCTGGCAACATCCGGTCTCAAACCCATGACACTCCCATAAGAATGGAGGCAGCAGAGGGCATTAAGAAATCAAAAAATAATAAAGCAGGAGCTTCTCCCAGCAGTTTTACTAGGCTGTGCGTAAGGAGATGACCTAGCAGGGCATATGTAGGTCTTAAGAGAGCCAGTTTGGTTTTGCCACCATTCAGCCCATATCCAGGAAAGGATACTGTGGAAGGATAATGGAGATACAATATTTCCCTTAGAATGGTACGGAAACAACTGGTACCCCAGATAGCACCAGATGGTGGATATTTGTAAATTCTTTTTTTTTTTTTTTCATTTCTGGTAGAAATCAGCACAACTGTTAAGGTCACTTAATTTAAGGTACACAAATTTAATGCCCTTAAAGTGAAGTTCCCTCATTGTGAAGACCACCCCAAACTAGTGTGTTCAGATGCAGATTTTGCCCCAAAAAACTACCCCAGAGGACAGGATGTATCTAGGGAAAAAATGCCCACAGCAATGGGAAGTGTTCTCTGTGAAATGACATTTAGCACTTCAGTTTGGTTATAGAAGCTTTCACACACTACAACACAAGGCACTATGGCCCAAAGTCTTGGAAAGCAGGGCAAGTCTGACTCAAAATGACTACTAAGCTTGAGCTAACTTGGAAGTATGCAGAAGAGAGTTTGCTGTGTCCCAAATTCCCACAACCTTTATCTTGAAAAGCAACATGGCTAAGAAGCAGATGCTTTTCTCCCATGGGAAAAAGAGTGGTCTCTGTCTTATACCTGAAATACATAAGGAGCAGGAGAGGAGCTGCCAAATCTCAGCTCCTTCCAGGGAGGACTGTTACAAATGAGTGTCTTATGGTCTTTTAAAGCAAAGGTGTCTGTAAAAACAGATTTAATGTATAAGTGACAGCATGACAAAGTTCATGGGCAAGGTTCACTCTGCTACTGACTACATGATTAAGGCACCCTGAGGAAAACCAACAAAAAAAAATCCAGGGTCAATTAATCCAAACTGAAATAAACTGAAAACTATCTATATGATAGATGGAGTGTGCACAAGACAAAAGGATGGAAAGGGTAAGGATAAAAAGGAATGTGGCCTAAAGGCTCACTAGCACTTAACAGTACTTAAACTTAACAGTACTTAACAACATTTGACTTATAACTTAATTTAAATGTAACAATTTAGCAAAGGAACAACATTTAAGAGCATTTAAACTGAACAATACTTACACTTAACCAAAGTAACCTAGAATTAAACTTAACAATTTAGCAAAGGGTGCATATAGGATTTGCTATACCACAACAGTAACTTACAGGCCCAATTTATTTACATATCTATAGTACTTATAAGAATCCAGGAGAGCAGCATTTCTTCCATACCTGCCGTGGAAGTGTGTGTGCATACACACCTGAATGCACACAGACATGCAACATAAACAATCAGTGCAAGGTACCTGTGAAAATTCCCCACAAATTGGTGAAATATTTCAGATGCCTTTGCGTCTTCTCAATGCAAAGAATGGAGCCTCAAGGAATGGGGGATTAGCCCAGGACCTATCATTGTTCCCCAAGTGCAGCTCTGAGAGGCCCCACTCAAAATGAGTTTGATGGTCCAGGAGAGCTCAAAGGGTCTCATTTTGGACTGCTGTTTATAGAGCCCTGAGATTTAAAAAAAAGCAGGAGCTTGTTGGACAGCACCAGTTCCTGGAGCAGACTGTGCTTCTGATCAGTTCAAGAGGAGCTGAGCCCAGATCGTGGTGCAGCCTGAAAAGGGGATGGGGGAAGCACCACCACCAGGACCCCACCACCCAGTGTATGAAGCAGTCCTACTGCAGCCCTTTAATATTCACAGGTGATCAACAAAGCTGAACCAGAGACAGAAGCTGAGATGTCCCTAGAGCAAGAAATAAATGGAAATAAATGAGAGGAGGCACTCAAGGAAGAGGTAAATAACAGCATGGCCACAGGAGGCCTTGGAGCAGAGTTTCCATCACAGGCTGAGTTGCATCCAAGTGCTGCAAGGTGATGTGTCAGCGGTACCCAGAGTTTCACCCTTCTCCCAACCCTAAATTATTCCCATCCTGACATTTGAACACATCCAGCAGTGGTGGGAGGACAGAGGGGGCAGAAGCATGGGCAGATCTGATGGAACAACTCCTGCTGATTGATAGCAGACAGCTCTTGGGTATGTCAGGAAGCAAGCACACGTCGGAAGCACCTCCACAGCAAAGAGACTGACAGGAAAAAATGTGGTGTATAAAGGCTGCTGCTGTTGGCAGGAATTTCTTATTTTCACACTGACAGAATTATTTTCACTGCATGAAATTACAGAATCATAGAATCACTGCATCATTTAGGTTGGAACAATCTCAAAGATCGTTGAGTCTAACCTTTGACCAACCACCATCTTGTCAGCCAGACAGAACATGCCCAGCAGCACAACCAGTCATTTCTTGAACATCTCCAGGAATGGTGAGTCCATCACATCTATAGACAGCCCCTTTCAATGCCTGACAACCCTTTCCATGAAGATATTTTTCCTGAACCTCCCCTGGCACAGCTTGATGCCATTCCCTCATGTCCTGTCACTTGTTCCCTGGGAGCAGAGCCCGACTCCCACCCGGATGCCCCCTCCTGTCAGGGAGTTGTAGAGAACAAGAAGGTTCCCTCTGAGCTTCTTTTTCCCCAGGCTGAGCCCCCCCAGCTCCCTCAGCTTCTCCTCATGCTCCAAACCCTTCCCCAGGTCCATTCCCTTCTCTGGACATGCTCAGCCCCTCAAGGTATTTCTCATTGTGAGGGGCTCAAAACTGACCCCAGGATTCAAGGTGGGACCTCAGCAGTGCCCAGCACAGGTGGATGGGCACTGCCCTGGTTCTGCTGCCACACCATGGCTGGTACAGGCCCTGCCCTGGTCCTTGTTGCCCACCTGGGCACACCTGGGCTCATGTTCAGCTGCTGCCAGGAGCACCCCCAGGGCCTTTCCTGCCGGGCCCTTTCCAGCCCCTCTGGCTCAGCCTGTAAATGCCCCATTCATCCTTGCTGCTAATGTTCTTTGTCCACGGCTGTGTCGATGGGAGGGTCACTGGCATGTCATTGCAGGAGAGGTTGTGAGACACAGAATACAGTATTTTTAAAATTTAATCTAACCAATAATTATCCAACTTCCTTACAGGGTGGTGACAAAAAATTACCTGCCCTGCTGTTGGATGCTATGGGTTATTTTGAACTTCCCTTCCTCTTCCTCCGCAGTCTGTTGAAGATCTGTTTTCATGGTTCATTTTATCCCTTTGGGTTCTCGTAACGAGAACAATTTACTAACCTGGCTCCCTTCCCAAGGAGAGTGCCACAGCTCCCAGCCAGGAACAGAGACTTACCAATGACTCCTCATCAGGCAAGTCGGGCTTTGTCAGAAATGGAGAAGGCAAAAACTTAGGTTCCTATTTCGTTCAGCCTACTTCCTGATGTGTTTCACTCCTTTTTTCCAGACTTCCAGCCCAGAAGCTGCCCCACCCCCTTTTAATGGTACAAGTTTTAACTAGTTGGAAGTGGTAAATATGGTGCCATGCTAGGAAGCACCACACCAGGACTACTGAAGCATTGCTAAACATTTTCACTCATGCCAAAAATATTTGAGAATAAATCGGTTTCATCACCAAACAACATTACCCCAGATTTCTGGCATCAAGGATGAAAATAATTTAAACTGCTGGGAAGGCCTTGTGTTTCAGATTTGTTTTGAACTTGTGGAAGATATGGAGGGAGACAGCTATGTGTCTTTACCCTGACAGCTATGTGTCTTTACCCTGAAATAGGATTTTTTTTTTTCAGTGTCAGAAAACATGATTCACCAGGCATGCCAGGGAGAGAATCGCTTAGGAAAGAAATTACTGTATCCCCCCAGGCCACTCCATCCTTTGTAGTTTTAAATTCTGGGAACATGACTTGGGAATATGACTGAACTTCACAAACTGTGTGAAGTGCAGTAATTGGGGAGTGTTGGGAGCAAGCCATGATGGGCCTGTGTGGGTCAGTGTTCTCCTTCATACGCCATAAAAATTCTTTCTTCTCCATGCTGTTAAATTAACAGGTTTGAAAGCCCCACATCCCACAGCTGCACTGGTAGGACTCCTCACAGTATCTTGAAGGGGCCTTGGTTATCACACAGAGGTCCTGGAATCTTCAAACCTGATGTCACTGTTACTACTTTGCTTAATTTGCACATCCTCTTCACTTTCAGAGACAGGGTGTGATGGAATAATGAGTCTTGTTCATCTTTCCAGAGTCAGGATCAGCCTAGACTCATCCAGGGCTGAATTTCATCCAGCTCTAAATAAGGAATTTGCTTCCTACTTGTTTTCTTATTGACTCTGAGCTCATCAAGATGAGATTCCCTTGTACCCCACAGGGCTCCTGGCCTGGGAATACCCTGAAAGATACCATTGCAACTTTTTCATAGAAAACTGCTATCTAAATTATTACTATTAATAGTAATTATTATTGTCTGCTATAATTTTATGTGTTATACCTGAACTTTGAATTTGGTTCCTACCTGCTGTAAATTATCTTTCTACCTCCTGGCAGAACAGAGTTCTTTCAGAGCAGAGTAAAGTAGCCATGATAAATTGACTGTGAGCCAGCTCTGGAGGCACCAGTTACTCGGAGAAGGATGAGCTTCCTCACCTCTGAAACCTCTGGCTGCACCGTGCAGCTTAACCATAAACCAGCATAAAACTAAAGCAAAACAGACCTGCCTTGGGGTAATGTGTGATTCCAGGGTGGAACGAAAACCTCCTGTACTTGCCATACAAACCATCCACATGAGAGGTTCAGATGCAGGTCGAGCCCCAGGCTCACAGCAAGGGGACAAGCTCATCCCCTCTGCAGAACTGTGCATCCACCAGAACATGGAAGCCTGAGGCAAGGAACAACAGCTCCCAAGAGCATGTGGAAGTCTTTTTGGCATCTGTAACATGTCCAGAAGGATCCAGCAGAGCCTCTGACTGGTCAGGGCTCATCTGTGCTTAATGGGGTCAATTTTGCATTTGAAAGTAGTGATGAATTCTGGATTTCCCTCTCTTGGTGTGCAGGAGAAAGCATGATAGTTGGAGCTGCCAAAGAATCATAGAATCATAGACTGGTTTGGGTGGGAAGGGACCTTAAAATTCAACTCATTCCACCCCCGCCATGGGCAGGAACACCTTCCACTAGACCAGGTTGCTCCAAGCCCTGTCCAACCAGGCCTTGAACACTTTCAGGGATGGGAAGTCTACAAACCCTCTGGACAACCTGTACCAGGGCCTCACCGCCCTTATAGTAAAGAATTTCTTCCCAACATCTAATCCAAACCTGGCCTTCAGTCACTCCTGGTTATTGCAGCATGGCACTATGTCCCTTGTGCCACCCCATGCCTGTGTGCCAGCATACCCAGCACCAGCCTGGGGTGTGGGTCACCATACCCTCAGAGTATGTGCCCTCCTGCCACCTTGGCTGCCTGGAGAAAGGGGCAGGAAGCACCAACACCACCCAGAAGCAACCCTTTGGTTTTGACATCTTAGAGTTTTTAAATGTGTTGTCCTTCCAAGCAAGGATAAGCCCCCAACTAGAAATGGTGAGATGAAGATGGCACATTTTTTTGCCTCCTCTCCCTCCCTGAAAATACACAGGGATCCGCTTTGTGCTTGGAAATATTCCTAATACCTATTAAAAGTGAAATACCCAGGCAAGTGGAAAGGTGACTGAGGACACAGGAAGGGTTGGAGAGGGACAGAGAGCTGAGCTCAAAAAGGAAGCTGTCAGGCGACAGAACACACCACTTCCAAAGGTTTCCAGTGTGCTTCTCAGCCCCATGGGGATTTGGAAACCTCAGTCTCAGTGGGTGGGATTTTTCCTTCATAGAAAGATGTGAAGCAAAATCCAGCTGTATGCAACCATTATGGATCAGGAATATTTAAGAGGCTTAGGCACCCACTTTTTAACCTCCACTAGGAGCTTTTAAAATGAATTAGCTCAGAGCCCACAGAGGAAAAAATAACATCTGATCTCTCCCTTTCTGCTACTGCAGTGTTCAGCAGGGAGCAGCCACAGGGACCCAGCAGCACTGCCATTCCAGGCTGTCACTGGAGCTTGTGGTGCTGGGGAATGTGAGGCACCACTGGATGGCACAGAGCATTCTCTGGGCAAGGGCTGCAGGGCTGGAGCACTGTGAGACCTCCAGGGTAGCTAAAACCAGGGCTTAAAAGGGAAAAAAAGCCACCCGACTGTTATGAAATATTTTGCCATGGAAAAGAGATGATTTGACATAAATTGGGCCATGAGGACATGTCTCGCTAGTGATTTATCCAGGCTTCAGGTCCAGTGGCACTCTGACTGCTGGCACCCAACCTCACCTGTCACCAGTTCATGAAGCATAGACTGAGTCTGAAAGGTTTTTGCTTTACTAGACATAATGTTAATAAAGATTTATCAACAGCACCATGACAGAAAGCTTTGCCTTGTGACCACAGTGTATAGTGGCCTGTGCTCCAAAATAGAAAGGGCGGCTCAGGATTCACCCAAAATGCTCTTTTATGCCAAAGCAGTGGCACTGAATTAACTGGAGCAGTGATGCCGCATTACCTGTCTCATCTCCTGCCTCTGATTTCTTTCCATTTAGCACAAGTAATATCCTTATGAAGTGGGTGAGATGAAGATAGAAATTACCCTCTCCCCTCAATCCTAGTTTTGTAGTTTCATCAAGCTGTTGTTTTGGTCACATCCATACCTTGGTGATGCCCATGATGCTCTGCACTGGTCCCTTCACCTGGCATGTGGCACGAGGCCACTCCTGCAGAGGCAGAGGTTTGGGGCACACTCTCAGCACAGGCACAAGCACAAGCACAGCCTCCTGGTAACACAGCTGCTCCTCTCCCCAGAGGGCCACAAACCAGGGGGAAAGGAGGGGAGCCTAGTTCCCACTCATCAGGGAGTCAGTCCACAGAAAGGCACAGGATGAAGCAGATCTCTCCTCCTGATCAAGTTATCTCAGCGATCCTCCTCCATGACCACCCATGCCCTGTTCAACAGTATCCCATGCCAAGCTCTGGGGCTCCTCTTGCCCGCAAAGAGTCTTGCAGCAGGGGATGCAGTCCTGTCTGTGGGTCAGTGATGGAGCCTAAGGTTTCAAGTTGTGTCAGCCAAGATTTAGATTTGGTATTAGGAAAGATTTCTTCATGGAAAGGGCTGTCCAGTCCTGGCAGAGGCTGCCCAGGGCAGTGGTGAGGTCATCATTCCTGGAAGTGTTTAAAAAACATATGGAAGTAGTACTTTAGGATATGGTTTAGTGGTGAACATGGCGGTGGTGCCAGATTGACCTCAATGATCTTAGAGGCCTTCTCCAGCATTAACAGTCTATGATGCTATGAATCTCCTGCTACAGCAACAAGTTCCTTTGGTGGGATTCTTAACATTGCTCATACAGGCACCTGGGCCAGCAGTTCCCCCTTATCCAAAGGAACAGGCCAGTAACAAATCTGTCTGCATGCTTTTCCTTACATGAAGTCCCTTTTTGGGTGGTCAAAGTAGCACTTAAGAACAACTGTGTGTCAAAGTCCCTTTTCAGCAAGCACCAGTGGGCCTCTGAGGTTTCATGGGCAGTGGCCCTTGGAACTACCAAAATGACACAAAGTCAAGGATTAACCCAAAGACATAGAGTTCTTGAACTGATGAGTCCTGTTTAACTCCAGATCCCTAAACAAGCTAAGCAGAAAAACTGCAATTTTGACAGCAGGTGAAAATGTTAAAAATCCTGGCACAAATACCCAGAACAATTTAACCAGGAGCCCAGGAGGGTCAATCAGCAGCCATGGGAGGGCAACAATGAAGGGGCACTTCTGGAAGAAAGAACAATGCATTAACGACAAGAAAAACAGCAGCGTACTTCTCTCAGATTTTATTTTAATTAAATCACCAGCTTCACCCCATTAAAAAAAGAAATCCATTAATTTCTACAGGATTCAAGATGTACGTTCGGAGAAATTATTATAAGATGTAGGACTTGTGAAATGCAGCAAACTGATTCTTGGCAGCACAGCCAAGGCATGGCATAACATGGAGTAACATCTGTGCACACAGAACGGCAGGGAAAATCATCCATGATGGCACATTTTGATCAAATACATTTTCAATTTATTACAGTATGGGAAAAATAATGACAAATGAAAGATACAAAAGGAGTAACTTTGCCTTGGCAAAGGCACTTTTAACTGCAAACTCCATCCGGCAGCTGTAAAACAGCCCACTGCATCTCAGAATGAATCATCACTTATTCCCACTCCGGCTCACAGGCACATCATCCTTCATCAAGTCCTTTAAATAGCAGTCTGGCTTTAAATGGAATTGTGCAAATTCATTGTAGGATCTATCACTTTGCTTCCCAGCTCTCTGCACACAGATGGTCCCTGTCACTCAGCCTTAACCATTTCCATGGCTCAGGCCAGTACCTGCACATCAGCCTAGGGTATCCCACTTGACAGGTCTTGTCCTGGGATCGAGATAACCCTGACACTGCCACCAGGATAATCAGAGGCAGTTCAGCTTTACTTTAAATCAAAATGCCCATTCATTAAAAATACAACCAGGGAAGGAAGATTTTTGCTGGGTATCAGGAGGCCTTGGGGCTCAAGAACCTGGAGCCCATGGCCCATAGCCTTCCCATTGGGATTCATGTGCAAATCACCCAGCAGCAAAGGGGGACAGACTGTGGCAGGAGGCAGTAAGAACTGAGCAGGCAGGAGCCTATGGTTTCAGGACCTGCACATCCCACCCTCATGTCCTACCTGAGGATCACACCCAGCCCTCCAGGAGAGCATCCCTGCCCAGCAGCCCTCTAGCTTCTTAGCCCGGAATGCCACTAAAGGCTCAACGCTGCATAGATAAGCAAAATGTTTTACTTCTTCAGTGAGTTGCACAAGGTGAGAGAGGGTACGTTGGAGACACGGCTGCATCTCCTTAGTTCCCGTACAATTCCTCCCTGCAGCATGAGAACCACAGTGTTCACAAGGATGGCCTCCACCCTCTGCATGAAGGGTGGGTGTCCTACAACCCAGCCAGGACAACTGCCCTGCACAAAACGTGAAGCACATTTATAAATAAATACCAGCACAGTTTCCACAGTGAAGGCCAAGCTATTCTTAGCTTGCCAGGGAAACTGGAATTCTGCAGCTAAGTAGCATCATCCAAGATCCTGCTTGATTTATTCCCAAGTCCTGTTTGCCCAGAAGGACCTGACTCCCATGCAGGTGCACATGTGCTTCCTCCAAGAGCTGAAAATGGAATTATCATTGTCCATATGTGCTGCGTAGATGTGCTTGCACAAAGGCAAGCTCCCGAAAAGAAAAAGATTCTAAGAAAAAGACTCTCCCAACCTATGCACATGCCAATTTTATACGCAGCCTGACTTTCCCTGTTCAAATTAGTAACTGGCACTAATAAAGGAATAGATAATTTTCTATTCTTTGCTGTTTAGGTCCTTCATCCCTTCAATACTGGGATAAACCAAGACTCACTTTTTCTTTCTCCTTCCAGCTCTAACCCTTGGCACAGCTCATTCTGGCTCAGTTTTTTCCCTGAGAGACACCCTCATCTCAAGGAACCTCAGGAAGGGAGGAAATTACAGCCCTAGCCATAGTGAACTTTCCTTTATCATTCTGGGAAGGAATTCTTCCCTGTGAGGGTAAGAAGGCCCTGGCAGAGGTTGCCCAGAGAAGCTGTTGCTTCTCCATCCCTGGAAGTGTCCTTTGGAAGCATCCTTTGGAAGCTCTCTAATGTCTTTATTGTATTGTGGTGCCCCAAACTGCCCCCAGCACCTGACGTGAGGCCACCCCAGTGCAGATCAGAGCAGGACAATCCCCTCCCTGGCCTGGCCAGCCATGCTGGGCCTGGTGCCCCCAAGACATGGATGTCCCTCCTGCCTGCCAGGGCACTCACATTCAACTTTCCATTGACCAGGACCTCCAGGTCCCTTTCCATGGTGCTGCTTTCCAGTATCTCCTTCCCCAGTCTGTCCATACATCCAGGGGTGTCCCATCCCAGGTGCAGAATCGGGTACTTTCCCTTGTTGAACTTCTTTGAGTTGGTGATTGCCCAGTCCTCTAATCTGTCCAGGTCTCTCTGCAGAGCCTCCCTTCACTTCACTGGGAAATGGAAAGCTAAATAAATCTGAACATTTTTCTTGGTAGTCTGAAGTGCTTCAGGTTAGACATTCTAGTCCCTGGAATACCCCATAGGCTGGGAACCAGCCTGCACTGGCTCCAGGGCATTCAAACCAGGACCAGCAGCTAAATGTGACCTGGAATAAGGTAGGCTGGGATGAGGCACCAACAGGGAATCAGAAGACACAGTGAATACAAGGCAGACATAAAGGGAACTGGCCCCCATAAACTTTTCACAGGTGCCAGTGCCCACCTGAGCTCAGGCAGTGACTATAAAGGATCTAGACAAAACAGAGTTCTGAGATGGAGATCCACTTCTTAGTAAGGCTTTGAGTGTATGTGTTTAAGTGCTTTTCTTAAATTAATTCTCACAAAAGACAGACCAGCATTCTTCAAACAGTTGTGATTCCTCATTCCAGTACAGAAAATACACATGCAAACATGGCTTCAAACCCATGCTCATTGAGGAGATTGTTTTAAAGCTTGTATTAAAAATATTTTTATACAAATGATAAATACTTTAAAATAAGCATTTACAAAAATAAACAGTCCATTCCCACAAGGAAGGACATTTATAGCTGAAATTCTGAACACATTTGAAGGCAAGGCAATTATTGATGAAGCTAGTTAATAAAATCTTTGGTATGAGTATAGGACAATAATGTTTATGCATCGTTGGCTTCGTTTGGCCACTGTACAGACAAGTGAAGAGACAGCTCTTCCTTAATTTCTTGATATGTCTTCCAAATACAACATACAAATATTTCTAACATGTCTTCCTATGATAATAGGAGAAAAGCCCAAGATTCTCCTGGCTCTTCCTATGACTTGCGTTTCTAAAACAGAATGAAGATGAAAGGAAAAAGTGAACACATTTAAGTTTCATTTTAGCTAGGAAGCAGCACCTGCAAAAAAATAAAAATCAATCGAATGCAACTAGAGGAAAGTCCTCTTCCTTCAATTTGTAGAAATCAGCTGCCAAGAGAGACAAACAATGAATCTGTTCAGATTCATTGCTGCAAGTTCAGACAGAATGAGAAGATTGGTCAGTTAGGGAAGGGGACAGCTTCCCACCTGAACACAGCACTAGATGATGTGGAGTAGATGACTGTCAGGTGGCAGGCAGAGCACAGGGACAGCTGTAGCTGCTTGGACTCAGCAAATCCAGCCAGCATTCTCTAGCCTTGACACTAGCCAAGCTTCCACCAGCTCCCAAGGGGTGAGGGAGCCAGAAGGTTTGGGTCTGTCTCATGACTGCTGGGAATCATGACCCATTGCTATAGCAACAGGAGCTCACGTGACTACTGTCTTTAAAAAGGGCCCCAATTGTGGCATCCTCTGTAGACAAAATATCCATTATTTATACCTCAGCATGTCTACTGTGCAATTTGTATCCTGAGCTCATTAATGAATGATGACACCTTGACCCACTCTGTTAAGGGGCCCAGCTCATTCCATCCCTGCTGAGGGAAGGCAGCCAAGAGATGCCCCTGAGTAGCTCACCTGAGTTACAGCAATACCAGAACAGGGCCAGGCCTGCAGCCACACTGAAACAGGCGAGGAAAAACACTGGGCCTAGAGAAAATGGGAAGGGAAACACATTAAGACAGAACAGGGCAGAAGTTTAGCTCAGTTCATAAATCATCAATTGCTATCAACATGCATAATTAACCATATTCAAATGAAGCTAACACATTCAAAACTCTATGTTCTGTGGCTAATGTACTATGAAGCACATTTATTTAATTGCAATTAATTTTTACTACAGTTGCTTTGTCACCATTCCCTGTTTCCCTCTGCTCATCTGGCTACAGCCTACGGAATTTAAGGAAAAGTTTCCTTAAATGTTTCCTCACTCTGAAACTTTGTGCAACCCACCCTTTAAACACTAAACAAACAAGCCCCAGGCTGTTGGGCCTCCCCCACAGCCAGGCACTTCACTCCATACACAGCCCTGGGCCCTGCTCAGGGGAAGAGGCCACAGTCCTAAGAAGTACATTTTTAGGGTTGGTTTTTTTTAATTCCCCACAGACTTTCCACAAACTCCACTTTCTGGCAAGAGCAAATATTCCCGTTCATGTTCACAATTCTCTTGGGGGCTGAGATGAAGAGCCACATGTGCACCTAAACCAAATCTCCCCCTGGAAATTGCCTACCTGGAATTACACACAGTTTAATGGTGATGGTCAGTACTGATGTTCAATAAAACCTTTCTAATTCATACTTATCTGCTGACAAAACAGAATAAAGATTTATATCTGCTTCTTTATTACCTAATATTCTGTTTGTATTTATTATTTCACTAGAAACAGAGATACAATTAAACTACACTTATCAATTTAAGGACAAGTGTACTTAAAGCCTCAATAAATTCCTGGAGGTGACTGCATGGACACTGGAGATATGTCCATGGACACATGGACAAGGACACTGGAGAAACAGCAAAGGAGCAAGGATTTGGTTGCTCCTTGGCATGGAGGGTGGCAACTGGCCAAACAATCTCTAGTCTGAGGTCAGCTCAGAAAAAAAAAAATTACTTCAATTTCTTATTTCCAAGTACTTTCTCTGTTCATCCTGCACTGTTACACTGCAGACAGCAACAGCAATGTGAAAAGTCTGAACAGCAATTTTCAGAGAATATTGAATTTTCAAAATTCAATATTCAGAGAAGCACCACCACAGACAAACATACATCGAGTTAAACAGTGTTTCTCCTCCTTATTTCACTTTTCTCTCAAGAAACTGGAAAAAAGGCTTAATTCATAGAAAGCATTTTGAATCTCTCATTATTGTATCTAAATATCTAAATAAACTATTAAACAAATTATACAATAGTTCATTATAAATTGTGAGAACTCTTTATCTTTCTTTCAAATCTTCCTTTTCAAAATATCCTGCCATGAATAAAATATTTGTGTCTGTAATCTGGCATTGAACAGAGGAAGGTGAAAATAATTAATATGTTTTCCTAAGGAAAATATATTTAAGCTTTTCCTTCCCTTCTGTCATTGCTTTGAAATGATTTCTAGTTAAATAGAGAGCTTAAAAAAAATTAAAAAATTGAAATTCATCTCAAAAAGTTATTGATGGCCTTATGCAAAATGACAGTGGCAGCTGAATAGACCTTACTGTTCAAGCATTGAAGAAATCACAGGAAATTAACAGTTTAGCTGTAATAGTGTAAGTAATACCATTGCAAATATTGATTAAACTCTATAGTCTCTTCAATTTCCTGGCACTGATTTCCTCAACAGTAGCTCAGTACATTTTCCTCCATTAATTCTACTTAACTTGTGACAGTAAAGACATCATAAGCCAAAATAGTTGTTACATGAAGTGCAAATTACATTATATAATAAATTGCATCATAATCTGCAAAGCCATTCCATCCGGTGACACTGTATGATTTATTTACCCCTGTCATTTAGCATATATTGCTCCTTGTCAGTGTCTATCTCTGTGGGATCTGGGGTTTCTAGAAATAAAAGCAACACATGAAAAGTTAGTACCCAGCTCAAGCAAACAAACATAATCAGCACATGCAAAATGGTGCAAAACATATTTCAGAAAAATATCCAAAGTTGACATAAAGTATAATCCCCTCCAATGGTAAATCATTGCTAGAATTAAAGCTGGACTGATAAAAGACATGTATTCATCAAAAGACATAGGCACAGAGTCATCTGAATGTAACTACAAATAGCTGCAGCTCCACCTCTGATCTGCTTAAGCATTGAATACACAAATAACATTACACTTGTTTCCCGAGTCAGGAAGGCAGGTGATAATCCTTTCACAATGCCAGCAATTTTCATTGTAATAAATACAAACTATTTGTTAACAGATGCACTAATCTGAAAACACCTCTGTAATATAATGCATCACCATTCTTTGTTCCTGAGCAAATCTCTAGGCATTGATGTATTTAACAGGTAGAGCACATAGAAAAAACTTATTGGTGTAGATTATTTACTAAATGCAGGTCTCAGCTGAAGACATGCACAGCTTCTTTAAAATTCTGTAGGTTCTACATGCTAACATATGGCACAAGTAATTTTGGCGTCTATCTTTCTGCAAATTCTAACTAAAAAGGAGGTTAAGCCTTAAGGTTTGGCCTTAAGACAAGGTGTTCAGTAGGTTCCACTCTGGGCAGAAAGACCCTTTCAGAGCTGCCTTTGCCACACAGATTTGGAGATCACACTGTCTGCAGAACGGGAATGCACAGCTGTCACCTGACATGGCAGAGACATTCCATAACACATCACCAATCTGCAAAACAACCACTTTAGCCAAACATTTCTGTGGTCATAGAGTCACAGAATCATAAAGGTTGAGAAAGAGCTCTAAGATCACCAAGTCCAACCATCAAAGGGTTAAGAGGGTTAAAAAAGGAAAGGAAAAAAGATAAGCCACTTGAAATTTGGCTGTCAATAGGGAAGAATTTAAGACTGATCAGTTTCAACTGCTCTCCTTTTTCTACATGACACCTGGATCTAGGAGAGGTGCCTCGAAAACTGCCCTGTCCACCCAGGCAGCAAGAGATGAACATCCATCTCCCCTGCTAAGGATGTCCCTCTCCATGAGGAAATGGGGCATGGCACTGGAGCAGAACAGAAGCATCTGGAGCATTTTGCTGTGAAACCTGAGAGTCACCGAAGCAGCAATGATTGCTGCAAAGCCTCCATGAGCACTGTGTGCCCCTGGCAGCCTCACCCAGCCTGCCCTGCTTTGAGGGGCTCATGTCCTCCTTGAAAACTCCAGCTAGGAAATCCTCACACTCCACAGGAGTGTGCCACTTCTACTACTACGTGAGGCTGATCTGAGCCCTTATGTTTCTAGTCCATGTCAGCATGGAGAGAAATAAAAACATTTTCTGAGTCACTTGGAAATTCCCATTTCCTTCAACAGCTGCGAGGCTGCCCACACCGTGTGCCTTATCCTCCCTCTAGTGGGAATGTTCAGACATTACTAGACACTTCACTGGCAATTTACATTTCAGGCAAAGAAATTTTGTTCTAGCACAAACTTCAAAGCTGCTTTAAAAATGAAAAATAAATATTTGAAATTATTTCCTCTGTAGAAAAAAATCTGTAGAAAAAAGCTGCATGTACTCTATTACAGAACTCCATCCCGGCTGTGGTTCATCTATGCCCTCATCAGTAATTTCTCCAGGTGTTTGTAATGCTGCTTGTTTCAGCTCGATCTGCCTTTAGAACAAAATCCCCCTGTTGGGGATTCTTCTTTTTCTTCCCATTTACAATTGTAGTGGCAATTCTGTAAACGCTTTGTGCTAAATTTAACAACTACAGCTAAGAGTATTGTAGAATGAGAGCATGGTTTCAGTTGGAAGAGAACTTAAAGACCATCCAGTTCCAACCCCCTGCCATGGGCAGGGACACCTTCCACTGACCAGGGTGCTCAGGACCCCACAGACCTTGGCCTTGAACACTCCACAGAGCACTTCCAAGGAGTAACATTCCAGTAACAAACTGTGTGTGTTGGAGGTCTGAAGGATAATGACTTTAATACTGAAAATGTCCAAGTTCACTTAAATGAGAAGTCACTTCTCATATTGAAAAAGGAGCTTTTCCTGCAGAATGAAAGTGTTTGTGTTTTTAGCTTAAAAAGCTGCACAGATGTTTCTTGACCATTCAATCCAGAAATGCAGACATTTGTTTTAATTACATAACCCTAAGAAGCAGCAAGCATACTAACACAATCATCTCAGTATTTCTTTCTCAGGTCAACAGAAAGAAACTGCAGAACCTCGGCACACAGTAATGTTTTAACTCAGTTCTTTAAATTGTTCTTATCCTTCTGAGGATGAGTGTACCAAGATAACAGAGAATTTAATGACTTTTGATGGTTACTGAAGTCCCTTTCCAGCAGCAGCAAAACAGTTTTCAGGTGCTGCAAGGAGCTGTATGTTTAACATGAAGCACTTCTAGCACAGGTATTTGCTATGCATAGTCTGAATATGAGAAACCCTAACCCTGCCTACTCGTAGCTGCCTACTCAGCTACCCTACCTGAGGAGAGCTCGGAGTCATCACATAAATCATGTGCAAGGATGAGCATGTTTCTGCTCTAGCTAAAAGTGAAAACATCCCACAGACCCTATCTAAGTCTCCTTGTAAAGATACATTTTCAAAAATGCCTTGTAGAAGGTGCTATTGAACATTTAAAAAGCTTCAACTCTTAAACATCAAAACAGCCTTGAAATTTTATTCCTAGTGACTACACTAAGACTTCTCAATCCGCTCCTAATTCATAAAGGCTGTCTGCTAACTTCTAGTTGGCCTGGCAGAAAAACCTGTTTCTTGAGCTCCACCAAAGTAAAAATGATAGATTAAGACAATTTGATTGAAGAGCCTGGTCCCCAAAGTACACAACTTCTGCAAGGTGAACATCAGATCAAAGCACTGCCTTCAAGCTGCTGCGAGGCTCAATCAATTGGGATTAGGGCTCAGCTGAGATTCTGAGGCAGGATGGGCCCAGACTTCCCGCGTTCAAAAGGGTTCAGGTATGGATATGGGGTAACTCTGCAGCCTCTCTGTGCAGGCAGGAAAATGGTCTGCCACCACTTTGTGCTGGGTAGATACAAACTGGTCCTTCAAAATGAAAGGCAAAATTAAGGTAATTACAATTTTACATTAAATTTTCACTGCATAAATAAAAGAGGCCAACCTACAGACTTTTGGAGTAATGGTTTGAATGTCACTGGAGTTTGCCTCACATCTGTAATTTCCCCTGGCACCTAACGGAGGTTCTTTCAACTAGAAATCAACTGACTAATGAAGCATTAGTGCTGGTAGATACTTCATAAGGATTTCTTAAACTGATGCTTCCTTAGGTAAATGTGGGAGCTTTCCCTCAAACTCCTTAAGTCATTTCAGTATGGGATGCCTGAATGTATTTCCCATACACTTGGAACAGTGTTCCCTGTGTTTCTTAGGTAGGGGGAGAAAGAAGATGAATATATAGCAGCAAGCATTATCCCACATTGGCAAGTCAGGCTTGAAACCTTTTCTTAAAGAAATGAGGTCCTTTACAGTACGGAATCAAACTGGTTTGAGCCTCAGTCCTTCTGAACGGCATACAAGTGTATTTGGGGGGCAGCTTTATGGACATCAATCAGGTCTGTCAGCTGCACAAAACAAGTCCTAAGTGATTTTAATACCACAGTCCATCAGTGCAAGGGCCTATGAAGTGTGCTTCATGTTAACCTAGACACAACAAGGAGATTTATGGATTGAGGGAAAGCCAAGGTTCTGGGTCAGCAGACTTTTAAGCTTAACAAATTAGAGATTTGTAATGTTTCTCCTGTGCTATAAGACAGAATAAACACAGAGGAAATAAATAAGCCATTATGTAGCAATGGTTATGAAAGAGAAGCTGCAATTCATGGGAGTTATATAGCTGTCTGACATGTTGCACTTAAACTGTTTTAAAGATGTATTCCATATTTCAAAACGATCAAAGAGTTTTGCCCACACTAATCACAAGTAACAAGAAGTCAAATCCCCTTACAGCTTTTGGAAAACTCAAGTCAGACGGAATTAAGGTATACTCCAAAAATTACTTAAGTAACTAGTTTATTTATATTATTTATAATCTGTTTAGGTTGTTTAAATAACCTAAACCACGTCTGAAATGAGGTTTTGTAATATACTGGTGAGGAAATGCACAACTCAATCAACTTACTCAAGATTTTCCTGCTTGGCAGGTCATTAAACAGCTGTTCAGCATTGATCTGCAAAGCCCTGTAAAACTCCTGACAGTGTCTGTCTCCTTTCTTTTGGAGGTGTTTTAACAGATCTGAGAGTCTGGTATGGAGTGATGCCCTTGGATTCCTGAACTGTAAGAGAAAAGCACTCATCAGAAGACAGATTACAACAGAACCAAGATTGAGAGATCAATTTTACATCACTACGCCAGAGAGCAAAGTTATGGAGGTTCTTAGATATTTACTAAAAGAACGGGACCAAAAAATAAGGGAAACCCAAAAAGGACATACATGCACTGCACACCACTGAGCTCCATCTGGTCAGCACTGTCTGATGGAGAGCATATTGTCTCTGCCTCCCCTCATGCTTTTGTCTGTCCTGATCAAGTGAAAGCCACTCTGAATTTGATGTCTTCCCTGCATCCAAGCTAACACAGTACTTTCTATTCTACAGTTTAATTCTGACAGCTGTAGATAGAAAATTTCAGCAAATCTTATCATGTGATACGCAGTTTGATGTTTTCAAGTTTGCCCTTAGCTGCCTTGTAATGATCCCAAAAAAGGCAGTGCTTTTCTCAGTCACAATATTGGAGTGTTCATCATCCCTAGATTGTATATTTCATTGTTTTTTATTGTTTCCAGCACAATTAACTGCTGTGTACCCACTTCAACAGGCACAAATTTCCATTACTCAGGCTGGCAAGCAGCAGCAGAGGAAAATACATTTTTTCTGTAGTGCTAAATGTGATGAGCATTAGGAGACCTTACAAAGAGAAGGAAAATGCATCCCTAGCCTTACACATCAAACTGATCTCAGTTTATTTGGAAAAAATCCAAAACCATTCTCAGCAAAGCATCATATTACATAGCAGCATAGTGGATAACCTTTGGAGCATACTGAGTTAGGAACAATTCCTGCTCAAGGGTGTCAGGAATGCTATAGATCTTACACAACACTCATTCTGACAAAATTCCCACAGGGTCTACCAGATACAGCTGAGATTATAAGCTTCCTAAACACTCAATAGAGTTGACACAAACTTGCCTGGACCCATAAAAAGGCAGTTCATTTCCGCCTAAGTGCAGAAGTCACAAATCATGTTCCACAAGTTCTTTATGGATTTATCTTGAAGCTCTTGAGGGAAGTGGCAAGACTGGCTCAGCTAATGACCTATCTCTGCTCTACATCACACTACACTGACTGCCCCCATGGAGTTTGATTATGGCAGAACTGGATCTGTTTTTCCTGATCTTAAAATACTGATATGCCAAAACCCTGTCCAGACGTGAAGCCAGCACAGGGCAAGTACAAACTATTAGAAGTAGGATTGGGGAAGCTCTTAGCTGACTTTCATATTGTCTCCACACAAACTTAGAAGCTCTTTCTCCCTAAAAAAAGCTACCCATTTTTGAAAGCTTCATGGCAGGGAGGGTGGCCTTCCTCCATACATAGTGGCAGCACTGCAAGACATTAGTAACTCCATCCACTTGCCACAGCTTCACACTTACTGGTGGGACTAACACGCCCCCACTTCTCTAACAATACTTAAAATTATTAATTGGTTACCAAAACGGATTGAGCTAATATAGATGATTTTGTAGACAGAGATGGATGCAGCACAGATCACCTGGTGTGCCACTCCACACCACTTCATGTGAGGAGGCAGGCACGCCGGGCATGTGGTCACAGGATGGGTGGCTCCCGCCCATGGACTGGCTGTACAATTGCATGCTCCTGATCATGGCAGGGACCGTGACATTAAGCTGCTGCTGAAGAGTGTTCTCTCTTGTAACCACTTGGCACAGGGAATGTGCCAGCCCTGTGACTGCTCCTCTTACGTGAGATGTCAAATACAACTGGTCAGCAAGCAGAAGGTAAGACAGACTGGCTGCATGTGGCACCAAGGGCTGTGTCAGGAAAAGGACAGTTGGGCTAATGACCCGCAAAAGAAACACAACAGTCAGAGATACAGCAAAACTTGTCAAATTACCTTTTCTGCTTCTTCATTGGTAAGAATTTGGGGATAGACTCTGTTAAGCTGAAGAATGATTTTATCAACCACTTGCTCATTCAGTCGGCTAGTGCTTGTAAGGAAATACATGTCATGCTGCAGCCGATGACAATATGACTGATCTAGAGATAAAACAACACACAGAACAAAGCACAGCAGTTAATTAATAAGCCATTTTAAAATTCCATAAATTTCACTTTCCTACCAGTGATTAAATAGCTAAAATAAAATTATCACCACCACCTAATAACAGAAAGCTGAACTATCTGCTAGGGAAACACAACGCTGCCGTGTGCTTTCAAAGACCCATCCACTTGAAATTACACAAATCCAAACTTCTGGCTGGTTGCTCCTACTGTCTCTCTCTTTCCAAAGGGAGAAGGTTCAAAATCATTTAGAAGTCAAGCTCTGATGGATATTTAATCAAATACAGCCCTAAAGTTAATAAATCATTGAAGATAAATTCTCTATCACTTATGAAGTCAGATTATGACACTTAAAACTAATGTATTTTATAACTGAACCTCTGCCAAAGAGTCATCAAGGTTTTTAGGGAAGGATTTCACAGAAAAGTGAAGAGAAAGGACATTTAAAGGCAGTCCATTTTTTACCAGGGAAGCACACTCAATACACATACAAATAAAACACATCTTTTTCTATTAACCAAACCTCTACAAACACACAAATCTGAAATTGCTATTGGTTGGCATAATTTCCAATTTGTCAGCAGTGGGTTTTGCAGGAGCATAGTTTTCCCCATAGCTGCTTGTCTGTACTCCCAGGATTAAGATACAGGTACAGACTGGTTCCAAAAGTTACTGTACTCTTACCAGATTTAGAAAGAGAACATCTATGACCGTGTCTGAAATGAGTGTTAAAATGTCAGTGAAGTACTTTATAACTGAGCAGCAAACCCAAAACACCCCCTAAAACCTCTGCACATCCCCCATGTAAAGCAAACGCATAGCTTTTATGGTATTCTGGCTACAAGAAAATACATAACCATCAGCTCTTTGTACCCTGCAATTTAGAGAAGATAAACAAAAGAATGAAAGAAAATAGCCAAAAAACTTTACCACTATGAACTCCAGCTATGCACACCTCTTGCCCTTTCTATAGTGTGATTTGGTTTGTTATTATACTGTCCTTTTTCTGCATTGGTTTA
The DNA here is from genome assembly GCA_024500445.1 of Entomyzon cyanotis. Classification (NCBI taxonomy): domain Eukaryota; kingdom Metazoa; phylum Chordata; class Aves; order Passeriformes; family Meliphagidae; genus Entomyzon; species Entomyzon cyanotis. Next base: position 370,966 of record JAKEPQ010000998.1, on the reverse strand, counting down.
GCACTGACAGCATTTACAGAAGAGGGTTCAGGAAAACCTTCCAGTGTGACCATCACACATTAATAACTTCTCCAGTGCCACTCCTTTTCAAATACACACCACTACTGATGCAGCCCAGAGAACTGTGGGCACAAGATTTCAGTTATGTTTTTTCATTTTTATACAAACACCGTTTCATTTCCATGTGTTTCTAATGCCTCACTTTTCCACAGCTCACTGCCAAGGCTGCTGTAGTGTACTGTCACAAACACACTGCCCTGACATACGTGCTCTTCAACTCTGTTCTGTTGCAAGAAGTTTCAGATTCTCCAATCCAGGGCTGAGATCAAATTTCTCTTAAAAAAAACTCACTGGCAAAGGGCTGAGGCAAGGACCAGAACACTGTGAACTTCTGTCTTTTCATGAAAATACAATTTGGGGGTGAAACTTCCTCCCCCTCCTCCACCTCAACTCCACGATTTGTAGCAATGCGTACAGAGTTATTGTCACCAGCAACTCTGTACCTTCTGTACACTTAGACAAAACATGTATTAAACCAGGGTCTTACAGCTAGCAGAGCAATTAAACTTCAAATAACAGCATGACAAACAACAGGCTAAAACACAACAAGGATCCAGCAGAATGAGTATACAAAGTGAAATAAAAGCAGGCTCAATGTCATCTCCTATCTGCTTTTTACTTTGTTGCTGTCATTCCCTGTCTCACACAGGCAGCGTGCAGATGTCTGTGAGCAGTAGTCACACCAGTGAAGGTAACTGTGACCATCTCAAGATCTCATTTAAACCAAGTGCTATTTCTGAGCAGTCACGAGCACTCCCTGTCCTTGTGGCACTTTTCATTTACATACACTCATTAAACCATCACCTTATACAACTGTTTTGCTGTCACCTGAAACCCGCACCCTGGGGTGCCATATTAAGGCGCAGAGGCCTCTCCAAGATTTCAGGGGCAGCTACATTTTCTAACCCTCTGGGCCAAAAGGCAGGAGCAGACAATGAGACCACGCTCTTGGCCTCTCCAGCTACTGCTAAATTGTGCCTGCCACAAGGAAAGGTCTAATGCCTGGTTTAGGCCCTTGCAAGATGCTCCTCCCATCCAGTGGGATGCTCTGATTTTAAGAAGCACCCAAGAAGCAGTCGGCACATATAGCCGAGATTTGACATCATGACACTGAGCCTGTCCTGAAAGTTTTTTAAAAGGAGTTGGTATTTTCCTTACTCTGAAGAAATGAAAACTTGTCAAATAGGCAGATAGGAAACTTACGAACTGTCTTTGGCAGTTGGGAAGAAAACATGACTAATAATTTCATGTTACTGACTTATATTTACTAAAAGCCCATGACAGACCATACACACCCAGTTTTTTCTCTTACCCAAAGTCCAAGCAGCCTTTGGCACACAGCACAGGCACCCACACTAGGATACGCCCTGCCACCAGACTGCACACATGGAAGGAAAGGAAGCACAAGTAAAACGAATAGATATCAGAGAAAAGCAAGACATTATTTGTATCTAGCAGCTCCTCAATCAGAGGATAAAATAAATAATAAAAAAATTATAAAATATTTAAATTAATAATTTATAAAATAAATTATAATCACTGATTTACTGATGATGAATGTGCAAGCAGCAAATGACAGTAACAAAGCAACACACTCCCAATTTCCACCTGCAGATACAAGTTACCCTCACTGAAACCCTTCATAAAATGACATCTCTTGATCTTTCCTTCCAAATGGGCAATTAGGTTTCTGGCAATAGCTGCAGAATAACACAGCCAATACACTAAGTACTGGCATTGTAAGGCTGCTGAAATATATTCTGCTCTTGGAAATAATAAGGCTCATAAAAACAACTTAGCGCATGTGACCATAAGGTGCCAGACTGTCTGCTACAGCACCTGCAGAAAAAACATCAGGGGTAACAGGGACACCTTTTCTAACGTTCTTCCTGATTTAATAGCAGAGTGTTCACAGGGAGTTTGTCAGGGACAATTCCTAATCAAGGCAGGGATATGTCAGACCCTGGCAGCAGCCAGGATGTTGGACAAACCTTTGCACTCCTGCTCCATATGCCTGTGGTGAGGTACGTGGTCCCTGAAAGCTGTTACTAGCCACTGGCATAACAGTAGAACTTTCAGGTTTTCAGAAGCAAGAACTTTAAGGTTATACTGGTTGCCAAAAACCCCTCTGTAATTTTGGTTCTGCTTAACTATCCTTAACATAAAAGACATCATGTTGCATTCTGTACGAGGCACATCAAACAGGATTTTGTCTGTCACAGTCCCATGCATACATTTCTCCATGATCTACTTTTGCTGCCCTTCCGGATAAAGCCATAGGGCTCTAAGGAGCTGCACTGGCACTTCCTATTCATCACAGAAAATTAATAAATACAGCTGCATTTCAAACTTGTAGGCTGAGATCCCTTCCTTGCCATACTGCAACATGTAAGCACTCTCATCCACACCTGGGCCCTGCAAACATAAATGCTGCCAACCCCTTTAAGTCAGGCAGATAAACATTCCTAATTAATAACTCCACTAATATTTACGTAAGGACTCCTGAGACTGTCTCTGACACCACTGTATCTTATTATGGTTTCGTCATTGGTTTGTTTTCCCCTTAAGTTTATTAAGCATATAAATTTAAATACAACAGACACAAAACCCAATGCAACTCCCTGACATTCTCTGTAATACACAGAACTTGCAAACTTCCGTTCCAGAAATCTCAATGGTGTCTGCTGTGCAGTGCAAACACAAGCTGCTACTTCCTGTAAAACTCCTGGGTGATCTCCATAAACTTTATGCAGGAAAGCTGGCAACTAAAACCTTGAAGGTTTGGATCTGATGATCAAACCACTTGCACATGTCCATGACAACTCCTTTCTGTAACACCTCAGGAAAGAGATTAAAAAGCCTCTCTCAACAAAATGTTAGCCTAACACTAATTTAGTTTTGGCTTTTCCCTTTCAAGAGCCCAAGAAAAGGATGCCAAGGATTTAAGGAGGAGTCTGGCTGCAGAGAAATTATCTGAGATGATCAAATGGTACTGATTACCAAATGCACTGATGAAGAGCAACTGGCCTGCTCCTCTGGGCTGGAAGAATGGTAGAAAGGTGAAAAACAAGATGTTGCCCTCCCCTGCTACTCCCACCCACTGCCATGTGCTACTGGCAAGTAACCAGAAGTAAAGAGTCTCTGACAGCAAGTCAAAAGAATTACAGAATCATTTAGGTTGAGAAAGAACCTTAAGACTTTTGAATCCAACCATCAATCCAGCATCACCACGTTTAGCACTAAACCATGTCCTGGAGTGCCACATCCACGCATTTTTTGAACGTTTCCAGGCCCTGGGCAGCCTGTACCACGCCTGGGCAACCCTTTCAATAAACAAGTTTTCTTTACTATTAAACCTAAACCTCCCCTGGTGCAACCTGAGCCGTTACCTCTCATCACCTGTCGCTTGGTGTTTGCGAGACTGACACCCACCTGGCTATACCTTCCTATCAGGGAATTGCAGACTTCAGTAAATCATTTTTACTTGAAATATCTTTTAAAAGCAGAAAAGTAGCAAAACTGCACAGTGAGCGAAATATTAAAAAGCATTCAACACTTGAGTGTGACATTAGATTACGCACAATCGCAGTCCTCCAAGCTCCATACGATGGCTAAAACAACATGGCCCTCGAGTCACCAGGACAGCCTGTGTGCTCGCTGCCCAGGTGAAGAGGCACAATCCCAATGAGGTGGATAGAGGATGGGGGCAAACAGCAGATTTCGCTGCCACACGACACGCAGCCAGTGTGCCAGGGTGTGTAATCTGCCACTGCCCCGCTACGCCTGGCGACACCAGGCTGGGGCTCCGCACGCAGCTGCTGCCCCGAGCCCCGCGCCCAGCCCAGGCCTGCTCGCCCTGTCACAGCAGCCCGGCCGTGCGCGGACCCCGCGGCACCTCCCAGGGCCGGGACGGCACGGCCGAGCGGCGGCCGCTGCCCGGCGGGTCCACGGCCCCGCGGATGGTCCCCCCGACCCACGGCCGGGCCGCGGCCGCACAACCAAACCCGCGGGTCCGCCACGCTGGCGGCGCCGGCGCGGGAGGCACGGCAACACCGGCCCTGCGGCCCCCCGGGGGCTCCGGCCCGGGCCCGGGAGCGCAGCGGCGCCTCACGAAGCTGCCGGAGGGTCCCCGGACCCTGCCCGTCCCGCACTCACCGCCCATGGCAGCCCCGGCCCCGCCCGGCCCGCGGGCTGCGGCCTTCGGACTGCGGCCGTCGGCCTTCCTGCCAGGGCCGGGGCGGGCGGGGCGGCGGGGCCGGGCACCACCTCCCGGGCCCGGAGGCGGCGCGGGGGAACCGGGGAGCCGGGGGAAGGGAGCGTGGGGGGCGGTGGCGGCCGGAGGGACTTAGTGCGGTACCAGGGCGGGCCCCATGAAGCCACACCGCGGTTTCCCATCGCCTTGACAGCTTCGAGATAAAACAGTTCTTAAAATGTCTGTGCTCACCAAGCTGTCCAGTGCAGAAACATGAATTTACACTTGCACAGCCATCAGTGTTTAAACAATTCATGCATAGTAAAGCAGCAATTTCCTTTTCCAGAAGGAATTTCACTGTCCAAAATACCATGTCTACATCTTCACAATATCCATGTACAATTTACACTTTCCTTGTGCTGCAGCACAGCATGCGTTACGTGCAGCTGGACACATCAGGAACTTTGGGCAGGCAGTGACTCAAGCCCAAGGAGCAGGGACAACTTCTCTCATAGAAAAGGTTGCACTGAAGTATCTAATTAATTGGGATATTTAACTTCATGAGGGAAAAAGGACAAGCAAGTCTGTGGATGTAAAAACCTGCCATTTGCACTAAATTTTGTCAACATTTAATTACCCAGCAACGTCTGGAAGAGAATGTGCCTTACTAGGGATAAATGCTGCAGAGAATTGAAAGTGAACCTCAGTTTTGAAAACTGTGATAAAGAAAGGTATACATTATTTACTGTTGCAGGGATTTTTTCCCCAAAAAACATGATATTTTTATAATGTATAAAAAGGTGGGGTTTTACTATGAAAAATACCTAGGGTTGTTTCTAATTATGACTGTGTTGAAACCATGAAGAAACTTTATAAGAGAGACAGAAGTATTCTGGAGGGATTAAACTCATAGTAGGCAAAGCTGCCTCCAGACTGGTACATAACATACTTAACCACTCAAGTACCCTTGCACAGACATCTCTTTCTTAAAGTTTGCTTAAGAGCAAGTTTGCAAGCAGCAAGATATACTCTTACCCAGGAAACAGCCATTAGTGTATGAAACTAGTCCATATGATCCTGAAACGTTTTCCCTGGTTTGCCTCCATGCCATTGAATCACGGAATCATAGAATTGTTTCAGTAGGAAGGCACCTTAAAGCCCATCTTGTTCCACCCCCTGCCATGGGCAGGGACACCTTCTACTACACCAGGGTGCTCAAAGCCTCTCCAACCTGGCCTTGAATACTTCCAGACAGCCACAGCTTCTCTGGACAACATGTGCCAAGGCCACCCCACCCTCACAAGGAAGATTTTCTTTCATATATCAAACCTAAATTTTGACTCAGTTTGAACCCAAACATGTGGAAAAGCTGTACTGATATACTAGGACTGGTTAAACAGATAATAAATCATACAGCTCCATGCTTTTGGGTGCTGTGGTGCCTTGGGAGCGTGGGGCACTAATGCTGGAAGTCAGCATGTCCTGATGGACAGGCCAGGACTTCTGAAGTCTAATGGGTAGCCATGAGTTGCCAAAAGGATTTAGTGAGAAATCGTAGAATCTCCTGTGTTGGAAGGGACCCACAAGGACGATTGAGTCCAACTCCTGACCCTGCACAGGACACACTGTACACCCACTCTTGGGTTTCCGCAGAGACAGCTCCAGCTAGCCTGGCTGTTATTGAAAGAAAAGAAAACAGAGAATTTGCTGGGAGTTTGTGAGAGCCAGCACTTTGAGGCATCATGGGGGGAGTGTTACACCAAGCACAGCCCACTTTGAGGTATCACAGGGAGAGTGTTATACCCATCACAAACCCCAAACTAGTCCTGGGGCAGCATTTTGACTGGCAGAGTTACCCAGACAGGTCTGATGCTTTCTTCTGGATCATTTCTCTCTCTGATACTGTCACTTCTGCTTTCAGAATCTGGCCTTCCCTGCCAGGGTGCAGCTTCTAGTGTGGCACAGCTCTCCCAAGAACGTGGTGTCCAACCCTGTGCCACATCATGATCCAAGGTGCTTATCATGGAGACATTCCCAGTGACCATGGCCACAACTGCTGCATCTCACACAATTTAATGCACCTCTATTAACAAATGAGTTACCTGCCCCACATTTACTCTTAAACTTGTTGATCTATACCTCTGCACACAACAAGGCAGCTTCATCTCTAGAAACAGTAAGAACATGGAGAAAACACCTCATTGAAATATTTTTAGTATTGTCAAATGCTGTGACCTTCATGATGCATATCCTTGACAAGATCAATAGAATATAAACATCCTGAGTTTATTCTATTTACCCTCCGGAATCCAGATCTTCCTAACAGCATGAAAATAAATTTTTTACTTATTATTATTGCACATGGAGACCTTGATCATGCCTGTAGTGGTGTGATTTTGGCAATGTATTCTGGTAAAGAAGCAGGAACCTTGTGGAAAAGAACTTGGAATTTTGTAACTCCTTTCATCACATATTTTTAAGACTATTTTGGATGGGGCTCAGCTACCTGATGCAGTGGGGAAAGTGTCCCTGCTCATGGCATGGGGTTGGAACAAGGTGATCTTTAAGGTCCCTTCCAACTCAAACTATTTTATTCTATGATTCACTTTCATATGTATATTAAAATATTACAGCAAGAGGGGTTGCCTAATACTAAGAAGCAGAGGGAGAATGCTATGCTGAGGATTTGTTTTTATGACCCTTTTTTCCCTCCCTGAATTCACTGCATTTTGTGCTCTGCTAAAAAGTTTCCCTGGAAACTTTAGGAAATTTTAGAAATTCGAAATTTAAAAATTTTAGAACTTTTAAAACTACTGGAAGCTAAACCACTAAACAGAAAACCTGGTCATCTTAATGATGTGACATGGACTGAAATCTCTAATGTAAATCTAAATGTGTTTTCAGCACACAGTGATTCCAAGTACGGTGAGTGAAATGGAAGTGAAAATCAGTTCCTCAGGTATGCTGCGATGTACAGTGCCACACTGCCTGGAGATATTTTTGTCCTACAGACTCAGATAAATACACAAGAAGCAGAGGTTAAACATATCTCTTTCTCATGCCGGTGGTATGCAAGACTTCTGCAGGATCGCTGTTAGGTTTGCCTTGGAAAGACTGATCCTTGGGGAGCCACACGACCACAGCAGAGGCAGCCGACATGGACATGCTCCCTGGAAGGCAACGACCTGGCTGGAGCTGGGCGCCGAATGTCCTCCCATGGTGTGATCCGTGACATTCAAAGAGCACAGCCGGATGTGGAAGCCGCATCTCGGTCGCGGTCACAGCGATGAGCTGTACGCGAACAGCGAGGCGAGAAACGCGGACTTCAAACCGCTCCCGGGGCGAGCGGCACCGTGCGAAGCCCCCGCTTCCTGACAGAGCCCAATGCCTTTCTAAAACGGATTCATTTCAGAGTTCTGTCTTCGAATTTAGTGGCCAAGCGAAGTGACCTGCACAACAATGTTTTATTTCCCAGCAGATCGATTTCCTGGTTAGCTAATCTCAAAAGCCAGTACTGTCCCGTCCCCCCCCCCCCCCCCCCCCCCGCCCCGCTAAACCGACCGATTTGTTTATTTGAATGAATAATTTGACTTATTAAATATCACCCTTGTCCTGGCAACATCATCATGTAGTGTTTTGTTTTATCTGTTAACTGTTGAATCACAACACGCTTTGTTACTTTCCCACCACCAGAGGACCGAATCTCTTTAGCAACGAATCGAATACAGATATCGCAAGCAGTTCCTCTAACAAAGTCTTTGTGTTTAAGAAAATACAATAAAATGTTTTTTAAAAGCTCAGATTGCGCAGTAGGCTCCCTTCAGCAACTTTTAGTCAATAATTTACAAAAACAAGCTCTAGGAAGAAAAATAAAATGGGAAGGCAGTGACGAGCTGGCCACTCCCGTCAGAGCCACTGCCCCTCTGGCACTGAACTTCTGTTGCCACAGATTTGCACCTTTCAGACCGTTATTTTGCCCAAATTCCTCGTTACAAATGTGCACTTACCTCTTCTGTAGAGCATCATCCATAGATTTCAGGGGTCGGTGTGTGCCGTGCCCGGCACACATCCCACGCGGGGCGGCCGCAGTGCAATCCTCCTTGCCGGGATAAGCAGAGGTCACGGGCAACTTAGAGAACCGAAAGTAAACAGAGAGGGAGCGAGTTCGGCTGTGACAGCCAGCAGAGCTCCGCCGGGAGCGATGGCGGCTGCTCCTCTGCGCCTGGGAGTCAGCAGCAATTTGCTGCGAATTTTAGGGGACGTGTAATTAGCTCTGAAAACCAAGATGTTTGTTTACTCAAAGTTATGAAGGCTTTCTCTGTGTGTGCTAATAATTTCTAGAGTTGCTTTGCATATAAAATGGGATATTTTCCAGTCTTATTTATATAGTCAGAGTATTATTACTTCTATGGTTACTTTGTTGGTTAGAAGATGAAGAAAAAGATTCTCTGACTCCAAACACAAAGGCAGAAGCTCTGCCGCAAATTCCCAGCTCTTTGTTTCCAACCAGTTAAGCCAGACCGTGAAATGGGAACAGAACTGACTTGGATGAAATTATCTTTCCTCAGAGGGTGGTCAGGCACTGAACAGGCTTCCCAGGGAATGATCACAGCCCCAAGGCTGCCAGAGCTCCAGGAGCATTTGGACAATGCTCTCAGGCACAGGGTGGGATTGTTGGTGTGTCTGTGCAGGGTCAGGAATTGGACTCCATGATCCCTGAGCGTCCATCCCAGCTCAGGGTATTCTATGATAGCCTAGAGCATCCACAGGTCTTGAAATCCCTGGCCAGTTTTAACTTCCTATGTATTTACCTGGTGAATTACACACCCCTGATTCTGCTCAATGACACCCTATTCTTGGAAATTTTAACAGCATTAGTAAAACGAGAAGATGATGCAGATAATGGAAAAATTGTGTATCTCTTATTCCTGGGACAAGAGAAAAATCGGTATGTAGAATTAAGTCCGACTATACTGATCACAAATAGTCCTGATAAATATTGCACAGATTCCGTGTTGGCTGTTAGGTTGTACTCAGGAGAATGAATAGCAAGCTTCACAAACTTGTTCAATAGTGCACTTGGCTCATTATCTGATCCCTTGTAAAGCACAAATCAAATTTTACACGTGAGAAAAAATACTCAACTAATTATTAAAAAAACCACCAAACAATTGAATTCTTTGAGGACAGGAAGCAAATAAAGCTGTTAGAGCATCCTCCCCTTAAAATAGGTGTGTAAATAAACAGTTGACAGATTTGGCAAACTGACATTCTGCAGAGCTCTGGGAACAAAGCCTTTTGGGTACATGTCCTCACATGGAAGGCATCTCTGTGCCAGCTCCAGGCCTCATCTGACCCCCACAGACAGGAATGACAGAGAGGATGGTCTGCAGCCAGCATGGAACCCACAGTCTGTGTGAAGTAAAGGCCAGCACAGGGCATGGGTTAGAAGCCAGTGCTGACTCCAGCTCATAGACACAACGTATGGCCGGGGGGAAACATTTCTGTGAGCAGTGTGCAAGTGTGCAAGCCATCAGTTCCATAAAACACACAAGGAAATGCAAGTGTTCTGTAGCAGAAATAGGAGCCTGAATCCAACTGGAACCACTGGCCAGCAAACATTTAAAGGCTACAAGGTTTTAAATGTCTGTTTTAGAGTCTCAGCTGCTTTCGTCTCCTTCCTGCACAGCACTTATTTCCCTTCTGACAATAAATTATGTTTGCATGAGCAATAAAGCTAACTCCAGGGGGTGCAGCCATCAGAACTAAGCACAGTCCCAGAGGGAGCCGAGCCACAAATCTTATACAAACATTTCGGGTGTTGCTTCCTTATCTTGGTGTAACTTTGCTGCCTCTTGCATTAGATGTCCAAATAAATGATAGTCATGCAGTGCTCTGGCACAGGGACAGTAAATTTATTAATTTCTGTGGTGATTCCCACAGCTGCCAGCATGCCTGGCAGCTCAAGGGTGTATTTTGTCCCATCCAACATTATTCAGCTTCACCTCACGTAGAACAGGAGGCAGGCTCTCTGCTCACACGAAGTGCTGACTCAAACTTCCCCACAGGGAATTTATTTCACCTTCAGTCTTATTATTGCATTTTAAAGCCACACAATAAAATTAAAACACCAGGCAGCTAAATAATGAAATTCAGTAAACATAATCATAGAGATGAGAAGAAGAAAGAAATTCAAAGAAGCTGCAGAGAGGCAGGATCAAGGATATCTTGGTCACCCTTCACACAGGTACTGTAGGCATAATATTGCCAGTAGGACAGAACACCTCCCTCCTATGCCTACAACTCTGTTCAATCCTAGGTTGAGATGTATTTTCTTTGTGAAGGAATTGTTTAACCATTTTTTCTACACTTCTGGGGATCAGAGAAGCCCTTCCATTCTGGTACTTTTGAAGTTCTCTTCTCTCCCCTTATTGAAGTTAGATTTGCCCTTTCCCATTTTCTAAGACTTCCCTTGTTCCTTCAAAGTTTCCTGAAGCTGTATCAGTACATGCGTCTTAAGTCCTGTGTTCACTTCTGTGCCCCTCAATTCAGGAAGGACAGTGAGGTGCTGCAGTGGGTCCAGACAAGGGTAACAAATCTGGTGAAGGGTCTGGAGCACAAGTCCTCTGATGCAGATCAGCTGAGAGAGCTGGGGGGGCTCAGCCTGGAGAAAAGGAGGCTCAGGAGGGACCTTCTTGCTCTCTACACCGCCCTGACAAGAGGGTGCAGCCGGTGGCCGGGGAGGGCATTGAGCTCTGCTCCCACTAGTGACAGGACAAGAGGACATTGTCTTCAGCTGCAACAGGAGAGGTTTAGGTTGGACGTTAGGAAGAAATTCTTCACAGAAAGGATGATTAAATATTAGAAAGGGCTACCCAGGGAAGTGGTGGAGCCCTCATCCGTGGAGGAGTTTAAGGAACAACTGGACATGGCACTCAGTGGCATGGTCTGTTTCACAAGGTGGTGTTTGGTCATAGGTTTGACTCAATGGTCTCTGAGGTCTTTTCCAACCTAATTGATTCTGAAATCAGTGTGGTTCAAGTATTGCTTAGTTAATTCTTAGTGCTTTAGGATGAATTTCATCATGCAAAGAAATTTTGTCTTCATATTTGTGGGTGTTTTCTTGCTTTATTTGAGGCTGCAATCCTAGTCCTGCATTAAAATTCACTGCAATAACCAGTGAACTTTCTAGTGATGCCTGATACAAAGTAGACATTAAGTGGTTGTCATCCCTGGGCCTGTTTTTGCTTTTCCCAAGCTATACCTTGCCTGGAATTTTACCTCTGGTTTTTCCACTGTATTTTCTCTTCTTTCATTTCCCTTGTTGCCCTGACATGCATTTACCTCTTTTTGAACAGCTTTCTGAACCTCTTTTTGTGCTGCACCTCAGTTGTCTGTCACAGTCTCATTTTTTTTTAGTATTTCCACTCTGATTTTCATGTCCTCAAGAGCTCCTGAGTCAGCTGTATTAGATTTTTGCTGTTGCCAGCATCAAGTTGGTCTGGCATGCTTTTTACCAGTCCCTGCTAGTGGTTGTCAGCTCTCCCATGCTCCATGCACATGGTCTTTGTACTTACTTGAAGTCCTTCAATTTTTTGAAGTCCTTCAAAATTTTTCTTTTTTCTGCTGGTCTCCATTAAAAACATGTATTTTCACATTCACTCAAATGTCCTTTTGATTTTTAACAAGTTTATCCCTGCTAAAGGCGGAAGCAACTGCCACCCACTTCACATTGCCTTCAGAAATAAAGCAGTTGCCAAAACAGATGTTCAGCTTCCTGATGGTTGTACACTTCTCCAGCAGAGGATTAAACAAAGTCACCCAGTCTTAATGGTGATTCTGGTATTTTCCCAGGTAAATTTCCACAGCTATTCCTCCTAACTGCAGAGTCAGTGCTGGACACCCCACAGCCCATGTGCCAATGCTCCTTTGCTCTTTGTCCTCGCACCACAGACACTGATTAATGAGATTTTACCTCATGCCGAACTTCAGGGAATGCACAGGCCTTCCTTCTCATGTGATCTACCGGGAACAAACCATAGTTTACTATGCCAAGATCCCAGTCCTGTAATTTGTCCCACAAGCACGAGTCATTCTTACTATGTCATACCTTTCATTATTGGGAAATTCTGTAATGTCTTTGCATTTAACTCTAATGTACCAGCCATATGTGTAGGGGCATCTCAGATGTTTGGCTGTTTTTCCCAGCCTTTGTTGGTCTCTATACTCCTTTCACACTTTTTGGTTTTTATTTTCATCCACCTGCAGACTTTCACCATGGATGCTATTCAAGCATTTGCTCCCAAACAGGACCCAGGAGTCTGTCTTCTGGTGGATGGAGCTCAGCCATTCCTAGCTGTATTGCCAGAAAGACCCATGCCAGCAATGAGGAATTGCTGCTGCTGTGACAGCTGGACTGCACAGCTTTGTGCAGAGGTTTCACATCCCTGCGCCCTATTTTCCACCAAAGGGTACCCTGCAAGAGCTGTGCAGGGCCCTCAGGGACTGCCTTGTGCTGAGACTTTATAATGCATCTTCTTAAAAACTTTCTGGCCCCTTGCATCCATCCGAATATCACCAGCCACCCAAAGAGCTGCCTGGCACAGCTACAGTTGATGGGGCAGGCAACAGAGATGGTGCCAGCCCCAGGCCTAGCCAGAAGCAAATGCCACGCACAGGATGCAAGAGTGAATAGAACCATAGAATCACAGAATGGTTTGCGTTGGAAGGGACCTTAGACCTCATCTCGTACAACCCCTGTCATGGGCAGGGACACTTTCCACTATCCCAGGTTGCAGCAAGCCCTGTCCAACCTGACCTTGGACAATTCCAGAGATGGGGAAGGCACAGCTTCTCTGGGAAACCTGTGCCAGGGCCTCACTACTCTCACCAAAATTTCTTTCAAAAATTTCTTTCCTGTATCCCATCTAACCCTGCCCTCTGGCAGTGGGAAGCCATTTCCCCTTGTCCCAAGTCCCTCTCCAGCTCTCTTGGAGCCCCTTTAGGTACTGGAAAGAGCTCTAAGGTCTCCCTGGAGCTTCTCTGCTCCAGGTGAACACCCCCAGCTCTCCCAGCCTGGCTCCAGAGCAGAGGGGCTCCAGCCCTCAGAGCATCTCTGTGGTCTCCTCCAGGCTCTTTCCAGCAGCTCCATGTCCTTCCTACACTGGGGCCTCAGAGCAGGACACAGAGCTTCATATGAGGTCCCACCAGAGCAGAACAGAGCAGAGCAGAGCTGGGTTCAGAAGCTGTCTGGGTCTGACAGGGGACTGAAAACTGCAGGCGAAATAGTTCACAGCACAACTATGTCCTGATAAACCCTGGCTAGTATTAACCGGATGAATTGAGAACTTAATTAGGTGGAGTGATGGGAAGTACTCCCATTCTCCTTTTCGCAGCACACACCAAGAAGTGTGTTGGAGGGTGCACCTTGGTGTAATGTACAGTAGAACTGAGCTTATTAGAAATAATAAAAAAGCTCTTTTGCTGCAACTTCCATGTTACTGAATTTCAAGCATGTGTTTTTGATCTCTGCAGAGTATGGCCAGGATAGAAGAGGGCATTTCTAGGCTTGCCAGCAAGCTACAGTAATTTGAATTCAAAACTGAAGCTTCAGAGCTGCAGGTTGTAAGAGGATACCTGATCCATACCAAGGCGATATACCATAACACAATTACTGGAGCATGCTATAAGGTCATGTTTCCATCCATGAGAGGGATGTGATGATTCCCATTAGACAGCTGATGGCAGAACTAAATAAGGCTTCAACTTGAACAAAAATAACTATACTATAACTAGGATATACGTCTATTTGCATATAAACAACAGAAAAAGAGCTGGATCAGTTACTTAACTATTCAAAAGGGACAAAACAAGAAAAAAAACCACCTTGTTTCCTCACACAATGAATAGCCTAACAATAGGAAAAGAAGGCAGGCTTTCAAAAGCTACCCCAGCTCTTTATTTAGAGAGCTCTCACAGGGACAATGATGCACTGATTCCAAGCTGGCTGCTCCAGCAAGGCTGCACTGTTGTCCTCACCTGAACACCAGCTGCTCTCACACTGGAATAGCTGCAGAAGCTACAGGAGGTCCCTGGTGTGGGCCCCAAGGTCTGCCACAGCACGACACCACATCCCTCCATGTGCCATCTCCTCTCCCAAAGGTGGACCTAGAAATGGGCCTTTGCTGTACCCAGGCTCACATAGTCTCTAACACAGAGCAGATGAATTAAAGATCTTCCTGATAGAAAATAATGGGGCATTTAAGTAAAACCAATTTTTTTTTTAGTTCTATCAGGCTACTGTGTAAAAATATGGGGGACTGGAGATGTAAAAATATGGGGGATTTTCTTTCTGAAATTCATACAAAACCCACTGGTTCAGAGAAGATTGGAATCTGAGGGGTGTGTAATTATTATCAGCAACTCTGTATGAGGCAAATATACAAATTGGGTACCACCTCTCGAGCTGTACAGAAGGACAATATGCTTTTGTCATGGTCACACTGCACAGCAAACCACAGAGAACAGCTATGAATTAACAGCCCCAACATTCATATTTTTATTTGTATCAGACTTTGAAGCATTTCTGTTAAATAACCATCTTGGAATATAGAAGACTTTCAATTCATATGAATAATGAACTTTTCATATTGTCTTTAAGGCACATATTTCTATCAAAATTTCATTTTGGTCCAGAGAAGCAGTTGTGTTTCAGACAACAGCTATCCAGGTATCTGGCAGCTTGGTTTGTTGTAACTGTCCTTAAGACTGTAGACTTCAACAACTGAGTTCACTGTCTGCACCACAGAATTGTGTCTTGGTACCACGTGTATCCCAGGTGCAACACTGCTCTTGGCTACCTTCAGCAGGTGATTGTTGTTTTTGCAACACCCAGGAACTACAACATCCCAAGTCCACTCTTCCTGGAACCTGTAAGCACAATGGAAGAAGTTATTTCTGTTTCATTAATTCTGGTGAAGGTACAGAATTTCCTAATCAATTTTATTTGTACATCACGCATTTCGCAAATGACTCGTGCTGTAATATAAGGAATTGCTTCTCCCAGCATCAAAACCAGTTGGTAGCAGTGGGGCAAATAATTGTGTCTCAGTTAAAGCTGATGCAGACTTTGAAAAGACTTGTGAGGTTGGTTTTATTTGGGGCTGGGGCAAATGCTATTTGTTTGCTTGCCATCAAATGAGTTCTCAGCTTCAATGTAGCGCTATGTATTGTATCCGGAGAATGTGACTGGGAACATTTGAATGCTGAGCCTGGTGCATAAGGAATGTCCTTGCTTGGTTAGTGGAGCACTGCTGGGAGCACAAAAGCCAGCTGTGCTCAGTGGGATTAGAGGTGTTATCTGCAGTGCAGCCAGCAGTCGCATCAGCCCTTGGCTGCCTGCCCTGGCTACTGCCGGGCCCTCTCCGAAGGGACCACGGGCTGGGACTCAGTGTTTGCAGCACTGTCAGTCTCTGATCCCTCCTACTGCCCACCTTTCCCCATCAGGAAGAGAGGGTTTGTCTAGCTGCGGAGGAAGCCAGCATGGTCACTGCCCCAGACAGCCACACCCCAGCAGTGGCTGGTGTGGGCAGAGTAGCAGCAGTGGCAGATGGAGATGGCAGAGTTTCTGAAAAGATGCTCAGGAAATCACACATTCCTCGTTCAGGAGCACAGGGGGATGCTTGTTCTGAAATCTGCTCTATGATGGCATGCATGGATGCAAGCGGCTTTCTGCGTATGGTCTGTGACCAGACAAGTCACAGCCCTTTGGGAAAAATGCCAATTTGCTGCAGCCTGAGCATGGGGGCTTTTGTAAAACACTGGCTACTGCACGGCAGCTTGTGCAGGAAGGGTGAAGGCTGAGGGCTCCTGTCCCACATTCACTGCAGGTGAGCCAGCTCATGTGGCTCCTCCATCTTCCTCTTAACCTTGTGTGGGCCTCTGAAGGCAGCAGCCTGCACATCCCCATCCAGGACAGCACGGTCTTACTGTTTCACACCTGAAAAGTTGGCCAGGAAAAAGAAGCTGTGTTCTGCAATTATCAGCTGCAGAAGCCAGCAGAAATGCTCACACACAAACGGTACATACACAGAGGAAACACAGGGGAGTAACAGAAAATAAATCCAAATAACTGAAGTCTTGCTCTCCTAATACACAGTATGTATGCTGCAGATACATCTCTCCTGCAAAGTAGAATAAATCTTGCTCTTTACTGGAAAACTACATTACAAAACTAGTGGGGGCACAAGCTATAGTCAGATAGTGTAAAGGCCTCTTAAAACACCACTGAATGTGAGAGGACATTGTATCAGCATAGTCTGCACATACTCATAAAGGAGGTACTGAGATGAGCAGAATTTACCCACCTATAATTGAGACAACAAACTCTTTAAAATACCAGCCTGGTAACTTCACCCATGTTGTACTGACCTGTAATGTTTTAATTATGCCTTTTAATCTTGGGACCTCAACAAGATCCCAAGTACCTTTTTCTGGGCACCAGCTGAGCACAGAGCACCCCTGGGACCTTCCATCAGAGAACAGAAGCTACATGGAGGAATGCTGCACACCTCACTGCCAAAAGAAAATCTTCTGAGATACTTGCTGCTGTGAATTTTTTAAAAATAGTTCCATCTTCTTGAAGTGGTAGTCAAAGGTCAAAATAAAAATCGAATCAAAGCAGCATATACATAGAGAAGAAATGGAATAAAGTTTTGCATGGGCCAGCAAAATAACCTTTGCAAAAAAACCCAAGCCTTTACAAATTGCCCTGCCAGGATTATAGCTCAAGTCTAGGTATTCTGGTTATCGTGCAATAAATAGAGCTCACTTGGGCAGAATTCCCACTTTGATAGTTTCTCCTATAAAGGTCTATGTTGTGAAACACTGCAATTACCCACAGTCTACCACCAACTCAGGAACCCAAACTGGTTAAAACTGTACTTGGAGGAGCACTGTACTCCTGAATAGCAACATGTTCCTCCCATTTTGGGAACTATTAAGCTTTCATTGACTTCTGTTGGCACAAGTTGCCCAGAGAAGCTGTGGCTGCCCCATCCCTGGAAGTGTCCAAGGCCAGGCTGGATGTGGCTTGGAGCAACCTGGGGTAGTGGAAGGTGTCCCTGCCCATGGCAAGCGGTGGAATGGGATCATTTTTAAGGCCCCTTTCCATCCAAACCATTCCATGATTCTGTGATTTTGTAAATGTAGGATGAGACAGCAGGCAATAGATCAAACCCTGAGGACATCAGAGGGACAGTGAAGCCAGTATGGTTCCACCTCAGCAGAGGATGAGAGGAGCTATTAAGAGGGTTGCAGTGTCACCAAGGGACAGACAACTGTGCATGCAGTGGGCTTTGCTCTGTGTGCATGGCCTTCAGTTGGACACAGCCTTCATTTTGCTCTCTTATCCTTGGAAGCTCTGTACTGTGTCCTCAATAACTGCGACTGTTTTTTCAAGCACTTCAACTTTCCTTAATGCCAGTTCCCAGCTGGGCTACTTCAAAACACCACAGCAAGAGGATCAGAACCCTTCTCCATAACCTTACCTGCCAATATAAACCCGCCCTGGGTGCTGCACAGGTAAGTGCATGACACATTTGACAAGGACAGCCTTTACCTGACAGATAAAATCTGGAGCTCACATCAGGGGAGAAGAAGAGCCACCACCGCATTTGTCAATGGGGTTTAGAGGATTCACAAGAACATTTTTCTGTACAACTTGAGAGCTGTTCCTTGCTGGAGGGAAAACACTGTTAACAGGACATCTGAGACGTGTGAGAACGCAGCCACAAAGCTGCCTGGTGCTGGCACTGCCTCTCAAAACAGCTTTATTACTGGAGGATGGGAGGGGATTTTTTTGTTGCTGTATGCCTGGTGGCTTTTTACAAGACCCTGGGGTAACCATGAAAGCATTATGAAAACAATAATAGCAGCTCTATTGAAAGCACATGTTGCTGTACGTGCCCCCTTCAAGCTCTTGTGATGATAATTAGGATTGAAATCCAGAAATGGGTGAAAGTTAAAAGCCAGTTTATCCCATCCTTCTAACGGGGCCCCAAGGTGAAACCACAACTTACTTCCTCTGTCTCAGCTTCCTTTGAAACCTGCATGTCAAAAGGTACTGGGGAAATCTGAGCCTCTAAAAGATGGCAGTGGGGAACACAAAGCACATGAAAAACAAGAGGGGAAAAAAAGAACAACTCTATGAACAGAAGCTCAAGACTGGATCAGTCATGGGGAAAAGCAGGGAAAGGAAATCATGCCCCTCTCCTATGCTGGATCTCCTCCCCTTCAGTCCTTGGTGCCATGCAATCAAACATTTCATGTGGGGAACAGTATTCATTGCTTACAACTGTGTCAAACAGATCATTTGCCCTTTGCAGCCCTTTCACTGGATGCTCTCTGTGGTGGAGTATGAAACACCACAGTGATGAGCAGTCCTGCATCCCTTCCTGTGCCCTGGCAGCAGCCCACAGGTGCCTCACTACAATGATAGCTAAGCAGAGGGACACATTCATACCCACACAAACATTCAAGGATGCTGTGCCAATAGTCCCACGTGTGTCCACAGTCTCAGGCACCGCTTTGTCTGCAGGCAAACACCAGCAACTTCTGACCATGAGGCTGATCATAACAGAAAATGCACAGATCTGCTGTAGAGAGCTAAGGGCTTACCTCTCTGGTGACACTGCTGACCTTCACAAGCAGTGATAGACCTTCATAAGCAGTGATAGACCTTCATAACCCTGACAGGATCAGTTCCCCAGGACAATCTTGCACTGTCACTGTAGTAGAAGATGATTTGCCCCCTTAATTGTCCCACTGGTGCATCTCCGGGCAGTCATTCCAGGTGTCCTGGTGCATTTTTCTTGTTCTACTGACATTTTCCTTTAAGCTTTGCAGCAGTTTGTCTCACAACACGGGGTTTTCTCCAAGTGTTGTTCCCTTTCACTGTGGTAAATCCACACCACACCACCCTACTAATAAAACGGTGTTTTATCCTTCCCCTTTTTAATATCTTCTACTTAGGTGTTCAGAGAGCAAAGAGCTGGGAAAGGGTACAGAGGGTACTCAAGGGTACAGAGGGCAAGGCAGGAACGTAGCCAGCTGTTCCATCCCATCCTACAAGATCTCTTTGCTCACAGCTGTGCTCCTCAGCAATGCTGGATAGAAATAATTTTTTAGAGCAACATGAATTTCTAACTTGGGCCTTCCTCACAACCCCTTACATAAGATAGCGGAAAATTTCCACTATATAGCCACTAAATCAAAGAGAAAAAGAAAACTTATTTTATTTTACTGTAGAGACCAAAGCCATGGGCTAATCTCACCAACCTTGCACACAACTTCTTGGACTGACTGAAAATGCTGAGCTGCCTCTCCTAATAGCATGCTGACTTTGGGATTTTCTACAAAACCTTTTCACTTGGAATTCTTTGTTGTTGTATTGTCCTTATTTGCTTTTTGCCAGGTACAATGGTAAAGCATCCTGTAGTCAGAAAGGGCTCTGGTACAAAAATTTCAGCTACTAGAAATACCCTCTGTGGGAGAACATACCAGCCTGCTTCTCTGCAGATGGATTTTTTTCTTCTTGGTAATATGCTCCAGCTGTGTGAATAGCTGAAAGGAGAACTTTAAGCCTACTGACACATGGGCTTTTCCATTTGACTCGCTCCTGCAGTCAGATCAGCTACTTCATAAAGAATGTTTTATAACTTGACCTAGAGCTGTGGAAAATAATTCACCTCTAAACAGTCCAAATTTTGAATGCACAACTTCTTCCAAATGCTTCCACACTTGACAAAGTCAAGTCCACACCAAATTTCTTTTATTCTCTTTAAATCGTATTTTTGAACTGGACTATTTTTTTCTTGTTGTCATCTTAGCTGACAGAGAATGAAAAGGAGTTAGTATACAGCTACATTCAGTTCTCCTGAGTGTGGAAAATGATGGATCATTAATTCTTCCTTATGAAAAATCAGCACATCCCTGAGTCAAGGGAGTATCTATTCCAAGACAGGTTACACGTTTTTTACACTGAAAACCAAAGCAACAGAGCCAAGATGTGGCTATTTCTGACCATCACCAGGAAGCTGATGCAAAGTGAAATAAGCTCTCAGGGCTTTCTTTATGCTGGCTATCTGTGCTTCTCCTGGGACAGTATCTTCTACACATGCTGATGTATTAATAGGTTCCAAAAGTGGAATGCCTCATTCTTTAATGTCTCTTCATGCCAGAAGGGCTTGTTGTTTGCTCTCACAATGTTACACTAGGCTGTGCATATTTTGCCAGACCAAAAGTGGTTTCAATTGGATTCAGGCTCCCATTTTTGCTACAGAACACTTGCATTTCCTTCTGTTTTTTTATGGAACTGATGGCGTGCAGTTAAAGAACAAGTGAAAATACTACAAACGACTTAAATGCACACAAGACAGCCCCTTCCCTGTATGGATGCATAAAATTTAATTGATGCACATCACAGAAGGACAGGGTAATTCTTTACAGATTTAAACTCTGGCGATGATGTCTATCAGAGCAATTGCTTATTTGCATTTCCTCACCCTGTATTTTAAACCTGTTTTCCTAGAGCAGCCACTCTGCTGAGGCTGTTGGCTAGTTCGCTGTGAAGCTTTGCCTGCTTGCTGAAAACTGAAGGCAGTTTTTAAGCTCTGAGCTCCCCAATTTAGGGGAGGTTTAGGTTGAATATTAGGAAAATATTCTTCACAGAAAGGGCTGTCAAGCCCTGGAACACCTTAACCTGAGGAGCAGCTACAGCCGACCCTGACCAGTGGGTGAGTGTTAGCACTGCTGGGATTAAGCTGACCCCGCTCTTCTTCTGGACACTCATTTCATTAATATAATGTCTCAGTGACCTTCAACTTCATCTCTCAAACATTACCAGCAGCTGGCACAAAGGAAGGACAGCTGTCATTAAGTTTCTCCTCACTGATTTTTTACCCTGTGCCTGTCACAGGGCAGAGGACAATCTGCCTGCTCAGGCAGCAGCCTGATCCGAGCTCTCCCACATGGCTGCTTGCTGGGAAGAGGACGAGGAAGAGGACGGTTTGTATAAGGTGGTGGGTGCCCAAGCGAGTACTCCAGAGAAGAATAACTGCAGGGTCAGGCATAATTCTTTGTCAGAAAATAATTGACTCAAAAATAACATAACCTGGTATATCTTGCAGTCAGGCTGTGAGAGCCATTCCCAAGATATTGACAAGCCCTCTGCCCAGCAATCCTTCTGGAGATTGCTTTGGAGGCCCATGGACATTGTTCTCCTCTACCTATGTGGCTCAGAGCTGCACCTAATCTCCCTTCCCCAGACACAGGCCCTTTTTTTTCAGCTAATCTGGCTCAAACCTCTGCACCACAGAGCAAACTGCTATCTCTGCTGCCCTCAACTTCTGAGAAGCAACATTGGGGACACACCTCTCTCCCAGGAGCACCATGATCTGTAACTTGTTTTTCCTTGCTCAACATGATTTAGCATTTTCAGTAACATAAGAGAGCAAATATGCTGTAAATACTCGCAGCTCATGCGCATAAGACCTTCTGCTAAAAACCGGTATGTTCATCCTCATCATGATTCCTTACATCCAAATGAAAGAGGTGACATCAGCAGTGGCTGCACTCTGTAGTTAATGATCCTGCATATTTGTACACTTATTTCTAATAATTTTAAAGCAATTTGTTCAAGCAGCAAAGCCGTCAGAATAAGGCTCATTACAATTAAAGTAGTTGCCATTAAAATTCAATGTTTCCCTGCAAAACTACATATTCATTATGTTTGTTCTGTGTTTCAAACGTGAGGGGAAAGAGTTCTCATTTTGTGGCAGACAGGTCCAGAACAGCATGCTGGAGCCTCTACTGTCACACAGCTGGGCTTCTCTGTTATTTATAACTTCTACACATCAGGATTCTGCATCCACATTGTTGTCACCTCATTGCAGCCAAAATTATCTCATCAGCGTACTAAGGCACGACTTTAACTGATTAGAGTTCTTTAATCCTAAATTTGTCTAAACCTCAACAAATATCTTACCTGCCTGAAAGAACTGAGTTTTGATTTTATATTACGTTACGTGAAAGAACTGGCTTTTTATTTTATCTCCTCTAACACTATTTGGATCCTAAAGTACTGAATAAAATGTTGATCTCTAAATCTATTCAATTAAGTCTGAAAAGCAGCACGACCTACATGCTTTTCTAGTCAAAAATAAACTAGTATATACTCAAGAGGATCTTCTTCAGGGGTGGAGGAGTTCTCACTCTTCCAGATATTTCACATGCTACAAGAAGCAGCAGAACTGTTTTCTTTAAGAAAAGAAAAAGCTATTGTAAAAATGACTGAATTTGTCAGGCCTCCACCCATTCCTTTCTCAGACATGAGCACCACTCATCACAACTTCACCTTCTAAGTGGGCTGCAGAGCCACTTCTCATGCCTGGGTTGCAGAAAACAACATGTACCACAGCCCTGGAAAAGGCAGGGAGGAAAGGACTCATCCCCTGTGCTTCCTTGGACAGTTCCTGCCTAGGAAAACCAAGCAGAATTGCTGTTGTGCTCAGAGATCCAGCAATGCATTGGACAATTCCTCCAAATGTCTGAAACCTTAACACAGGAAGAGGGTAGGACAGAACAGGGTAGCATAGGGTAGAGCAGACTACACGAGACTAGACTAGACAGAAATATTTCAGTTGGAATGGACTCACAAGGATCATTGGGTCCAACTGCCTGATCCCTTCAAGGCTGACCAAAAATTAAAGCTCACTATTAAGAGCATTGTCCAAATGCCCCTTGACCACTGACAGTTTGGGGCACCGACCCCCTCTCCAGGACCCTGTTTCAGGGTCTGACCACCCTCTTGGTACACAGATGCTTACTTGTGTCAAGTCTGAACCTTCACTGAGGAGTCTTGGTTAAATTTTCTTTTGGTTTTGTTCTTGACCATGGACATGCAGAAATATATGGAATCTTTCCTTTGGGATTGCCTGCCCTCAGTTTTCCTGCTTTTTTCCAACCATGCCACATGCCCATATTTATTTCCTTGGACAATCAATACTGTAACAGCTTCACCACCACAGCAACACCCACAGGTTTAAAGATTTCCTCCAAGCACAGGCTGGCAACATGTCTGCCTCACGTCAGCAGGGAAACAGTACCACAGCAATACCCAGGCAGGGAACAGTCCTTTCATGCTGGTATTCCCAGCATAGCCCAGATTCATGTTTGCACCTCCCCAGTGCCTACACTGTCCTCCTGTTCCCAGTAAGCTGGATGAGCACAGGATGAAGAAACTGAGCCTAATTTGCTATGCACAAAAAATAAAAAAACCTGACAGGCAATTTGTTGTCTTAATGAAATCTGTTAGCAGAATTCCCACATCTTACCCTGCATGTATATTCATTTAACAAAATTAATCAGCAGGAATCAGCATCTTTTACTAATTACTTGATTAAACAGTTCTTATTTGAGTGGAAAAAGGGAACAAGGTAGAAAAAAGTGTCACATTTGCTCCACGAGCAATTCCAGGACAGCTTTATTCAGATTCCCCTTTAATTCCATTTCCATCTCTGATTAGAAGCAATGCCCGCTCTCCATATGCAAAACAGCCAGACTTTTGGCTAAGGGTGCACAGGCTGATATACCTGTTCTTGTAGCTGGTTTTAGCTCTGGTTAGTGATTAGCCAGGATCCCATCACCTCTGCATGGTGGAGATAAAGAAAACCTTGATTACTATTGGATGTTTTGCACTATGAGGTGGGTATGAGCATCAGGATTTCACACAGCATGTGTATTGCTCTACCTAGGAAAACCAGAGCTTCTGGGCTTTTCTCCTCCTGCCACTGCCATTCCCCACTGAAGTTTGTACATCCCCCAGTTTTGTAAAGCAATAATAAACTTGATTTCTGGCCCATGAGAAGCTGCTTATCCAGACAAATGCTTATCCAGACAAATTCTTCACACCTTTTCTTACCCCGCTACTCTCAGGTAAGAAAAGGTGTGAAGAATTCAGTAAACAGAAGCCTCTGCTCCTTGGAGTGGTGTAGGTAAGGACCCAGAAGGAGCTCAAGGCTCCATCAAAACACTCACCCCTGCTTACAGACTTTCAGAAATTTATCCATGCTATTTTAAAAGCAGATTACACTTACACAAAACATTAACATCGCAGCCTCACAGTCACACAAAATTAAAAACTGCATCCTGAATCTTCTAAAAACTGTTTAGGTTATAACTAGCATTTAATTAGCATTATACATCTTTCTGAAATCACCCAAACCCAGAAATTGATTAAATTGCCGTCAGCTTTTTGTGCAGTACTCCATTTGAACATGATTTCCAGCTGTGCTGTGTCATGGAAACAGGTTTATAATCTCCATAAGATTATTTTCTGCAGGTAAGCACTAGAAATCACTGATACTGCTGTACAGAAAGGCTGTACAAATGGGCAGTGAATTAAAAGCAAACAAGAACTGTGTAGTGTATTATTGTATATGACAAGGAAGCAGAACCCGGGGAGGGTAAAAGACACAGTAACGTGTTTATACAAACAGTATTAGCCAAACAGTGATCAGATTTCAGACATATTCATTCTTCTGTTTTTCTTCTGTTGGCACCATCATGGGCAATGTAACACACCCAAACACACTCAGAGATTATTCGGAACAAGCACAAAGGTGTGCTGTGCTCATCATCCATGCACCCACAGTATGTGATGCACTTTATTTCAGTGAGGATGTGTCTTTGGGCTATCCCAGAGTCAGGGTTCCCACAATGGAATTCTTGCTGCCTTGGGGATGACGGTCCTGTTGTTCTTGTGCTGCACCCCCTGATAACCAAAGAGTTCCCAGGGGAGCTTTCCTGCTCACTGTGGGATGAGCAGTGATGCTTAATGCTCATCTTGAGCCCTCCTGCAGCCCCAAGTGTCCCGGGCTGCCTCCATTCCCAAGGCTCGTAAGTGAAGGCAAGTTGCACCTTGATCCCACTAACCAATACAGAGCAGGGATTTCCCTGCTGCAGTTTAGTATCTGTTTAATAAAACCAATTAAAACCTTCTCTCTAGTTAATCTGGTGCAACCTCCCCTCTAGACCAGGCTCAACCAGACATCCCTGGGGAAGGAAACAGCTGTAAGAGAGGAGGTCACACTAAATCCTCTGCTGTATCACCTTTCGACAACATTAATTCCCCACAAGACAGGCAAGGTCAAGCACAAGCCCTGATAACCCATGGGCATCACATCCTCCTCAGGGGCCTCCCTTTTAAATACATTTTCAAAGAATCCTCTTTCTAAAATTTGTTCCACAAACTCATTCAAACCTACTATATCTTAACAGCCTTACCTGTAGAAGCCTTGGTTATCATATGCCATGTTAGTCACGTCATCAAATACAGATGTATTCCTGAGTTTTTTATTGTTGTTGTTATTGTTTCTTCCCTTAAAACCAAAGTAAGCAGCTTGCATGTGCTCTAGTTCTTCAGTTCTTAGCTGGTACCACAGCTGCATATCTCTGTGAATATACCAAGCAGTAGAATACAGTATTGTGATATATGGCTGTACAGCTGAGCTGTTATCTGACCACAGACCTGACTTCTAGAGTTTAAATCTAATCCCAGGTTTACTGAAGAAAGCACTTAAACACGCACTGAACTTCCTGTGTAAGGCAAGCTTGCAGAGATTTAAAGAATACCGTAAGATGGGGAGTTCTTCAATAGAATTAAATATTATTCTGTAAAATAGTGCTATTTTAAGTACTATCCAGCTCTCCTCAAAAACAAGCAAACAAACAAAAAAATGAGAGCAATTTTCTTATGAGTACCAGTGGATACTCATAAGAAAACTGATGGATAGTTCAAAGGAACAAACCTCCAAGAATTATGTTCATTTGATTCAGTGTTTCTTCAGACTACAGGTAATAAGAAAAGTCACATAAGGTGGGATGATGTGTTAGTGTTCTCATGCACTTTCATCAGTGACCTCAGGCCACATCCTGTTGTGTGTGAAAGGACTACAGACCATCTCCATTTTATGGAATAAATTATTTCAGGAAAAAAAATATTTCCTGTGACTTTTTTCAGCACTGCTATTCCTAAGGTTTGCAAAATCACCAGGCAGGTTGAAAAGATATTGACTTAAAAATGGAGGAGACAGGTAATGTTGCCTTTGTTAAGCTTAGGGCATATTCTCTCACTGTCAGGTTTCTCTTTCGGAAACGCTCAGGGCTGTTTTCATGCTGCTCTCTGCAACTCTGAGGCAAGAAAAAAAATCACAATTTCTTTTCTTGTTTTTAAAAGAAGTCTAAGATTCACAGAATCACAGACATTCTCACTAGCTGATGGGACAAAATTAAATTGTGACAGCTAGCAACACTGGTTTCAGTGCCATTTCTGTCCTCTTGGGATGCAATCCTACTCTTTCCAAAGAAAACAGCAGCCACACTGCCTCAGTGGGACAAGATCTGCAAGGAGGCTGAATGGTGGGAAGGATTTTCAGCAGCCTTTGTCCTTTTTTTTCACCAAAACACATGTGGATGCAGTATTTGGAAACATAGTTTAGTTGTGACCATGGTGGTGCTGCTGTGTTGACAGTTCAACTTAAAGGTCTTTTCCAATCCTAATGATTCTATGATTCTATTAAACAAACACAAGATGGCACTTTGAAGATCATCAGACACCTTGCGAGACAGGTTTTTAGGCAGAGGTGCTCTCTAGGGTGACCAACTAAAAGAGCCAAAAGAAGCAGACAGGCAGACTTCAGAGCTAAAGGCAAGGTGAGGACATCCTCTCTGCTCCATAGGTACAGACCACTCCCAGATATGGTCTAAGAGACTCGTATTTCACTATTTTCCCACCAAGACTTCTCATTTTGTATTAAGTTATCAAGCCTGCAGCTTTTTGTGTGATTAATGCTTTGTGCATCCAGAAGTTGATCCACTTTTCCACCTCCACCACCAACAGAGCTGCTGCCACTGCATTCGCCAAGTTTCACACAGGGTGAATGTTACTTTTTTGCCCATGACATGGACAGTTTGTACATCACTTCAATTCTTTCTGACAGAGGGGATAAGACATAGAATGTCTGCAATGCCCCCAGGTTTCTCCTTGGAGCTGGGCTCTGTTGCCAATGGGATGGAGCAGCTCCTCCAGGAGACAGGGAAAGGAGCATAGGGGCAGCAGAGAACTGAGAAGCGCTCAGCAAAAGGAATCATTTTACAGCCTGATGACAGAATCAGGTCATAATGTCCAGTGTGAAGGGCTTTTCTTTTGTAAGAGAAAAATAACAAGTCATCACAATAATGGGAATGGCTAATCTTTACAAAACTTCATTTAAAATAAATGAAAAACGAGGACTTTGATACAAATAGTCTTATCAAAAAGAAAAGTGGCAATTTCAAAAATGTCAATCAACCCTTTCATTTCAAAACAACTTATTTCATGCTACTAGTAAAAACCTAATATTATGATTGATACTAAGGACTTTCATTTTTTGACTCAAAAAATTCTTTCAAGGGAAACAGAAAATCTGCTTTTTGGCTACACTCAGATTTCAAATGACAGAAGTTCCCCCTTCAGCTGGTTCTCATGAAACTTCAGATAAAGCACAGAGCAGCATAGTTGTATCACTACTGTATCACTACTGTCTTCCCCAGTCTCCCTCTACTCCATTGGAGGGCCTGGTGGGAATAACTAGCAAGAAATGTGAGAGGGAAAGAAAGTTCCCATGGAAAGCTTTCTGCAGCAGTGAGGGTGGGTGGCTGCTCTCGTGAGCAACAGTAGCTCAGCTCCAGCCTACAGGCAAATGTGCTCCTGCTGACACTATCCCCATTGAGTTTTTATAATGGACTGGACTGAAAATTTTACTTCTTCCCATTCCTGTTTATAATCCACTGATTTGTGCTCCAAGCCAGAAGACAAAATCCTCTGTCCTTCCAGCCTGATGGTGTGACAGCTCTGAGGATGCTCTGCAGATGGTGAGGGCTTGGATGGCTCTGACACAGGGAGATTCAATTTCCCAGCAATGTTCAAAGAAAGAAAGGAGAAAAAGGAAAGAAATAGAGAAGAAGGGGAAACACTGCCAATCTTCAATAACTTGAGAAGAGAAATGCTGGGCCAGAAAATAAGACTTGTGTGTTCAGCTTCTGCATAATCCTGGGTCGGTCCAGATGTGTTGAGGTTATCAGATATTAACAGACACCAGCTACTAAATACTCTGGAATTCCAAGTCTTTCTATGCCTAAAGCATGACCTACAAATTAAGGATTTTAACTAATTAACATCATTGCAATGCTGGAAGCAGCAAATCCTTTGAAGCTCTCTGCTGTTACAGCAGTAGGGTCCATATGATGTACGCTCTTACACTGTTATTAAAAACATCTTGACATACCTTTGAGTTCTCCTCCTCTCACTTTTCTTCACACACTTGATCAGACAGCAAGTTAAGAAAGCCATGGACATCAGCAGAATGACAGCACAGCTCACAATGGAGGCAATCACTGCAACCTTAAAGCCAAAAGTCTCATATTTTGATATGGCTGCAGCAAAGCAAACATAGAAACATGTTTCTAAGATCAGTCCACAATTTTATCTTTTACATTTTCATTAAACCGTGCTGAAACCTACCTGCTTCACACTTCTGCTCAGTGAGGACTTTCACATTAGTATGTGTCAAGATACCAGAGTATCTTGGCTTCAGCTTAAAGCTATGCAAGCCTAAAACTGGACTATTTAAAAATCTCCTGTTTGTAAGTTACTAGTGAACTGTTCACAAGCATTTCACCATTCAATTAATTGAAGACAGTGCCCTTAGCACTACGGTAAGTAAAAAACAGAACTCTGTCAGCAGATCAAATACAGATGAGCTGCACACTCTTTATTAACAAGGACCGGAGCTACAAAAACGAATACTAACAGGGGTAAATGGGCTTAAAAGAAGCTCTTTGGAGCAAGGACAGTTCCATGTGATTACCTCCTCTTTGACAAGCAGCAAACTGCAGGTCTTCCTCTGTTTGGGAAAGGATGCAGGACTGAAGAAGTGACCTGCAGAGCTGAGTGTTTTGCAGGGATCTGATGCTGGAAGTGAGTTCTCCAGACAAAAGGAAGAGAGCGAATGTGGTGTGGCACAGCTAATGCAGACCTCTGCCAACTCACTTGGAGCAGTAAGCATGTCTTGCTTCAAAGCTCATCTAGTTCTCCCAGTGTCACAATGACAAGCATCACAAATGGTTCAGCTGAGCTCCACACAAACCATTACATTTCTGCAGCCTCTGGGGGAAGGATTTCTCTCATTTTTCTTTTATGGGATCTCCAAACCAGAGGTAAGAATAGCTGAGTGTGTGAGAGAGCACTAAGTGTCTGTAAGAGCAATATGTCACTGGGGATTTGAAATGACGTGAGGTCTGAGGCACAAACTGAGGTGCTCAAGGCTCAGAGGTACCAAGTTTTGCTTGGGTCTACTTCTAGTCAAACTAGTAACACCTTATAATAAATAAGCAAGAATACAGTGTGAAAGGTAGTTAATGCTTGTTGCCATTCAGACACTATTTCTCTATATGGTAACTTTCCCGTGCAGCTGCCCACATGCAACAACCAAGAGTTGTTTAAAAAATATCACTGTGTTTCTTTTACAGCAAAAACAGTCAGAAAAGACTGCCAGGAGATTAGAGGCTCGTGAATATGCTTGCACATCAGTTGGTCATTCCCATACATTCTCTAAAGAAGGGTACAGCTTTTAGCTAGAGCCACAGTTATTCCAGGTGCAACGCTACCAGTGACATGAGGTCAGGGATGAATCCAATTCAGTCTTTTCTGTGTCATGATAATGGCAATTCCACTCCGTATATGTTCTGACATGTCATCAGTGGGGCAACTTTGAAGAAAACGGAATTTGTCTTTTTCTTTGCACAGATATCTAGAATGAATCCTCACATTGCAGAGATAGGCAGGGCAAAACGAACATACCACATCCCAAAAGGAGGGGGAATGGTTTGGGAAGAACCTTACGCTTGCAGGAGGGCACTCCGCCTGTCCACTGCGTGCTGTTCCCTTTCCAAATGCAGGTGATGATGCCTGGTCCCTCCAGCTGGTGCTCAGCCGAACACTGGAACATGACCACTGTTCCCACATCTGTGCCGTTGCCATGAAGGACCTGGAGTGAGCCGAGCTGGGGCGGGAGGAGGCGGCTGCACTGCCCTGCAGAGCAAACACACAGCCACACAATGCAGCACCACAGCCATGAGTGAAGGTCCACTGAGGTTTTATTGACACCAGACTGTAAATCAGTCCCAGTTAATGGTCAATACAAATATCAGACCTTGGGGTGGCCCATGCTGGCTGCTCTGCCAAGTGCCAGCCCATTGCCAATCTCTACCAGTGCCATTCTACAGTTCCTCTGCCCTCACCGCCAGCACAAAGCAACTCATGTTGTGACACCATCTGCTCAGACTGGTACATGTTGAACACTAAAATAATAAAAACCCTAAAAAAAGTCATTTCTGAGTGGCATGGTCCCCTAGGGATCCGTGTCTTGTTGGATTCTGTTTAATTTCGTTCCCAGGCTGGCATCTTCCACACTGGGAGTATTCATTACACATCTTCCCCCGCTCAAATTTCCAAGATCTAGTGAACTGATCATGGTAGCATCTTGTATGATCTGACTGAAACTTCCTATCTTTACAAGCACTGCACCTCTGTTTGGCTTGGCTAACAGGGGCCGAGGAGGTCAAAATCACAGGGAGTGGCATAGAAAGACATACACATATAATTTTTCTCCCTTTTCAAGTGACAAACTCTGCTTTACAGCAGATCATTAATTTTTAATACATTTTTGTTCACTCAGCTTTTCTATTTCTTTAGTGTTAATATAGCTGCACTTTCAGCCATGGGGCTGTTCTCCCCTTGGCCACCTAATGTCAGCCACTAATGTCATACACTCCGTTTTATTGTCACAACATTCATTGTTCACAGTAATTTTAAACAAAAATTTTAATGTCAGGTCATTAAGACAAACATGTAACATCTAGATAACTTCAGAGGTAACAAGCACGTTTTCTGGGTCTGCACAGGTACATTGACAGAATCTGGAAACTTGTTTTCTTAACATTTACAAAATACCAGCACTGCTTCTGCATCAGCCCCCAAGTTCCCTATTTTTCACTGGATTTCCAAATGACTTGAGAAACCTCAGAGGCATAGTGCTGCAAACACTATGATGACACACACAAAAATATTAGAAGGGGAAAAATATGTTTCCCACACCTACAGGCAAAAAGAAATTACAGCCTCCTTAAGAACATGCTGACAGAACCATATGTTGTTAGCAAATCTATTTTATTTTTAATACTAAAACTCCCTCCATGTCATTAATTGTTGTTAAGCTCCTAGACCATATCACAGCATGCTGGCTTCCTACCTATCTATCTCCAGTTCATGCTCTTAAAACCCCTGTTCCTGGAAAACAAGCCCAAAGGAATCTCAGAAAAAGACCAAATAAAAGTTCCAATGACAATTACTGGGCTAATCTACAGAATAAATATGTACCAAGCACTAGCTTTTAAAACCATAGCTCTTTAATTCCATGCAGATTATTTCTGTTTGTTTTGCCACTTCTTTCAGTCACTTACTACGGCAGCAATCAGCCTCAATGAGAGCAAGTATTTTCTAGAGGACTGGTTTCTCTTCATCTCTTGTGCTTCCCACCCACATGCCATTCCTGGAACACACAGGATGCATTAGGCAATTTCCCTCCTCACTCCAGATAAGCATTATGAGTTTGGACTTTTGTTTTTGTTTTAATCACTCTGTGACTTACCATGAGAAAACATTGTCATAAACTGCAAAATAAAGTTTTTACACATAGATATTATTTCTTTTGCATTTTACAATTTCGAGGCTATTTTTAGAGATCAGACCACATTCTTAAGAGTCCATATTGGTGAGTCTTGTAGCTGCACAAGATGCAAAAAGCAATTAGAGCTGAATTGGACTTAAGGCACACCTGCTGGGCCACCACATGCAGCCTCAGTAGAAGCATTCAGTACATCTGCCAGTTTACCTGGACTCATTGTTCACTCTTTGTCCTCCAAAGAACAAATCATTTGGCGTTGGGTCCTTTCTTTCAAGGCATATTTCATTTAATCCAGCATTGAGCATCCTGAGTAACATGTGCAGCTGTGGCTGGCTGGGGTATTTTGAACCTTCCTTGCCCCATCCCTGCACACAACAGTGTCTGCCAAGTGCTCAAACCTCTGAATGGCAGTGACCTTGTCAGCACCATTCCTAACCTGTGCGGTTAAAAAAGTGTTTTTTGAGCACTACAGAAATGTCTACTAGCCAGTGTCCCCTGAAAACGTGGGTATTTCCATGCTTTGGCCTGGGCTGCAACAGCATCATGGATCATGCCCAGATGATCATTCCCACATGAATGTAATTTGGGCTGGAACCACAGAGGCGCCTCTTAACGACAGCTTAAGAGAGAGGTACACGTCCAAAACCTCCTATACCTGAGCTGAAAGTTCATCAACAATTTCGTGTACCTGCATTTGTGCAGAGGAGAAACACTGTCCTTCTTATAACAACTTCTCAACATCATTTCTTCTCACTAAAGTAAAAACATTAGACAGCACTGCTTTTTAAAAATGCTTTTATCAAAATGCCCAGACGGAGTTTTGCCAGAATGATTTTGTGGATTTCATCCAAGCTGAGATTTAGCATTCCTGGATAAAAATTGCCCTAATTTTCATCAGCAAATGTCTTCTCAAAACTTGTTTGGAAAACTTTCCTGCAAGCTCTAGTGCCCTTCACTATTAGCTATCTGTAATGTTTTTGTAGTTAACCATGGCATTCACTTCTCTGCTGGGTTAATTTTACCCTTACATGTCCCAAGAGTCATGTTTAAGCAAGCTTCCATCCTTATACTTACATAAGCAGATGTTCCATATAGACTTCTTTTTAAAATATTTCTCAGGCATGTTTATCAGACTAAATCTACTACAAGCAAGAACTGTATTATTGTTTTTATTAATATAATTTATTTTTATTTTTGTTTTCAACTGAGCCTGGTGTTTGAGGCTGCATTGCTGCCTGGTAAAACACAAACATTTGTGCTGACTAGATTTACACTTTGATTTGTATTTCTTTTATAAATATCTAGAAAATGCCATGCTCAGGTCTTGGTTTGCATAACTGTTGGTACCAAGAAATGTAAAAATGAAAAACTCTAAAATTGAGTAAATCCCCTAATTAGAGAGCTGGAGGCCCTCTGCTCTGGAGACAGGGTGGAAGCACTGGCATTGTTCAGTCTGGGAAAGAGAAGGCTCTGGGGAGACATTAGAGCTCCTTCCAGTGCCTAAAGAGGCTCCAAGAGAGCTGGAGAGGGACTTTGTACAAGGCTCTGCAGGGACAGGACAAGGGGGAATGGCTGGAGAAGGGCATATTTAGATGGGACACTGGGAAGAAATTCTTGGCTGTGAGGGTGGGGAGGCCCTGGCACAGGGTGCCCAGAGAAGCTGTGGCTGCCCCTGGATCCCTGGAAGTGTCCAAGGCCAGGGTGGACACTGGGGCTTGGAGCAACCTGGGATAGTGGAAGGTGTCCCTGTCCATGGCAGGGGGTGGAACTGGATGATCCTTAAGGTCCCTTCCAACCCAAAAGCTCCTGTGTTTCTATGGTTCTATGATTCAAGTTTCTGCAGCTACTTCTGTAGCTTCTCATAAAGCAAGAGCTGATTTATACACATTTCTCAGCTTGCCCTCACACTGGGAGGATATCCAGTGTTCAAAAAATCTCTGAATCTGATGCTGCTGTCTGGCAGCATGGAACAGCACTGGCTACAACAAACAGGTTATTGCATATGACAAATAATCGTCCTCAAAGTAGAGACACTAAAGCACAGCATCCTCCATAAATTCTTAATTCACCTCAACCTCTGGGTTCAGAAATAGCCACATACATAATTTCCAGGCAGTGAAAAATAGAGAATAATGCAAGAATTAAAATAATCCAAAATACCTCTTCTCATGTACAGCCAGGATTATCTGTATTGCACACTTGATTTGGCAAAAAGAGGAACCATATGGTTTTGCTGTCAGCAAGCTCTTTATGTTTTGCTGATAGGAAAAAAGAAATGAGAGAGCAACCTAGGCACACCTGCCTGGTAAACATTTCCTGTGCTCCTTCCACAGCAAAATAGTGACTAAAAATCAAATACATTGCATAAGTATCTACCAAAATGATCTAAATTACAGAAGTAATTACCTGGAGGCATGTTATCAAGGCTGCCACTTGCTATCTGTGCAGAAAGAGAGTGATCTATGCCTTCAGCTCATTATTCCCAGACACACATAAGTCACCCCTTTGCATTGCTTATTGCTGGCTATTTAATATCACTAAAATATGCTGGAATAACTAGATGCCAGAAGGCAACAGAACACCAGGTTCTATCAACACTGCAGAAAATAAACACACCAATATTATTCCTGCAAGTTTCTTTTCCTACAGAAGTACGCCTTGGAAATTGGTGTTCCTGAAATCACAGACATGACGTTAAGCATCCACAGCAATCTCACAGAAGAGCTCTGGCAAGAGCTCACTGTATTAAAAAGCAAGCTAGAAGTGAAACACAAAATAAAGCAGATGTAGCAGAGCATCTTGCTTAGAGTGAAACTGTCTGGCCCTGGCATTGGTTTCCTTGCCACCATGCCTTTGCTCCCTTCAGAGCCAGCCACGAGTCCTGCCAGGGCTGGGTTTTAAAAGCAACAAATGGCTACCAGGATCTGATCCTCCCACGAAAAAATCCAGATGCTGGCATGACTTTTTAAGAAATTAGTGTTAAATATAACACTAAACGAACAGTAAAAGAGCAGGGGGAGATCCAGGCTCTTGAAGCTGCAGAGATTGACCAAGGTCCCCAGCTGTGCCACAGTCCCCGGGAAGCTGCTGTGGAGATGCTGGAAAGCTCTTACAGACTTGTCTGCCTTCCAACACACAGGTGTGGCTCTACGAAGTTACCCCCCTGGGGGAAGCTTTTCAGGTTCAGGTGTGGCACAAACCACATATGCCAAAACACAGCCTTCTGCACACCCATCACTGCAAGGACCACCTCAGTGGCAGGGCCAGGCTTGGCCACCACAGCTCCGGGAGCTTCACACCACAAATTCTGATGGAGACCTGCAAGAACTGAATGGCAGCCACAGGACTGTTCCCCTGGGTCAGCTGCAGAGAGAAACATCTGGACAACTGCACAGAGTGAAACTTGCAGGTACCTAAGGAACATATCTGTCACAGCATGTTATCTGACAAAAGAAATGCAGCTTGTTAATATGAGGTTCTGGCACCTGTCTCATTTCCAAATGGAAATATTCCCCATAAAACTTTCTGGATTTCTACTGATAAAATTATTATTTTTAATTGTGATAGAGGGTACCCAGTATCTGATGATTCTCACAGGCCACCATTAAACATTTGTAAAAATACTTTTTCAGAAAACCTTGTTCTCCCATTAACAGGTAATTTCCATGCAATTGAGAAGGAAAGCAAAAAGGTATTTGAAGCGAGTTTATTTCTGTGTTTACACATCCATGCTCAAATAAGCTCTCTGCTCTGTTATAGCAGATATCTCAGGCTCACTCCTACCCACTTCCTTCATTTTATTCCATGGTCTGTTTTGTGGGTGAAACTGATTTTTCAGCCCGTGTAATTAACAACATGCAAGGGTTCAGCAGCACGAAGGGGTGCAGAGACTCCCACATCCATCACATTTTGGGCAGTATTGCTTTTATGGAATCATACAATGGTTTGGGTTGGAAGGACCCTTAAAACTCATTCCATTCCATTCCATTCCATTCCATTCCATTCCTCCTCCCTGCCATGGGCAGGGACACTTTCCACTTACCCAAGTTGTTTCAAGCCCCATCCAACCTGGCCTTGGACACTGCCAGGGATCCAGGGGCAGCAACAGCTTCTCTGGGCACCCTGTGCCAGGGCCTCACCATTCTCTCAGGTCACCATGGGACCTGCAACATGGGAGTCCCAGGACAAGTGAGCCATCAGGAGCACTTCTGCAACTTCAAATTGGCTAAGGCAGCTTGGGCAGCAGCTCCTACAGCACAGACCAGGATTCTTCCTGGCTTGAAGCAAAGAGTGCACAAGTAAAGAACAAGGGAGAAAATGCAGCCAGAGAAAAGAAAGAAAGAGCACAATGACAAATGCCAGGAGCTTTGGAACATGAGGGGGGCAGGACCACCCACCAACATGGCCTTTTCAGATAAGAGAGCAAAAGCCCAGACCCAATGGCTGCTGGGTGCTGGGGGAGGCTCAGTGGGAACCTGATTCTCCTAAATCTCATCCTCTGCCTGGACAAAGCTAGTGCGAAGCCAGCGAGGAGAGAAGTTGTGGGAAAGGCACTAAACCAACTCATCAGCACAGCCGAGGTGGAGCAGCACTGCTGCTTGCCCCTGTGCAATCCAGAGGGGCTGGACAGCTGTACCCCCTTCATACCAGGCTGCAGTTATTCATATCTCTATCCATACATCCAGCTGAAAAACACAGTAACATTCTGACCACTGCATGGTTCCTGATGGCTGCCTGTGGTGGGTGAAGGATGGAAAAGCCTCCTTTAAAACCTTTCCAAGCCTGCTAAGGTAGGAACAATTACCATTTAGCAGCAAATCCTTGCCTTCCATCTCCCAAAGAAACCCTGTTGCAAAATCTTATATCCAAGCCTGATGTACACAAATTCAGTTTATCTCCTTTACAGTACTGAGGCTTTTTCTTTTCTCTCTTCCAGCATTGCCACCTGGCTCTTCAGTTGCTTCATGTGGCGAACAAGATGGACCAAGATTTAGGAGCCAGTACTAAACACTTCCGAAATGTACTCTGGAATAGTAGGGGATGCAAACAACTTTAATCCCTGTAAAATCCAAGCTAACTATCACCTAAGTGCTAGAGGGCTCGATCACAACATGTGCAACCCACTCTGACTTCAAACATAAATAATAGGTAGGATTGGTGTAAAGTGATTCTTATTAATGTGTTTTATGTTAGTTAGGAGAGGATCTGTTTCAGTCACCATACTGCCCTCACCATGATCAGTTTATTTTGCCAATTTACATCAGAGTCAGGTTATTCTCATCTGTAGATTTTACTTCTGGATCTAGAAACAGACAAAGTATTTTGCTTCTTATGGCAACAATTGAATGAAAAATAAGAATTAAATGAAGAATTAAGTGCTTTATGGAGTCCCCAGTAGAGCAAGTACATATTGGTCTTTTGTGTTCTATTAGTCTGTTTACCAAAAGAATTGGGAAAACTCTGAAAAGTTAGTAATAGTGTGACTTTTGAAGGAAGTAAAGGTCTGTTAAACCTAAAGCAAATCAGAAGTGTTCATCTATTTATCTCTTCACTGTTACTTCCATATTAAAAAAAAGTAATTCTTTTTCACTCAAATCTATCTGTCTATCTATCTATCTACTACTGAGCACATCACAATGATGCTTCAAACTGTTTCCAATTAAAAATGGCCCATGGAAGTAACGTAAACAGTTCTTTTGTGATAATCTACTGAATGAAGCTAATAGTGCTGATGGTCTCCCCTTTTTGGCATTCTAAAGCAGATGATAAATACATATTTGCACAAAGCAGAGTTTGTGGCCTGGTTTCTAAAACAAAGATCCTAAAGAGAATACAGTTAAGAGGAGTATCTTGAAATGAGCTTTTCACTTGCTTTAGTCTCAGCCGAGACCTTGAGTACCACAGATGACCCACAGGCCATCTCAGGAGGATGCCACTATCTCCTGAGAGCCAAGCCCCAGCTGCTATGCCCACAAGGCAGTCAGGAATAAGCCCTGGATCTGCTTGCCTCCAAAACCTGCTAGCACTGCTTCCTGCATAATCAGCACTGGTATTCACTAGAAGAACAGAAGTAGCTGGTTACACAGTACCACAGTCTTCTACAGATGGTCCTCAGCCTCCCCCATGTATCTCTACATCCACAGCCTCTGAGAGGCTCAAATTCAAAGCAAGATACAAGTATTACCCCAGGATCTGTCACCCCTTCTCTAGTGAGAGCCAAGCAGAATCAGGGACATGAGAAACACAAAGCAAGGCAAATAAATCCATCAGCTCAACTCTAAATTTTAAATTTACAGGTCAGGAATGTTTCAATATCATTTTCCTTCTCTCCAGGGAATAACAAAGACTAGGAACATCCCTGCACTTTCCCTCTGTCATGAGGCCTCTCTCTCCTCAGACAGGTTTTGGTGAGTACATCCTTGCTGGTGTCCTTCATTGGCCCAGTGAAGTCTGTATGTTTATAGTTTCAACTTTCACCATTATTTTTCCCCAGTAGTCATGGATAATCTCTCATTCATTGAACTTTGTGCAAGCAATTATAACATTTCTGCAGAGGATGCAAAGTGATCCATGAGCCAGACCCTGTATATTTTTAATTGAAACTGTGATGATCAGAAATGTTTAAAGTTTCCCTTTTCCACAGTGAAGATAAGACAATCTTGGATCAATGCTCAAAGCATTTTTCATCATCGCAATAACTGCAAGAAAACAATCACAACAAAAGTTAAACAAATATGCTAAAGAAAGCCAATGACTTTGGGAACTACAGTTTTCAACATCCAACTCACTATTGTCCCCGCAGCAATTTACTGTGAGGGTGGAGAGACCCTGGCACAGTTTCCCAGAGCAGCTGTGGCTGCCCCTGCATCCCTGAAAGTGTCCAAGACCAGGTTGGATGGGGCTTGGAGCAACCTGGGCTAGTGGAAAGTGTCCCTGCCCATAGCAGGAGGGTGGAAAATGAGTTTTAAGGTCCTTTCCAACCCAAACCATTCTGTACTTCCATAATTTAGCACCTTGCTAACATGTATCAGGTATCAAGAGGAAAGCAGATGAGTTTTACTCACAGTCTGTCTTGAGCCAAGCCATTCTCCATGCTCATACAGAAGCTCATTGTGAAAGGGAACAAACAATTGCTTACAAGAACAAACTGATTTCAGCATTCTCCCTTCACACAGAGATGCTTCTGGGAACATCTGGGATCTGGAGAAGGCTCCAGGTACTTGCATGTAGGAACATGAATTGAAAAACCAGCATTTTGTCTGAAAGGGGTGCTCTGACAGAATCCACCCTCTTGCTTTTGTTCCCTTTAAGACAGGGAAGAAAGAAGAAAGAAGAAAAATGTCTGATGCACCTTGTCCAGCCAGCTCTAGCACAACATCTCACCTGCACCCATCCTATCAAAGGGCCCAGAAAAGGGCTTGCTGTCAAAAAAACTTCAGCTCTGTGGCTTTCCACCTACAGAATGGTTTTTAGCACCTTAAGGAACTCTGCAAAACCCTTCAGCTTTTTCTCTTTATAGCAGACAATCTTTTACAACACCTAAGTGAATCAATTTGTATTTAACCTGAAAGCCATCTACTAATGAATCCAACACTTTCTTGCTTCCCATGATAGTTATTGTAGTTTTGTCATCAAAATCAGACATTTTAATAGATCTTTGATAAACTGAACAAAATTTTACTGCTTCTTGCAAACAAAGAAACTAAAATAGAGAGAAACCAAATGTAATATTGTTCATTAAGCTCTGGATCTCCAGGTTCAATATATAAATCACTAGTGCTTCTGGGGACCCTCAGTGAGCTGCATGGATAAGCTGGAGAGCTGGGCAGTGCTAAGAACCTCATGAATTCAAGGGTAAAGAACAGAAAATAATTATCTAAACACACTAGATGGAAACCGGAGTCTGAATATGATGTCCCAGGAACATCAGCCTTTTAATATGATTTTCAATAGGCAGGGTCAAATTCCAGCTCTCTGTTGGAAAGCCAGCCACTGGAGAAGCAAAAAGAAACCCCATATGTATTTCCATAGGGAAAGTACATGTCTGTTAGGAGCCATGAATACAGGAAGGATGAAGGATGCCCCACCAGACTACGGGACAGGGCAGAGGTTGTGTGCTCCCCTCTGAGTAGCCTCCTGCAGCATCACTGGGTGTCCACGGCCCACCTTCAACATGCTCCCACTCTCCTCCACATCCCTGGGTGCTGCAGGACACAGAGCTCAGCCTGGCTGCATATTTGCCTTGCCTGGCTCTGGGTTATCTGCCTGCAGCAACTCTTTGATCTGGTTTGCGCACAGCGACATGCACATGTGGGGGTACTGAACATGGCCGCTAAGAGCAGATGTGCCCAGGCGATATGGCTGGTGGCCTCTTGCTTATGCACGACACTTGCCAGACTGGGCACAACCTCTCTGGATGGCAGAAATCCCCACTGGTGGGGACACATTGCACTGACCTACTTTGACAAAAAAAATTCTCAAGCAAAAGGGTCCAGAGCTGGACAAAAAACCCACTTCAGTCATTAAAAAATCCATCCCTATAATGAAATTTTAGGTGGACCAGACCTGTGTGGTCCTTGATGGTTATATACTCATTTTTCCCCAAAAAGCTCAAAATGTAGGAACTGCATTTCCAAAAAGAACTGATTTGTAAAGAATATAGAAACTATTCAACTATTCAAGTGGTTTCTCTTTGAAACCACTTTCCTGTTTTAAAACAGATGATGGAATACAGATTTGTTAGTTTTCATGGGGAATTTCCAACTGCCCTTTTAAGCCAAACCAGCCTGAATGCTACAAACCTTACCTGCATTCCACCCCCTGGGCTGGCCCACTTGGGGTTCTCTAAATCCTTCTTCCTTCCCAAGAGCAATCTGAAGCTGCCCCTGTTCTTGGTTTGGTGTGTCAAGCTGTGAAATGCACACCACAGAGCTGTGACCTGGCATCCACAACTGTCAGCAAGGATTTCTGTGGAAAATTGATTTAGACACCAGTCTGAAAAAAGTTAGCAATAGTATGCCTTTTAATTTGGTGATAAAAGTAATTCATGGGCTAAGAAAACAGCCAGATTTAAAACCCTTCTCTGTGGTTTTATCACTTTTTATTTTTCTTCTCTCCTGGTTGGTTATTTTCCTGAAGGGTTTGGCTTTCCTATTTCTGGGCTTCACCCAGAGGGATGTGCAGCCAGAAGCCTGGCCACAGACACCAGAGCAACCTGCAAACTGCATGGTGTGAGAGCCACACAGCATCCTGCCAGGAACCACTCGAGCACAGCAATGATTAACAGCATGAGTCAATAAGCACATCTGCTTTCGGCCTCCCTGGACTCAGGAACTGGTGCAAGATGGCAGGAAAATTGACGGGAATGCCAGTATAAGGACAGAGAACCAGTGTATTGTGTTTACTTTTTCCCATTAAAAAAGTCAATGATTGCAGGTGCGTTATGCACAGATTACAGGTAGCTCGACAGAGCAGAGCAGAGGATGGCAGCCCCTTGCCCTCCACTTCCTTTGCACATGGCTAGGAAACTCAGAGCTACACCTGAGAATTCAGCTTCTGGGCAAGCAGATTAAAATGAATGAAAACCTTAGTCCTAATCTAAATTTCTGCAGGTATTAACAATAATGGGCCAAACACCAGAGCTCTCCTGCCTGTGCAAAATTGCTCCTGCCTTCATGGGGCACCACATTTAAGAGCAAAGCAGAAGCCCTGTGTCCAGTCCAAATGCCTCTTTTGACCCAATCAACTAGCAAAGATCTGGGAAATAACTGTGGCTGTAAGCAGAAACCTTCCTGGGCGTAATTCTGCTTTTACATGAAGGCACAATGTTCTGCTCTTCTGAACAGGAAAAATCAAAACCCCAAACTTGCCATTTGTACCTCTCTGAGCCCCCACAGCCCAAATCATCCTCCCACACACTGTTCCCCGCCTATGCATGCACGCAGGGAATTTTGTGCACCATCCCTTCACCCTACTCGACTTCTGTCCCCATTTTCACCTCTCCTCAAATCCATTCGCAATCAAAGCTCCTCTGCTTGGGAGTGTGTGGAACACATAAGCAGAATTGTGTCTGGCTTTATTTCATCCCAAAAATAATAATGGAATCGTCTCTTCCAGGTCTGTTGGAGGAAAGGCAAGCAGTTAACCCATCCCTTTCCCCAGTGTTTCTACCAGCCACCACCACTCCAATTTGGGCTGAGACAGCTGCGAGTGCTGCCTCCCCAAGCAGCTACAGACCCCCCTAAAGGTGCTGCTGGGCCACAGGGACCTCACTCTGCTGCAAAGGGTTATTTGTAGCCCAGGCACCAGCTCAACCCCATCCCTGAGACCCTCAATAGACACAGGAACTGATTTATTTTGGGGAGCAGTTGCTCATTCTGCAACTTCTGCTTTCTTTCTCATCTGGCAACTAAACGAGAGGCAGACGTCCACACAGACTGCAAAATCACCTCTCTGACAATCCTGATCCACTGAGCTAGTCAAAACTGTTCTTTAGAATAACATGCTTGCTCATCTGCGGCTGCATTTCAAAGACAGCATGTCAATAAAATGCCTAAATGAAAACCAAAAATTGTCCTACATGTTAGCTTGTCCCCATCATGATATTGAAGACAAGACTCTACAGTGCACATAAAAAGTCTGTGGCAATCATGATTAATAAGCAAAATCATGCCAATTCCAGCATAGTTAGAAATCTCTTTGCTATAGAGTTGCAGAGATGCTCGGGGATCCTCCACTTTTTCACAGAGGAAAAAGAGTGCTCCCAGCTCTGCCACAGTGGGAACAGCAAAACTGGCAGTGGTTTGGCCCTTTAAAATGGACCACGCCACACCACCCCAGAAATGCTGGGTTAACCGCTGTCATTGGGGTGCTTCTGTGTTTGAAGACTGACTTGTGATTTTTCAAATATCAGTGTTTTGGGTCCAAAGCATTCAGTTCACCTTATTCATTAGCTGAAATTCAGAAGTCTAGGAAATTTCAGAGTAGCTAGGATGAAGCATTGGAGAATACGACAGGGAACAATCTTGCACTGTGGAGGACTCAGAAAACCCAGTACCTCTTTCCCTTCTCTATTTTGTACTGTTCTGGAGTTTTAATGACAAGCACAAAAATCCTTCCCTCAAAGCAGTATCAATGCCTGGTGCAAATGCCTAACCACCAGATTAACACCTTGCCAGGTACAGGAGATAAAGCCAATTAGCTGATATTCTGCAACTGTCACTTCTTTTACTTTACTTAATACAAGGTTTGACTTTGAGCTCATGGGAGAACAAGAAATGAGAAACAACCCTGAAGAAATTACAAGCCCATGTATTCCAAGTTGTAACACCTTCTGCCCCGTGAAAATGGAAATTTGGGATCCATGTTTTCTTCTGCAGCCTAAAAACTGAACTGCATCTCAGGATTGCAGGGACAAGGTGATAAAATTCCATGCACCATTCCTGCAGA
Organism: Entomyzon cyanotis; assembly: GCA_024500445.1. NCBI lineage: Eukaryota > Metazoa > Chordata > Aves > Passeriformes > Meliphagidae > Entomyzon > Entomyzon cyanotis. The sequence continues at coordinate 327,424 of JAKEPQ010000998.1, read as the reverse complement.
GCAGCAATGCTCCTGACTTTGAAGAACAACTTTGCTTTTGCTGTCCTGGAAGAGCAACTGTCAGTTCTTTGTAACAAGGTTTCAGTTTCTGCACTGCCAAGGAAACTCACTTCAGAAAAATAAAGATGCGCACAACAAAAGAACAGACAGCTTAAGTCACACCAAAGATACGTCCATCCTGGTACCTGCGACCCACCGTGGCCACCAATACGCAGGGTACAACCAAGCCCATACATGGTGATCCCTCTTCTATCCTCCAGCAAATTGCAACTTTTATCTGTCCTCAGCCAGAGACCTTGTCCCTTTCCTTCAGTGGTGTCTGCTAGATAATTCCTTCCACAACTAGCTCTGAATGAAGCATTCACTGCAGCCTGCAGCACTTCCCACCTCATGAAACCTCTCCCCTTCCCTGGTCTGGAAAGTGGAGGGATGAGGCAGAACCACAACTACAGACTACAGCCCAGCAGTGAGACCTACTAATTTATAACCTGTCATAATGAGTGTCTCTGCCATGCCCTGCATTTATTTTCCCTTTGTCTGTGGCTGCACTGATATATTTGTAGATGCATCTCTGTGTTTACAGAAGTATGTGCTGCCTGGTCTGAAAGAGCTATAGGAGGGTATTGAGGAATGAGAGAGGAATCACAGCAAAAACAAGGTACCACCCTGGATAACCAGAGGGCCAGAGCCTCCCACTTCAGCAACATGAAGCCTGAAAATAATGATACGCCTTTGTTGCTCCTTCCTCTTTTTCCTATTTCACCCAAAAGCCCCCAGTATCATCTGAGCAGCTTCAGAGGCACCAGTACCTCAGTGGCACGGGCTGACAACAGCACACTGCTCCATGGCGATTCCCACAGGGCAGGAGAGTGCTCAGGTCACCACTGACACACGCCTGTCAGAATCTCAGAGGCTTTTCTAGAGAAGTTACTAAGCCTGGCATTTGCTGCTCGATGAGTGTCCATAGCACACTACCACAGCAAGGCAGTAATGCTGTAATGCTGCTGTGACAGCAAAACAACCACTGTACAGTGCGGAACACATAACAGCAGCTGCATCACTTAACAGTGTAATAGGCTGAATTGCTGAAGGCTTCTCAGCTTCCAGATATTTGTTGTGCTCTTCCCCTGCCCCATACTCCTGCCCTGCCCATTTGCTGACCTCCCCTCAGGGTAAGCCAGGTTCCCACAGCTCCTCTGGGAAGCACGCTGCTGACCCTCCCCAAATACAGGGTGGGATCGTTCTTCCTGCTCCTGTCAGAAGGAGACACCAGTCCTTCAAAAGAAGGCAAGACCAGGAAAAGCAGAGGGTGTTTGAATGTCACACCTGTGTCTCAGGAAGCTCTAAGACCCTCTAAGACAGGCATCAAGGCTGTACTAAGAAACTTCCTTTAATTTCTCTCTCATTCTCCAGTTAATTCAAATGGAAATCCTGCCACATTTTTTTCATCCTCTAAAAAGGAACATGTGAGGGGGTTTATCTGTGCAAATCTTTATTATCACCCTATCACTCACAGTCTGAAATAATGTAAAGGGGCACTCAGCATGAAAAAGGTCATCAATAATGATGACCTTTGCAATGAAAGATACTGTGTAAATACTGTACAGCAGTTGGCAGCAAACACTGATGTATAAATAACATGGTTGTGTTTAAATGAAGCATCCTGAGCAATAGTTTATTTTACAATTATACAAGTAGCCATCACTTTAGCTATCTAAACTGCTTAGGGCTACCAGCAGTACATCCACCTAACTCAATACATTCGTAGTTCCAAACGGGTGCTCCTGAAGGTGCAATCACACCATGGCAAATCTCCATGAAGTAGCTGAGAGAGGACGAGAGAGCAAACACCCAGGTAAGATCTGGCAAAGCCCTGTGTGCTCAAGTATCACTGCTGGTCCTACAGCCAATGCAGCAGCTCTGTGCAGCACAGCCAACCCCTGACCCAGCGTATTCCAGTTAAGCACCTTACTGAGAACTTCTGCTCCATAGTTTTGGTGTAGCTGGTTTGGAAAAATTATCTTTGTTGTTCTGGCTGGAGACATGGCTGAGAGAAGCCAGGTCTATATACTTCCATGGGATTAACTGAGGGTGGATTTCTAATTTGAACACCAGATTTTTTTGGCAGATCAGTATTTCTAGCAGTTTTACCATAGATCTATAAAGAGTAAGATTACCCTATACAGAATCAGAAAGACTGTGTGTAACACAGGACATGCCCCTTCCGAAACTCCTTTCAGTGTGGGCAAACCCAGCCCCATAAGACTTTGACACAACATATAAAAGTAGCCAAATATACATTATTTTAAAAAAGAGGAAAGTCAATAATTAGCAACATTATCAGGCTAGAGCAACAGGATCTGCACCCAGGTTTGAGTTAATTCTCTAAACAGGTTTCCCAGAACTTTTTCACATTTTCAAATGAATTGCTCCATTAAATTCAAATTAAACAGTTAAGAACATTCAGAGGATACAATTTAAAACATTGCTATACTAGCAGCCCAAATACATTTGCCATTTTCTATAGGCCCAACAAAATCAGGTCATTAATAAAGGCTGTTAGAACTTCACAAGCTGATTAAATTGCAAGGATATGAGAGCACAGGGTGCACATGAGAAGAAGGTCCCTGGATTTCAGGAGCACTCAGCCCTGCTTGCACTGAAGCTAGGGAAAAGCCCATCTGCTCTGTGATCTGCAGTACAAAGGAAGAAACCCCGGCAAGCAGCAGGTCACTGCAGCTGCACCAAGCTCCAGCATCCTTCCATCTCACCTTGCTCCTGGAATCCAGAGATGGCTCTGGCTGGGAACAAGCAACTCCTGCTGTCCAGGCCAACAGATCCAGAGCATGGCTCTGCTTCCTCCAGGCCCAGACACCCACCAACACCACAGCCCTGTGCAGTGGACATGTCCCACCAGTTAAGGGCCAGACCCTCTGTCACCTTGCATTATCCCCAAATTATTGGACCCACTTATGCCAAAGAGGTTTTGAAGGGATGTATGGTCTATGCAATCAAACTGAGTAACAAAACACTAGGGAAGAGAAAGGTAAAGAAGCAAAAAGCTGTGACAGTTTCTCATTCCACCCCTCAATGTATTACCATATTCCGTTAAAACACTGTTATCTTCATTTCCTTCCCAGCCCAGTGACATGTGCCCAGGAACGATGTCTCTGAGAACCAGCACCTTCCATCCTTGCCAGACACTTCCTTCTGCACCCATGCATGCCCGCGGCCACCCCAGCAAGTGAACCCCGAACTCGCATCATTGAACCGCAGCGCCTCCTCTCTGGGAGCATTTCCCCCCCCACCCCCGAGGCTCCAGCAGCTCCCCCTGTGACCCGCTCGGAGGCACCGGAGAGGGGCTGCTGCGTGCAGCCCTGGGGATGCACGGCCCTTCGTCTGACCCGCAGCCGAGGACTGGCGCCGCTCGGCCGCCCAAGTGCAGCTTCGGCAGAGCTGTCCCAGGGTCGCCGGCACCACCCAGTGCCCAGGGTGGCTCCGAGACACCCGCCCCGAGGCACTGTGAGCCCGAGAACTTCAGGGTGCGGATCATTGTCCCTTCCGCGCTCCGCGGCTGCAGGGACCGGCCGGAGGCGCCACAGAGTGGAACGGGAGAGGCCCCTGCCCTGCGCGGGAGTCCGGAGCCGAGTGGGAGAGTAACGCAGCCCGGGTTGGGTCTCTCGCGCCCCTTCCTGGGGCACGTACAACACCTCTGTCGGCGGGTACCGCAGCCTGCTCCGGTCACCCCCCATCCCTACGCGGGAGGGATCCTGCACCCTGACCGGGGTCTGGCGCTATCCCCTCTAGTATCCTCCCTCTCCTCCGGCGCGACCCTGGAGGGAACTTGTGCGAGGAACGATGTGAGACCACTCTCGTACCTGTTAATCCGCGGCGGCCGCCGCTGTCCCGCCCGAGCGCGGGGGTACGCGGCGCGCCCAGCCCAGGCGCCGTAGCTGCAGGCATGGCTCCGCTGAGCGCCGCCGCGCCGAGCCCGCCGAACCGCCCGGCAGGTGCAGCCACCCGCCCTCTCCCGGGGCGGACCTGGGGGAGCAGCACGGCACGGTGCGTCCCGCGGGAGCGCCGCCGCGGCCCCGCCAGCCCCCGCCGGGCGCCCGCCCCGCGGCCCCTCCGCGACACTCACGGGGCGGGGGAGGAGGGGCAGCGGAGGGAGAGGAGGGGCCATTCGGGGCTGGCGCAGCCGGGCCGGCGTCAGAGCCTCGGGGCACCGGGTAGCACCGGGCCCTGACACCTGGGGTTCGGCCCGGTCCTTCCCCGGCCCACGCCGCGCCCCTCGAGCGGCCAGGCGGAGATGCGGCACCGCCTGCGGCGCCGGGCCGGGGCTGCCTGTCCCCCGCTGCCCGCCCTTCTTGCCCTGCCATCTGCCTGCCTTGTCTGCCCGCCCTGCCTGCAGCTCGCCCTGCCTGCCCCTCGCTGCCTGCAGCTCGTCCTGCCTGCTCCTCCTTGCCTGCCCTGCCTCCTGCCTCGTGCCTGCTCCCCGCTGTCTCCTGCCTGCCGCCCGCCCGCTGCCTGTCCTCTACTGCCTGCCGTCAGTCCACGATGCAGCCGGGCTGGTGCACACAGCCTACAGAGCCTCAGGTACCCCCCCTGTCTGGTCTTGCAAACACAGTCTACTGCTCTTCATGCGGTTATATTCCAGGAGCTGAATCTCTCGCATTTATCCAGTTTATGGTCTACAAAGTTGCGTTTGTTTTCACTGCGGTCTGCAGCTAAACCCACCGGATAGTTCCCAGATCCATCATCCTGCCCGGAGCTCAGTGGTAGACACCAACACACATGGGCTACTCAGTGAAATCCAAGCACCTTGCACACACTGCGTGTGTGTCATTTTGTGCTTGTCACATACTGGCCATGTCACCCCCTGCCACTTACTGCTCTGGCAGCATTACCACGGTGAGTCTGGGTCTCAGCAGTGTTTGTTGAGATCCTTGGTTTGCTGACACTGGCAGTGGATCCAGAAAAGAGCTGTAATGGTCTGCACCGTGTGTCTGTGGAAACCAAAAGGAGAAACAACTGGCTCTGCTGAAGAAGCTCTGTATGTTGGTGCTGAGCGCATGGTCTGGGGCCCAAACCAAGCACTGTGGCTATTAACGCTCTCTCCACTTTTTTAGTCTCTCATTATTTTTTCACATGGAATTAGAAGGGAAAAATAGTCTGCAGGAGCAGATTAGAGAGATGAAATTCCAAGGGGCACCAAACCTAATCAGACTGAAAAATCTCTTAAGGCTCTTCTGGAACCATCAAATGGAGCAGAATCATGCCCACACGTAATGGTGATGCAGCTCACTGTGCTGATGGCCATAGCACTCTTTTCTGAGAGCTTATCTGCCAGGAAGGTCTCAGGAATATTGCAGATATAAAGGACTGCTATTTCCAGCTCTACAACTAAACCACATTCTAAAAGCAATGCTTGGTCACATTGTAGCAAAACCCCAGCATTTCTGAAAATGCTGCAGCTTATGAATTAGGTTTGTTTTTCTGGTAATGCCAAATATTCATCAATCTAATTAAAGTCAACAAAGAACTATACCTCCTGCAGTCAAGTTCTTCATGTCTGTGAAGCCAGAGGAATACCAAAGACAGAGAAGTAGTTTTTTCTGTAAGCCACTACCCCTGCAGCTTGCTATTATACAATTCAAGTTGAACACAACTCTGTTGCGAGTCAAATCTTTCCTTACAGGCACTCACAGAAGCAAGTTAAGCAGCAGCACCTGAATTACACTCACCTCATGGCAGCATTCAGATCTGCTTTGTAAAGGAAGGTATAAACCAACAGCAGTGGTTTTGATCCACATCTCCTGGAGCACCACAGGCAGCCCTGGTTCTGGCTGTGACCCCTGAGAAGGTCACTCACCTCCCTGCTGCAGGTGAGTGCTTTCATGGGGAAGCTGTGGGGCCTCAGTGCTTGCCATCAGTGGAAGTTTTGCTGATACATTTAATGGAGAAAATGGCCAATTCCATTGTCACAAAGTCTACATCCCTTACTTAAAATACAGCTATCATAAAATGGGATTTTGTCCAAGTAAGGTGCAGTCATCTGCCATCATCAATGGCAGTGACATGATTTTGCCTTTAAAGCCACCCATTCCATGCAAATATGCTTTGAATTTAATAAAAAATATCTGATTGGTATAGTGGAACCAAACACACGGAAAAAAAGTGATAGGGAAAGGAAGAGACCTGGAAGAGCATCTAAAAAACATTTTGCTGGGCTGCAGCATGGAGATGCTCATCATTTTTAAGGCCACTGGTTTCACCTTCAGCATCAGGGGAAGCCATGCAGCCTCAGCCAGACACTTGCTGCTTTTGCTTAGGGATTGTTTAACCGTTGGATTTCACTAAGCTGCCCTAAGGCACTGCCTTTCTTTTAATCCTGGTTATTAGTTCTTGCTCCAGGCATGCCAAGGGCACAAGACTGCTGAAGCAACAGTCCCCAGCAAAGATGCCTGGGTGACTGCAAGGCTTGCCTGGCCACAAGCAGGGACATGCTCCCAAGTCCCAGCCCAGTGATGGCAGCTTTCCAGCCCTCCAGCAGCAGCAAGCTGCAAGTTTTCTCCTCTCCTGGCCAGCCCTGCTGCCATCCCCTTCTTCCCTGAGCCCCAGGAGGTGAGCCTGGCTTAGCTGAGCAGCAGTTCCTCAGCCCCAAGGCAGTGACTCTTGGGTTTGCCTACACGGCTGAGAGCCTCAGGGAGACCCTGTTGCTTGTTCAGTAACTCTTGAAAAGGAGAATAGTAGCTCTCTGCTTTAGTTTCTGTTTAATCAGATCACATATGTATAGGTGTGGTCGCTAAAAGCTCAGCAGTTAGATCCCTGAGAAAAAAACCGTGACCCTTAGAAGTTACATGAAATGATCTGTTGGGTTGTTAGAGCTGTTCCCATCCCCCAGGTTGCTGGATCAGTGGTGTGCTGCTGCCTCAGGGAAGTAACTTCACTCTAACCCCTGGCTTTTCCTCTTCCTTCCATCCCAGCTGCAGGTTTCACCCACAGAATCACAGAATTAACTAGGTTGAAAAAGACCTTTGAGATCACTGAGTCCAACCTGTGACCTAACGCCACCTTTTCAACTAGACCATGGCACTAAGTGCCACATTCAGTCTTTAGTTAACATCTCCAGGGATGGTGACTCCACCACCTCCCTGGGCAACCCATCCCAGTTCCCAATCACTCTTTCTGTGAAGAATTTTTTCCTAATGTTCAGCCTCAACTTCCCCTGGTGCAGCTTAAGACTGTGTCCTCTTGTCCTCTTGTTGGTTGCCTGGGAGAAGCGACTGACCTCCACCTGGCTATACCCTCCTGTCAGGGAGTTGTAGAGAGTGATATGGTCATCCCTCAGCCTCCTTTTCTCCAGGATAAACAACCCTAGCTCCCTCAACCGCTCCTCACAGGAGTTGTGTTCTAGAACCTTTGCCAGCCTTGTCGACCTTCTCTGGACATGCATCCAGCATCTCAACATCTTTTCTAAATTGAGGGGCCCAGAACTGGACACAGCACTAAAGGCAGGGGGTGGAACGAGATGGGCTTTAAGGTTACTGACAACCCAAACCATTCTGTGATTCTATGACAGATGTAGGAATAAGGGACTGCTTCTCTCAGCAGAGGGGAGTGATGCTGGGGAACTCCTCAGTATGGAAGAAACCAACCTGGTCCTGTACTGAGAAATACTGCATGCAGGGACCTGGGGAGTCCTTTCTGACAAGGACACACTGTATGCCCACACCCAGCTCCATTTTGGCTCTTCCAGGTACTCCTCATGGCTATCAGTGGCACAGAGCTCTGCAGTGCTCATGCAAAGATGGCTTATGGCTGATAACAAGTGACCTGCTTGCCTGCTGCAAACTCGAGTGCGTTTTCCTTCCAAGTAGGGAGGTAGTGGATTCAGCTTGGGGGCCACAGCTCAGGAGCTATTTTCTGGTATTACTATTAAATACAGTCCGATGCTAAGGTTTAGAAAAACACACCAGCACACAGCTACATCAGAGTCTGAAAATGAAAATGCTAAGCTAATTTGAAGAGGAAACATTTTTGTTCCTTCTGTTATAGAAATGAGTAAATACAGTGTGACAGGCCAAGTGGCATCAATACACATACTGTTTGTCAGTAGGTTGGAAAAACAAACATTCTGAGAACAACCATTTGTGCCTTCAAGATAAAATGTTGCTGTGAACACTCACACAAGCTTTCTCCTCCAGCATTGTTTGGGGCTAATCAGCATGGTTCCAGTTAAGCAGAGATGGCCTTGCAAATTCATGTTTGGTTTGGGATGTGGTGCCTGTGGTAATCTGGTATATGTCACACTTCCTTCTCCAACTTCATTTCTTAGCATTGTAATGGAAAGCAAATACTGATAATTCTGTTTCCTCATGTAAATTGTTCGTGCTGATTATAGGAATAAGAAAACAAAATGAGTGGTAAAAACATGCAAACCCCTACATTAAAAACATGCAAGCTGCATCACAGTGTGGGTCTGACAGCCCTGGGCCCTCCTAGAAATGTGTGAGAGCATGCTGCAAAGCTGCCTCAGGCCTGCTGATGTCCAGCTGCCCTGTTCTGGCCAGGACAGGGTTAATTTTTTCAGTAGCCAGAAATGGCCAGCACGCAGAGATTATTCTATACCACTATGGAGGTTTTGTCTGTGGGTGCCACGCCACCCAGGAGTTCGTGGAAGGGAGAGACTGCGGGAGAGGGCGGGGCTCCGAGGGAGCTCAAGTGCTGTCAGTGGGTCAACGAAGAAAGCAGGAGATACAGTCCAATTTGTCGGTGCTCCAAGGAGGGTTTATTGAGGAAAGGTGAGGGGAGTTGGAGGGGGCTTGGAGACAGCAACAAAATGGCCTCGAGCACTTTCATACAACGGTATTTATAGGAGGAGGGGAAAGAGAAGGAGGACGCTTGGGGAGCTAATGGGGAAAGGGGGATTTTTGAGCGACAACGCATACAACCAAAGAGATAACACCATAAAAAGATCGCCAACCAAATATTTGCTTTGGCAACAACAAAGGAGAACATTCTAGAACTAAAACCATATTTGTAACCAGGGGAGGGGGAGAGGAGTAGCTGTCAAACTCTGTCACACTTGGTGCATTCCAAGTGGCCTGGAGAGCAGGGGGTCCTGGGAGCGTACCATGCCCAGGAACCATCCCCATCTCTCTCCCATGGGGTTGGGGCACTCAGATGTGCCATGGCCACTGCAACATACCACCTCATGTCATTGCTGGGGACAGGGTGAAGAGAGTCTCTTCTGTAGATAAGGGGTTTCTTCCAGTTGAGAAAACATGGCTGAGGGAGAAAATTGGGTAATGCCAGTTCTGAGCCAGAGGGAGCAGTCAGGGTGGTGTGGCTGCACTTAGGTTGGGTTGGTGAGCATTTTGCCTGTGAATCACCCTTTCTCTCTTGTACAGTTCTGTTATTGTTACTGTTTCTGTTTGTTTTCTTATCTCATTGCTGTTTCCAGTAAATTATTCCTCTCTCATCCCATGACCTTTACCTTTTGTGCCTCCAATTCTCTCCAGCCACAGGAGGGAGAGGAGAGGGAGAGTGAGCAAGCAGCAGTTTGGTTTGGAGAGTCTCAGTGGGAGCACTAAATTGGAGAATACTGCTCCTAAACCTCAACAGCCTTATTTGGCACCCAAGGTGGGGTTTGAATCGTTGAGATAAACAGATCTGCCCAGAATGGGTTGGAAACAAATTTGATCTAAGCATTTGTTGTATTAGGTAGGGAGCCCACAGTCACAATGTTGCTTGGTCTCTTTATGTGTGTGTGGGATTTTCCTCTCTACTTAAGACCTGGAGCTCTTGGAAAGCAGATCTGCTGGGAAGATCAGAGTGGTGCCAGTTTTAGACAGAGGCAGCTTCCTGCAGCACAGTTCCTGGCTTTATGGAATCATAGAACTCCAAGTTGGAAGGGACCTCAGGATCATCTGGTCCAGATTTTCTTGGCAAAAGCATGGTCTAGACATGATAGCCCAGCACCCTGTCCGACCAAATATTAGAAGTGTCCCACACTGGGGAATCTACCAGTTCCCAAGAAGTAGAATTCATGGTGTGGAGGGGATTAATTTCTTAGAAATCAATTCTAATAATTTCCATTCTTCCTTGTGGACTACCAAAAAAGAGGAAGAAGTAATCACAATGATTGTCCTCAACTGCACCTTGTACTCAGTATTCAGAACTGAGCTTGAATTTCTTCATTTCCCCCAATTCCAGGTTCTTCTCCATCACAGCTGAAAATCTAGCCTCAGGGATGAGATAATATGAACAAATATAGAGAGTTTAAGATGGAGAAATTATGAGACAAACAGGCTTTGATGCCACAGACAGGGTTTATTAAGGCTTTACTAAGGCTCATAATGTTATCAGCTGAAGTGAGATGGCCTGTTTTCGATCATATAAAGAGGAGAATGCTGACAGGTTCCCCCAAAAAACTGAGTTTCAAGTGATAATTATTAATTATTCCCACGAAGATGGGCAAAGTTCATTCCTATTATGTATTAGTGAAAAAATATTGGAGTCAGCATGGGCTTAGGTTCCAACTGCTTTTGAGTTCCAACTGCTTTGGAGCTTGTACTTCTTACCCATGCATGACTTGTTCCACTAAGATGGATTCTAAGCAAAGGCATTAAATGTATTCCTGAATGTACTTATTTTGTTAAAACCAAAAATAAATGCACACTTCTATGTCCTGTTTTCTGTCTTGAAAATAAAAAGTATCCAGGAGAGACACAATATACTTCCCAAAATTCATATATACTTCCCAAATTCATACCAGCCAGAACAAGCTCAGCACTCATCATCTTCAGAAAGGCTCATTAAAGGAGTAATTTTCCCCCACAGGACTTGTTAATCTGATTTCACAGGCAAGGAAAGTATTTATTAGAATATTTATGTTAATTTTATTTTCCCACCACAAACTAAACCCCGGAGTCAACAGTCATCCAAAACATATTGTGCGAGCTGGCAGCACTGCAACCCCTGCTGACTTCCCTCCAGTAATTAGTACGTTTTACTTCATTGCATCCCCTCAGTCTTTGTACCTTGAGTATCTGTGAAACCTCAGGTGCTCATTTTTAATGGGTACAGCAATGAAGAAAATATATTTCTGAGAAAAGTTATGAAGAAAGACATCAGCAACTTGTGAAAGTGCAAGCTTCACATTTGCTGGTGGCTTGAGGAAGTTGAGTGGATCTTCTTGCTCAGTTTATTGCTGTGTGTAAAATACAACAGTGCTTTATGCATCAGCTTTTTGCAGGCAGTTTTCTATAATAGCCATCGATTAGAGCCTCCCCTGTAACAACATGTACAGAAGAACTGTATGTTTTTATATTTATAAATATAGAAACTATTACTATTACTGTTACTATATTTATAAATATTTGGCCTAAAGGAAAAATGTGTGCTATTATTGATGTACTTTGTTGTTACAATTACCTGTATATTGCATTACTAACAAAGGCTGTTAAGTGAGATGCTCTTACGTCCATCTGATTCCAGCAAGAATTAACTTCCTTTAATAAAACAGACAAGAAGAACAGCAGTCTTTCTGACCCAAGTCTGCCAGGTGTGCAGTTTACAGAAAATATTTCATGCTGCAAATGATATCACAGCTTACTTGAGCTCATTGAGAATTCCTGGGCTTTGTCTAAAGCCCTCAAACAACTCTTCTCTCAAACAAATGTGGAAAGGCACTGCCAAGAGATCTAACCTGTTTGTCAGCAGAAAACTCTGCTTACTCACTTTTTAGCAGCACTACAAGCCAATCCCTGCTATCCCAGAAATCAAATGGGAACATGCTAATACCACACCAATATGAAGACTGGATCTGTAAGTGATGTCACAGACATGACTGGAATATTAGAGCTTAAAAAGGCAAAAAAAAGTATCTGTAAAAACTTGCCCATAGCTTCCTGAAGATTGCTCTTGAGTCCCAAGGAAAACAGTGTCATAGGACTCATTTTTGTTTGGTGTGTGGTCTTCCTGACTGCCAGACACCTGCAGGATATCAGATGTTTCCAACCTAAGCCCTGGAAGGGACAGCAGCACATGCAACAGAAAAGAAGGAACAGAAATACATAAGTACATAAAGTAAAGAACATTAAGGAACAAGTACATAAACAGTAAGCTAACAAAATTGAATAATAAAATGAAAACTGACTCATTTGCTGAACTTTTTTTCCCCACAAAAGGCAGATAGGCCTCCCTTTTAAACCAGTTAGCCAGAAGGGCTCTGAAAAGGTTAAGAGATATTAAAGTGACAGAATAGACAGGAAAGAGGAAAAGTTAATTTTCAGACAACACAAATAATGAAGAGTGTCAATGCACAAGTTACTAAGCACAGAGCTCCACAATAATGAAGGGCTACAGACTGCACAGCTATCAAGTACGTGGATGTATAAATCTGCTCAGCCCCATGAAGTGGCAGATCCAGTCACCTGGCCACGAAGAGAGAGTAAAGGAGAGATTAAGATGTGAAATGATAGTTTCATTTCCTATGTTTGGCTTCAGGTCACACACAATCTGCTGTGGAGGTCAATGCCAGCCAGAGCTGATTGAGTAACAAAGGTCACAAACAAATATCAAAATATTCTCCTGAAAATGAAAAGCAGAGAGTTCAGCTGGCCTAAGTGTGCTGAATGCTCCTACTCCTGCAGGTGAGGGCTTCCAGACAGCAGAGCTTTGTGAAGGCACCTCTACATTTGTACAGTGTTCTTGAAGTTCTACAAAAGCTTTTCCAATGAAAATTGTAACCCAGACTATGCCACTAACAGTCATTGCTGCTTAACTGACAAAAGGAGTATCTTATTATCAACAGTAATGGACCTGGTCCTAGTAACTATTTAAATGAGGCAGAAAAAGGCGAAAAGGAAGAGAAACATGCCCACCTACAATTTGTGCTCTTTAATGGAAGTTACTTACATTGGTTTAAATTAATTACAAATTGCTTTTACTCTGTGACATATAAAAACTGCAAGAGAGCTTTCTAATACAGCAGCCATCTGGTTACTGAAACACACAATTTCATGATTACCTGTTTTGGTTTGGTTTTGGTTTAGTCTTCAATATTCAGCATTAAGTAATACAGCTGTGTCACATCTTTGGTGACGGTTCACAGCTGAGTATGTCCTAAAAACACCATGACCTGGACACATTTCAGGCTACCCAGTCAAAATTATAAACTTTCCATCTAAATGCCATGTACAGCTGAAGTAGCACATCCATCTTTCTTCTGTTCTGCAGACACATGAACAACAAAGCTGAAGTTTTATGCACTAAGATTCTGCACTCAGGGATGGTAGGATCAATTCCTGTCACTGGCAAAATTCCTATCACTGATGCCTTAAGAATTTCTAGTTTTTATTTTTCATTTATCTGTAACTTTGGTGTACTATAAAACACTAAAACCTCTGTTCCCAGCACCTTTTGCCAAAACAATTTTTTCTGAACAAAAATCCAAGGACACACTTGTTGCCCTAGAGCCCAGAAATATGTAAACAGCAGTGGATTGGAGGGGAGCAGGCCTGGGGTGGTTAACATCATCACCTGAGGGTGTGACTGGAGAATTAAGGGCCAATATGCTAATAGGACAGAACTTATAAAAGGTGAGGAGTTTGTGACCCCCGTCGTCCATTTTTGGGTGCAGCCTCATTAGCGGGCTTTATTTGCCCTCAATGTACCATAAAGGCCTTTAATAAATTTGCCTGCCTTTTACTCTCCTAACTTGTCTTGGCCTCTATTCCAGGTAGCCTGTTTTACGCATCATCACAGACACAGCTTCTTGTCACCAAGTACTTGTTGCCTATAGACTGAGCCATTATGGCCATGGAGTATGTGGAAACACTATATGTGTTCAAATTTTCCTACAAATTAATCATCTGGGTTCACGGAGGTGAACCATAAATGATGATTCTCCTCAATCTGGAATCTAGCAAGCAAAAATTATAAGTAATCAAGATTTCCAGAATTCAGAAACTTGATCCCACATCAGCAGAAAATGAGAACTCATATCCAAAATACACTGTCTAAAATTGCTAATGCCAGCATCCCGAAGCTTTGAGACTACAAAGCCCACTTCCTTATTTCTGCATCTGTTTACTCAGTTGTACTTTACTGTGTGTTGTGCTCTGCTAAAAATTACCCCCATGAGCATTGGTCTGTGTGGGAGTTAGCTCATCGTGGTGTCCCATCATAACACCATCAGCACAGGTACCACAATGGACACAGCTGGAAGGAAAATTCTGTTCTGGCTGCTGGACATAGGAAAAATCCCCATGTATTCTTTAGCCAACAAAATAGGTGATCCCTAGTGCTCCCATATGTGATCTCCTCAGGTGCTGACTCCACAGAAGCTAGAAAGGAAAGAACAGCTGGTGGGTTATGCTCACAGGATGAGATACCTATCTCCTAAACTAGCCTAGCTTTAAAAGAACTGCATGAAAGGAAATAAACATAATCTGGAAAGAATTGTGAGAAGTATTTGACTCATTGTTGGCATTGAACTTGGAAAATTAGCACTGAAAACATAGTTCTCTACAAATCCAAAATTACTTGACCAGAAATCTAGATCCAGTGGAGTTTTATGACGTCTCAGTCTTTTAAATTAACCTTCCAATTTAGGAAAGAAAAAATGGTAATCTGCAAAGTAATGGAAATAAAACATTACCCCCCCCCAAAAAAAAAAAAAAAAAAAAAAAAAGAAGTACATATAATCAGACAAAAAATTCAGGGAAGGGAACATTTTGCCAAATAGAAGGTCCACAGAGGATTTCCAGAGCATCTGTCCTCCTTGTATGAAAAAATGATGGAAGAAACCATCATGTGTCGCTGTTGAGCCGCTAGCTGAGAGAAAAACCCAGGTTCTCAGGCAAGAAAAGAGAAAAATGCGTTTATTATTTTGATTTCCATATATATAGAGTTTTCAGAGGTCACCCAGATTGGTCAGCCAGAAACCTCCCCCTAGGCCTAATTGGCCAGGCCTGAACTGCCCTAATCTCGAGACACTGTTTGCAAAACATCCAAACTTTATCTTTGTTTATGAAAGGTAGCAAAAATGTTCTCACGAGAAAGACCTGTGCTAGTCACAATCATGCATTTATACTTGGTGCAAATACTTCTTTTTTGTTGTCCTTGCTTTATTTGAAAGACCTCTATGATCTGTAGGAACCCTCCAGAGGGAAACTTGACCCTATGTACACAGCCCTTTTCTGCAGTGGTTTGTGCAGAGCCATCACCAAAGCTCTTGGCTCCTTGATGCCAGTGGGTCAGAGCTGGCCATACTGGGAGCAGAATGCCCACAGATGGCTGAGAAAAACGGGGCCTTGACAAGTGCAAATCAAAGTCAGAGAAGTCTGCCTTTACAGCTAATCATAGCTAAAACAAGGTATCAAAGGGACTGATGGTGTTCCTAAGAAAACAGCAGAATATGTCCATTTTCTTATGCTGCACAGGTGCATTGATCACCCACTGCAGCCACCCGAGGATGTTAATGTCTGAGATGATTATACAATGATCAATAAGTGTAAATAAACTCTGGCAATACTGACGTTTTATTGGCAAGTGAAACATTGATCCTACAAGATGATAAGGCTTCACCACCACCTGCTTGAGCACTGAGTGGAGATTGAACTGGGAAATTGAACCATCTCTACAAGCCAGGCTGCCTCCAGCCAGTCTGACAATACTGCTGTCCCTAAGAGCTTTGGCAGGAGTTTTAACCTCTGTATTCAATATTTGGCATAAAATTTAGTGCAGGAAAATATCCAAATTGCAAACCTTAGCATTCTCCTTGTAGGCAGAAACAGACCTCCCTGCACCAGACCCTCTGCCTGGTCTAGACATCATGTTCCTTCCATAACAGCAATATGAGAGTCTGCAACAGCAAAATCTCTCTAGACCAGGAAGCTCAATCTATATCCCAAATCTAAGCATGCAGATTTTTAAAAATAATTTTAGCTTTTTATCAGTTTTACTGTAATATGCTTGAAATACTCAAATGATAAATTGATAACTATTAATTTTCTGTGGAGATGGATGCACACATCTGGATACAAATACATACTCGCATATCATCATCACTGACAAACCTCACATCTGGTTTTGCTTCTCATTTGCTATCTTGCAGAAGACAAACCGTTCCAGGCACAGGCTCCTCATTCCCACACAATGTGTAACATAATGGGACCCTCACTCACTGTGGCTAGCACAGGTTCTTCCCGTGGGAACATTTTGCTACATTTCATAAACAAGATAAAGTTTGGATGTTTTGCAAACAGTTTCTCCGGATTGGGTCAGTTCGGGCTTGGCCAATTGGGCCCAGGGGGAGGTCTCAGGCTGACCAATCTGGGGCACCTCTGTAAACTCTATATATATGGAATTCAAAACAATAAAGTTCCTCTTCTCCTCTCTTTCCTTGTCTGAGAACTTGGGTCATTCCTCAGCTAGCCGCTCAACAGCGACAACTCACGCCTACAGATGTTTCCCTGATATATTTGCCTTATATAAAATGTGTTCTTGGGACATTTTTACCCAACAGTTCAGAAAAGGGCTCATAAAAGAGCATTTAAACCAATTTCCACTTTACAAATCCCCAGCCTCCTTTGCTTAGAGAACATCAGGGAGTTCAGATAAGAAACAAAGCCTTGCAGGTTCCCTTCCCTCCCAACAGACAATTACAATTCAACTCCCTTTTCATTTCTGGATGGTTGCAGCTGCTGGGCACATGTTTGATTTACAGCAGACAATAGAGCACCGTGCTCAGGAACTTGATAGGCTTTCAAAAGCACTTTAGTGCATCAGCTCTATCTGCTGCTCATGTGAGTCAATATACTTACTTTTATATTTATATTATATATAAAAAATATACACATAATATACAAACATTATATACATATTGTGTATCTATTTTATATAATATATATGCACAAACACATAGGGCATCAGAAACATACATGTATATGTGGTTTAATGTATATATACATATAGATATATTTATATATACACAAGTATGCTCTTTTTTCCCAGTAAGACAATACTTTTGGTGCAGGATGAAACAATTATTTCAGTTAATGTGGGCAATAAGTGGGAAGTGGACAACATCAATAAAATGTATGAAATATTTCACTAAGGCAGAAATCTTTCAGCATAATGTTTGAAATGCATGTGGTGGGTTCCACAGAAGCACTCAAGGGTTGGTATGGAGTCCAAATATTTTCTACAGGATGCAGTTCTAGGATTCATATTTCAATGTCAGAAAGATTTGTTGATTATATATTTTGTCTTCTTTTGGGCTCTTGTAAGTCAGTGGGACAGTGTCTCGGACCTGTAACAGTCAGACCCTAATGCACTCATAGCACTGATCAGATGATTAGGATAACAGTAGGAAATGGGAACAGACAGATTTGGCTTTTTATCATTCCAAAGTTTTCCTTCTCTAGTTAAGGGCAAGAATTTTGGCTTATCTCAACAAAGGTATTTTGATGCCTTATTCCTATTTAAGTATCTATCATTCAAGTATCTCCTATTTAAGTATCTACCTTATTACACAGGAGCTACATATATAAATACCTTCACAAATCTGGGATTGACTGTTTGAGCTTTGCACCCTTCCATCTGTGAAACAAGGGTAACCATACTTCTGCCTAATTTTTTATAAGCTTTTTTTTTGCAGAAAAGTAATCCTTTGGAGTTAATCAAGTGCTTTGCTTGTTAAACAGAAACAAAGGCTAAAGCAAAAGTTTACCCAAACACCCCTCTCCTGGTCAGCTTCATCCATCCATCCATCCATCCATCCATCCATCCATTCCCTCCAGGTATAGCTTCTCTTGGACCCAATCTATCCCAGCTACTCCAGAAAGAGGATATTTCATGGAGCAGTCTACTTGGAGTGTGCCACAGAGATGCTCAGAAAAAGAAGATGGTCCCATTAAAGGACTAAAGTCAGTATTCAGAAGTTATGGCATGCTGAATTTCCCGTGTGACCTCTCTTGAAGGGCTAGCTGTACTCCTGAATCCCAGTCCTCCTTTCAAAAGGATTAACGTGGATTAAAAACTGGCAGAGTGACAGCACTCAAACACAATTCCACTAAGGGATCATTAGCGGCATGTCACTATTCCCAGTGCATCCCTGCTGGGCTGGGCTCAGGACTGTTTAATATTTTTATGGATGACAAAATACAAAATCATTGTGGTTAGAGTTTTGTAATGGTACAAAGATGAAAGAAAATGGGCAGCTTTTGCAGAGAAATCCAGTGCAGTTGTTAAATTGGATGCAACAGTATGCAAAATGTGGCATGTCAGCTGTGACCAAAAAGCATGACTGAAGGGGACATCAAGAAGCTGTGGCTGAAGGCAGCTGGGGTGTCCAAACAGAGAAACCCCTGACCTTGTATTCCCAGCACTATGTTGGGCCCAAGGGATGAACACTGCCTATGGTTGAGGAGACAAGAATGCTGGGAACAGCTGGAAAATCCCATTATTTCAGTGGGCACAATTTTATTTTCCTGGCACAATTTTGCCAGGTCCTGAAGAACGGCCCTAGTGCTGGCATCAAAATGAGATCAGAACACTGGCTTGTGAAGGACTCCAGGAAATGTGGCAAAAGAACCAGAAAAAAAAAAATTCATAGATTTGCAGGAGGGGAGCATGGGAATTACTTCATGGATGGTTAAAAATAACTAAGGTCAGGGACAAAGCATTATTTGGCTTGTAGGTCTAACAAGCTACATCAGAACACGGCCCAGCAGAGCTCGCATGAAGGGATGAGACAAAGCCTGCACTGTTTCTGTCAAGTGAGGATCAGTCAATCAGGGCTATGAATTGGCAGCCCCCAGCTATCACCACATGAGGAGGGAATACATTCCTAAAGGAAATTAGCTAAGGGAAGTCTCTGTCCAAGGGAAGTGTAAGCTGTAATGATAATTCTTTCTTCCAGCCTTACAAACCTGCCAGACCATGCTTCCATGTTTCCCTAGTTAAACCATTTGATACCAATGACATTGCAATGATGTGTGCTGGCACTGAAGACCTGGAGCTTGACAGTTTTAAACCATACACAAATGATTGTCCAGGTGTTACATTTTTACTGATAAAATAATAATCTCTTGCTCAGGATTTTATTGGAAATATTGTTCCTGCCCTGCCCTAGCTGGGCTGGGGTCTCACACTGTGACTGGGATATCTAGTTGCCTGCTGCTGTGGTCCTGCAGCTCCGTGACACCCCTGCGCCTTGCTAAAGCTTATTACTCATTGTTTACTTTCCCAGATCCAGTTTCTCTGAGTCTGAGTACCATTCTATAAAGCATTAATTTCTGTTTTCATACATGTTCACTACAAAAGGTGAAAATAAGTTTTTGTGTTGCCTTGAATAAGGGAACACTCTGAATCTTTAACAACAAGGTGAACCTTTAACTCCACAACTGTAGTTCTTCACGTTCACATAGGCACCTTTTAAAACAGCTGTATTTCTAAAGCAAATGTATACAACCTCAAGTCACCTCAGTCTCCCAGTAAAATTCAGGTGCAGAGAACTTTTATAATGGTAATACACAGGAAAGCTATCACCTTGTCATCTCAGGAGCCATGGTCCATCACTTTATAATCCATGTAAGACAAAAAATCTCTTTTTTTTCCACTATTATTTTTATATTTTTGGAATAGATATCTATCTGATCTCTTGGACGAATACACTTAATATTTTGTATCTTGACTGAGTTTCTACAAATAACAAATTGACAGATTGCCCATAAGGAACAAAACAAAGCTACATTCATGGCAATGGCATATTGCCTCCACTCCCCCCTAAGCTCCCTCTTGGCCTGTGTCAGTTAAAAACTCCAAGGGTCACCATACCTTGTTAATACTTCTGGGAAAAGCTTCAGAGAATCTCAATTTGAATAGCCACCAGAGCCATGGCATTTCCCACCTGACTCATCACTCTGGCTCTCATGGGCAAAAACTGCTGGCCCGGATACATGGTGTTACTAGATTCTGTGTAAAACTGGTCAAGCTGTAGTGTCTGGGTTAGGTTTCTCCTCCAGGTGAAAATTTGTCTTCTTAACCAAATTGTTGTTTCAATGCTAGGATACAGAAACCAGTTTTATTTTTGTTCTTAGCATTAATTTTTTTCAGATTTTATTCTGTTTTGGGAAGCCAGAGGTGGCACATGACCAACCTCATAAAATCACAGACTGATTTGTGTGGGAAGGGACCTTAAAGCCCATTTCATTCCACCCCCTCCCATGGGCAGAGAAACTTTCCACTAGACCAGGTTGCTCCAAGCCCCGTCCAACCTGGCCTTGAACACTCCCAGGGATGGGGCAGCCACAGCTTCTCTGGGAACCTGTGCCAGGGCCTCACCACCCTTCTAGTAAACAATTTACTCCTAATATCCAGTATAACACTGCCCTCCTTCAGCTAACAGTTGTTTCCCCTTGTCCTATCACTCCATGCCCTTGTGAATATCAAGTAAATTTCCCTCATTTCAGAGAAACACCACTCACTTGGTGGAACCTGCTCTATCTCTGGCCAGACCTGTCCCGAACCACAGTGCTGGGGTGAGGTTTGTGTGATGAAGTTGGCACACATGCCAAGCTCCCAGGTCAAACAAATCCTAGGGATTTTGATCTGCGTAACTCAGAAGAGGATTGAGCCCATGTGATACCAGTGACTGCTTTAGACCTTTGCACAAGATGCATATTGGATTTGCTTTTATCCCTTCAAAACAGCAACAGGAAGCAATCTCTAAGGAATATAGTAAAGCATTAGTGTGTTCTCCCTGAGTGATGACTTCATTATAGACTTACAGAAATGCATTATTATCATAAGCCTAGTTATTATCCTAGCCTTACTTTAGAAATCAGGGAAGAATTGCTAACATGCCACAAATTTGACATAAAATTGATCTCTCGGGCAAAAAAAAATTAGCAGCTATTGGAATAATATTGCAGTGTCAGGTTATCTCTGTGCTAGGAGAAATGGGGGAAAATTCACTGCAGAGTGAGAACATTAACTATTTCAAGCCAAAAGCAATGAAAACCTGCTGGGGCCTTGTCTCCAAATGACTCTAGGCAGAGTGGACATCCCCCTTCCCGAGGGACAGCTGCGGGAGAGGGGATACATCTGCCCTTGCCCAGTGGGAAGGCACATCCAGCTCCTTTCCCCTACTCCCTGTTTGGAGGGTAAGACACAACTGAAGTGGACCCTGCCTCTTCCCAATGTAAACCCCATGGGCCACAAGCACAATTACTTTACAGTTATTATTCCCAGTTTAAAACTACACCTCTCTGAGAAGACAAAGAGCAGTTTAATACCAAATCTGGGAAATCTTCTCAGTCCTGCTCTCTTTAAGCTCAGTTTGGTCCCAAAAGCTCCCATTTCCAAGGACTCGAACAGCCACTGCATGTCATCCTCCTGTGAATAACCACATCCTCATCACACTTTCAATCTGAAATTCATGACAGGCCCCGAACCTGCCTCAGTTTCTCATTCTGGGTGTTCTCAAACTTAATGGAAGAGAAGTAATGACTTTTTCTGACTCAGGTGCCAACTTGAACTAAAAGGCTTCTCTTCTTGACATTATTTTGTGTTGCTCTCCAGTACTGCACATGCTGTGGATAGTCTTAATTCACATTCACACCTGCACACAGCAAGGCAGCTCTTTTCAGCCTTTCCTAGTACCTAATGCCTTGGCAACAAAAGCATCATTTGTTTTTTAACTACATCTTTCTTCAAAGTCTTCAGTCTTGGTATCTGCATTCGACAAGAGAGATATGGGTTTTTTTTCCTTCTTCAAAGACTACAAGCTGATCCTGGGGGCTCGGAAGACAAGCCCAGACAGTGCCTCCCAACCCCTGTTCTCCTTCGCCCATGGTAACTCTGGTCTCAGCAGCAACCCACCCACCTACCCAGACCAGCATGGAGCCACCTGGAAGCCAGTCCATGGCTTTCCATACTGCTAAGAGCCAAGCACAAAGGTTTGGGGACATGGAGCCACAGCCCACAGCACAATTACAGCTGAGTGCATCTTCACTGAACCTAGTGGGAACACAACAGTGCAGCTCAGAGGTTTTCCAGCATGGAAGAAACTGCTGCTTCAAACCGTGCATGCACATTGGGGTGGGACTTACAACCTTTAAAGGTCCCTCCCAGCCTAAACCATTCTGTGATTCAGTGACTCCCATTGATGGGTCCCAGCCACAGTCCCTGCCCTGAGATGCTCGTACCAGCTCACTCAAGCCTCTCCCAGCAGACTTGGAGCCTGAGGTGTGGGAGGAGTTTCAGATTTGGGGTTCTTTTGGGAAATAAATAAATCTGAAATTATAAAGCTTCATAAGCTTTGTGGTGCAAGGGAAACAGTATAATGAAACTGAACAACTGCTCAAGTGTCCTGTGCATCTAGGGACAGCAAAAGCTTTGATGTAAATCACTGATTATCTAAGGCTTGGCAGGAAGCAGAAATGGTTAAAGATGGAGCAAAGCTATATGGTCAGATCCTCAGCTAATTTAACAGATAGTTGTAACTAAATCAACCTATTTGTACCAGCCAAGGAGCTGCTCAGTGTCTGTTCTAGCAAATAAAGTTGTGGTTTTTTTATTTTAATGTGGATGCTCAGTGCTTTTCACAATTCTGCATTTCATCTGTGCGGTTTTAAGTGGATTGTTGCAATTCTATTAATCTGTCTGTATTTTAACCTTTTGCCCTTTTCAATTCATGTAATGGATTTGTCACAGTCTGTAAGTGGTGCATTCAAATATAATTGCACAGATGCTCTGCAACTTTGTCAATTTGCTCCTTTAGCAAAGGGCAGTGGTTGAAGGATATGGACATAGATGTCTACTGTCAACTTCAAAACAGCCTGAGTTGATAGTGGTTCATATTTCTTCTTCCAGCTGGTTTAAGGGACTGAACAAGGGAAATATTACCCACCAGCGAAGTGCTGACACATCACTATTGCTCAAGACAGTCAAAATGGCACAAGATACCAAAGAGGGAAAATATTCAAATATTCTTTGCCCCAGACATAAACAGTCTAGGACAGAAATGTGGGAAAAGTACATTCCCTGCCCCAGTCCCTGCTCTTAACCCACCTCATGTCCTGTGTGGTCAAAAAAGGAGATTCAAGGAGAGGAACAAAATGTGTTCAGAGCTACCCAGCATGGAACAAAGAAACAGTCCAGAGTCTTTGGCCACAAAAAGAGACACCTGCGAAGACTCAGAAGAGTTCTGTACAGCCTCAGGGTCTGACGGAAGGTTACAGGGGAGCTGTTCAGTGCTGCTCCCCAGGCCAGACCTAGAAGGCACCAGCATTACGGCTTCAAAAAAAGGGAAGAAACTTTCTAGCCAAGGTGGGGTTTAGCTACAGAATTGTTTGATACAGGATATTGTGGATATTTAAAAAAACAAAATTTCACAGTGAAAAATATCATCAGCTAAGTTCTGGAACAAAAATCCTCTAAGGAGTTATTAAAGGCCAGGTACCATCTCTAGCCCTGGATATCTTTGAGCGTCAGGGAGCTGGCAGTCACATATCCATACATGTTCCTTCACATCTGCTTTGGCCATGGCTGGAGACAGGTTCCTCACCTGGCTCTGCTGTGTGCTCTAGTGCGGCAACGCGGTATCATGATTCACAAACGGCCACTCCACGCCGCAATGTGGAGGGGGCCGCCCGTGGCCAGAACACGCCAGGCAGACACGTGGCTGTAGCAGGCAGTGGAGCTGCGGGGGACGTGAGACTCCGTGAAGGTGTGGCGATGGAAGAAATGCAGGATCATCATCTGGAGTTTCCAGGGATTTATTAAGGTCCACAGTTGAGGGTCAGAGGAGGGAGGAGAGGGACGGAGAGGGGGGGGAGGATTGGGGTGCTGGAAAGCCAAGATGGTGAACGGTGAGTTCCGCCTTCTCAGCAGGTTATCAGCAGAGGGAACAGAGGCGTGGTTACTCAGAAGAACCAACTAGGGGAAGCCAGAGGGGAGGAGCCAGGGAGGAGAAAGGGGTAAACCAATAAGATTACAGCATGGGATGGTACAGGTTTCTGCTAGGGAGAAGTCTCCAGAACAGCATAAGCACACTACAACACTCTAGGCAGGTACAGGTGCTCACCTCCCAGATCCACTGGCCTCATCTCCACATCACTGTTGGAGAAGGGAGACTGGCATACACAGAGCCCCAGTATGGGATAGTAATTGGGATTACTTTGTTCCATCTGTAAAGATGTTTATAATGGACATAAAAACACATTCCTCATTTTCACAGCTCTGCTGTATTTTTTATCTCTCTAAGCAGCTCCAGCATCTAACAAGAAACACACAGCTTTGTCATCTTTCTTTCTTTCTTTCTTTCTTTCTTTCTGTGAGCATCCATCAGTGTCAAGGAATTCCATGAGCACAGAAAAAAGACCTGAGATTTGCATTCCCTCCACTGCATCACTTTTAGAAGTAGTTTTACATACAGGTATATGATTATGCTCACCTTGTGGGGGCTTATGGGGTTCAGATTTAAGAAATAAATCAATTCTTCCCTGTAAGGGTGATGAGGCACTGGCACAGGTTGCCCAGAGAAGCTGTGGCTGCCCCATCCCTGGAAATGTCCAAGACCAGGTTGGACAAAGCTTGGAGCAGCCTGGGATATTGGAAAGTTTCTCTGACCATGGCAGGGGGTGGAACAAGATGATCTTAAGGTCCCTTCCAGTCTGAATGGTACTGTGATTCTATGATTTAGCAAAAGCCCTCATTTGATCACAACAAGGCATTGATGTGGTGGCACTGGTTCTCCTCAAACCTCAGATTCATTCTCATTTTGAAAAGCAGTCAATGAACCCTGTGTAACCCATCATAGCCAACACAGAGGCTGGGGAATGAATAAACCAAATGAGCACACTGAAATCTGGCCTTTCTATAAAAGATTAAGGTGAATAATAAATAATCCATCTGAATGGATCAGTCCCATTTGCCTCTGTGAAAACCTGGCACAGATTCCCTGGTGCTGATGGTCCACACCAGGCACAGCAGGTAAGGACCATCCATTTCACAGTTTTCCTGTTTCTCAGCAGATTTGTCCATGTCAACTTTGTCCCTGATGGACCCTGCACACAATATACCTGATCCTTTAGATACCCATCAGCAATTTGAGGGCAGAGATATTAAAAGGTTACACATCATTTGGCAAAAACACAACTTCGCCCTGATAATTTTACACTCCTTCTTCATGATTTTAAGTGGAGACCTTGATTTCAAATAAAGCCTCTTCATTGACTGATTTGATTTCCTGTAGTCTTGGTGTTGACAGCAAGTCTTGTCCAAGCTCCAAAGATCACAGCAGTAGAGCTCAGGTATTGCTTGTACAGCACCAAAGGCTCAAATGTAGGTGGAGAAGAGAGATTTCAACTGGATCCAGCTAATTTCTGGAATGCTGTATCTCTCAGAGTTGTAATTCTGTATTGTTCCTCACCCTGATCACCACAGTGCTCACCACCTGCAAAATTAAACACCAACCAACATGCATCCCACCTCTAGGAACGAGATAAATACTTGGAGACTGGCCCTGTCTGTCTGCTCTGTCACTGCCTTGTCCTTGACAGTTCTTTGTATTTTTGCTTTACCAGCTCCTCTTTCTGCCGGCATAACACCCCATTTTAACAGAATAGGAAAATTAATAAAAAAGCACTCAGAATGAAAAATTCTGAGATTAAATTAAATGGGAATGAGATTAAATACAGCTAATTGATTTGTTAATGAAAGCTTCCTGAAACAAATCCAGAGTTGTTCAAACCCTTAATCTGTGATTGTCAATTTAAAGGAAAAAAAAAGAAAAGAAATGACAGGCATCAGTTTAATTCAGGCAAGAGATGCTGCACCTTGGAGAGAGAAAGTAGGTCCTGGAGAAGCAAAGGAAAGGCTTCTCCAACTGGCCAAAAGAAAGGCTTATCCAACTGTTATCAGGAAAGACCAAGCAAGCTGTCACAGATTTGTGAGGTTTAGCTCCCAAACGTAGCAGAATTCTGGGATCCTGCAGTGCCTGAGACCCCAGAGGATCACAACATCATTTAATTCTGCCCCAGCGATGCTCAGAGCAGGAATGTTGTGGCTGGGAGGCAGGTAGAGTCTGGTGCCTTGACCTGACAGGCAGAGTCACAAAGACCTGGTGTGTTTTACTTCATGGTTGCAAGCAGTAAAGTGGAGATGGTTTGTTGGTGCAGCTCCACAGGCTACATCCCTCATGCACAGAGAAAGTTCTTGGCTTATTGCATGGTTTTGGTATCTTTTCTGAAATGTGCTGATGTCAGGACATCACAGCTATGGGTATTGTACTTTTAATCCCCACTTAATCAAAATTCAGTCCCCTGGTTAAACTTAACTACTGCTGCCACAACTAAATTTTTTTCTCTGGTCTTATCATGGTCAGCATATATAATTCAGCTCTATGCAGAGCTAGAAAGGGGCTATTAGTAGCTTAAATCTTATTTATGCACTAATACGAAGGCATAAGTAGGATTTATGTGATGCGTAATCCCTGTGCTGACCCTCTGCACAGAAGCAGACTGAGTTCAGAAGAACAGCTTTTATGACAAAGGAAAGTATAAAGCTTACAGCTTTTAGGACAAATACTGTCAGCGACTCCATTTCTTCAGCTTTGGGAGTTCCCACTTCCTTTCAAATGAGAAAAGATGAGGAAGGAGAATGAAACAAAGGTCCTAACCCTTCTGCCTTTGATCTGGACAAAATTAGATCCTGCTGTAAGTTTAGGACAAGCCTTCAAAAATGTGTAGTGATTTCTCAGGGGATTTGATTGTGATTTCACAGCAGCACTGTGTTCTGGGACCCTTGTGCTGGTCAGTCAATGCAGACCAAGAAAGACTGTCCTACAACAGCATTCTGTAACCTGGGTCTGTTCTCTGAAGGTGCTTTGCTATTGCATTACTGCATGTTGTTTTATTAATGTGTTCATTAAGCACATTTGCCTTGATTTGCTTAGAATCATAGAATGATAGAATGTTAAGAGCTGGAAAGGACCTTAAAGATCATCTAAGTGTCTCTGTCCATGGAAGGGGGTTGAAATGAGATGATCTTTAACTCCCTTCCAACCCAATCCATCCCATGATTCTATGATTATAAGATTAAAAGAAAAACAAAAGAAGCCATAAAAGGTTTTAGTAAAGTAGGGTTTGTCATTTGGATATTTTCAGAGGGAAGTTATGTGGTTTCCACAGTTCTTCAAGGAAACAAACGGACAATTCTCACTCGTCTTTCTAAACATAGAGCAAAGCTCATCTCCCTTCTTCAAATGGATAGTCAGCACTCTTAATGGGAAATGGAGTGTATTATACATCCCCTAGTTTAATTATTTAACTTGTATCTGTGACTAGATTTGAATTCCTACACAATAAAAGACTCCAACCAACATCCCAGACCACTCACACTTGGTACTGTTGAGGCACCTAAATGGCAGACAGCCTGGAGACAGAGGCAAACCAGAGTGTCCATGTTCAAAAACAGAGAGACAAAAGGAGGAACAATAAGAAAAGACTAGAAGAGGTGTCACATGACAGGCTGGAAAGCTGGCAGGCTGGAAACAGGCAGATGCATTGGCATTCTCTAGTCTCCTTCTCCAATGTACTGCATGTCAACTCCCCAGATGAGCAAGACCTGCTTAGACCTGCCTGAAGCCTTTGAGCTGTTATCAGAATGATGTTTCTAGAGAATTTGCCTAAACCAAAGTTAACTCATAATCAAGCACTTCCCTCTTCAAAATACTTTGAATACTTGGAATAACTGAAAAATCTGCATATCAAAAAAGGTGTTTCTTCTAGCTCGTGCTTATAAACCAAGTGGGGTTTCTGTATCAGCAAAGCAGCACAACAATGCTCAACCTCTCTCCTGTGGAAACCAGTGGAACTCATCTGCTTTCTTTGGAGGACTTTTCTGAAAAAAACCATTACCAGAAAAAAAAAGACCTGACAATGTAGTAGATAAAGGAAAGCAGCAAAGAACCTGTCAGCATTTTCCCCCTTCTTGATCAGATGTTCCCCTTGGGCTTGTTCACTAAAATAAACTCAAATTCCCCAGAGGAAAAAAGGATTTTATTCCTTACTGAGAAACTCCAAAGGATGTGTGCCGAGAAAAGCAATCAATACAAAACCACAGCACGTGTCCACAAGATGACAGCATGAAAGGATGGATGCCATGTCTCACTCTACATCATGAGTTCAGGGTCTCCCATTGGGTGCTTTGATCCTGTAATGCCAACCCACTCACCCCTGAAAATGCACCTACTCATTTCCAATGGGGATAAGATGGAAAGGGGTGCCACAGTGTCTCTCAGAGCGGCTTCTAGCTGGGCGCTGGAGAGGGAATATCTGCAGTTTTGCTTCTATATTTTTGTTTAAACTGGGGATAAATTCATCCCTGGGGATGATGTAAATATGTGGTATGTATGATGCTCAGATCAGTTGCTTCAGTGAAAGCGACTTGAAAGACAAGTTGTCCAAGATCTCAGACTGAAATTCATACATTTCACAGGTTATTCAGTACCGAATTTGTCGAATCACCTGGGCTGCTCTTGCCACACCTGTGAATTTTCCAGAATTGCAGGCAACCAGCTGCTTTTCCAGAATTGCAAGCAAGACTGTCTGGGAAAACATCTACAAGCTTTTCTTGTCTGCTTTTATTTTACTCAGTGGGTGAAAGACCCACTAGAACTTGTCAGTGAGGAAAATGAGGTGTTATTTTTTAATTTTTAAGAGGGGAAAAAAAAAAAAGGAAAAAAAAAGAAGTGTTCCAGGCTTCCTTCATCAGAACTTTGGAAATTAAGAAGAGTGAGAGCTATCTATACATTTCTGGATTTATTTAAACCACACATCACTTCTCCACCTGGCTCTGACCAAAGGGTTGTCGCTGTTGAGCCGCTAGCAGAGAAAAAACCCAGGTTCTCCGTGAGGCAAGAAAAAAGTGCGTTTATTATTTTGATTTCCATATATATAGAGTTTTCAGAGGTCACCCAGATTGGTCAGCCAGAAACCTCCCCCTAGGCCTAATTGGCCTGGCCTGAACTGTCCAAATCTCGAGACACTGTTTGCAAAACATCCAAACTTTATCTTTGTTTATGAAACACAGCAGAATGTTCTCATGAGAAAGACCTGTGCTAGCCACAAAGGGTGTTTAACCCTCTGCAGGCTGATCATTCTCTTGACTGAGAACATTTATCCAAACAGTTAGGCATCCACTTTGCTGGGCTGGGGAATTTCAAAGCTGCCATGAAAAAGTTGTATTTGACAAGGGAAAGATAGGTTGAAAGAGAGGTAATAGCAATTTTACCACTGAATTTTGAAGCAGCCAGGATATGGTTTCAAACTGTGAAACTGTAAGTAAGGGAAATACCTTGATTTCCCCCATTGCAGCAAACAAAGCCATTATCTTAAGCTCAAAATGGTTGTTTCCTCTCCTAGTAGTCTCTTATCTGTGTGAAGAGTTTGCATTATTCCAGCATTCTGCATTAAGCAAAAGCAGCATTATAGTGATGCACTTCTGAATAATGGTAATTTGATCTATTAAAAATGCTATTAAATATATCATTTGCACTCCATACATGTGAACGAATCATCCACACCTAAAAACTCCTTGAGCACAAAGGGAAACTAGAACTGAAACACCGAAGTGCTGAATTCAAGGTCGTGCTGCAGACAAGATTACACTGTTCTTTGTGCAAATGCAAAACTGGTTCAGAACCGGTGTGGCTGAACCCTAGCACTGTTCATGAAAGATGGTGTTTATTTCTTC
Organism: Entomyzon cyanotis; assembly: GCA_024500445.1. Taxonomy (NCBI): domain Eukaryota; kingdom Metazoa; phylum Chordata; class Aves; order Passeriformes; family Meliphagidae; genus Entomyzon; species Entomyzon cyanotis. The sequence continues at coordinate 297,649 of JAKEPQ010000998.1, read as the reverse complement.
TAGTACACCAAAAATAAATTAAACCTAAAGCCTTCCTACTTAGTTTTGCATTAGGTACAGTGTATACAAAAAACTCTTTCAGAAAACAAACGCAAAACTAAACTTCACACTTTTTAATTATCTCTCTTGTCCTTCCAGGGCAAGCTCCTTTTCTTGCTTTCTTTATCTTTTCCATTTATCTGATGCTTGTGCAGCACTCTCAATGAAGTGTGCCATTACAGAAGGTACTAACAGCAGTAATTAAACCCAATTGTTCGCAGTTATTTGAAAACACCATTCAGATTATTGGCAGTTCCTCTACTGAGATATTGGTGAACTCTAAGACAGCAACATTCTGGTGCAAAAGAAGAAAATATCAGCACCTGAAACAAACTTTATGATTCATAAATGAGTAGTAGGCTGGAAATCTTACAGTTTCTCATCTGTTACTCACCTTTGGGATGATCCTCCTTTCCCTAGAGCAGGATGCTGAAGGTGAGCATTGGAAGTCCTTCTGAAGTGCACAGTTGCTCCATGAGCAATGTGTGAGCAGGATGGAGGTAACGGCTGAGGGACAAAGCAAGGATGGGAGCTCACTCTCCTCATCGGGCCTGATCTCTGTCAGTAGCACTCGTTATATTTTCCATGTTATTTATTCAATTTTAAAAATTTAATTTAATTTTTATTTATTCAATTTCCATATATATTCAATATAAAAATTTGTATCTTTGGGGAAAAATGAGAAGAATATATATACTCACCTACAAGATGAGTAGATGTATAGAAATGGTTTTGGGCTAGTGTCACTGGTAGGGCACATTGATTTGGAGAAGCCAGAGGAGATGCTGCAGGCAGAGGTGAGGTACACACACTCACCTTGACATATCCCACTGTCTCCCACAGCACCAGGTGAAGTAGGGCTTCTTGTTTTCTCTTCATTCATGGTTCCTTTGGGTCCCACTAGCGTTTAATGTCCAACTGAACTACAGCCAATTATTTCAACTTTCCTATGCAGAAATGGCATGCCCAGGACAAAGTTTTATAGATGTTGGTGATAGAAACATAAAAATAAAAGAAATTGAGCTTAAACAGCCTGTCACAGTGGGATGGTTGTCATTAACATCCAAACAACATTTTGCCAGTTCTTATTAGATCAAAATGGGATAAATCCATATATTAGAAAAAATAATTCCACTGTCAAAACATAAACTCAAATATCCAGCCACTATTCCTTTTCAAGGATGACACTGCTGAACAATAAAGGACTTGGTAGGCATCTAGTAAAAATTTTGCAGAGTTATTGCAATTTTGGGAGTATCATAGTGCTGAGATAGGGAGTACCAGTTAGCACCAGTTAGAAGCTCCCAGCTTTGAGTTCATCTTGCTTTTGGCCACAGGCACTCCAGGACACTGGAGAGGCTGTTCTTTCTGTCAGGCACTGTGAGCAGCTCAGCCTTCCCAGGCCAGCTCATTAACCAGATCATATTCATTTGCAACAAAAAAGAGGTGGGAAGGGAAATGGCATTGAGTCTGAGTCTCTGGAGACCCAGACCTCAGGAAGAGAGACTTGCAGAATCATGGAAACGCTTGGATTGGAAGGAACCTTAAAGATCATCCAGTTACAATCCCCCCTGCTGTGGGCAGGGATACCTTCCATAGACCAGGTTGCTCCACCTGGCCTTGGACACTTCCAGGGATGCAGCATCAACATCCTGTCTAGGCATGGTTACAGCAGTTGAAGTTACTGTCACTGCCCACCACAGCAAAACAATGTTCCTATCTCCACAGTCCACTCAGAGCTGGAAAAAGCCCCAAAATGGAAACCCCACACCAATCTGCCCTAATTTCAGCCCATGTTCACAAAGAGTAGTGCTGGGCACAGGGTGGAGCAGGATGGGCCCAGGTTTGATCAGGCTTTCATATCTGTGGCTGCATTGTGGTAATAGTTCCCTGCTGGAAAGCAAAACTTTAGGACATTGTTGAGAGTCGCCAGAATATAACACGCACACTCATAGATGTATCAGTGTTACTTCGTTTATTTCTTCTAAGACAAGCATTATTATAGACAAAAGGTACTGTTCACGTGACAGACTGGTGCATATGATTGGTTATTTGCTACTGTTCACGGGCCTATCCTAGCTTGCTGATTGGCTACAAGTTTCTAGGCACAATTTACTTGATTCAGCTAAAGTTCTGCCTGCATCAGCTCAAGTACTGACTGTGTGATTTTTTCCCTATCTTGCTTTATTTCCCCTATGTTAGTTACAATTCTGGTTCTCTTTCCTCTCTGTCTCCTGGGAAGGACATCTCAGAGTTGGGAACAATGGCTGGTTTGTGCATATACATTTCGCCTTGCACATACACTTTGCTTATGTGGCCTTGCTGTGCCAGCCATTTTCCTACAGGACATTGCACTGTGTTCCAGAAAAACTCAGCTGACTGTGGCCTATGAAATACTAATACTCTGCAGCTCAGCTATACATTCCTCTTTCCTATTTTGTGTTGCTGGGAAAGGAGGAGTAAGTAGAAGAACACTCAGTGGTAGCATCAGGCATAAGGTAAACCAGGTTAAAAGAGACAAAAGTTACTCTTTTCAGCAGGAAGAGGAAGAATTCCCATTTTACAGCACAGTTATGCACTTGCATGAGCCAAGGAGCAGCATCAGGTATTTGCCACCAAGACCTTAATTTGAGACCTCATTAGCAATGACAGAGCATGTTTAATGAACAGGGACTTATTAGAGTATCTTATGAAAGACACTTGTCAGCAGGAGTGGAACATGCACAACACGGGGAAAAGAAGTAAGTTAAAGTAGAGGGAAAATAAACTGACAGAAAGTGTGTGGCCCAAAGAAGAGGGAAACATTCTTCTGTTTCTGTACACTCCTACTTATCCTGAAGAAGTTTATAGCATCTTCTCCACTGTTTTGTTGCTAGAATGTAATTTTTTTTCCCAACTTATCAGTCTAACAAAAATATGGCATGTTTTAGAGACCCATCATCGTTGTTTCCAGATTTGTCTCATCAGCAAATTTACATTTTTTATATTCATTCAGCTTGTTGTGAATGACCGATTGTTGAAAGAATTGAGCTTTGCCCAAGGTGGCACCACAGTTTTATCGGTCCCTGCACACAAAAGCTTTCCCTTCTGAGAGGTCTCCAGCTTTTGGTTCTGTAAGGCATCATGTCCCTCTTTTGTCATCTTTTTATATGTAGAAAGGTTTTTGAAGGTCAATGTGATGCATGCAGTCAACCCCCTTAACCAAACTGGCAATAGTTTGATGCAGGCTCTGAAGGAGGAAAAGGCCTGAGCCATAGCCAGGCCATGATCTCCTCCAGAAAGCCCTGAAAAGAGCAGCGTGACTCCATGAGCATCAATGCACTGAAGAACATTGAGCATTTAACACCTCAGTAGCAGGTGGTTTTTCCAGGGCTCATTTATCACAGAACAAAGACAGTTATTGCGTGAGTACAAGGAGTCCCATGCTAGGAGCCAACCACTTTGTCCCATAAATATATCAGCCTGAGTGAGCCTTCTTGAGCTCTTCCTGCCCAGTAGCCTGGCTGCATGGTGGTGACCTCCCACTGAGCTGGGACATCACTCTAGGTTGATGTTCCTTACCTGAGACTGAGAGATCCTTCCTTACATAAGGTAGACACATGCCTTGTTCCTAAGAGATTCACTTCCAGGGAGCCACAGATTCTCTGGGCAATCTATGCCAGCGTCTCCCCATCCTCACAGCGAAGAGTTTCTTCCCAATATCCCATCTAACCCTGCCCTCTGGCAGTGGGAAGTCATTCCCCCTTGTCCTGTCTCTCCAGGCCTTTGCCCCAAGTCCCTCTCCAGCTCTCCTGGAGTCCCTTTAGGCACTGGAAGGGGCTCTAAGATCTCTCTGGAGCCTTTTCTTCTCCAGGCTGGACACCCCCAGCTCTCCCAGCCTGGCTCCAGATTAGAGGGGCTCCAGCCTTCAGAGCATCTCTGTGGTCTCCTCTGGACTCGCTCTGGCAGGACCCAATGATCACTGAGGATGATCACAAGACTCCATGTTGTGGTTCCTTACCTTGCAATAAATTCCCTAATGTTATGCTAAAATGTGTCTCTGGGAGCTCTGGCCACCTGTTTTCACCAGCTCTAGCGAATTCACTCATCTGACTGCCATAAGACATATCTGTGGACACAACAGCTCCATGAGGGCTCTTACCTTCTGGTTTATTTAAAAAGACCAACCAGCATGAATTTGGGAATTCCTCCATAGGCTGTGTGTTACCCAACCTGATCACTCCTCAGCTCCAGTCACACATAAGTGCACAACCATTCATTCAGCAAAACCACTGGCAGTGCTCCCCTATCTCAAATTCCTAAACGTAATTCATTTGGTAACAACCTATAATGATTTAATTTATTAGCTTATAGCAGAAATCTTTGCTGTTGCAATTAGTTGGATAACCAAAATAGGATCAAGACAGTATTGTTTTTAAGCAGAAATGATTTGACACTTTCCCCCTCTCCTGAAATTACTTGAGAAACATTGCAGTGCAAAACTAAAGACTCAGAACTGGGCCATGTTCTGAATGTCCCTTGTGTGTAGGTTTAATTTTATCTCCTTCTCTGCAGGTATTGCAATACCCATTCAGTGCATAGATGAGCTGCTCCAAGGAGGACTCAGATCCACACAACTGTGTCATTCTGCGCAATGACTCTGAAATGATTACAGGTATGCTGTAGGTCTCTCTAGCCATCCATTTACCTTTAAGCTTTGCTTTTATGCAAAAAATGTATGCTTTTATGCTTTTTTATACCCTCCCTACTGAAACATAGCAGCACATGTGGACACAGCCCCATGTCACACACTACTGACAAACTCGGGCAGACATGCCTGTAATGGCTGATTAAATCAATCCAATCTCACCCTGTTACTGAATGTGACTTCAAGGAGATCTTTTGCCACTCAGTTGCAAGAATTTGATGCTACTTGGCACTGTTTAACAGAGGGACTTGGAGCTTGATTTTCTAAAGGAATTTCCTCACATGAACTGACGAGCACGTGGTCCATACCCTCTTCTCTGGGCACTCAGGTTCTGGAAATAGGTCTAACTCTGCCCAAGTGAATTGAATGTGCATAGGACCAGTCATTATTTTAGCAATGCATGTCTCTGGCACAGCCTAAGGAGCAGGCTTCAGATTTTCTCTCTTCTGTAATACCAAATTTTACTACCAAAACTAGTCTGTTATTGATTCCTCTCCCCAGCTGTTGAACAACCACCCCTGAAGTCCTCTAGAGCTGTACACACATGCAATGACCTTATGTCTGTTTCACATTGTTTCCAGAACAAAGTCTTCCTATTTTGATTCTGTTGCTGAGTAACTCTATTTATGATGTGGCTTCAATAGCATTTATTGTAATGAAAAACAGTTTCTAAAAATCCAATCTAAAATTTCCCTTGTGAAAACATTAAGTGTACTGCCCATCCTTTGAACAGCACAATGGCACTGGAGTTCCTAAGAAAAATTCCTATCCATGGCTGCTTGTGGAAACATCCCAATGCTTCCACATTTGCTCAAAGCACCCAGACTTCTATAACTTAACACCACATTTCAAAGTGTTGAAAGTTAAAACTTCCAGAGATCCTTCTACAGCTTCAGTACAATCAGAGCTAATACTGGGCCTTTTATCAAGTCAAAAATGTGCTGCCCTGTGTGGAGACTGAAATCAATAACACATGGACAGAGCCAAGGCATGGTGTTTAGCTAGTCTTACCCAACTTAGTCAGTTGCCACCAGTTTCACACCAAACATTGCCATCTTCAGCTTAGAATCTGAAAGATTCTTCTTCAGTACTAGAAGCGGGACATTGTATTTGCCAGTTTAACTACTTCTTGCAAGTTACAGACCACTATGGCACAAAAACCCATAGAGCAAATGGCTAATTCTTGTAACAGGGTAAAAGTCTTGACAAATTCTTGCCTACCTTGAGCTGTTGGGATAACTGACTCTTCCTTTTCACACTTAAATACCCTAATACAGAGCAGATGCAACCACTTTGATCCAACTAGGGAACTAAGAAACTCCCATCTCTATAGAGAATCTGCCTGAAATACTGGGAAGTTACTCAATATTTGCAAGGATAACAGGCCCACATAACAAATCTGGGGACTTAGGAATTAGAGTTTTCCAACACAGCATGTGTAGTCTACACATAGGAACAACAGAATCTCTGTGAATTACTGGGAATTCAATTTGTTTTCTTATCAAGCTGAACATGACTCACCATTGATGAATGCACACTGCATGCACACACTGCTCCAAAACCAGATTTTTCCTGGGTTCATTTAAATGCATTGGTAAAATTAATTTAATTTATTCCAGGCAAGGATTTGTTGTCTGAATATAGAACTACTTTGGTAAGATTTGCCTCAGTAACACTCTTGCACAGTGTTGATGTTCAAATGCAGCAGTTCTGAGGTGGTCAAGTTCGTTTTGCAGCATTTGAGCAAGTCATCCACAGAAGCAAGTTACAGCTCCCTAAAGCTCTATTTCAGAGACACCAGAGTTTTTCCTGTAGTCTAATCTGCTGTGACCACAGCTCACACAGAATCTGCAAGCACAGCCAGCAATCGCTCTCTGAAAAGCTTGTTTTAGCATGATTTAATTTTTCAGTAGCATGAAATCCCTCACCACCACCAAGATTCTTGCAGAGTGCCCAGCCAAGTGAAAAATCAGACAAAAGTTCCTCTCCGTGCCCCACACTGAAGAACAGAAAAAGGGAAATGGTAGGTATGTAAAAAGGGAAGTTGCTTGGTTTTGGGATAGACAAATTTATATTGAGCAGTGAAATGTTCCATTCTGCTGATGAAAGGACACAAGGGAAGTAATGCAGCTGTCAGAGACAACAACCACGGGCCTTCATCTACAGTTTCAGTATTGCTGGGCAGCTGGTTCTGGGAAACCTGCTAGGATATAAAATAGGCAAGAAAACCCCTAGTCATTTGTTACCTTATCCCAAAGAATACAAAGAAAGTATTGCTGCCTTTCATATGAATAAGAGCTATTAAGAGGTAGTATTTATCTCTTCATGTCTTGGAGCTCATTTTGTGCCTTGATAACTGCCTGTTAAACTGATGACCTGATTCTCCTTTTTTGAACAACCACATATGAATAAAAATTTTAGAGCTGGTTTGAAAACAACATAAAATAATTCTTTCAGAATAAAATAACACTTTTAGCTTTATTATTTGACATAAGTTATTTTCCATTACTAGACGAAATTCCGGCAATCCAGTGATTCTCCAGAATCAGGAGATTTCCTTCTTCTTTCCTAAACCATTAAAAAAAATCCTGAGATTTTTTATGGCCCTCCTCTGAGCTACTCACTTATGTGACACTCCCCATCACTTCCCTCATCCCACTGACCAATGTCATGAGTTTCACTGTTAAAACTCTTCATTCAATGGGTCATTTAAATAAAACATACCAGTTTCATCAACAGAATGTAAGAATGAGGCTGACCACTGCTTCCTGTAACCAGCACTCTGACTGACAGTAATCAAACCCTAGGGAAGAGCACTGCTTGATAGGAAACACTGATGCTCCCCCAGAGGTCCCAAGCCCCAGCCATTTGTCAGCCAGGGTTTAGAACTGGAGTGCACAGCTATAAAATTAGACAGGGAGAGGGCAGATTCTGAAGGCTCAGGGACTCCACCTTGGCTTAGCTGACTGCAACTTTGGCATGGCTGTTTATCATCATGTGAATTAGACTGCCACCATCTCAGGCCTTATTTTGGGTTTTCAAGTTTAAAAACCAAACAAACAGACCAAAAAAGCTTATTTTCTTGATGTGTCAGGATACATGAATTAACCAGGATCTGAAGAAGTCTGAAGTAATTCTTTCCTGTATTCTTACAAGATGGACTTTTGCAGATAGGGTTTAAGGTGCTGGCTTTAAACAATAAAACCCCTTGATAATTTGGGGCTTAGTGATAAAGCAGAGATTCCCCTGGCAGCTTCTTTGTCGTGTCCCCTGAAAGTGGAAAGAAATGCCAGGAACAAAACTGCTGCATGCGAACCTTGACACCAGTGTCCCCGGGGGTCAACACTGCAGGAACAATACAGATATTTTCTGTAACTACTTTAAAATTATTTTTTCAGATATGTATTTTGACATGCTTAGTTATGAAAAAGTAGCAAAATGAAGAAAAAAAGGAAAAAAAAAGTGTGCAAAAGTTTTTTTTTTTCCCTTGAATAATAAAAATAGAAAATGAAAGCTGGATTAACATGTGTTAATTTTGTTTTGGTTTATCATTCTCCCTTCCCATCTCTCTCAGTAACAAAGAACTAAGCAAGCAGAGTAAAAGGAAAAACTTTAAAACAAAATAAACCAAAATCAACCAACCAAAACCCCCAAACAAACAAAAACCCCACCTCCAAAATAGAAATGTTACTAAATGAACGAATTTTCAGTCAAGCACTCTACATCACTATATTTTCAAGTAAGCTAGGGAGAAGAAATAACTCACGCTGGAAAGAATTCCTTTTCATGGTAAAAGCTACTCTTCAAGAAATCTTTTCTGTGTTGACTGTTGGGAGAGGGTAGGTAAGGAGGAGAGGAAAGACTGAAGTCTCCTGAAAATTTCCCAGTAGATAATCAAATACATGGCTTCTAATTTTTTATCATGATGGACTTCAGAGACAGGATTTATTACATCAATGTAAAAAATATACCAAACCCCAAACAAGGATAAGTCCTTTTCTGTAGGTCCAAAAAATACTCACTGAAACAGATCACTAATTTTCAACAATCCTAACAAACTCCGGCTGTATGGAGCATTTCTTCCTCTCTACCAATATCAGAAAATGTAGAAGGCTGAAGAGAAAAGTTAAACCAAACCATTTAAAAATACAATACTGTGACAGATTTTATTTCATTTTGGTTGATACTACATGCTTACTACCACTAGGAACAGACATGCCCTTTTTTTTTTGTTTGTTTGTTTGTTTGTTTTGGACTTCTTGTATTTTTTTTAAACCTATATCAAAAGTTGACCTAAACTTTGCTGTGCCTTGGAAATCTGGCTCAGGAGTTAACTGCAGGAATTTTTATTTAAATAGGTACGCATTTATGTTTGAAAATAAGACAAAAACAGGTGAACAGGAAAATTAAATTACAAATTCAATTGATACAAATATCTCTTATACTATGCACTAAATCCTGTTAATTAGCTGAGGTCTTTTATAAAATCTTAAAATACTTATGAAACATTATTTACAAATTATATAAATAAAATCTAGGCCACTTAAATTAGCCAATACAACAAAAAAGTCACCTTTTTGTATGGTGTGTACTAAAAATGTTCTTGTTTATTGATCATAACCCAGTTTGCAGTATAAAATGTTTGTTCACTTACATCAACATGGGTTCCAATAGAAGGAAGGAAGGTATTGGTTCCAAAAGAAAACAATCAATATAATAAATGCTTAAAATCAATGAGGCTTCTTAATGTTCTGTTCTGCACCATTTGCAGTAATTTTTATAAGTCCCTTCTACAGTATTTGTCATGTGAACAGGTCATCTCAAAATAGCAGAGACATAGTTTTAGCAACGGGAAAATACTCAGTACATTGCTCACACGTCACAAAGACCTTACCAGGAGGGAGAGGCAGAGAATGGAATGTCAGTGGCCAGCACAAGCCTTTACAACACTTAACTTAAAAGGCAGCATTTATAGAACTAATCACAGACTATACACATCCTGCACTCAACAGCAATCAAAAGGACTGGAAAATATACATTTAGGAAAACAAAAGACTGATGGTTTTCCACTACCTTTTTTCTAATTAATGCTTTGCTCCATGTCTTTTGTTTTAAAACCACCACTGACACCACCACCAACTATAACTACTTTTTCCTTTAACACAATATATGGCAGGTAACTACTGTATGTGAAAAATGTACAATAAAAGATGAGAAATCACTGAATTTCCTATGCAGACACATGAAAATATAAAGCCATACAGATTCCAAAGTGCCATGAATACCAAATTCAAGTGATGGTTTATAGCATGTAGGAAACAAACTAAATGAAACTTGCACTATGGGTTGCTGAGACCTTCAGCTGTATCCTCAGTCTCCCCTTTGGCAGCTTTAGTGAGAATTTCCATCCATTTCATCTGCAGCTCTTCATCTTCTGCACTGAAATAGAGAGTTTGATGGGACTGGCAAAGCTTAAAAACATGCTTCACTTCAAACTTCTCACCAGAACCTGGTAAACTGACTTCATAGCCAGGCAGAGGGATAGGACGTGGGTTTCGTCCATCCTAAAGGAGAGAGAACAAATGTAAAAATTCAGGAACAAATGCTATTTGAAATATGAGGAACAGTGGTATACTGCATGGAACCAGCAGGCACACACTGCAGGAAGCACATGGATGCAGTCCCAGGTACACGTGCATTTGGCTCCTTGTTTAGCACTGCAGCGTAGAAAGCAGGGAAGAGGCAGTATCGACTGCTCAACTTAAACCAACAAAAAGCAGTGATTTACTGGTGCTTTATTCTTATTTCACTGATTTCCTTTCACAGTAAATACGGCCAGGGATTTTCATATAATTTCATGTATCTTATGCATGTGTCTTTTATAATTTTATAAAAGACCCTTTGCATTAGGTACAGGCAGTGGGATCTAGCTGAGGAGAGTTTGGTGTTGTCCCTTTTGAACATCATGGGATATTTTGCAGGATTGGTTAAAAGGAATAAGCAAATAAGCAAAGCTGGACCCTGAGAGACACCAAGACAACTAAAAGGCAAGGGAAAAGTCTTTGAAATAAAAGGGAGTTTTTGATTTTCAGTCATTTATGACACCTTTGAGAGTTGTCAAGGAAGCCAATGCTCAAATTCTTGACCATCCTTTAAAGGCCAGATGGACTCACCAATCTAAGGAGTGATACAGCTAACAGTCACATCTTGAGTATCAACCAACTCCTATCCTAAGCTCTCAGGAAAGATATGCAAGGCAGGGTGTGCCATGGCCAAGCAACCTCTTCAACTGCTCCCAGTAAAGTGTTTCTAAAGATGAGTCCCCAAATTGAAGTCTGAATTACACAGGCATCAAGCATCCGTACAAAGCTGTCACCTTCTCTAGCAGCTACTTGTGTTGCAGCCCCATACTAAAGTTAACAAAGCATCCCGCAGAGAAGTGGCAAAGTCATTCTTCTGTCAGCCCACATCAAATGCAGATCACTTGGTAAATCTGGAACAGGACTAAAACTCTGAGAACAATGCTCAAAAAGGTGCCTATTTTCTAACACTTAATCTAAAGTAACTCAAGTATCAAAACTGCTCACATTAATGCAAACACATTCTAAATGGGCAAGAAATACACAGTCAAAAATGTGTCATAGCTTATTAAATCAATACAGGCTTCTTGATTTATTCATCTATTGCTTGTTATTGTCATGCAAAAATGCCAGAGTCCAACTGCTTGAAGACCAAGCATTATTCAACGAGATTTAAGGCAACTTTAGGCCAAACACTAAAGAATTCAGTTCCCATGTGAGTGTAACTAGTTGTCCTTAACGAAGCACAGTTTCTATTCCCTGACACCACAGCCACATCCCTATAAACGGGAAGGTCTTGCCCATGCAGAAGAACTGGCATGTACAGAGCAACTCCTGCACACGTGGCACTGCTCAAGCAAGCAAACATGGGACTGATGAACACAAATGCACAAGAGCACATGCAAACTCAACCATGCCTGTTTCACTGGTCTTGGAAGAGTAGACATTCAGACTTATCACACGGAAAATTGTAGATTGCCCAAGACAATGACAAATGATGTTGTTTGTAGCCACAAAGTGCACCGTAAGAGCAAACTGATGTTTCAGTAGTACGTGTTGCACCTACCCAACATGTGCAGACACAGGCAAATTAAGCAGTATGCTTTTGGTCTTGCATCCTCCCTTTTCTTAATATGCTGCCTTTGGCACTTTATCTGTACCTGCCTGATCCAAAAGGAAGGGATTTACATTATCTCTGAAAAGCTGCACTAGTGACAGGTAAAGGTGAAGCACTCGGCCCTGAAGAATATTCCACCCCCAATCCAGACTTCTCTTTGGGACCAGCAGCATCTCTGGATGTCCTTTGCCACTGAGCCCCTCCCTTCTACCTGAAGCCCAACAAAGCTCTAGTTCTAAGAGCCTACTGGATTTGGCTGGTTGGACTGTATTTTTAAAAAAATATTTCTGCGTGCAACATAGTAAGACTGCATGATACTGCTATTTCATCAAACCAAAATACCCAGTCCTGAAAGAGCTTCACTTTAGGGCTGATTACAGTAATTTTCTTCTGATAGTGAGTCATAGATAAAAACCTAGTGGATGTGTAATATTGTCAGCAATCGTAAGCACTGTGCACTCATCCTTACTCTCAGCAGCACAATACAAATAGGTTATTTGAAAAGGAAAACCTTCTCAAGAACCCTGAGCTCAATTTCAAAGTCACCTACTCCCTTATTTTCCAAAAGTAAATCACACTTACATGATGAATTGGAGATTTTTCTTCTTTATAAAGCAAAATTTTCTCTTGGATCAACCCTAATCTGATATATACATATATATATTAGCTCTAACTATACTAGTTCTACCCTTCATATTTCTCCAAAATCCATTACTTTTCTAGCTAGCCTGGAAGCCTTAACTTTGCACATCTCACTCAGGTAAGTTCATGTCAGAGCTTTGCAGGTAGCTGTGCATTTTACAAATCCAATGGGGTCAGAAGCTCCAGGTGAGGCACTTGAAAAACAACACTAATTTTTCTTGGAACTGCTGGTCCTTACACTTGAAGTAGTCTTTGCTTATAAGCAAACTCTTATAATTTCACTGAGATAAACCTGACAAACAACTGTACAAATTCTATCTCCATTTGAAGACAAATCAAATTGGTATGATTCTCAAACCCAAACAAGCTGGGACTTTATCCTCATGAATAAAGCCTTACACAAGACTTGAACTGCAAACACCCAGGCTATTAATTCATTTTCCAGGAACAAGCATCTAAAGCAAAAGAGCAGTGTTCTTGCTGTTTTAAATCTGTGAGTCGTGTTTCTACCTGCACTAGCATCCCTTCTTGGGCGTGAGGGCCAGAGGTGCAGAGGAAGAAGCTTTCAATATGTTCAAAGCTCCAGATTCAGCTTGGTTTGCTCCTTCTTCCCAAGAGGCAGCTAGTCTTTCTGTTCTTCTTAACAATAATCCCCCAACTTTCAAACTTCTACAGTCATGCTGTTTCAAGATCTTTAATACTATTTTTGGCAATATTATTCCCAAAAGATGCCTCTTAGGCACTGAAATGCTTCTTTGCAGATCTAAAAATGTCTGTGAGATCCACTGAGGTGGTTGTTCAAAACAGAACTATGCCTGGGAAAATAATATTTAAGCACATGTGTGGCTCCCAACTGATTCCAGACATTCAGACACCAGTAATGAAGCTCTGGAAGAGATTTTCGTCAGAAGTCTAGAGTATCCTATGTAAACCAGAACTAACAAGAATTTTGGATTAATATCAAGGAATATTAATATCAAGGACTTGCTTCTTAAGTTTTTCCTGCAGTTGGATGCAAATTGAAGTGTACAAATGGGAATGGCAGCCTTTGAAGAAAGGATTCACTTTTGTTGTTTATAGTCTCATTCCTGACAGTAAATCCTGGTTTTGGAATGTAAGATAGATAACTTTGTCCTGTTACTTTCTTGACAGTTTATTGGGTGATTTATCTTACACCTGGAATAGTTGAGGACACTAACCACTAAACTTAACTGTCATAAAATTGACAATCAGTGTTGAAGGCACCCTTTTCCCCTAAAAAATAGAATCTTACTAATAGTATCAGCAGAGGCCCAAGATCAAATTTGGCAGGACATGGACAAAGTACACAGCAAGTGAAGCAGAGAAGCTCTTCCAGCTTCCATCTATGGCTTTGCATGACTGTCAGGTGGGGCCTGCAGAATCGAGCATTGTTCTGTTTGCACTGAATGCAGGTGATTTATGTCCATGGATTATTATTTGTGCTGTACTACAACAACTGGTTGGGCAGTAGGAGAAATTCTAAATCATACTGTGTAAGGGGTGTTGCTTCCTCTCAACTTCTCACCCCTGCCACCTCTTAGATGACACAAGTTGTTTCTGTGTGAGGAAGGCCAAAGAATTTGAACATCTCTCCCTCTATTCCCACTCTCTTTGCCCGAGTGTGCGACAATTTGGCTTGGTATGTGTGGGTAAAGGGCTTGCACTGGCCCTTGGATGAGGCACAGCTTGCACATCAGTTGAAAAGTTCCACAGGTGAGGCTGTTCTCTCTGCTTGGCTTTTGAAAGCATTGTTCCTTTCCCCACACCCTGACTCCAGAGAGAGCCAAGGACTGGGTTTGTTGCCTTAGTTTTAGTGCCTTGTCTGAAACCGTTTGCTTTTTCAATGTGTAATTTCAGCCACATATCTCCCTCTGACTAGGAGGGAAGCCAGGCAACTCGCTGCTGGCAGGATGAATTGGAAACTTATCCAATGTGGGGCTGGAACCATAGATGCAGCCAAGCAGGCTGAAGCTCCAAATTCAAGCTTTCAGCCTCTTTGAGCACTGTCGCTGTTGAGCCGCTAGCAGAGTAAAAGACCTGGGTTCAAAAGGTAGCATCCAGAAGAACATTTTATTATTTAATTCCATCTTATATAGACTTTTCAAAGGTCACCCAGATTGGTCAGTTCAAAGCCTCCCCCTAGGCCTGATTGGCCAGGCCTGAACTGTCCACATCCCGAGAAACTGTTTTTAATAACATCCAAACTTTATCTTTGTTTATAAAACACAGGAAGAAGAGAGAAAAAGTTCCCATGGGAAAGGTCTGTGCTAGCCACAGAGCACTATGTTTAAAACACTATACAAACTTGTTTAAAGCCAGAGGTGCTCCTGCTGACAAGCAGCAAAATGAACATGGCTCTAGAGACAACGTGTAGTACTTGCTGTACATCAGCTACAGGGTGAGCTTTATTCTGAAATGCTTTATAAAATCATGAGGGAAATAGATTTTCGCAATTGTTCCCAGCCACAAACAGATGCTAATAAAAAGAAAACCTTCTTTTCACTACAACTACAGCAGGCTGAATTCAGACCCATTCCTTCTTCCATGCCACACAGGAGAAAAAACAAAGCTGTGTATAAATGTGTCAAATGCCAGATACAAAACTGGGTATGGGGAATCTTATTTCAGCATTGTTGTTCTTCAATGCTAAGGAAGCATGACTGATATTGCTATTTTGGATATAGATGTTTCCATTGACTTCCATCACATGCAAATGCTAGTTAGCTTCAACAGCACATTTAGAGACAAAAAAATCTTATCAATGTAGCTATTTCAAATAAAGATAAAACCCGACGATGCTATCACAGAGAGCTTTACCATTTTTCAGGCTGAAGAACATCTGCATTTTCACAAATTCCTCCACCTCATCAACCCAGAACTAGGTTTAAAAAAAACCCCTTGAACAAGAAATCACAATATCCAGCTTCCTTTGCAGTTCTATGTATTTAACATGAAAGCGCTTTCCCTAATGACAGAGTAATAAAACCTTTGAATACACCTGTCTGAAACGTCTAAAACAGCCAAAGCACAACCTAATTATCCTTGTTTTGTCCTTTTCTTTTCTAAAAATTTGAATGGAAAAGCAACAAGCTTTAACATTTGCTCAAAACTGTATCAGCAGTAACTACAGGTAACAAGGTAATCTGAAATCGCTAAGGCTTTGTGCTATATCCAGAATAGAAAATTCAGTTTTGTTGAAACCAAGCCAAATCCCTTGACCCATTTCTCAGCTTGACATATTTAAACTTATGCTTTTTTCTTTTTTCTGTGTGGTAACCCTTGTGAATGCCATCTTACCTGGCTGCTTCCTTGCAGGTACAGAACAAGAGGTTCACTCTTGGGGATGGTCACCCACATTTTGTACCAAGTTTTCCCTTTTTCAAGAAACTGGAGGTAGCTGCTGAAGAGGCTGTTTTCAGCTGCAAGGATGCTTTGTTTCTGGATGAAGGGGAAAAGAAAGAAAACAGAGCTGTTTCCATTTATGTTTAAGCGTGCATAATAGTTAGAATTAAATATAAAATACTCAAGTGGTGCAGAGTCAAATAACACTGGAGGGCAAATGTTGGATAGGCCATAACCAAATAAAAAGCAATTATTATATACAATTAAGAAATAGCGTAATTCCATGTAACAGAGGCAGAGGCTGAACCACCATTCCCACTGGACATGAAGTTAAATTCAACTTCCACACAGTAAATTGAGAATGGTAATTAAGATGATGCAGCTCATTTCTTGCTTAGCAAATTAGGCTGGGAGATTACTTCAAATTAATGCAAAGGGTGTATTAACAGATCCTCTTGTACACGGATGGAGCCAAATCAGAATGCAAAAAAAGACTGCAAGAAATGGTTGTGTTCTGATAGAAAGCAAAGAAAATCAAAATTCCTGTTCACATCAGGATTTGCACAGAAGCCTCCAGAAGATTTCTGGCAGCTGCTAGTAACATTTATAGAGTGGCAATCTCCTCAGCTGCTACTAAGCTTATTAAGAAAGTTTCACATAAATAGAAGGGAAAGAAAAAGCCTGACTCTGATATTTTCTTTCTATGCACTGGCTTTCTTGCATTTTACCTCATCCTTTGAGATTTAACAAAAACACTAGACGCCTGAGCAAAAGAGGGGGGAAATTGCACTTTTCCTTGGGTTTTTCCAGCTTTTGGCTGTAATCTGCTTTCTGAAGTAAAGCCATGGGTCACATTTCACTGACTTTTCAGATTAACAGTGCTCTCTGTTCCCTGTATAGGTGCAGGTTTTCATTTGAAACTTTTCCTACTGAAAGAGTCCTGTAAAGTTTGTCATAAGATACCACAGACTCTGTTGATATCCATGGAGAACTCATCATCTGTAGGCATAGCTAGAGCATGTATCATAGAATCACAGAATGGTTTGGGTCAGAACGGACTGTAAAGACCATGTCGGTCCAACCCCCCTGCCACAGAGGGAAATATCTGATACCATATCTGAAGGTTTTGATGGGATCAGGTTCTGGATCCAGAACTTCCTCTGTGCTCTGCAGACCTGGCAACTTAGGACAGGGCAATGTGGACCTGTAGCTTTACCCCATTCTATTGCTGAGATCTTGGATGTGTTTGAGTACAAACCTGACAAAGCTGCCACTTTGTCCCAGTTCACTCTGGGACACCATGCCAGTGTAAGTTTGCCTGCTCAAGTACATTAGTAGCCTGGAACAAAATACAACATGCTGGGAAGCAGAGCAGGGCAGGGTCTAAGAATCACAGAACACAGAATCCCCTGAGTTGGAAGGGAACCACAAGAATCATCGAGTCCAACTCCTGGCCTTGCACAGACATCCAAACAATCCCACCTGTGCCTGAGAGCGTTGTCCAAACTCCTTGACCTCTGGCAGCCTTGGAGCAGCGCCCAATTCCCTGGAGAGCCTATTCAGTGCTTGATCACCTTCTAGGGGAAGAATCTTTTCCTGATATCCAGCTTAAACTTCCCTGTTTGAGGGAGATTACTACAGGAGTTCTGGGTCTGCACTTGCACGTTTATGTTTCTTGCTTAGAGCCCATCTTGTCTTCACATAGTTTGGTGTGACGAGTGGTATGACAAGGCTGGGAGGAAGCCTAATGGCTCTGAGGGGTGGCTTCCAGAAAGATGTTTTTCAAGATATGGTGGTTCTTAGTATACGATGCATCTATTCCCCCATTTTACATGAGGTACTCAGAGCAGAATGGTGAAGGTCAGACTATGGGGGAAGGATAACTGGCAATGAAGTTAAGTTTGCAGTGTGTCAGTGCCTCTTTCAAGAATCTGATGTCCCTGTGGGTCCGCTTTCAATTAAGATGAATGTCCTCTTTAACATACCTAGTCACTTCTGGCTGTGTTTCACAGGTGAAATAAATAAACCCCGTTTCTTCAAGGTGGCCCACGAAAAGCATGGCTTGTAATGGTACTCACAGTTCTGCCCATGATCTAAAAACCAATTAGTTAAAAAAAAGTTCCAGTTGTGTGGATGAAGAAAAAAAAATCAGTTTGCCAACATATTTCGTATTCTTGCAAAAAATAAGGGTAGGATGTGCTGCTCTCAGGGTGTAAAGCTTGATGATAGCTGTGGCAATGGTGAAGGAGTAGTTCACATGGTATAGCTTGTAGATGTCAAGTTTTGGAGAAAAGTGCCTGCATTATAGCAGAGTGGAGAAAATTCCAGTGAATCATCAGTCTTACAGAAGGATGCCATTGCACAATCACAGGATTGCGGAATAGGCCGAGTTGGAAGAGCCCCACAAGGATCATCAAGTCGAATATTTAGCCCTGCACAGGACATCCTCAAGAGTCACACCAAGAGTGCCCGAGAATGTTGTCCAAATGCTTCTTGAACTCTGTCAGGCTTGGTGCTGTGACCACTTCCTTGGGAAGTCTGTCCCAGCCTCTAACCAATCAAATTACGAAACAAATTAATTTCAATAGTATTTTGACAGGATGTAAAATAAGGAGTGCCAAAGTATCTACAACACGGAATTAAAAGTGAAAAAACAGATCTTTTTCTTTGAGTAGTTATTGTGCACAGCTCAAGAGTGGAAATCCATCATAAATAAAAAGAAGACAGAGGCTTTCCCTCCTTTTTGTAACTTTGGAAGCTGAAGCTTAGCTGCCAAACCAGTGTGCATCCCTGTGTGATCAGCATCCTATGACGAACACTTAACATCTACAAATAGCATCCACGCTGCAGGCATGTTCAATGCAAGTTATAGGTCAGAGGATTAAATATCATGGTGGGGTAGAAAAGAAAACCAATTTGATTAGTTTTTAATAAATACACTAAAAAAGGAGAGAGCCTCACAAAGTTTCTTAGCCAAAGACTGTACCTCTGCAGCTATTCTTTTCTTCTGTTCTCCAACTGCTTCCACCCCAGGGCTGCATGGGCTTGCTGGAAGCTGCAGGAAACACTCTTTACACACTCGATTATGGCGGCTGTTATCTCCAAGTGGCTTAAACTCAGAGCATTTTGCACAGATCACCTGTAACAGAAAGATGGTATTGAATGAACCATGTTTAAAACATAACCCTTTAACAAAGAAATTGTCTTGCAGAATGGTTGTTATTAAAGTAAAATTCTATGAAAACTAATGTAAACATAAGATAGAGAGACCAATATAATATTCACTATATTTACCTCCATTAATAATTAACGTGTTTGTGATCCCATGCAATACACCAATACAACAAATTTGAGAAAACGTATGTCTTTGGGGAAATACTGTGTGACTAACATCATGCAAGTTTGCTTTTCTTGTCTTTTGTTATATGCTTTTATAAGTCAAAAAGAGCTTAAGTTGACCAAGCGCTTAATGGTCTAGGAAGGACTGATTTTCAGAGTGAAAGTGGTTGACATTCCTCATCAATCAAGGACATCCTGGAGAACTGAGGAATCCAGAAAGCACCAACTATTTTCAGAACATTATTTGTCTGCCTCAGTTGCCAAGAGCATGCAGTGGAACACTGGGCCCAAGGAACCAGTGCTTGGAAAGGATGCTGAATCTGCAGCTCCAGAACCTGCTTTCATGCTAAAAATTTGTTTCTAGCACAGCAGCTCCAGGGAGAGAAACTGTCCCCAGGGTGTAAGCCTGATGGACATCCATTCTGAATTTCTGTACAACAATAACCACAAACCACCACCATACATATATGTTGTTACATGGTCCACTGTAAGGCATTAATTGCTACATGAAGAGAACTGCCTTAATTCAGGAAATGTTACCCAAACAAAAGCAAGACAGCATTTTTAGCAACATGATAGTCTTTCCTTGAGACAAATTAACTTCTTCAATTCAAACGCTATTGCCACACCACAAGGCAACGCACAACAAAAAAATGTTTTAACAATAAATTATTAATGATGTAATTATTGTTATCTCTCTGTCTCTGGGGGAAAGCCATTATTTCATTTCTTTAGTAACACTGACTTTGCAATGGGATATTTTAAACCCCCAGAAAGGTATTTCATTATTTAAGCAATTATTAAGAAATACAAACCCAGAAGGTTGAAAATCCCAACTCTAGAGTAAAAATGCCTCCTCCACAGCAATTTTATTTCAATTGGTGAGACCGAGGTTTCTTTAAACATCTTAACTATACATTCAGATCGCTCTGCAGCTGAAAATTTATCTCCATTTCAAATTACGTATGTTATTTAAATAATATTACTCTGTATTACATTAGGAACACTGAATGAAGTTTCAAGTAATCTTGCAGAAATCGATCTCATTTTGGTCATGGTTATGATTTACAGCAAAAAAACAGGGAATTCAGCTGTCGATAAATGGCACTAGGGGATGTGGCTAAGGACCTTCAGTAACCTGGCCTTGCCTCTCTGGGAGAGATTTTCTTTGGTTTTTCAAGCAGGATGAAATCACTTTTGCACAACCTTTCTTTAGGGAAAGAATTGCCGAATCACGGAACATGCTGAGTTGGAAGGGACCCACACAGATCATCAAGTCCAACTCCTGGCCCTGCACAAGATATCCCCAAGAGTCGTATCATGTGCCTGAGAGCCTTGTCAAAATGCTCCTGGAGCTCTGGCAGGTTTGGTGCTGTGACCACTTCCCCGGGGAGCCTGTTCCAGTGCCTGACCACTCTCTGGGGGAAGAACCGCTTTCTAATATCTAACCTAAACCTCCCCTGACACAACTTCAGGCCATTCCCTTGGGTGCTGGAAAGAGACCACAGAAAGAGAGCGGAGTCTACCCCTCCTGTTCCCCTCACAAGGAAGTTGTTGACCCCAGTGAGTCTCCCCTCAGTCTCCTCTTCTCCAGGCTGAAGAGACCAAGTGCCCTCAGCTGCTCCTCATACGGCTTCACTTCGCCATCTTTGTTGCCCTCCTTTGTATGCTCTCTGATAGCTTAATATCATCTTTAACACTGTGTGTTCAGCTGTTCATTTTAGAAGGGCTGCTGTCTGAGAAGTGAGTGAGGCTGTCTGAAGCCATTGCTTCTGCAAACAAACTACAACCCTCTCCTCAGATACACGCTCATCCCCAGGGAAAGCACCACCTTTCTTTCTATCCACTGAGGCACTGCATTTGTCTTTAAACCAGCACAAACTGGGACCCTTGCACCAGTTTTGCTCTTTCCCCTCCAGTACCCAGACAGTAAAGCAAGTGGAAAAACCTGCTCTATCAATGACTTGCTATGAACCAGAATGTCTTTTAGTCCCTCCACTGAAAAAATAAAAAATTGTTTTCAATGGTCTCGGCAGAAGAAAGTCAAGAGCTGAGCCTGCTGGAATACTTACTGCTCCACACTGCTTACAGTGGTGCCGCCTCTTCGTGATGGAGTTAAAGCTCTCACTACAGCTCTTACAAGCCTGTTTCTCTTTGTCTCGCTTGGATTTGGAAGATTTCCTAGAGGAATCACTCTGAAATTAAAAGTACATAATTAAAAAATAATAATTTAGAAAATGGTAAAATTGTTCATAGAGTTCTACTAACACAGATCCTCTTTGGGATTCACACCATTTTAGGAAAGAATTTGCGTAACTCTGTTGCTTGCCTCAGCTGGATGGCTGTCTCAGCGTCCTAGGTTGCAATATAGATGTATTTAAGTATTCTATTACCACCAGCTGTGGGCCGGTAGCTGCTATCACCTGCTAATGACCCACTCCGGATGACAGACAATGGACTATCCGTTAGCTGTTATCACCTGCTAAGGACCCACCACATGACTCATGGACTTATCCCATTGTGGGATGCTCTGCCCAGGAGGGAGGAGCCAGGTGTTCTCACCTGGATATAACCTGGCCTTGGAACTGCCTGAGCGAGCCCTGTGTACTGGGTTCCCAGAGGACAAGAGCTACCACTGGACCTTCAGCTGGCGACCAGACCTTCACAGGATCACCGCTTGAACTCAACTACTTCAGTTGGACTGCCACCACCACCCTAACAGGGTGTTAGGTTGTATCTGAATTTGTCAGTGCTTTTCCTTGTATTATTTCACTTATTTTTAATTTCAATCTTGACTTGCGAACTCCCACTGGTTTGTTTTCAAACCAATACACTCAGCCATCAGGGGACTCTGGGTGGGACGTTATGTGGCCTCAGCCCCTCTCTGCCCACTCATCTCCTTACTGCCATGGCACAATCTCCTCTCCCTGTCTGTCAGTGAGGAGGAAGAGGAATGGCCAAGGTGGGAGTCTCAAAATTAGCTTCCCTTCCAGCACTCACATCTTTCATTTTTAAGGTACATATTGACCTTGTGAGTGCATTGTAAATTTCCCTCCCTTGGTGAGCAGGAGATGTGAAGATTTTGTGAAAAACGGCTTGACTGAAGAAGTGAATGGTGATGGGAGTGGACTTTGCATGACCCAACTTCAAATGCTTAATTCAGGAATTTTCTTACGCTTCCTCCCAGCCCAAGATGATGCATAAAGCTCCTCAGGAAGGCAGGGACACCCACACCTGGACTATCTGCTGTCTAGGAGGCTAGGCAAGGTTAGTCTCTAAATCCAAGCTGGTACCTAAAGTCACTCAGCAAACCCTATTGCAGGATTTTCTGATAAACTGAACAGCATTACTGGATCCAGCATAAACTGGACTTCCCATGCCTGGAGGTGTTCAAGGCCAGGTTGAATACGGCTCTGAGCAACCTGGTCCAGTGGAAAGTGTCTCTGCTCACGGTGGGGGTTGGAATGAGATGATCTTTAGGGTCCCTTTCATCCCAAACCATTCCAAGATTCTATCATTAACATGCCAACATGCAGATCACAAAAATACAACTTCACATGGAGCTTCAAGCAGATTCTCTGTTTTGTTTTCTTTTTTGAATAAATAGATACTATTCCTCCTCCCTAGCCAAGCTGGCTATGTGCAAGAGAGTAGCAGTTTCCTAGGGGCAAGACTGGGGTACCCCCAGACAGGCAGCATCCACATGGAGACCCAAAGGATTGGCTGCACTACGTTCCTCTGGCACAGCTTTTTCATGAGAGAGGTTTGGTAACTCTCTTCATTTTTGCTTGCTTGGCACAATCATTTAACAAACTACTGGGAGAATAAGCATTTCCTCTAAAACAAAAGTGTAAAGGTATTTTACATGTTTTCTGGAAATCAGCTGCTGAAGATCAGGTCCTTTGTAAGACAGACAGGTCATGGCTCCTTGACAACCCTCCTTCCCAGGAAAATCCTTCCATTCACCCTAAGGTCTCATCTCAGTGGTTATGACTAATCTACAGAAGCCAGTAATGGAGATTTTCAGGCCAATTAAAGAAAAAATATTGAATTTTATAAGCTGACACCACTCCCATCTTTCAGCCTCCTCAAGTCTGCCTTGGATTCCCTGCTTACAGAGGAAAGTATATTGTATTTCAGCAGAGCCACTGGAACCACCCTGCTTTATAATGATATTACATAACAAAAGCACAACTAATTACCTCAATTACATTGAATATTTTCATTTTTATTATCTTTTCTATAGCTGCAATAGCAATGTTTCAAACTTGTATACAAGCACATAAGATGTTTGGCAATTCAGATTGGTGAAGTGCAGTCACAGATTTGTTCATTCAGGACAATCACTATAACCCCATAAACACACATATTAATTGCTCATCAAAGCAGAATGTCTTCAAATCCAAGTCCTCCCACATCGGAGCAGAGAGTAATATTTCACTTTTCTTGTAAAGAACCACTATAACCACTACGACACCAAATGGAACAATTCCTAGGATGACTCATTGGCAAGTCTTTCCTCCCAGGCTCTATCAGACCCCTCCCAGTAAGGCAGATAATAAGGCCAGTTCCAAAAGCTTTGACTGATCAGCAGATACCTTCAGAATAACTTTTTTATTTATATCACACATATTGACTAAAGTCATCTGTTTCTCACTCTGATTTTGGTGTTAATACTATTTGATGTTTCACAAGCTTGATTATCCTTCCACTAGGGAGGGATGGATATAACCTCACTGGTCAGCCTTATTTTTTCTCAAGGCTTTTGATTCTTATATTAACCACAATTACACTGGTGTTACTGGAATGGCAAGAGCAAAAATGAAGGCACCATTTAGCCCTGTGAGCTCTGACTGGAAGATAATCACAACAAATGCTAAACAAAACCAATTTTTGGCTTTCAGTAGGCACCTACATGCAGGCACCTACAAAAGAAAAAATGTAGGTAGTTTCCCTACTGTGAATCAGGTGGGCTGCTTCATGTGGAAACTGGTTAATTTGGTTGCACTTCATTAGGAATATACATCATCTCCCACATGCATGCTCTACAACACAGATAAGACTCAAGTTCAATATTTCCTCTAAGAGATCTTCTATTTGACTTCCTCCTCAGTGTGGAACAGTCTGGACAGTGTCCACTTCCAATAATGACCCATATATTGGACAAAGAAAGAAGGCAGAAAGCGTACTAAATTGGGCAAGATTTGTTAGGGCAGTTCTGCACAAGCTTCTATTTTACACCATTATATTTTAACTTGCACTGAAGCATATAACAAGCACTTAATACTAACTTCACTAAACCAAACAGGCTCTGTATAAAGATGTCTTTAAGTGTTTGATGAACACCAGCAATATTTCATAATATTTCTCAACATTTTGAGAATGCAGTGAGAACACGAGGGTTTGAAACTCGCTATTGTGGCTGCAGGAAAGATAACAAAAAAAAGCCATTATTACTTGGCAAATTCCAGTGAGCTATTACAGAAGACTTTAAAAATAATGTTATTTAACATTGTTAAATTAACAGTGTTAATAACATTGTTATTTAACACTGCTGACACTGAAAAAAAGAATTAAAAAAGAATTGCTTTCCATTCCTGTGAAAATGAGAAGTAATTCCTGCACCGGCAGTGCCCTCACCCCATCCAGTGATGGCTCAGGTGACCTTGACACATATTCTTAGCATATCATCTGAACATATCATCTGTACAGAGTTTTGTACCAAACAAGGACATGCATTGTAACTCACATTGTTCATCACAGATAAATTTAACAGTCACTTTGCAACTGTGTCCTTTATTCCACAAGCTACTTTATTTACTGCTGATGCTTGTGAAATGGGGTGATAACACAAAGCTGCCCTTGCTTCAGCATCTTGACATTAATGAGCTTGAATAATTGTCATATTTCTCATCTTTCTCAGTACATCCAACTCTGCTTTGAAAATGCTGAGTCTGACAAGAAAAAACCACTCATGTAGAATCTGTTCAGAGTCAGGATCTACTTCCTTCAGACTAGGCTGTTTTGACTGCTAATTTGCTTTTACTCTACAGCTTCATTTCACTCTCTGAATCTTGACAGTTTCCTTCAATTTTAAAATTTTGGTGGAAAACTAGCATATATCCCAGCAACAGGTACAACTCACGTGACTGCAAGATGAAGGCCTGTGGCTGGCCTTCTTAGGTAAGCAGACATCTTATCTTTAGTGAACCATGGAGCCTCCATTTACTTCTGAAATGCAGGGAAGAATCACCAAAAAGCTGGTAGGAACAGCAAGAAAACCAGTGGGCTGAGGAGACTGCTGTTGCAATTATTTATTACTTGCTATATAGTCACAGAATCACATAGTCCCAGAATGGTTTGGATTAGAAGTGACCTTAAAGCTCATCTCATCCACCACCCTGTCATGGGCAGGAACACCTTCCACTACCCTAGGTTGCTCCAAGCCCCATCCAATCTGGTCTTGAACACTTCCAGGGATGGGGCAGCCACAGCTGCTCTGTGCCAGGTATTTCACTCTGTCTGGGCCAGCAGGTAGAAATTCAGCCCCAATGCTGTTCATGTAACTCATAGACACATTCTGATGAGTGTGTCTTACAGGAGCAGACACATGAGCTACAAAGCAGTTTCAACTCTTTTGCTTCTTGTTATGCTCTTATAGGTGTATTTTCCATTTATAAATGAACTATTTGGAGCAACCCACAATAGGTAGAAAATCAGCAGGTGCTTAATATAGGTGAAAAATAATTTAAAATCATACAGCAAATTTTGTACTTTGTAATTTTTTTGTTTGTTTCTCTACATGCCGACATTATACATGCAAGGTTACATGAAAGAAATTTTCCAGAGGCTCTTATTTCCTCTTGCACACAGCAGTCTGAGCATAAACTGCACTAGCAGTGCAGAGCAGCAAGACAACTCAGAAAGAGATACCATGATGCTGTAGATGAGCAGATGATCCTTCCTACAGTAGGATTTCACTGTCTGGTTATGCAAATATGAACACTGAAGAAAATCCCAGAAGGCTCCTGAGCAGGCTGGAGAAGCACAGGAAGGAGCTCCCAGTTTGCTGGCCACCACTACCACCAAGTGGTTTGCATGTGAATCTGCTGAGCACAGGATGTATTGCTTGTGCTCTCACTGAGCTGTTACTAGAGGGATGTCAGGACTAAAAATTCTTATTTTCTGAAGCTGCAACTAACATTCTTACTCATCATTCCCATTGATATTATCCATTTTAGGCAAAATTAGTGCCCAGAATCAATACTACACAATTCTGGGTATTTCTAACTTTGTCTTTTTGATCAACTCCACTTTTATTTCTATGTCAGGAATTAAAATTTTCTTTAAATACATGATTTAAGGAAAACTACTTAATGTATCAAGATATGCTATGCATATCACTGACACAACTATTTATAATCAACTAAGATACAACTCTGAAATCTAATTACAAATAAAATTTACATTTTCCAAAGAAGTTTAAGACCAACCACAATTTTTATGTGCAGGTTTTTTTAATTTCATACTATAAAACATAATTTTTTTAAAAGTAGCTAACTCGATACAACATCTGTAACTCAAGGTACAGGACACTAATCACAAAACCGACTATAAATAAAGAAAATTTTGTTAAGCGAAAATGTGAAGTGAGAACAAAAAATAACCAGCAAGGTGCACACTAATCACAAACATTTATAACCTGGTTTTTGTACGGGTCAGGCTTGTTTAACAGCTTTGCATTGACACTCTGTACACCCTACCAGAAGGTTCCAAGCTTGGCCAGAGATCTGGAGGAGCTGTGAAGTGGCTCCTTTGTTATTAAAATCGTCATGCTGATACATAACATCCTAAAACACAGGTAAGGGTATTTTTGGTTCTTGTTTGTTCTTGTTGAGGCCAATTTTCAGTAAATTTAACTGACCCTAGGCAATTCCTGAAAATCTTTTATTCTAGTAGAGAAAGATAAGAATGATAAAAAATAGACCTTGTTAAGGACTCAAACCCGTGGGTTTGACTCAGCAGCAGTCATAGCCATTGTACTGAGCAAAATGAAAAATACCTTTGAAACTGTATTTTGCTTTCATGGCAGCCAATTTTTTACAGGCCAGAGACGTAAGAAATTACTATCATCTCTTCCTCTGCACTAGCAGAAACATGGAAAGCATACTCTGGAAGAAGTATTCCTCAAAATTTGGCTCTGGAGACAAAATCCTGAGTTATACAATGAGACAGTATTAATCAGATAGGTTTCCTGAACCTATCTGATTAATGTCTCTTTTTGCCCTCCTACCTCCAAGCAGTCAGTGTAGCTCCCTATCACAATTTAAACACACACACACAAAAACAAACAGAAAAAGCCCCACCAAAAAAACCCACTAAAACCAACCAAACAAACAAAGCCCACACAAACCTCCCCCTCTCAAAACCCAAATTGAAGGAATCAACTCTGACACACATGCAGCATATATTCATTACCAAACTAGTTGTATTGCTTTAAGAAGTCTATGCATGATTTGAGAAGAAATCCCCTTGCATGCAGCACTGATAGCATCTACTTTCTAACCCTGCAAATTGGTTGGAGAATTTATTTCCAGATTTTCAGTGACAGTTTCTGCTAACACAGATGGGACAATGCGGCAGTGGCTCAGCAGACCAGAGGAATCATTGACAATCCAATGTGCACCGAAGTACTTTTGGGGAGATCTTTCAATTCCCTGGTCTAGTGAGTTTACCATAACCCTTCTGGGAAAAAGAGTAAGACATCACTTAAGCTATTTTATTTTAGGGTATTTTGCCTCCACATTAAGTTGCATCGATAGAAAGTTAACAGTGTGAGGCTGAGGGGTTTATGTGACTGGTTGCTGGGGTAAGATTGCACGCTAGTACAGGGACACAATCTCAGTTTTGGGAAAGGTTACAAAAAGGTTGCAAAAAGTTTTAAAAGTGTTAAAAAGTTTTTGAAGTGTTAAAAATGGGAGCTGGGCTGTCTTCACAGTTCCCAGGAGAAGAAATCAAAAAAGGTCCCCTTTTGGGCTGTGTTTTAAGGAAGTGGAAAAGGCTGAGGGGGGCCACCTCCTGATGCAAGAACAACCTGTTGAATACTGTGATTTTGGTTGCCAATGTATAAGCTTAACAATCACAAAAAGTGGCTTGTTAATGGCACTGCAAATTATAATACCATTTTCAACTGATTATGTTTTGTAAAAGGAATGGAATGGAGCAACTTATGTTGATTTATTTTTTGATTTTGGGAATAATTCTGATTTGCAGAATGAATATATGCGTGTCTTCAGAGATCTGATGGTGTTAACATTAGAAGAGAAGGGACAAGAAACCACTCAAAAGGTGTTGCCTCACCTTTAGTATAGGAAAACATTATTCAGTACTTGCAGACAGAGGACATGGATTTTTTAGTGTATGAAGACCAGAGGTGTCACCCCCAGCTGAACCTCTGGTTACATTAATGCTGGGCAGTGACAAAATGGATTTCTTAGTAGATACTGGAGTGGTGTATTCGGTTTTAAATACATTTAAAGGAAAATTTACATTGTTGGTGCAACAGAGCAAAAGAATAATTGGCCTTTCTTTCAACCATTAAAATTTAGAATTCATAAATGGGTATTAGCCCATTAAATTCTTTATGTATCTGAATGTCCCATACCATTACTAGGAAGAGATTTACTGAGTAAATTAAATGCACAAATTACATTTGAAAAAAAATCCAAGTTCATATTCCTGAAGAAAAGGCCTTGGAGACGCACATCTTTCTGTTACAGAATCCTGAACTTGAAGTAGAAATATCAGAGTAAGTGGACAATGCAGTTACCCCACTGGCATGGGCCACTGGAATTTCAGGATGGGCTTGGAATGCAGAACCAACCATTGAAAAGGTGTGGTCCAGTCAAGAAGACCTACAGAAAACCCCTCTGGAAGAAATGGATTGGGAACTCTTGATGGACGGGGACAGCTCTGTGAAAAATGGAACCCAAAAACCCAGGTCTGTGGTTGCAACTGAGTATGAGGTAACAGAGGCCAAAGCAGTGACCCCAAATGCAATGGCTGAGAGAGCAGAACTGATTGCACTGACAGAGTGCTGGAGCTCTCACAGGATAAGACCGTAGATAGATGGACTGACTGGAGATTTGCTTTCGGAGTGGTCATGGAGCCACTTGAAAAGAGACAAGGCTGTGAAACTCTAAGGGATCCCCCATGAAACATAGACAAATTATACAGAGATCATTAGAGGGAGTGCAGCTACCTCGAAAGGTGGCAGTAATACATTGTACATTGTAAAGCTCATCAATTTGGAGAGACCCCAAGAAATATGGAAATTGGCTGACTGACAAAGCACCCCAGGAGGCCACCAGTAGGGACACCCTGATGGTGTCACCTGAGTAACATCAGCATTTGGACAAGGAGGCTGCTGGCTGTAAAGCTGCCAATTATCATCATCTGAAGATGAGTAAGTATCCAAATTGTTAGATGCTGAAAAGAGCCCTGAAGGATGGTTGATTATACCCAGCAAATAGATAATAACCTCCCAACACATTATGAGGAAGATGGCAGAGGAACAACATAATGTAACTCACTAGGGAATAGAATCTGTGGCAGAAGCATTGAAGCCTCAAGGGACCATATCAAGTGATACTGAGCATCAATAGAGCTGTGAAGGTGCCAGAATAGATTCATGGATCCACTGCAGCAGAATGAAGCCATCACTGGCAGCAGAATGGATGCTGATACCACAGGACCCACACGCCTTAAGCTAACCAATAATTTTGCTGACTGTAGTTTATGGACTAGAATAACAAGGGTTAAAGCACGTGGTCTTCAACCCATATTACCTCAATGGGAGTAAGACAGAAACCTCTGGGAGTTATTGACAAGGGGAGTGATGGATTCCCTGCATAAGTGCAGGGGATTCAGTAGAATCAATGTATAGCTCCTGCTTGGTGGGATTTCCAGCTCCTTTAGAAGTACTGAAAAATCCCACCATGTTGCAAAACTTTGAAACTGGGCCAACATGTAGAAATCTCTGTTCACTGGGAATATCAACAAAAATAAAACTGTTTGCTAAAATGAGAGTGAGAGGGACCTCCCCAGCAAAGCAATGTGTAACTTTTGTCAGTTGTTTCTCTAAGTTTGAAAATTTAACACAACACCAACCTTCCTTAAAATACAATAGCATGGAACCAATTTCTTAGGCCTGGGAGCAGTAAGCTACCTCTGGGATGGCTTTTGCTGTGTGGATGACTGGGCTACTCCTATGTTCTGGCCCATATTTCTGGAGGGCCCTGTGTCATGGGCAGATTAAGTCCCCACTATTTGACAAAGCGGATTTGAAGCACAAAAGAGAGAAGCACTCAGCGCTCAGCCAGATGACTCTGATTCTCAGGTTACCCTGTGTAGTGAGTGAAATGATTGCTGCTGTCCTTTGTACACCTGGAGTTGGGGGAGCTGTGAACCACCGCACCACAAAGATAATCACGTGTGCTTTAGTTAAAGGGATAAATTACACTTCACAAGCCTTAACTGACCCGAGTACAGAAATGACTCAAGTCAGAGAAGCTGCCCTTGAAAACAGAGCAGCAATAGACCATCTGCTGTTGAGACATAATCATGGATGTGAAGAATTTAAAGGGATGTGGTGCTTCAATCCTTCCAACAACTCCCAACTTATAGAAAAGAAAGTACAATTAAAAAAAGCAGCCACAAGTGTTACAGAGAGAAGCACTAGGTGTCTCTTGTCTGGTTTCATGACTCCCCAGTGTAGGATAATAAAAACAACTGTTTGTACTTATTGTGATATTTCTATTCACAATTTTAATCACTTGTTGCCTAATACAATTCTTACGACTGGGTAGACAAAGTCAATGTTAATAACTGGATATGAGACTTTAAAGAAATCATATTAAAATCTCAAGGGGGTGAGTTGTTACTGAACAAGTTATATTTCGTGAAGAAGTCCATGCATGATTTGAGGAGAAACCCCATGCATCCAGCACTGTTAATAAGGTAATGTCAGTTTTTGAACCCAGCAAACTGGTTGGAGAATTTATTTCCTGGTTTTTGTGATATATCTGAGAAGGATTCAAATTCCCTGATGCTGCAAAAGGCAAGTAGCTACGGGTATAACTTAGCCAGGAAGTTAAGGACAACAGATGCAGCCACAGATAGCAGGATATAAACCCTAAAAAATCTATATTGAAGTACGAGTTTCCTTTCCTGCTACAAAAGAAACATAACCAACCTCCCAACACTGCTCTGACTTAAGTATTAGCTTCAAATTACTCACCCCTCCTACTGCACCGCCACCATCTGCTCCTGGCATTGATTCCACTGAGCTGGTGCTGGCTATCTGAGGAGAAACAGAATGACACAGAACAGTTTCAACATGGACATCCTTCCTAAAGTATATTAAACATTGAGAAGAAAACAAAGAAAAACAACGGAGAAAAAAGAGAAAATAGAAAGAGTTTGCTTTCAGCCCCTCAACTCTTTGCATGTGAGTACGCTTTAATACATAAAATCAGATCGCGGAATCATAGAACGGTCTGAGTTGAAAGGGTCTGAGTTGAAAGGGACCTTAAAGCTCATCTTGTTCCAGCCCCCTGCCACGAGCAGGGACACCTTGCACTAGACCCGGTGCATGTGTCACACATGTGCTCAGCAGCCCTCAAATATGGGGCTGGCTCTGATGTGGATGGCTTTACAGATGGCACGGAACTGCCAACCTGCCTTCGGGTGCAACCTGTGCCTGTCCCCCACGTGCTGCAGAAAATTAGTGCCATGGTTTGAAGGACAGCGCTTTATCGGAGCCTGCCAGCCAAACCAGCAAAGGCTCTATGAAGGCACTGGATTCTGAGAGGAACTGAGAGGAATTCTGAAATTTAGTCCATTCAAACACTAATCAGTTAAGCTTTCCTTCTTTGCAATCTCAGTCTCCAAATAAATGCAAAGTGGCATCTCTACATATTCAGTTATAGAGATATATACAAACTGAATACACATAGATGTTTGTATATCCATATATATTCATATAGAGTTAATATATAATATTCATATATCTATGTGTATCCCATACATATAGATAAATATACATTCAATAGTATTCAATACATGTGGAGGGCAAATAACAAGCTTTGTACATTAAGTACCAAAATCACAGCCTACATTCTAAAAAGAAAGGAAAACCATCTTATCTGACATTAATTTACAGGGAGTTCGCTAGTTTACACAGGGTTCTCAAACTATTAGATTCTTTATGATATATTCTCCTGTTATTCCCATAGATCATTCTTCCTTTGCCAATCAGACAATGATCTCTTATTTCGAGATCATCCAAATGGCCAGTGCATTTTGGCACTCTGGCTTCATTTAATTTGAAAGTGAAAAGGTTTAATCTCTGATTAAGTGGCCAAATTGAAGAGCTATCATTCTGATGCCTCATTGGATCTATTTAGATTCTAATATAATCAATCAACTCTTTAGAACAAGTAAAGGAGCAAATGCATCCCCTGGGGCCAGGGCTGTGTCAACCTAGGGCACTTCCTCAGGGGATTTGATTTAATTAAGGGAAGCATCACTACTCAGCTCTAACCATTTCTGCCTCTGCAAAAACCCAGCAACCCTAAGGTGTTCACATCATCTGTTCCTTAGTCCTTGCAAAGGGGGTTCTTTTCACTGGAATCCTAATCAACCCAGGGATTTACTCTGCCTAGTAAAAGGACATCTGTGTGCTGTGATGGGACTTGGAAAAAGAAAAATGTGGAGAAAAAACAGGCTATGAAGAAGAGATTAAGGAAACCCCCAGGAAATCTGGGGAAAGAGCAAATTTCTCCAGTTGCTTATTCAGATCCCCATGTCTGTTTGTTTATTTGGAATAATGGGCTAAAAATTAAATACCCTCTACTGTTACCTGGAAAGTATTTCAAAAGGGCTTCTCCCTGTTATGTCACCATTACCACTCATAGTGTCTAAGATCTGGTAAGAATACAGTTATTGACATGTTTGTCAGAATCACCCCAGATCTATGGGGACAGAAACAGTAGATGGAAATAATGATGATTCAGCATCTAACAATCATGATTTAACTAACAGAAGCATTCTCACTCTCAAATCTTAGGGGTGCCACTTTCACAGAGCTCAGCTCTCTGCAGCACTTTTCCTTGACAGCCTTCCAAGACTGCACAAACTGCATCCTTCTCTACACCAGGAGCCTCCAACTCTTCTGAGATAAAGCAGTGGTGATAGAGGTCCTTTTCCTTGGGAACATTCTTAAATGGCTTTAAAAACACCCTTCACATAGCTTGGAAATGCTGCTGGTGAAGATGGAAGAACTAAACCACGAAGGGACCCGAAAGCTTTCTAAAAAGACTTTTAAAATAAAAGACTACTGCTACCATTACACTGCGTGGCACTGATTAGCAATGACACCTTCCTGACAGGTGAGAGTTCATTAGTTGCTGAAGACCTGCACAGGCATAATCTTAAGAGTCAAGTTAAACTTCAGATCTCTGCACTTCCCAGAAAACACAAGTCTTCTGTAGGCAGATTTCAGGCTGACACCAGCCCAAAATGCTGGTATGAGCTTACGTGAGTCCGCAGGGAAACACAAGCATGGTCAGATTTGGATGCACTGGTCATAAACTGCAACCAGTCCTACGCACTGTAACATAGTAAATGTATGGCCAAGGATGGGAAAAGAACAATTTTACTCTTTTTCTACAGGCTTATTAAAACCAGAGTCTAAGTTCTCGTAAGTTACAGATCCAGCCAGGGATCCATGACTGCCTATCTATTTCTTGACTCATGAGAGCAAAAAAGGGTCACTTTTTCTTCTAAAGTTGCTGCCCAATATTCCATAGATTATATGTATGGTGGATGCTATGCACCGCAGTGTATTGCAGTTAAGAATGTTCTCAACATTTGTCCAGTTTTCCTTACAGAAATACCTCAGCTCATTTTAACTGAAAATTTCTGTCACATTTAGCTATGACATCAGTTTGCAAAGCTGATTATCTAGAGAAGCTAATCTCCTAAAAATGCATGTTAGTATTCTGGCATTAAAGAAATTACAGTACAGACTGCATTAATATCAGCCAGGGATAAACCAGACTCCTGAGCTGCTTGACTTTTATGAAGAGTAGAGTATAAGTATGTGGCTACACAATGAACACAGAAGCAAACTGAATTTATAAAGATAATAATAATGAAGTTGACCAGATGCTGTGTCTTAATCACACAGAAAGAAGTGTGCTTATTAGTTTGCTTATTAGCAAAAGATTTTTTCCATCGAAGCATCCTGGCTCTGAATGCAGCAGTTAACTGAAAAATATAGGCATGAACTGATTATTTTCAATTTTTTCCCAAGTATTTTTAGCTGATGAATAGCTCAGGATAAGTAAACTATGCCAGATTCTGAAAATGGCTATCAGTAGGAGGATTCTGGAGTCTATGAAGTTTTGAGAAGATTTTTACTGCCAGTCTGATTATGCTGGGATGAAAGGCATATCCAACACTTCTCCTGAGGTCCCTGGGAAATCATTCAGATAAAAAATTCAGATTATTGAGTCACTGAATCAGTCTTGAATCTCCAAGGAGAGGTGTCATAAATGGTTAGGTACACAACAAAATAAACCCAAACAGTTTGGGAAGCAGAGGAGGAGGAAGATAAAAAGCTCCCAAAATTCAGCCTCTGCAGATGGACCTTCTCTCCCTCTGCTCCAAGATCTATCATGTCAGAAGTCATAGAGTCACAGGCGGCACTGCATGATATTCCTAAATATTTTGCTCTCCCACGCCCTATTCCTCTTTAGCTTGTAGCAAATGCCTGTGGCTAAGGTTATCACCATCATTTTCAAGTTGAATGGAGAGATATTGTCCTGATGTGAACCCTTCTAGAACAAAATTCCTAGCAAACACAACACAGAGTGATACCTTATGACTGTAGAGAAACAATAAACTTTCAAGACTATTCTGCCTATTTAGTTGAAGAGTATTTTTTCTGAAATATATTTGTTATGTATAAGACATTATTTTAAGATCCTTTTAAAATGCATCATTTTCCTTCCAAATCTTTAAAATATTTTAAATAATAATAAAATAACATCAAAGAAATAATCCCAAAATGCATCCCTGATGAGATGGGAAAGAGTAATGAACAAAATCTCCCAAGCACACAAACAACATTCCAGACAGCTAAGCACTCGTAACACGGAGGAATTATACCTGCTCTGCTAAAAAAAAGCCACCAGCCTGGAAAACATGACTGATGGGTCTCTGGCATTGAATTGCCCTGGGTAATTTATTCCATATCTGCACAGCTGAGTAACTGTGACTGATACACATTTGAGAGCCATAGAAATGGAGCTGACTGCCCTATAATGTCATATAAAAATCCAGAACAAGACTCCACTATTTTAAAATTCGCTGTGCAAGTCTTACTGTTGGTAAAACTCTACTGGCAAAGAAGAATGAAGCACTGGTACTTACTGAGGAATCAGGAAGATGCTCCTCCTCTTGTGAAAAAGAGCTGTTGAAAGCTCTGAATGTCTCACTGTTCTGTTTGTGCTTTTCTATTGTGGCTTGAATGACCTGACACAAAAATATCAGCAACGATGAGAAGCATCACAAAAAAAATTCTCTCATAGGAAGATGGGTAGTATTATCATTTGGTGAAAAGCGCTTACACTTGTATAAATGAAAGGGAAACTTGAAATCCTTAAGTGGTGGTGTTAACCCGTCATTGTGTAAGTTAAAAACTAAGACTGCCATCAGACAACGTCTCTACAAGTCAAACTGGAAGAATATACAAGGTCTGATGCCTCAGCCTCTCCTCATACTGGACTTCAGGAATGCAGGAAAAGTGAGGCCCCAGATACTTTCCGGGGCCAGTTGGTCAGCACTAGGACCCTGACTGGGCTCCACACTTCTCTGTGAGCAGCTCTGCCAGACTGGCCCACCGAGCTTCCCTGCACAGTCACATTAGTTTAGAACCCCAAAAAGATAATTTTAAATGCTGTCTGCATGGTGATTGCCCCCCTTATCATTGGTGCTTTGTACTAACATTAATCCACTCCCTCTTCTCCTCTTCTGTCCTGTTAAAACAAAAAAATAGAGAAAATATCATCATTCTACTTAAAATATTTTCAATAAATTAATTTCACAGCTTCACAACCTTATATCCATTAGATTTTTAGCTTTGCTATCCACTATTTTATAAATATTATTAATAATTATTGACAGTAATTATTACCAAATGTCAAAAATACCTAAATCACTGACAGAGTGGACCCTACAAGCACTAATATAAACACTGAAGCCATTCAATAAAGGCAATCAACATAGCCCTCCCACACACTTTGACTTAGGACCAACGTTCTCTTGCATATCTATGTTATCCTTCTCTGCTGCTCATCTCATGATTTAAAGCTCTGTCCCACTAGCACAGTCCCTTAATCAATTTCTCCATACATATTCACAAACCTTCAAAGACAGAAAAAGTAGCATACCTGGCTTGTAGTTCCAATGATCTCTTTTTTCCTGTTATGGAAAATGTATGAGCCACATTTTGCTTGGCAATTTCTTGGACCTGTAAAAAGCACGTCAGCTGTTTACTCATCAACCTTGTCTTTCCAACATTTTTAATTACTTACAAATATAGTCATTCTTTGAAATGCTTAGTCAAAAGGATCATTTGGAATAAAGTACAGAAGTAGGAAAAAATAAGGGACTATTTCCGTAATTACCTGTCTTGCTACAAAACTTGTGGAATCACTATCACCAACCAGACTCCTACAGCAGTAGGGGAAGAAGGTGCCTCCTGTGCCAGCCAGGGGACAAGGGAAGGCTCTCAATCCAAATATGTACATAGTCAACATTATTCTACTCTGCTTTGAATGATTCTTATAAAAATTTAAAAAACCCAACCAACCAAAAAGAACCAAAAAGAGAAACAATCATAGAATCATTAGGGTTGGAAAAGACTTTATACCATCAAGTCCATCAAACCAGCACCCTCACATTCACCACAAAACCATGTTCTCAAGTGGCACATCCACATGCTTTTTGAACATTTGCAGTGATGTTGACATCACCACTTCCCTGGGCAGCTTATGCCAGGGCTGGACAACCATTTCAGTGGAGAAATATTCCCTAATATCCAACATAAACCTCCCTTGGTGCAACTTGAGGCTGCTTCCTCTCATCCTGTCACCTGTGAGAAGAGGTCAGCCCTCACCTGGCTACACCCACCTTTCAGGCAGTTGCAGAGAGCGAGAAGGCCTTGCTCCTTATGTCCAGATAGAATCCCCCCAGCTCCCTCATCAGACTTGTGCTCCAGACCCCTCCCCAGCTCTGTTGTGCTTCTCTGGACATGCTCCAGCACCTTAAGGTTTATCTCGTAGTGGAAAAGCTGCATTGATCCAAAGTGATCCAAAGCTGGATTTTAGAATTTTATTATATTTTTACATTCATATAATGTTGTGTGTTTGGATTCAGCAGGGATCCGAAGCTGTCACGTGGAGAAGCATTAAAAAAAGGGAAAAGAAGAGATGCCAACCTGAAGTCCTGCAATGTCCATCTTCTCTCGGACACTGAACTTCTGGCCAATCAGCCTCAGTTTTGGCACACAGTACAGCACCATGCTGTTAAACTGCAACAAGGCAAGAGTTTAACTTAGGGGGTTCCATGCTGGACACAGCCTGCATTGTGAAAGTTCAGAGCTCTGGTGTGTTTTACTCTAAGACATAGTTCTCAAGAAGAGATTTAAGGCGAAATTGAGGCTGACAGATCATTACTGAAAGAAGTGGGCAGACAGAAACAAGCCAGGCTAGTCACTTTTCCCTTCTGCCCCTCCCTCTGAATTTGACTGCTTGAAAGCACAAGACCTCTTCTCTCAGTGCCAGCAAGAGGTGGCCATCTCCTGCAGCAATGTGGTATAGATGGTAACCACCTCCTGTGGCACTCTGCAAAAACTCTGCCTCTGAGGAGGGAGATGGGAAAGACCCCTTTGGGTCTGACAAGGCATCAGCAAAGGCACAGCATGGAAGAAAGAAGGAAATCCTTGAGGAAAAAGCTTCAAGAGAAAACTGCTGCTCACAAGGAGTAGCTGGGAACAGCTGGTGAATGCTTTTTGTCTTTGAGCTTAGGAAGATGGAAAAGTACCACAGAATCATAGATTCAAAAGATGGTTTGGGTTAGAAGGGACCTTAAAGCCCATCTCATTCCACCCCCTGCCACGGGAAGGGACCCCTTTCAACTAGACCAGTTTGCTCTAAGGCTCTGAGCACAACCCTAAGAATAAAAGAGTAACTAAAACACTCACCAGGAATAAATACCTATCCTGTGCTGTGCCATTCTTTGCTGAAAGTTTCTGAATGTGTCCTTCTTTAATGAGCTCATTGGCTGGGTTAACAATATCCTCTTCACCACCCAGGCGCTCATAGACTTCCAAAAGCTTGTGCATCTTTTCCTGCAGGTACAAAACCCCAGCAATTTAAATATATTAAAAAAAAAAAAAGTTCCATGTGGTGTATTGCCCACTGTATCATTTCTGCAGTATATGTACATAAGTTGAAATAAAACAGTCTTTTACTTTCGCTGTAGCTCTGCATTTATATTAAAACCTGTTGCATATTCTTCAGTACTATTCCCCACTCTGTATTAGGCATACTGGATTAGCTATACTCAGATTGTACAATTTAATGACATATTGAGATTAATTTATTTGATCTTTTTAGACTGTTACTATTCAACAATAAATATGTGTCATAGAATCATAAAGGTTGAAATAGATCTCTAAGATTGTCAAGTCCAAATACTAATCCTTTGGAACTTTAGAAGCAATATCCAATAAAATCAATGGCCAAGTTGGAGACCAGTGTGTTACCAATAATTTCCAAGTTTTAATTTATTAAACGAGTTTCTATCCCATGTCTCAGACATAAGATTTCTGCCACAATATGATAATTTTTCAACTTCTGAGAAGTGCCACCTCTTCTGTTTGTTGCTGATTCAGCTGGAGGTAGGTCTTCATCAGGAAGCACCATCACATTCCACAGCTCTAAGCTAAGTGTAAAACCTCAGCTGTCTGGGGAATACTGCAGTCTTATGCAAGGGCCTCCACGGCCAAAAGTACCTCTGTAATAGGCCTGCCAAAATGCTTAAAATATACTTTTAAAGTATTACAGGCATCCTTATATCTTGGTCAAAATTCTTTATGAAGGGATTACTATTTCCTTTTCAGCAAATCCCTGTTTCTACTTTACATTAAAGGCATCTAAATATTAAAGTCCCTCTAGAGAGTATTCTAATAGATAAAGGTGACTCATTGATCCACTTGCAATTGCCTTATTAAGCAGTGCAGAAGCTTTAGCAAGTCAAAATAAAAGAGGTATGTACATCGTGCTCCTGAATTACAGCCCTTGGAAAGGTATAGCTTTTCAACTCCAGTCTGGACAGATGTGCTCCAAATGGCACTGTCATCAAATGGTCAGGAAGTGAGGACCAAGATCAATCCATTTACACTCAAATATATGCTCAAACACATCTCTAAATCATATGTCTACCTACCTATAGATTAAGCTGCAATTCCAGGTCTTTATACATTTTGTTTGTCTCCATTTGACTCGACAACTCTCACAGCAAATATACATCATACCAGTTCCTGTCCTAATCAATTCTTCTGGCTGACAATTAAAGAAATGAACAGCAGAAAAAAAAACCCCACCAAAACAGAAATAAAATCTCAAACCATTAAAATGAATGTACTGCAAACAAAATGGAAGGTGGGGGCTGTGGACTAAAACAAGTAAGTAAATCATCTAAGGCCCAAAAGGCAGCAGATATTTTCCACCAAATGGGATGATGAGCAAGATATTCCACTTATTTACAAACATACAAACAACACTGACCTTATCAAACTATGTATTTTATAAACAAGAAACTAGAACACTACAAATAGGTCCAAAACCTGAGGAGTATTTGCACTTTTAGGACAAGTCAGCTTTGGAAACATGATTTATTTCTTCTACTGCACTACAACAGGAGTAAGCAGCCAACAATTAATTCGGCCCTCTACTAACTTCTGGAGATTTTGCTACAGCACTCACTTTCCTTTCAGTTTGGTTTGGACCTCATGCAGCAAAATTATTATAGCAGCCTTTTCCAATAGGTTCTTGTGTACTAACAGAAAAAGCAACCGGCACAGAAACCAACGAGCCGGTTGTTTCACATTCCTGATGTCTGCAGAGATACTGCACACAGCCCATAGGAAGAGTTGCTAGAGGCCACAAACCAGGAAAATTTCCACCAAAATATATCCTTATCAAGAGAACATGCCAGACTCAAATCGAAACAGATGGTTTCCTAACTGTGTTTTCAGACACACTTGAAAATACACAGACATTAGCTGGTTACTTCCCCATAGCAGCCACAGGAAACGCAGTCTCATGGTGTCCTTGCCAGCTGGAGGAGGAAGTAATGTTATGATTGGGAAGGGAATATAAACGTTGCACCCCAAAACTGTCAGTGGGTGCTAAGCCAGATACACAGCATTTCAGGTCTCTGTTACAAAATATCCTGAGACACATATGTGCACCTAAGGGATAACATCTGCAGCTATAAAGCCAATTTACTTTAATGGTAATGCACTAGCTCTTCTATATGTAAAATATGTGCTAATGTCCAAAATCTCCATAGTCTCACTGCCCAGCTTTTGAAACACAGCTTTCCAAAGCTACTGATGCATGCAAAATGCACACTTTGGGCACTTAAGGTGAGCCAGAATCAAATCAAAGCAACCTTCCTTTTGTTGAAGATCTGTAGGACTAAAAAAACTCTGAAAATCTAGACAAAGACACCTTGTGAATGGACCTAATCAGAATACTTTCAACACTGTTCAAGGAAAAGCAAATAGTTTTATGAAGACTTCCTGTTTCAATTCACTGGGTCCTTAAGAATGAGGAAAGTGGAATTTAAGCCAAACAATCCACAGAAATTGCATTTACAATAAAAAGAACTCAGACATCCAACACATTTAAAGCCTGACTGACAGTCAGATATTCTTCCCCAGCCTACGGTACTGAGCCTATTGCAATGGGAGGCCCTCAGTTTAGCCAAGTATTTCAGTCAGATCACAATTCCATTCTGGAATTGCTACTCACCATCTTCCGGATGGCTGCATTGGAATGGTTTGCTGCTGTTGATATCAGCTCCAGTGACTCTGCAATAAAGGTACCAACAGTTATGCATTCTCTGGATTATATCTTTTAATAGCATCTTGGGGGGAAGGGGGTGTCACCTCTCTGATTATTGCTTTTCCTTCAAAATTGATGTTACATAAGCAATTATAGACACAATCACTTCTGCATGCTCAACTGATCTATGTTTCACCTTTCTCTCCCTAAAATCTAGATGAGCCAAAGCACAGTGACAGAAAACCCTCACCTTCAAGGAATCATCTATTAAAATTGATTTTAATTAAAAGTTTAGTCTTCTTTAGCATATTTTTAAGGCTATTTTCCTAAAACAGGGCTCACCTGCTTATGGTAATATGGACCTTGTTTTGGTAGAGATCAAAAACCCCTCATAAGCAAGAGAAGTCCATTTCTCCTGTTTCTCTACGGTAATAGAGTCTAAGTGCTTTCTTGGCAAGAAATACACATATAAATACAATACAAATTTAAAACCATTCTTCCTTTCTTCCTCAGGCTATTGCAAGGATGTCCTCCTGTCCTTGTCCTTGGCCATACAATGGATTAAACAAAAATGTCAGCTGTTCTACTACAGCAAATGTCAACATATTGTCACTGTTATTTGCCAAAGCTGCTTTCATTCCTAGACCTGGTATCCCAACTCTTTTCTTCTCAACTCCAAAAGCATTCAAATTCCCTTTGTTTGGCAATAATCTGACTAATTCAAATCTCCATTCTGCCATGGTCCTGGTTGTAAGTATCCGAACATGTGAAGAAAAAACTGGCCAAGATTTCATTGTGCTTTTAGACAGAGAGGAGTTTACATGTACTTTCAGCATCTTTCCTGTCTGGAGATTCTTCTGGAAGTTTCTTTAAATAGTCCTTCAGGAGAAGCTCATAACGAGGAATCCTTTGCACTGGTTCAAGCATGTGATGCTGCAAAGTCAGATTTCCACACACCTCCTGTTTCTGTAAGGGAGAGAAAACAAGCACTGAAGGGTTTGGGTTTTTTCCTGCCTTTAGTGTTTAACAGCAATGAAAAATGACCATTCTCATACAGCTAGAGGACTGTACAGGAACTTATCAAGCCATCATGGATTGACAGACTCATAAGGCTGGAA
This sequence comes from Entomyzon cyanotis, assembly GCA_024500445.1. Lineage (NCBI taxonomy): Eukaryota > Metazoa > Chordata > Aves > Passeriformes > Meliphagidae > Entomyzon > Entomyzon cyanotis. The sequence continues at coordinate 255,062 of JAKEPQ010000998.1, read as the reverse complement.
AAGACTCTTGAGATGATCAAGTCCAAACATAAACCTAACACTGCCAAGGCCACCACAAAACCAACTCCACAAATGCCACATCTATATGTCTTTTTAATCCCTCCAGGGATGGTCCTGCCCCATCACTGCCCTGGGCAGCCTGTGCCAGGATTGGACAACCCCTTCCATGAAGAAATTTTCCCTAATATCCAATCTAAACCTCCCCCTGCAACAGCTTGAGGTAATTCCCTCTTGACCTGTCCCTTGTTCCCTGGAAGTAGAGCCTGACCCTCCCTGGCTGCCCGCTCCTGTCAGGGAGTTGTAGAGAACAAGAAGGCTCCCTCTGAGCTTCCTTTTCCCCAGGCTGAACCCCCACAGCTCCCTCAGCTTCTCCTCATGCTCCAAACCCTTCCCCAGGTCCATTCCCTTCTCTGGACATGCTCAGCCCCTCAAGGTATTTCTCATTGTGAGGGGCTCAAAACTGACCCTAGGATTCAAGGTGGGACCTCAGCAGTGCCCAGCACAGGTGGACAGGCACTGCCCTGGTTCTGCTGCCACACCATGGCTGGTACAGGCCAAGGTGCCCTGGTCCTTGTTGCCCACCTGGGCACACCTGGGCTCATGTTCAGCCGCTGCCAGGAGCACCCCCAGGGCCTTTCCTGCCGGGCCCTTTCCAGCCCCTCTGGCTCAGCCTGGAGCTGCAGGGGCTGCTGTGACCCATGGACAGGACCCAGCACTTGGCCTTGTTGAACCTCAGACCACTGGCCTTGGATCCAGCCTCTCCAGATGCAATTCTGGAGCCTTCCTGCCCTACAGCAGATACCAGAGCTGACAGGTTTTAAGTGAATCTTCATCCCATATCTGGCGTTTTCTGCCTATATGCAACCATCTTCTTTCAGAAGGCTCAGAAAAGCTCTTCCCATCCATGGTCTTGTGCAGTATTGTTTTCTCAACGACATGAAATCAGAATGCCCCCAGGGATATATTACTTGCCAGTGTTCACTACATGAGCAGCAGACACATTGCTTACACACCACCTTTGAAAGGAGGAGCTCTCTCAAATTCTACTTCTTTTTCACTTGGCCAAGAGGGGGAGGAGGTTTGAGTCCAATTACACTAAATATCACCCGATAAGGCACCAATGTGCTCTGTGTGCAATGGCACTGACTATTGCAGTGTACGTGTTTTCATAGGATCCTGTGAAGCAAAAGAATGTTTCTATTTAAAAAAGGAGAGATGAAAATCTCAGTAAGAACCAGTAACTTGCTTTAAAGCACACAGGAAGTTTCTGCTAGTGATGTAATCTGACTCCACAGCAGCTGTTAACCACATACACACACGCTCTTCCACGCAGCATTATTTTTACATCAGCCCACTTATGTGGTCTGTTCTAGTGTAAGCAATCCATCATCAACCACGTTAATTTCACTGTGCATTTCTCAGAGAAAGGAACTTGTTTCAAGTATCTGCAATTTCCTCATGAATATTCCAGCCCACACCACACTGCTGACTTGCTCAATTCTCACAGCAAGGCTGGAGATAATGGGATGAATGTCTGAGAGAAAAATATTAGCTATTCTTCCAGAAATTCAAAGCACTCAACTTGCTTTAAAATATATCTTGTCACAGTGTAACAGGGAGAGCAATATTTCTGTTTAGGAGAGCTGAAGTGAATTTATTATCTCTCAAGAGTTTTACAGCACCAGAAAATGAAGCTGTCAAGGACAGAATCAAAGATTCCAGGGCAAAGAACTTCACACATCTAGCACTTGGATTATATTCCCAAATCCACTTACTATAACCTTCTCCATGGTCTCTTTATTTCTGCAATAAGATGAACCTAAACATGGGACAGCAATAGGGAAGAAGAGGAAGAAATCACTTCAAAGTCCACATCAGTTGTATTCACATGCAAGTACACCTTTCTGAAAAGGCAACAGTGACAAAACAAACTGTTCTGAATAGAAGTTTCATGCTATGCAACATTTAAAGTTTACTGAGTTTACAATGAGATTCTTTACTAGAAAAATGTTTATTCTGTATTTAATTCATGGGAGAATCCAAAACACATAAATATATGTAATATATATAAATATATATTAGAATAATATATAATGATTTATTATATGTAGTATATATTTTAAAGCACTTCAATGATGGCATAAGGATAAAGTTGACAAACTAAGTAATAATAAACTCACTAGCTATCAAGTTTTGGCCCCAGCAATTAGATGTGAACTGAACAGTAAGTATTTTTATCTTCAAGATCAGCTAAAGTACACTTGCTAAGTTACAGTCATCAACTTATTAGTAACATTTGACTTTTGTTTTCTGCTTTCCCTAATTTAACATAATTAGTAACAGTTAATGCCTTAAGCTGTGTATTATACATATACTATTCCATTAGCAGCTTAGGTAGACAGTGCACCCCTGCAGGATCACAACATGCTTCAACGGGTATGTTGAAAACTACCAGTGGCTTTTGATAGTGCAGAGATATGTCACATGAGTGGACTAAGCATTCTGGGTCAAATCTCTGCCTCCTGCAGCTATGACTGGCCAAAGGAGCCAAAGGTGCTGTGTAGGTGCCACTAAATAACCTACAGTGCAATTCTGTCATCAGCAGGCTTTCGAGGTGCATCTCCTGCCTGCATTGCCAGCACCCACACTGCCTGGCAAGAGTTCTGCTCAAGCAACAGCAGAGCTCTTCAAGGTCTGGGACAGGTGCAGACCGACAGGTGACACACATAATTTCTGTTGGAAGCTTGGTGGTGGGAAGAGACAGGTGAATTTTAGTCAACAGAGCTGCCTGTGCTGTAGGGAAAGCAGTCCCAAACAGATTTATCCTCAGAAAGCCATGGCACAGGCTGAGGACAGCAAAACACAGTGCTGCTGCACATGCCCTTAGTGGGAGCAGGATGGGTGCAGGCAAAAAGAGGGTAAGAAAAGGCCATGTGGAGCAGCAGTGTGGCAGGAAAGGACCTCCCCCAGTCCTTGCTTCTCCAAACTTCTGTCTGAGTCTCTGACACAGCCCTAAACATCCACACATGGCCTCTCCTCTCCCACCTCACTAGGGGACTACTTGATTTCCGACAGCTGGTCCAGCCACAGTCCTCCCATTTAGGGCAGGCAGCTGTGCACCCTGCTCAGCTTAACCCACTCCTTGCCAGCCCTCCCCTCCCAAAGGACGGTATCTGCTTTCCCCAGACTGGCACAGGGATGCTCAAGAACATGCTGGAGCCTGCATCCCTTCAGCTGGCCTGGGGGCCGAGTGGGATAGAGCAGTTTTATGGATACATCAGCATAATCAGAGCTCTTCCCCTCTCCCTCCTCAGCTTTTTGTGCAATTATGAGAAAACACATGAAAATTCATGTTAAGCATCCTCCTGTGGAGGATCCCAAAAGCTGAGTACCACTTCAGAAGCCTCAGGAAAACCAGACAAACAGCAGATGCTGTCAGTGACATGCCCAAACTCAAGCACACCCACCTCAGAATGAAAATGTATTTATTAAAAAAAATTAAGATTAGAAATGAGGAAAAAAATCCAAAAGGGTCAGAATTACTGGGCCAGCAGCGAAGTTTTATACTGATACTTCTGATACTCCTCATAAAACACAGAAACATGGAATGGTTTGGGTTGGAAGGCACCTTGAAGTCCATCCAGTCCAACCCCAGTCCCCTATCACAGGTTGCTCCAAGCCTCATGCACCCTGGCCTTGAACACTTCCAGGGATGGGGCAGCCACAGCTTCTTCAGGCAGCCTGTGCCAGGGCCTCACCACCCTCCCAGGGAAGAATTCCTGTCAAATATCCCATCTAACCCTGCCCTCTGTCAGTTTAAATCCATGTTAAAAGAAGAAAAAAACCCAACAAAATAAAACAAAACCCAAACCAAACCAGTAACAACATCCACAAAACACACACACACACACACAAAACCCCCCAAAAAAACCCCAAAAAACCAAACAAACCCCCCCCCCCCCAAAACAAAACAAAAAAACCCCAAAACCAACCAAAAAAACCACAAAACACCTAGAGTGGAAAAAAGCTGAGTACCAGCTAAAGAGAAGAAAGGAATGCCACTAAAATTGTGTATTTTTAGTATTAGTGCCATATTATCTTGACACTGTGTGCCATGAACTGGGAAACAAATAAACACACTGAAATAAGTGAGGATATCTCAGTCCTGGCTCTGGCCAGGGCAGAGTTAATTTTTTGTAGTATCCAGGAGGGGGAGCGGCCAGAACCCCTGTGTTATTGACAATACCTTCGGTCATTGCCAGCCTGGAAGAGAAGGTTTCACTTGAGAGAAGGAGGTTGCTTATGGTGGAGTAAGTGTGGCGCATGGAGTGGCTTGGGTGAGGCTGGTCCTGACTGGAGGGAGTGGTGTGGGTGACGTTACTGCAGTCCGATTGAGCTCTGCACTCTCTCTGTACTACAATTTTGTTATTAATATTGTTGTTCTTACTATTCCTTTTCTTATCTCATTGGTGTTTCCAGTAAATTGTTCTTATCTCAACCCATGTTTTTTGCGTTTTATGCCTCCAGCTCTCCTCCTCAGCTGCTGCAGGGCAAAGGGAAAAGGGCAGGGCAGGGAAGCAAGGGAGTGGCACCGTGGTTTTGGAGTCTCTAAATTGGGGAGTATCATTCCTAAACCACGATACTCTCCAAGTCCCGTTATGCCAATTAACAACATACCTGTATGTTCTGAACAACATCTTTGAAGGGAGAGGACCGCTGCATACATGTGTTCACTATGTCCATTGCTCTGTCAAAGTTCTTTACATATTCTCCATACATTTTCAGAAAAGGAGCAAGTTTCTGCAGGATATCTCCTAGCCGTGGGTTGACACTCCTATGGTAAAGAGACAGGTAAGTATGGAAATCTCTGGAACTCAGAGAGTTTTAGAGAGAAAACACAGCTGTAAGATTTCCACAACTGTCTCTCCCATGTAGGAGCACTTACACCTATGTGCAGTCAAGACAGGCTTAGTTTAAGGTAACCTATACAATACCCTAGATGAAACTTCAAACATTAATCCTGATATACCAGGAAAACAGCTCTGGCAATACTTTGAACTGAAAAAATGCTCACAATGTATTCTGGAAATTCTGAGTGCTCAGGCCTACTTCTGAAGTCAGAAATGTTTGAGAGACCTCATATTAATGTATTAAATAACAAATGTATTAACTACTGCATTAAACAATAAAATATTTGAAATTAGACTAGGCCTTATGGTTGCTATACTTTCTTGAAAATGTAATCATAATTGTAATGACGGCTACCTACCATTCTTGTGTAATTCTTGTTTTGAGCTCAGGAAGAAGAAACTGTCCATGGAAACAATAGATGGAAGAAATATTTGAGAAGATGCCTGTTATCACTTCAGATGAAATCCCTGCTTCAGACAATTTAGTGCAAAAAACCTGCAGAAGGCAACAAGAGAGTACCAACATTTCTTTACAAAAGACAATCCTAGACATGATGATTTTAGATTGCAATTTTGCAAAGCTGACTGCTTAGAACAGAGCTACAGACTTTGACCCCTGGTAGCCAGTCCTTGGACTCTTCAGGCGGTTCACAAAACTTAAGCCTACTGTTACCCAGAGTTAGATATATCACTGTAGGCCATAGAAAAAACCTAGGAAGATCTGAGCACTACTTAAGAAAAATATTGAAATGACTGAGAAGATCAGACATCTTATATTTGGGAGTGCAAGCTGCAAAGAACATCCAGTCCCTGAAAAGCATTTACTGCTATTTACATGAAGCAAAATAAACCATGTGATTGGCTTTTTCTCAGTAGGGAAAATTACACTGTACTGAACAAAAGAGAAAAACATACCCTAGACTTCTGTGGTCTAGAAACAGTCTCTGTTCATCTAATACAAACGCTGCAAGTCTTCCATAGTGCTCTAAGAGTTGAAAGGTGAAGGGTTCTCCAAATTACAGCTTCTAACAACATTTCTAGCCAGGTGATGTTTTCTATTTTTTTTTCTCCGACTCATTTTTAAAAAGTACTTGGCTAGCAATGTGTCTCATCCTCATTTTTATTTCTTTCCTACACATTCATAGTCTTTTTCTTTGAGATAATTATAGAAATGCCTGAATCGTGTAGAGTCAACTCAAAGTCTATGGGGAAGAAAGTTCAGACTCATCGTACCAGTTTTACTTCATCCCCACACATAAACATGATGGACAACAACTACAAAACACAGTGGTAAAAAAAATAGTTCACTGTATGCGCAGAGCTGACACATGTGGACTGATTTTAGTAAAACTTCAACTTCTTCCACATCACAGAGCAATCACAGATTTCATCATTTCTCAGTGCCTTCATTGTCCCTGTGATTTTCTCTCCCTATACACCTAGGGAGGAACCAAATGCTGGCAGTGTCTGTGCCTTGGGACGCTGCTTTCCCATTCCCCTTTCTGCCATCCTTATCCTCTGGCTCGTTCTCAGAGAATCCTCTTGCCCAGAGCTTGCCTCCAGGACTCACAGGCACAGCCTGGCAAGCAAACTCCATCTTCCACCTACACACAGCATTTGTACTGTATCGAGCTATAGCTTAGGCAATGGACAGGAGACATCATTGTTGCTCGCTGAAAAGAAAGGAGAGTTAATTCAAAATGGAATTACCTGGTCCAAGAGATGGAGTCTTTTTACATATGCTTCTTCTGTATGGAGCAGCTCATTGGCAATGTTGAATAGCCTTTGGGGCTCCGTACACTGAAAAACAAGTTACAAATGACACAATCCATCTGCACCTACACACCTGAGTTCCACCAACTGTTCTCTTTTTCATTTTGTCAGTGGCCAAATCCCTACCAGCAGAGGAGCCTGGAGTGAAAGAGGTTAACACATTTCAGAATCCGTTCCACATCCCTCAAAGGATTACTTTGCTCCAGAGACATTTTTAATGCTGTTTTCTAAAAGTGCAATTAGTAATGCAATCAGTGGCTGGTCAGGACATCACTTGAGCTCATAATGGTTTTATAAAAACAACCAGAAACATCCTCTAAACCTGGAAATAAGTCTAGTCTATTTGGAAAACAAGGCAATAGACTTTAAATCAACTGTTCTCCTTTTTGAACTTAGGTCCTGCAACTAAAACCAAAACTAGAAACCAGGCTGTTTGGCCAGATTTCTACCCTGACCAGCACTGCATTACTCTCTAAGGCATATTTCTAAGATTTTTGTGCAGCTTTAAAGGTTGGCCAATTCCCTGGAAAGAATTTTCAGCAATGTAACCCAAATCATGCAGTAAAGCCTTTCATTAAGCTCATTTAAAAAAAATAAAATGAGAAAGGACCACTTAAAAACCCTAAATACAGTTACAAAACACCAACTTTAGGCACAGTTTAGCCAAAAGCTACATAGACCCTTTGCTCACTAAGTGCTTAAAAACACCTGGATTACTACAATACAGGCTTGAGCTTTCCAACACACTTTTAAAGTGCTAGACTTTAAACACCATGTGTACATATAACAAAACCAGCCCAGAACAGAGGGCTGGCTGGCTTGTGGTCAGGAATACAAACATGGAAAATGGGCAGCAAAGATAATAAAATGTAGGGAAACTGTTCTAGGCTGGATCCAGAAAAAAAAGACAAATGCAATTTGTAACCTTCACACAGGTTCACAAAAGAACCAGACAAATCCCTTGAGGAAAAATCCAGCTGAAGTCTATTAACACATGGGACAATTTCCAGTTCAGGAAGCACCTGGGCCTGTCACCAGCAGCAGTGCTTCATCCCAAATGCCTGTCTCGGGTGCTTGCATTTGGGGCAAGGACTTCTAGACATAACTGTGTAGGCCTCCGTCAGATTGCTGGAAAATGTAAAATAAAGGCTCTCTTTAAGCTTCTTCAACATTACCTTATTTTGTTTCCAAATATAGTTGATGAGAAAAATTTAAACACCTGCCACCACCCGCCCCCCTCCACTGAACAGACAAACTGCAGTACAACTGAAAACCTCAAAGGCTTTTCAAAGCAAGCCATGAACTCAAACAAACCACACCCACAGTTATCCTACACATAATGAGGTGCCACTTGCCATGAAGTACCCACAACTCCATGATGTAAGCATTACTGAAGGAAGGTGAATATCTTTTTTTATTTGAAGCAACATCAGACTTCCTTTGAAACAATCCCTCTCTTTCCAGGCATAAATCGGGAGACAGGCAACCATGCCATGTGAGAAGTTTTGACATGGTCTCTGTCTGCCCTGCCACTCAAATTATTCCAAGTAAATTCAAATATTCTTTTAAGCTCTTTCAACATGCCACACAACATCCTACTCTGTTCAATATCTAGTCATATTTAGGGGAAGAGAAAAAAAATCATAGCACAATGAAGTTTTGAAATTGTTTCAAGCAAATACATCTTATTACAGTTTACACTGAAGTGCATTGCTGGCCAGTCAAAACCAGTAAATATAAGGATCTCTCACTGAGAAAGAAATTATCTGCTGGTTTTGCTGGGCACAAAGGAGCGTTCAAATGAAAGGCACTGATGTAAGCAGCCACCACGCCAGTCACCAAGAGCATCCTTCGAGTTGTTTGAATTCAGAATTGGAAAAATACTTATTTCTAACCAAATGCATTTGTACTCAAAAGCAAATCTTTACATAGCACAGGTGCTTTTTAACCTGCTGACCTTCACTATCTGCAATTCAGTTTGTATTTCAAAAAAACTTGCTGACATCTGCCTAAATACCAAACAAGGGCTGAATAGACTCAACTTGAGCTCAGTTTTACAGAGCGACTCCATTTTCAGTTGCTCTCTGCTACTCAGAGAGGCAGATAGGCACATTTCTCAGACAAATTTGCAACGTTTGCCTTTCAATGGGAATAACATTTTACATTAAATTGCAGTTTAATTAAATGTGAGGCAGTCCCATTCTTCTAACTTCATTTTGTGCCAAGGCAGGACAGCTTTAACAAAGCTTGAGCCATCACTCAGTTCACTAGGAAGAGATATTTCATGGTCCATGTTTCTAAAGGAAAAGTGAAACAAATTTTCAAACTGAGATTATGCTCAGCCTTGTGCAGTGCTCTTGCTGGCTGACTGCTCGCCACAGCCACAGCATCTCCTGTTCAGTCACACACTAGAACCGTATATCTACTGCAGAGGCTGGATGGAACAGTTTGGCTGGTGGGGTGACGAGAAAGATGAGAAAACCAAAGAAGGAGACGTTGACTTCACAACACAGAAAGTAAACTCCTGTGTTCAAAGCAGCATGATGCTCTTACACTTCCTTGTGGAAGATTCAAAAATTCATTTTCAGCTGCAACTCTCCATAAAACATTTTAAAGTAAAAGGAAACAGCAGCCTGAAAACAAACAGAACCAGCTTCTCATGAAAGTTGGATTCACGCTTGGAATGTATTTGCACCTCAAATACCCCAGTCAAAGGCATAGATTGGCATACACTGGTCTGCTTTGTGCAATTAAGTGGCCACAAGTGCATCGCTGCTTTCTGCTCACCCACCCAGCTGGGCATCCAGGGACATGGCTGGGCCAAGGATTCATGGAGGCAAAGACTGCCCTGGCTATCACAAAAAAGCAACTTTGAAACAAAAATTTTAAGTACATACAAAGCTTAACACAAGAAAACTTGGGCAATATTCTGCAGCAACCATTTTTCATACAATGGGTGTGTGCCACTATAGTCAGTCAGCATCTCTCACACACGGCTTTCAGCAAATCTTGCAAGAGAGCTGCTGAGATAGAGCTTAGGTTAACATCATACACAGTTATGCTTCAAAACCCCACCAGTCAGCCCTACAAAGAACAGAAAAAGTCTCAGAAAGATACAGGTCACTTCCTATTCAATAATGCTGATAACAAGACAGAAAATTATCCTATGCTTGGTTGTCTTTGTTGCACTGAGATCTCGTTTTCCTTAACATATTTAAAACAAATATGATGATGATGGCGGCATATCTGAATTTTATCAACCAGCATTATGACTAAAACATTGACCTACGGACTTTTTTTCCAGAATGTACATGGAGATAACCTCACCCAAAGGTCTGACTAGCAGGACTGCAGGCCAAATTTTACAATACACACTGGACAATGAAATCAGAAGTGAAACTCCAGCTATGTACAGGCAGAATAGAAGCATGTGTCAGTGAATGCATGAGACTGATGTGAGACTCCATTGTTACTATTTACATAGCAGGAATCAGGAGAGATGGAGAAAAACATTTTTTCGGGATTTCGAATGCGCATGTATTACTCTTGGTGAAAAAATACCTAAAAAAAAGCTATGAAGCATTGATAGCCCTTTCAGAAGCATTACTCAGGCTCTCAGGCAGTCAGCAGAAGTCTTGGGTATATGACTTCAGAGCATGACAGTTCCTCAGTCTCACTTTCATGTCACTTTTTTTCTTTGTAACCATCCTTGTAACCGTCAAGGTTAATGTGCATCACTTCCTGGAGCTCCTGACATTTTCTGAGACATTATCAAAACTAATAAGCTCCCCGTGTTCATTTCAATTTTGATATAACTGGAAATCCCAGTAAGTCACTCCTGAGATTTTAAAACATTATTTGTGACAGTAGTGAACCCTATCAGACTGCTGCAGACTCCTAAAGGAAGCCACATCACTGCAGAGCTAAAACTAGATTAAATAAAAGAATACTAGTTATATATCAGGCAAGATTACTTTCCCCAGCCATGGGCTGTGTGAAAGCTTGGGTGGAGGATGGAGAGATATCTGAAGTAGAAAAGAATGTTTATTCATGAGCTTCGGTTACCCTGATATCCTAGCAGTTACTGAGCCATCATTAAATCACCCTGCAGCTGTACTTATACATCCTCCTCCAGCTATAACAACTTGCATATTTAACGAGACCACTGGTTACCTTCATGGTGCAGCTGCAAAGCCTGGTACTGGGGGTAGGAGGGGGAATGCAGGAAAAAGACACTCTCTCCAAACTTAAGGCTTTCTGAAGGAGGTCTCCCCAGCTCCCAAGCCAGCAGCTGACGCCAACTGAACTCTCCTCTCTTCCTTGAAGCACGAAAATTATCAGTTTTCAAGGCTGATGTGAAATTCCAACCTAAGAATAACCATGGAACAAGTCAACTTTGAATCACAGTAGCTCTCCTTGCTGGAAGTTATAGCCCTTCATGCTAACCCTGAGTCAACAGTGCCCCAAATCTGCAACAGAATCAAAGGGGAGAGCAGGAAATGACTTCAAGTTGTGCCAGGGGACTTTTAGATTGGGTATTACGAAAAATTTCTTCACTGAAGCGTCAGGCATTGGAAGAAGCTGCCCAGCGAAGTGGTGAAGCCACCATCCCTGTAAGAGTTAAAAGAACAGGTGAATGTGGTGATTAGGGACACAGTGTAGTGGTGGACCTGTCAGTGTTAGGGTAGTGGTTGGACTCAATGATCTTGGAGTCTTTTCCAACCTTAATGATTCTGTGATTATATGTGGACACTTAACACAGAAATTGGCTTCACCCAACACGTCCCCAGAAGAGGGCACAATCTTTACACTAAAGAAGGGGCAGCTCTCAGTCTTCCTCCTCTATGTGACTGCAAAACCAAGGTGACTTAGTGTAGCTTGGTCAGGCTCAAAACTGACCTTTGGAAGGAAAATCAACTCAAAATGCAAGGGAAAACCTGCAGTGTATCACATAAATGCAGCTCAGGAAGAAGGGTAATACAAAAACCCAAAACAAACAAGTTTTCTTCTGGAGATACCTCTCTCATAAATTCACCAGGTGAGCTCCAGAGAATTACAACCTCATAACTCTGTGTTTTGTCATCCTTATTTCATACTGTATGGACACTTAACCTAAGGAACAAGATTTAAAAACAGCCATCAAATCATCAATGTCTTACAAAACATTAGTATTTGTCAACAAAGCACTTCTTCATCATGTTCATCATCATAAAGTGTTCAGCTTGGAGTTGTCACAGTTGGTTTGATACAGCATTCCTGGTCCAAACTGTAAATATAATTACCAGATTAAAGATTTTTTAATGCAATGTATTATTTTCTAGGGCTTGGACTTCTCTGATGATCTTTATGGGTTCCTTCCTGCTGAGGATATTCTATGATTGTATAGTTTCTTGCTGGCCTCTTGCAACTAATAATGTATCTTTTAAATAATATTTCAGTTGAACACATGCACATACATACACAGTATGAATATAAAATAATTAAAGTGTGTCACAGAGTGTGTATGTATGTATAAACACACTCTTGTCAAGCTGAAGTACAGAACTTTGTGCATACCACATACCCACATGCCATTTTCATAATTCTTTTATAGTCACCAGCTGATTGACCTAGAAACTATGAAATGCATTCTAATGTCCACATTTCCCAAGGGACAAGCTCTTGACAGACATAAATCATGATATATTTGGGGATTTCAACAGAGCTACCTGATTTGCACAAACTGAGGTGTGGACGCTGTACTTCCCTAACTGTAGATCATTAGTTGCAGCTGTTCATCATATTCTTTAAAACACAAAAATCCCATGTATTAACTTTACTGTTGTTATGGTTGGAAGGAAAAAAGCCTAACAACCCCCCCCCCCCCATACAAACAAAAAGACCCACCAAACAAAAAGTGCAAAAAGTGGAACATTTCACAGGTATTTTGCAATATTCCATTTTGCTCTCCTGGAAAAACCTAATCCATTTTAACAGCACCATTTCTAAAAGTAACTGTCTTGATAAACTGATAATAAAAGGAATCTGTCATTAATCTTATACTGCTGCTGCAAATACACAACAGCCTGGACTACATTAGTCTGGAATCAAAGAAAAATCTCTTTTCTAGCTACAGGTTCCTGAAGAGTAATTTGATGTAACTACCATCAAAACAACTTCTTTGCACTCAAGAAGTGGTCACACCAGCAAAAGCACAGGTTTCTGTAAAACAACACCCTAAATTTTGTGTGAGACAAGATTTTGATCACACCTGTCCTACTCAGACGCAAGATCCTGACCCTGCAAGATGCACTATCCAATTAGCTCTCTGAATAACACAAAGCCCCATGGAAAACAACAAGCTGAACTTAGACAAACACAAACAACAAACACAAGGTGTGAGTCTTGACCTACAGAAATATTTGAATTTTAACAGCTTACCTCTGGCTGTGATGGATTCTCTTATATGAAACCTTTTAAAGCAAGCTGGGAACCTTTCTAAAAAAACTTTCTAGGTCAGGAACAAGTTAGGACCTGCATAAAGCAGGAAATAATACTATCATGATATTTTGATGAAAAACCAACCAAACAAATAATAGAAACAATGTATGAAAGTGATGCAAGAGACTGCTTGCCAGTGTCAGGAATTGGTTTCTGTGAACTTGATAGCAATGAACAAACTTCCTTACCTTGTTTACATCCAAATAGTCTAACTTTGGCACTTCTGCTATCTCTTGTTCCTCACTGCTTCCTTCATCAATGTCACTGTCCTCATCCTGCGTGGAGTCTGTCTTCTGCTCCACAGAGGAAGGCTTGGTGCCCTTTCTGTCAGGTTCCATCTCCTCTAAGTTCCCAGCCATGCTGGGCTTCTTCTGCTCTGCCCCTTCTTCACTGGGGAATGTTTCCCCAGCCACGCTACAAGAAGGACTGTCAATGCCACTGTCTCTGTTGGGAATTTTACCATTCCCGTTCAGTTCTGCAGTTGAGTCTTTATTGCCAAGCTCTCCTTGGGGCTCTTTGCTCACAGTCACAGCAGTACAGTCTTCAAGGCTTTTGTTATCACCTATGCTCAGCTCTTTAATTTTCATTATGTCTGTGTTAGCTAGATCCGTGCTACATGGTACACTAGCCTCAGCCTCATCCGGTTCAGTTTTGTCATTTGTGGAAGAGCTGCTGGAAGCCACTGTGTCACAGTCACATGAGCTCATCTGCTTGGATGAGTCCAGGCCAGGTTCCATCTTAAGAGCTAAATTTAGCTGGTTTCTTTGAAGAATATGTACAGGTTGCCTGTGGGTGAAGAATAAGCACCACAGTCACATTAACACTCAGGTTTCACCCTGAAAGAGAGGGTCTGATTGTCATTTGATTCAAGTTGTATTTCTTGCACCCCACTGACAATCCCAGGAAGCAAGAACGTGAACATTGCAGTAACAATGATCACCCAAAAACATCCCAAAAAACCCCACCACATCTACATGCTACTGAAATGGCACCACCAGAATCATGGGCCTTTAGTGCTTTCCATGTCACCTTGAAGAACAGTCTGGTTTGAGGGTTTGGAGAAGGAATTGCCTTTAAAAAGAAGCAGTTGGTTCTGGGCTTGTTTAAACAGGAACTCTCATTCTTCAACAGAAATATGCCTTTGGGGCAAGGTCTTTTCTGCCAGAGAGGATGTACCGAAGCATGAGAAGGCACTGCTTTTCCTCTTTGAAAGACACTAGGTTCACCCAGGTGGTAACACACTCCAAGGCACAGTACAGGGCCTGTCTTCATCTCCCTCTTTGTGAAAAAAACCCCATCACTTCGCTACATCAGGCAGACTTGCTCTTTAGGGAAAGTTTTCATGTGTTTGTAAAATGAGCTGCTTTTACAGCAATATACGTATATTTTATCCAATTTAGTGTCTTTCACATAAAAAGTTTCAGAACAGTTGCTATTCTACATGCCATTGTTTCCCAGTACACTAAGCACTTCCCTGCCTCCAAGCAGCAAGATCTGATGTTTATTGTATCTTAGACAGAAAACTCAATTATTTCATATCATAACAATCAATTTCCTATGATGCAATTCCCACATCAAGCCAACTTACCGAAAGCAGACTGTGGGCTACTTGTCTGTTAGAATCTTAGCAAATGCAGCAGGTCTTAAGTTCCTTAAGCACAACTGTATGCTACAAACTAAAATTCACTGTTATACAGCTTTTATTAAAAAGATACTTTGTCCTCAGTGAAGCTTTGCACTTCCAGTAGAAAACATCCCAAGAGGACTTTCTATGTGATCATTACAGTTAATGTTTTCTTTATTATATTCTAAGTTAAAAATCAGAAAAGGGAGATGAGAGCAGATCTCGCAAAGCCATATTTACCTAATACTTTCAAATTTCTCAATGAGTGTGTTGACTCCTGCTGATATTGGTATTTCTTCCTCTCCAGGTGCTAAGCTCCTTGATGACTTGGGATCAGCTGGCAAAGGCCGAGATGGTGCAGGAGGAATTCTTTCCTGCCCAGGTTTGAGATGGACAGGCTTAGGAGGTACTAATGAAAGAGAAGGGGAAAAACAGGAGGATAAATCTCCATCTTCTTTATCCTAAACTCAGAACAAAATCCAGACCAAGAGATATACATTCTTGCACAATTCTTTATAAAAGGCACAGGTGCAGTCCCGAAGTATTGCGTACACCAAAGCAAGCTGCTAAAGAAAAATGACGGGTTTCTATTTTGTGTTTCTGCAGCTGGCTTAGCTGTGCTAACAAACTGAGCAGCTCACAGCATTGCACCGCTTCCTCATTGCCAAACAGGATGCACGGCTCACGCTTCAGTTTTCAAGTTTGCTCGCCATCTCACTCATACTGATGAGCTTCCCCTTCCACGACTTCTCAGAATTCTGGCACCCCATTGAATCTCTTATATTGGGAAAAAAAAGGTGGAGGGATGAACGACATCCCAAAACAAACCATCAAAACCCAACCCCACCATGGATTTCAAGTGCCTTATGTTTGCTTGGTCAAAAACACCACAGGCAAAACATAATGGCTTTTCTTCCTCTCATTCTCCCTCCCCTGTCTCCTGTGGTGTAGTAATCTTCACAAATTTCCTTCCTCTTTTGGTTCTACATTGAGTTGCATATGATATAAATAAAACAAGCATTGTAAGAACACTCACGTTCTGCTTCAGAACTCACAAGGAGGCCAAAGCACAAAGTTTAACAGGGTATTTTTAAAAAAATGGCATTAAACTGTAATGTCATTTTAAAAAATTTATTTAGCTCTTCCACTGATTGCAGAGTAAATGATTTATCATACACAGGCAGTAACTCATGGTAACAGGTTCCCGTGGTGTCGTAGTTTCATATAGGGAAAGCAACTCCTATAGGCAGAACTGACACTGGAAGGCAGGAAAACTGACTGGGATTGGTCCCAAAGCACACACTGTTTGGGGTAGCACTGCCAAGTGTGCTCTCCAATCTAAACTATCCAGTGAGCTGACACGTTAAATGACGAAATCCTAACTACATGTTGTATTAGAAAACATTTTCAAGAACAGTTTCTTTCAACCATTTCTAACTTTGATCATCCATTTGGCACGTCATCAGCATTGTAATGGGGTTTGAGTTAGCAACTGTTCTGAATGTAATTCCAGGGTTACTTGCTTCAGGAGGATAAACAGAGGCATATGCACCGAAAAAATAAATTCCAATTGTCCCTTCCTTGCAGAAAGCTCTACATCTGTTCTAAGATCCACATCAGTCCAGATGTCTGCCCTACTCCAGTGGATGGGCAGCTGCCATAGTAGTCCATAGACAGACATTGTCTGAGGTCAGTGATGAAGAGCTGTTAAACCATTTTGGAGTTCTGAGTATAGGTCAGCTTTTAAATTCCCTATGTTACTGAGTTCAGCGTAGAAGAATAAAATCAAATTTTCTAAGGATCTGAGCTTTAAGAGGACATTTCCTATAAGAGGACTGATTTGCCCAGTCTCCAAAACCATCTGAAATTCCTTTTTTAAAATAGACATGTAAAGTCCAATTTTGAAAAGACCTCTACAAGCCCTATCTTATGTGGGAATAACAGGGAAGCAGGAAAAGAAAATCTTCTTGCATATAAACGGGATGGTGGAGCTCTATGTTTTGTCCACCAGGTTTTCATGTGCCCACCATGTGATCAGTGAGTGTCTGTCCATGCTTCTCCTTGCAAAAATAAAAATAACCAAAAAACAGTATCCACACAACCATCTGGTCCATCTAGCCAAAGGCATGCTCTGGGCCCTTTACAGAAGGTGCATAGTGCATCAGGCAGACATGTCAGAACCTACCCATATACTCCATCAGGCCTTCCAAGCTGGCCCTGGTCCACAACACCCACAGGTTTTACACTAACATTGAAGCATTTACACACTCTGCTCTCCATGTAAACATTTGTTGTCCTTCCTGTTCGTGGATTCATCTGAATCACCTCAGACAACACACTGCACTGAACCAAAAGGAAGCAGGAAAACACTTTTGTTAATTCTGATTTTTTTCTTACTGAAGTAATGTTGAGAAATGGAGACATCAGCATGGAGGCAAAGCCACTAAACCTACCCAGGACTACTTATCAAGCAAAATTTCAGGCACACCAGTTGTGGTTCAAGGCCAAGTGCACCTGGGTCAGGGCAATCCCAGACGCAGACAGGGCAGAGAATGGATCAAGACTAGCCTCGGGGAGAAGCACTTTGGGGTGTGGTTGTCAAGATGCTTGACATGACCTGACCACATATGCTGACAGCCCAGAACCCTGCATGTCCTGGACTGCATCCCCACCTGCAGCATGGGCCACAAGTGAGGCAGATTCTCCCCCTCTGCTCCATTCTGGTGAGACCCCCACCTGCAGCTCTGGGGCCCCCAGCACAAGAAAGACATGTTGCAACAAACCCAGAGGAGGCCACAGAGATGCTCTGAGGGCTGGAGCCTCTCTGCTCTGAGGATGGGCTGGAAGAGCTGGGGGGTATGTTCAGCCTAGAGAAGGGAAGGCTCCAGGAAGACCTTAGAGTCCCTTCCAGTGCCTAAAGGAGCTCCAAGAGAGCTTAAGAGGGGCTTTGGAAAAGGACCTGGAGTGACAGGACCAGACAGAATGGCTTCCTGACTGAATTAGATGGAATATTAGGTATCAGGAATTAATTCTACCCATTAGGGTGGTGAGGCCATGGCATAGGTTGCCCAGAGAAGCTGTGCCTTCCCCATCCCTGGAAGTGTCCAAGGTCAGGGTGGATGGGGCTTGGAGCAACCTGGTCTAGTGGAAGGTGTCCCTGCCCATGGCAGGGGATGAAACAAGATGAGCTGCAAGGTCCCTTTCAACCCAAACCATTCTGTGATTCTTTGACTCTAATTAAAACTAGAAGTTTGCTGGAAGAGATATCAGCATTACAAAGCATTTTCAGGTTCTGCCTGAAGGCTGAAGCCACACGCTGGAATGGTATCTCCTCATTCCTCCTTCTCCTGAAGGTTTTACACAGCAGCTCATGGCTATCTGGAGGAAGCAGAACCCAAGAAACAAAAATCTTTGTTGGAGAACATGTGAAATATCAAGAAGGACAGAATTAGAAGAGTGGAATGCGAGGTTAAATAAATGGGAGAAGGTACAGCCCAGGCTTGGCCCCGGGTCTGTAAACCAGCTGGGAATATGAGTCCTTCCCTCACTGCTAAACGTGCATCTCAGCCTTTACATCACTTCATCCTCCCTGGCCATTAATTCATCTCACAAATGCCTAATCTACAGTAAAGCAAATACTCAACAGACATTTATTAGCAACTGGATGGAGGCATTCCCATCCACCATCCCAGCAGCTGGGGGCTGTTGTGAGTTGCTGGGAAAGCTGGGAGGACTTCATAAAGAAATTCTCAAGCAGTGTGAGTTGCACTTGCAGATTTACTTACTTCAGTTAAGGCCCTTGACAAAAAGAGATTGGAAAAACAGAGATGCTGAAGCAGATTATGAAGGGTTATCACCTGGGAAGTGAATACACTTATAGAAAGAATAAATGATCCAAAAGCCTTGGGTGGAGGTAGAGAGCTGCATCTGGAGCCTCAGGTGGTGATGCCAGCACATACCACCCAACAAATCAACAAGAAACAGGCCTTAATGAGACAGCCACATGGCTCTAGGGAGAAAGCCCTGGGAAAAAGGGTTATTGCATAAAAACACCAACAAAAAGCTGAAGAAATATTTATGTCTGCACCACACTGTCACAACTACTTTTTGTGGATACGGCCACCAAGAGAAAGCAAAGGTGTTATGCACTTAAAATGTCAACTTCAATAGAGTCAATTTAATAAAAACATTTTTTTTTTAATTTGGCTGTTTTGATTTTCCTGGAGAGGCATGAGGCATTCTCCTTTCTTTCCTGGGTATAACACCCATAAGGTAACAGAAGATCGATGACAAGGGAGAAAAACCATTTCAAATTTACAAAGCAAATAAAAGTGAAGAGACAAAAGAATTGTACTATCTTTCCTTCCTTGAAAAGTATCCTACGTATTTTCTCTACCGTCACACATAAGCTAATTGAAGATACTTTCTAAAAGCAGTTTTATTATAAAGAAGGAAAGTGAAATAATAAAATCATTATTTAAAATTCACACCAAAGGAGTGTCTTTCAGGAGAATGACTGGTACCTCCATGACCAAGACTTGTCACCTGTATTTCTAACTTTGGCTTAGCTGGCTCAGCCTGATTTTTGAGTGTTGAATACAATACAACAATCTTACAGGAATTTTCATTTGGACTCATGTTTCTTTTTGGACTACTTTTACAGTACATCAAGTCCAATAAAACAAGTCCTGACAAAAAAAGTATCAGCAAGAGTAAACAAGAAAGCATTTTACCTTTGGGTGTTTAGTTCACCTCTTTAACAATTTCCAGCCTTTTTCACCCTTACTGGCATGAACAAGATTAGGCACACTGACTTCTGTTCTAAGCTTATGGTTGTAAATGACAGAGAGAGCTTGGTCATGGGAGGGGTGTGAGCAGCAGAAAGAAGCAGCAGTACCGGTCTTGGTGAAGGAAATAAATCATTATTTGAATCAAGCTAACTAGGGTCCCTCCAACTTTTATGAAATATACACATGGAAAAAAACCAGTTTACATCCTCAGTGATTGGAAACCAGTGCCATGAATACAACAGCAAAGTCTTTACACCAGCTGAATTCATTCCAGTTCTTACTGAACAGTCACTTTTACTATTCCTTTTTATTGTTAGTAATAACAACATTCATAGAACTGATTAAACTTGGGATACCAAGACCTCTAGGCAAAAGCTCCATAAAGACACAGACCTTGTGAGATGTTTCAAGCTTGAAGTAGTATATTAATTTAATGTTTAAGGTTTACCTCTAGAAGCAGAAAATACAATGCTTTCTTTGCTGTTGTTTAAGGCTGAATTGCTTTTACATAGACAATTTAATTGGAAGGGGGTGGTGGTGCAACAGCTCCATGTGTACAACACCAAAATATATTCTTTTTCAGATGACCATGACCATCTATCACATGGACACATATCTTCTAAACATTTTGGTTTATGAACTCAGTATCTTCTTGAGACTTAGCTTCCTTTGTTCCAAACACCTCTCAAGCTCCATGCTTTTTGCATCTCCAATTCCCTTGAGGCAAGCACCCATTACATACATAAGTGTAATCAATTCTACAGAGCACAGGGTGGTGAGAGTAGGGCACTTGGCGAACTGGCATTACAAAGAGAGACCACACGTCATTTCACTGATGAAGAAACATGAAAACAATTTATACTCTTTCAAGGAATTTGCTACAGTCTTTTTTTTTTAGAATTCAGAAGCCTGGGGAGACCAGACGAACATCTGGAGACCAGCTGGAACATGCTTCTTCCTGGCTCCTTTTCCATCATACTTTGGGATTGCCACCTATTTGATTATTAGCTGGCAGTTCTGTGGAAGTACCACAGGCCACATGTGAATGGTTTAGCTTCTATTTTGTATTTTCAAAATACATTTATTCCATTTAGGCATTTCCTGTTGCTATGCATAGTACTTACAATAAATGGAAAACATACCAGGTTTAAACAATAAGATATTATTACCTAAAATACTTCAAAAAATTATCGAAAATGTAAACAATATTGTTGAATTCAACTAACACTTCACAGCTGCATGAGGTATAACAACAGTACAAGAAATACAAACTGACAAGTTAAGTAATTGGTTATTGCTGAATCAATTGCTTTTGAAGGCTTCTGACTTCTGTGGTTATCTGACATTTGAAAATTAAGATGATAAAACCTTACCAGATATAAATTACAATGTAAAAGTAACTATTTTTCTGTGACTCAAAACAATACTTTAAAAATTATACACTTTCTATGCAATAGAAGCTTGCACAATTTCTAGGAAAAAGCCACTTGCCTTGGGGTTTCTGCAGAGGATGCATTTTGGCCAGTGCAGTTTTGGTTTTGGGCTTTCTTCCAGCTTGATGGAGACATTGTGCCGAGCTGATGTGCTGCAGTTCCCCACGTGCTTCCAACACTGGACTGGAGTCAATGTGACATTTGATTTGAAAAGGAGAACAAGGGCAACCTGAGGGAAGAAAGGAAAGAAGTCAGTTTGTTGGGTGGTTTTTTTATTAGTGCTTTTGTTTGGATTTTTGGTTCTTGGGGGGGTTTCTTTGGGTTTTTTTTGGTTTGTTTTTGTTTTGTTTTTTGTTGGGGTTTTCTTTGTTGTTGTTGTTGTTGTTGTTTTAGTTTGGTTTTTCTTGTTTGGTTGGTTGGTTGGTTTTTTGTTCTATTAATGCTGAAGAAAACTTGTGCTACTTCTGGAAGTATATCATTCATCCAAGTTCCTGAGAAAGGGAAGGGGGGTAGGAGAGGTGTGAGCTGTTCATTCGCAAGTTATTACAACCAATATATCCAGCCTTAACAATCCTGTTAAACTGCCTGACTGGTAAAACAGACAGAATTTCAGTAATCCTGTTTCTAATTAAATATTTACTTCTTTACTACAGACACCCAAAATAAAAGAGCAAATATGAAAGTTAAAAGCCATTTCAAAAGGATTTCTCCAAACAGAAATACAAGTGCTGTAGCATACAATGTTGTGTTACTTGGTAAAATACAACTAAATTAGGGTGATTTAGAAATGTGTTCCACGTGGTGCGATTGGTACAAGTGCCATTTCTTCATATTTAATCACTCAAGTTGCATTTTACCCCTATTTATTACTCCTCCTTATATACAATACTAACATGTCTGCAAAAGGCTCCAGTCCAGAAGATGCCATTAAGATACAATCTAGTGACAACACAGAGAAAGAAGTGATCAAAATGATTGTTGGTCTTCAGATTAACATTCTTGATTCATTTCTGTGGGGACTGGGAAAACAAACCATCATGGATCCTGCAGTATTTTCTTGAAGTTTTTTTTGACTTGTGGCAAGCCTACATGAAACCCTTCCGTCAGCTTTACTAGTGTGTCATGAGAAGGTTTAAAATTGCTGCATATGAACATATGAATACATAGGCTTCTGGGAGTATTCAAAAATTAAAAACACATCAAATTTAGAAATCTGAACATCGATGCACTAAAAAAAAAGCCAAAGAAAACATGACAAACATTCTTCTTTCCCTATTCCTGTTTTAAAATGGACAAGCTGAATTTACCAGCATCTCACGAGAGTGCAGGGTGGCCAGCATCACATAGAAAAGATTCATCTAAAGATAAAAAACCAGTCTTTGCCTTTCTGTGATGTCTTCAACAACATGGCTTTAGCTTCAAAAATGTAACCTACTTTCAGCCAGATTCTTATTAAGATCAAAAACCTGAAATTAAAATTACTCCCATTCACATCAACTAAATTATCCTGGATTTATATTAATGGTATTAAATCAGGATGTGACCTTTTGAATAAAGCGCCTGAAGTCTGAGACATGCAGACTGCAGATTTTGTTGTCAAAAACAGATTCAGATGGCACAAATCTACTTACTGATCTCTGCCACCCAAATATACAATCCTTGAATTCACCATGTATAGCTGCCAGTTGTTGCTGCTTGAATCTTCATTAGCATTTCTACCACAAAATCTGCTTTTCAGCAGATTTGAGACCAGCTATTAAAACATTCTTCCAGCTAAACCCAGGAAATTATAAGTACTAGGTTCTATTCAGATATAATTTCTCTTACCAGAAAAATGCAGTGAAAATAAAGTAGATTATTAGAGCAGATTAATAGATTATTGCAAACACATAATCAGTGACAGAATTTATGCTGATGGCTTGGCTCTGGGTACAAAAAGCTCCCTGTGACAGCAGCAGTCCTGCCACACGCCAGCTTTTAAGAGGAAGGACAAGGACTTCTTCCTTATGAACAGTAGCTCAACACAGCCAGAAATTAAAACAGTGCACAAGGGAAAAGCTTGAATTCAAGAAAATTAAAAGGGCAGCATGTAGAAAACGGAGCTCAGTGTTTCAGCAGGTATTCAGTGTGTGACTGGAACACAATCTAGCAATGTTGTATTTTCTTAAAAATTGCTTCAGTGATCCAATTTCTCAGTGGACAAATCTCTGCACCTACCATAGCTCTAGAAAGTAGGAAAAGACCCTCTAACCTGCGCTATGTTGTCTGATGACACAAGCACGGTACCGATTTCAGCTCTGGCAAAGCACTGAAGTCCTGGTAGATGCCAGACATGTCCACAGTTCCCCACGGCAGCTGAAGGAGAAAAGTCACAGCTTCTCCAGTCTTCAGGTACCACATCTCTGGGGGATCCCCTACTGAACATCCTAAACTGAGCCCAGCTACCCATGCTGAGTTGGGCTAAGGTACCAGCTACCCTAAGCATTCCCCATTCTTCAAACACTGCCACTAAAAAGGACTATTCTCTTGGTATAATTTTGTGAAGTTTCCAAAAGAATTAAAAGTCAATTCCTTTTTCTTTCCTCCTGGGATTCCTCGATGTGAATGCAGGCCCAACCACCTTACTTTTTTACTGAGAACAAGAGCTAGTGGTTACTTCATTGCTTTCAAGTGTGTGGCACCACCAGACACCTCTTATGCCTAGGCTAAAACCTCTTATGAACTACTTATGGTACTGCAAAGTAGAGTGTTTTGATCCTTATTTTATAAATTCACACATAAAGTTTTTTCTTCTACTGCATAACCCTGTAAAACAATCATGGCACAAGATCCCCCACTGGTAATTTCTCAACCAACACATCCATCTTGTCCAAAATTTGGTTCCAAATGCTTTAGGACTTGTCCTCAGAGGCATTTGCAGAGTAAATACTTCATGAAGCCTTATGCAACTTCCCATTAAACAAGATTATTCAAAGAGCAAGTGGGCACAAAGTAGAAAATAAACTTAAAAAGTACTAGGAAAGAAGAGGAACTTAGAAAGCCACAAGTGCCTTAAACATCAAATGTAGTACTGGCCCTAAATCAAGAAGAATATGCAGGGGTGAAGCACAGAAGTGGCTTTCATTCCTTTTATTTAATTTAAGCCAAGCTGGTTCTCCCTCTTTATCTCTGATGTGGCCCTTAAGGGCTGCATTTTGCACGGAAATCAAAAATTCCTTAGGTTTTTTTTTTTCAAGTGCTATAAAATGACTTGTGAAAACAAGATTTACTGGATTAATTCACACAAAATGATCTGAAAATAAAACCCTCTGTCTGCCAAGTGCATTGCAGGTGTTATTGGGAATGGGAAATGAGAGGGACAACATAAGTAAGATCCATGCATAAGCCAGGTAGCCACTCCCAAGATATCTGCTTCTGCCACATGTTTCCAGAAGTGGGAGCAGGTGATGGGCCCCCATTGCCTGCTCTCTTGCACCCACCAAACCTGCAGGACTCAACAAACAACTGCCTTCTGCTTGATTTTTGGTCCAGTGCTGGATAAGGAAAACTACTTTTGCAGTAGCCAGCAGGGGCAGGGCCAGGACCTGGAAGTTGTTCCATACCACCTACACCATGCCCAGGGAGTGGTGTGGGGGTGAGGGGAAGAGGCCCCTTTCAGTCAGGGTAACATGGCAGGTGGTTGGGGTTTTGCTGATTTCCGCAGGGTGAGCACTCCTGTGTGAATCGTTCACCTTTCTTGTACACTCTGTTATTAATATTGTTGCTGTTATCCTTTGTTTCTTATTTCATTGCTGTTTCTAGTTAGCTGTTCTTATCTCAACCCATGATCTTTACCTTTAACGCCTCCAATTCTCCTTTACAGCCACCAAAGGGGAGGAAGAGGGGGAGGGTAGAGTGAGCGAGCAGCACATGTTTTCGAGTGTTTCAGTGGAACACTAAAACGGGGAATACCACTCCTGTACCACAACAGCCTTATTTGCCCAAAGTGAGGCACAAAGAGTTAACAACAGATCTGTCCAGAGCGGGTTAGAAATAAATTTGATATAAGCATTTGTCGTGTTAGGTATGGATCCACTGGTCACAATATTGCTTGGTCTCTTCACCTGCAGGATTGTGGTACTTAATCCTGTCTATGTTTCCATATGTGCACCATGTGCCCATCACAACACTCTTTTTCACAGCAGGGAAAGGGATCAGGATTGCTTTGTTGCTGTACTGTGTGATATCAATTTATGACATGATAACATCATGTGCAATGAAGGTCATTTGACATGTGTGTTCAGTGTTTCTCTCCTACCCTTACTTTGGATGCTGCCTTTCAGAGTCCATTAATACTCGTATCCACTCTGTTAGGGGAACAGGATAGGATGATTTTCCCCAGTTAATACATGGGCACCATCTCCCAGGTTATCCATGACTGTGAAACATGCACTGCCATCAAGCAGCCCAAGTGCGTAAAATCCCTGTGATGTGGGGGCACACTGGTCAAAATATAAATATGGGGAGGCCTGGCAGATCAATGACATCACACTCCCACAAACCTGCCAAGGCAAGTGCTATGTGCTGACTATGGTGGGAACAATCACTGGATGGCTGGAGATGTACTCTGTGCCTCACGCCACTGCCCAGAGCACCATCCTGGGCTTTGAAAAGCAAGTCCTGTGATGTCATTGCCCCCCCAGAAAGAACTGAGTCTGACAATGGGATTCATTTCATAAACAGACTCATGGACACCTGGTCCAGAGAGCATGGGAGTGAGTGGGTGTATCATATTCCCTGTCATTCGCCAGCTTCTGGGAAAATTGAATGGTACAACGGACTGTTAAAAAATACCAAAAGCAATGAGTATGGGACCTTCACACATTGGGATCTACATTAAGCAAATGGTAAGCAGGCATTAAACTGGTTAGTTAACACGAGAGGTTCTACCAATGGAGCTGGCCCTGCCCAATCAAAACCTCCACATAACGCAGAAGGGGATAAAGTCCCTGTGGTGCAAATGAGATGTGTGTTAGGGAAGACAGTTTGGATTAGTCCTGCCTCAAGCAAAGGCAAACCCACCCATGGGACTCTTTTTGCTCAAGAACCTGGGTGCACTTGGTGGGTAATGCAGAGAGACAGGGAAAAATTACGTGGACTTCAAGGGGACTTGATTTTTGAATGAGAACAGTCTGTAATGTTGAACTGTATAATATTGGTTGCTGAATGACACTGCCAGTGTGTGCCATAACTACCATGGTCAATGAGAATGGACTGCTCCAGATACACCAGTTGTTAGCTCATGGCTTGCATCCAGCTGACAGCACACCAGCCCTTCCCTCCTGGAAGACATCTAGGATGGACAGAATGCACAGCCATGGGTTAAATGAACTCAACAGACATCATGGAGGGGCAACCATTGACTGTGGAAATTACATTATGTAGATGGTATAGAATAAAGAGTGGATAATGTCCTGGTTCTGGCCAGGACAGGATTAATTTTTGCAGTAGCCAGAAGGAGCATGGCCAGCATCTCGAGATTATTTTATACCACTTCATGCCATAAACGGGAGCAGGGGGAAAAGAGGTCCCATCCAGTCAGGGTAGAGTGGTGGGCAGAGTGGGTACAGTGGGGTTTTGCTGATTTCCGTGTGGTGAGCACTCCTGTGTGAATTGTTTGCCTCTCTTGTACACTCTGCCATTAATACTGTTGCCATTAATGTTCGTTTTCTTATTTCATTGCTGTTTCCGGTAAACTTCTAATCTCAAATCATGATCTTTTACCTTCTGTACCTCCAATTCTCCTCTCCAGCTGCTGCAGGGGGAGGGGATGAGGGAGGAGTGAGTGAGCAGCACATGGTTTAGAGTGTTTCAGTGGGAACACTAAACTGGGGAATATCATTCCTAAACCACAACCAAATTAGCTGTAAGTGCCACAGAAGCATTTGGGGAAGTGTACTGGTATGAGAAAATTGACAAAAAATGGTCATTTGTGTCCAAACCTGATAAAAGGCTACTCATAAAAAATTATTCCCAGACAGCCTGGCTGACAGTGACTTCACATCTTATCACTGGTTACCTGTGACAACTCAAGGCAGAGGGTCACACTTGCCTGGATGTGTAGTGTGCCAGCACCTCCCAGGCACTCACAACAGGCACACCAAAAACCTGAGCATGCACTTCCAAACTTATAAAATCCTGCCCAAAGATTCCACTTTGCTCTGTGCACTTCTTGTGCTTCTAATATATTTAAACTCAAGTACTTCATGGCTGGCTTGTAATTCTACTCACATGAACAATGCTGCTTATAACTCCTCTGGCTCAAAACCAATCCAAGCAAAAAGGACAGAGATTATTCTTTCCAGAGGTAATTATTTGCATCATTTTAATAAAATAATAGGTATTTTAGGCTTCTACTAAGGCAAAAGTTAAATAAAAGTCCTGAAATGCCTCAGTTGAGCTACAGTTTGTATTTTCACTGAATTGGAAGAGTAACATCAGTCTTTCTGACAGAATTCAAAGCCACCAGGAACATTATGGCACAGAGAACTTTCATGTCTCCTCTTATCCTCACTTAACTGTTTGCACCCAGAAAAAGTGTGTATTTTTAAAATATTTCCCTTAGAAGCTTTCACGAACTTGAAGGTTACAATAGATTTTTCTAGTAGACTAAGATAAAATACAAGGATTTTGGGTGCTCCACTAAGCTTGGTAGTAAAGAGACCGGTTGAGCCCAAGTGGTTAAACTCCAGTTCTCAGGCTTTTCTACCAACACACAAGCCAGTTTCTGATCTTGTACTTGGCCCTCAGTCCCCAGGTAGCCATGTTCAAATAATAACCCCAGTTTAAAATAAAAAATATCTTGGAGGTCTGTGATAGCAGCAAGAACCTGAAATGTTATGACAATCTCCTGGTTTGGCACATCCTACATTAGCCAACCCACAGGACTTCTCCTCTAGCCCCCTATTAGGGGAAGAGATTTTGCAGTATTCCACTGAAACAAAGCAAGCTTACAGCTCCTTGGGCTGTTTTAACACTTTGCCCTACACTAGGCTAGCTCCCAGCCCTGTCTTGCTGCTCAGCAAGGAGCACAAAGCCTTTCCCACTCTGCCACCGGGTATACCCTATTTCTTCCTCTTATGCTGCTTTATTATCTCCACCATTTTCCTCAAACCCACTTAAACCTCACCTCGTCCTCCTATGCACACCCCAGCAGAGAGCCCGGCAGGGGTGTAAGGCAGTGGGTGCTGGGGCTGTACAACCCTGCTGTAAAATCCAGCTCAATGACACTCACAACAATTACCATACACTTTTCTGGCATTCCAAAACACCAAATTTAGCAAAAGGAGTGACAACAAAGTTATCGCCATAAGCTTTCAGAAACAGATGCAATCAAGCAAACATTAAGTTCCAAAGCAAGCAAGAATCTGGAATGGACTGCAATTCCCCAACCAAAGAGAGACATACCACTTACTTGTGCTTGAGCAGAGACTCCCACATTTTTTCTTACTTGCTTAAGCTGCAAGACAATCAAAAAGAAGGAAGAACAGCTCCTGCTGCAGCTTTCATTTCACGGGTTAAATGCCATGCTCCTAGGAACTGACCTCCCCCAGCTCACTTCCGACCACCACTGCGGTTGGTGACTCAAAGCCTATAAACGTGGCAAATGCCTGTGGAGGAGCTGTGCTATGCAGGAGTCACAGGAGATTACTGCTGGGTTTAAGTTTCAAACCATCTGAAAGGCAATACAAAGGACGTGGATGGTTTAGAAGCCTGAATCTTTCTCAAATAGAGAAAAGATTGTGGAATCACAGATTCTCAGAATGCTTTGGAGTGGAAGGCACCTTAAACAAAAACCATCTTGTTCCAACCTCCTTCCACTAGAACACGTTGCTCAGAGCCCCATCCAACCTGGTCTTGGACATTTCAAGGGATGGAACAGCCAGAGCTTCTCTGGGCAACCTGTGGGCAAACTTCACCAACATCACAGGGAAGAATTTCTTCCCAACATCCAACCTAAACCTAAGCTCTTTTAGTTTGAAGCCATTCCCCCTTGTTCTATCACTACACACCCTTGTAAAAAGCCCCTCTCCAGCTCTCTAGTAGGCTTTCTTCATATTTTTATAGAGTTTTTTGCTTAGACATGGTTTGATATTAATACAAGAACAGTCAGAGCAGTAACATGTCATGGAAACCAACAAAAACACAGTTCTCAGCACTCAAACTCTCAGTCTGCTTCACAGTCTGAGAAGGGAAATGAGGGACCACAAGAAGTGGCAATAATGAGGGGCCACAAAAGTGGCAATAAATGCAATACTGCCAGCATGGGATGGAGCTACAAGCTACAAAAATATCTTGAAAATGTTCAAAGCCTCATCTTTCCCTCTCCTGCTCTCCCATCAGAATCTCCATGTGATATTATAAAGTACAAAGCAATGTCTAAAATTTTTGAAGTAATGCTGCATTTCAGGGCAGACTTCATCTCTGAGGAGCCACAGAGTGGCTGCTGCTTTGGGTTCTTACAAAAAACACAATGCTGGCAAACCATGCTAAATCATTCAGTCTGAGCAGGGCT
The DNA here is from genome assembly GCA_024500445.1 of Entomyzon cyanotis. Taxonomy (NCBI): domain Eukaryota; kingdom Metazoa; phylum Chordata; class Aves; order Passeriformes; family Meliphagidae; genus Entomyzon; species Entomyzon cyanotis. Next base: position 225,498 of record JAKEPQ010000998.1, on the reverse strand, counting down.
GCCAGAAATTTGGTATGCTCAGTTCACCTCACACCACCACAGAAATACAGACAAAAAAAGGAGTTTTTCAGGGAACGAACCACACAGCTAAAATTAGCAAATTTGTGCATGTAAAGCACAAGAAGGACCAGTAGTTTCCCTAGACCTATAGTGCTAGGATTTGGGATTTTGAGATTTGCTGTACTTTTATCCTGTTCTGACTAATTTTAAATGCCTTAGATGAGCATGCTTTCTCTAACAGATGTTTCTATAGCATCTCAAGTGTCACTACTGAACATCACTGTCATCGTATCTTCCATAAACCTGCATCAAGATACCCCACCTCTATTCTCATTAGATTCTCCTAAGGTATGTTCTTGCAAGCTAATCCAAATAAAGGCTATGTTTTACCAGCAATGGCACACACCATACATATTTCATCATCTGAATCACAACAGGCATATTCTGGAGAAAGGAGTTTTCAGCTCTGATTTCCGTTCTTCTTGAACAGGTTTTTACATACAATGAGTAAAAACCTGTTTTACACACTCATTTCAGTGCAGTCTCTGTATCCATCATTGCAATCATGTTTTTATTGCCCTATCCAGAACAGCACCTTATCCAGGTACCTGTGCAATGCTATTCCAACACTTCTGTGCCTCTGGTACATTTCATACTTGATCCTGCAGCTAGGGATTTCTTCACAACTGCTTTCAAGAAACCATTACAGAATTTTAATTACTCATTTAATCTGGTATACTTTCATTTCAATAATTAGCTTCTCAACAGACATACATCAGCCCTTTCCTCACAACACTAAAGCACATTCCTTGTCCCACTCAATGCTCCCTAGACAGGGTACTACAGCAGAGTCATCATTTTCTACCCAGCACGTAAATCAAAAAACCTCACACTCCAGACCTACATTTGTCCAGCCAAAAACACTGCTGGCATTGTTAGTTCTACACAAAGCAGGAATGAAGTGTCAGTACAGGTTCTCTGACCACCCCACCACTGCAAGGACAACTTGGGCACAAGGGCCTTTCCCTTACACATGGGTTAGCTAGCAAACTGTTATTAAAAACTGGCTATAAAAGTGACTCTTAAGTTTACTCTGCATTTATATAATTACAATGGTCAGGAGAAGATTTCTGAGTGACAGAAATGAGGAGCTTCAACATCTATTTCTGTATTAGAGCACTACTTGACACAGATGTGTGAACCTAATTCCTGCCAAAATCTTCATACTTACCTGATGACAAGGTAAAGGAAAGGCAAAAATACAAGCATGTCTCAGAAATTCTGCTGCTAGAAAGTCATTGCACACAACCTCACAGTGGGGCAAGGAGAAAAACCATACAAAAATCAAGCTGGCACTCACTTCTAGTTTTAGGGTTTTTATTTTGCTCTGAGTACAGCTGGCCACCACATCACCCACAGACAGCACAAAGCAAGGAACCTTCCAAGGCCAGTCAAATATCCCACATTCCCACCAAAGTGGCAATAACATCTGTTGAGATGTAATACAAGATCAACTCAACTTGCCACTAACAGAGAACATTTAAACTTATTTTCAGGACAAAGAAAGAGAATCTATCATTAATTGTATGGAAGGTCATCTTTCCCTAGTAAAGAAGGAAAGTGGTATTTCTTATTTTATTTTTATTTTGTAGCAGGCTGCCAAGCAAAGTCTTGCCAAAATGGAGTCAAGGGGAAAAACACATCAGCTGAATGGGAAAAAAAACCAGCTTCCAACCCTGGTGATTCCAAGGGGGCCTGAGAAGTGAAAGCAACAACCAGAAAAACCATACGGAGAACAGAATAAATTCACTCAAAAGGAAAATCAGAAAGAAAACAAAGTAAAGCACCACAGAATATATTCTTCCCCAGGACTAAAAACAGGCACGACAAAGCCCCGAAACAAAAATATTTTTCTTCCTATATGTAACAGGATGTGGTACTGCAGTCAGCAAGCACTTACCTTCAGCTCCTGAGGTTATTGGTACACAGTTAAAAAAAAAAACTCTTGTGTTTTTACTGACTATGTTTTAACTGAGCCCTCTGCCAACATCCTCATGGACACTGAGGACACATTGTCTGCTGCAAAGCCCCATCCTCCCTTCAGTCACAGGAGTCAGCCCCAAATGACAGGGTTGTACTCAAACCTCTCTGTAGGAAGGCACCAAGCTCATCCAGACTGGCACGCCAGGGACATGTCCAGCTTCACCATCTCCGCCAGAGAAGGAGGGACTGTGGGGAATCAGCTCCTCGCTGTGCATCACTGTTATCGAAGCACTGGATGGATGCAAGTCCCAAGATTGAAAAGCTCCGCATAATTATTTCTTTGTTAATAAACTTCTAAGTGATTATAATTGAAACTCTGCTGGTGTATAGATGAGGACTAATGGATTTTGAGGGGGCTTGGGGGATTTTTTAAAGTAGTCGTATATGTTCTCTCATGTGGTTTAATGCAAATACTGTAATTTCTAGATTTGTGTCTGTAGTTCTGCTGAGTGTGATACCAAACTACACAGTTGATGCCAGAATGATTTTTGCTTTTACATTTCCTTCATGTATATTCATAGCTCTGTAGATGATTGTTGTATAGTTATATAGTTCCCAGCTAGCTCCAGTTCTTTTCCTTACCTTTTCCCTACCCTGACAGGCAGAAAGACAAAACACATTCCAGAGGCTCCAAGCCCTGAAAGGTCCAAGGCCCCTATCCTATCTAGGTTCTTCCTGGGAGCCAAGGACAAAATACCCTCCCCAGATCCATTTTCGTAAACAAAGTTTAGCTCCTATCTAAAGGAGGGCTACCGAAGACGTAGAACCAAAAGGGGGGAATTACTTCATCACTTATGCTTCTAACTGGGGATTCTTACCAATTATGCTAATTTGCTGCTATTTTTTAACTGTATTCACCCTTTGCGGGGTGGGCATTTTTCCACATCTGCTCCTTGGATGCCTCCAATAAAGACCAGCCTTTATATTACCTCCTATACTAATACTGTCTCAAAAGTGTGTTGTTTTATTTCTAGATCTTTAAGGCATCACAGTCAATGTCCTGAACCAACATAATAATTGTGTGCTTTTCCACATTATCACAGAATCATAGAATGGTTAAGACTGGAAAAGATCTCTAAGATCATCAGGTTGAACCATCAATCCCCCCACCACCTGCATGTTCACCACTAAACCATGTCCACCAAGTGTCACCTCCACATATTTTTGAACATTTTTGAACACTTTCACTTTTTGAACACTCCACCACTGCCCTGGGCAGCCTATGCCATATTTGATCACTTTTCCAGTGAAGAAATTTTCCCTAATATCCAACCTAAAGTTCCCCTGGTACAACTTGAGGCTGTTTTATCTCGTTCTGTCACTTGCTACCTGGGAGAAGAGACTGATACCCACCTAAGTGGCAATTCTCAAGTTCTTTCATGCTGTTCTGTGACAAACTTATACCAAAGTTATTCTTTCTAATTTTGTTTATATTTTTATCCCTCTGGAGACTATCAATCTGGCCTTAGGTTTCATCTCTCAGTTGACTAGGATACAGGTGCCCACCAGTAACTTTTGCATTAGCCTTCCTATCATACCTCAGAATATGGGCATATCTTAGAGATCTGATCCCAAACTTTGGCATTAGGATTTCAAGCCTCCAGTGACATTCCCACAAGGCCCACAGGAAACAGATTTCCAGTTTGAAAAAACATGTTTAATCTTTCTGTCTAGTGCTGGAGACTGTTCATTGGCAAGCAAATTTGTGCATTTACCTATAGTCTTCTCAATGCTTACACTTGGCCTGGTCTTCATATTGACATACAGAGAATAAAAAAGGGGATATTGAACATCAAATCCCCATAAATGGAAGGCAGTTACAAACGTTTATTATTCAACGAAGTACAACAGATGCTGAAAATCTCATTCTTTTGGAGGAAGCATTTAGCTGTCTTTCCCCCCCAAATGGCATAGTTTAATTAGGCTAAAATAATCAGCACAGCAACTTTCTGTGACACCAAGATCAAAGGCAGAAGAGGGAAACCCCTGAGACTCTTCCACCTAGTAAGAAAAACAGGTTAGGTGATGTATAAAGTCTGAGGCATAAAGAGTGACAAAGTAAAGGAGAAGGAGCCTGGGGCAGATGTCAGCCAGCCTGACATGGCAGGTGACAAAAGCCCTGCCAGAACGCTGCTCACAGCACACATCAGGAGATGCAGCCATCACACAGGGCTGTCAAATGCTGTTCCTCTACTAGAGAAAGGGAGGCAAGAAGGGATGACCAGCCAGACTCATATCTTTGGTGCATATAAGTCTTGTCCTACTTCTGTGTGCTGAAATGAAAAGCAACTTGTTTAACTTCAGCAGTAGATTTCAAGACTTAATTCCTGCAGTGGCTAAGGTGCAGATACCAAGGGCCAGATATCAAAGTCCAGCTTAAATTGTTGCAGGTGCCTAATTTAGAAGGGAAAGATAGAATTTGATTTTCATTCATATATTTCATTACAACTAACATGAAACCTAGAATTCATTAATTTGTAAGACCGTGTTCTGCTTTGCTTTTCTCTTTTGCAAAAGGATTAATTGAAGATAGAAGAAATGGTTCTTTCTCCCTAATTTTTTTCCTGAGTTCAGGATTGAGTTCAGGGCAGATAACATGCCCAGAGTTAAAATTAAGGTAAGCGCTTGAAAGAGACTAGCACACTCTCCAAGGAAGATTTATTTATAGCCGCCTCATTCTAGCCAGGTGAGCAGAAACAAGGGTATTTCTCTGACTCACAGGGCAAGTCCCATACACCATCACTGTGGGCTCCTTCAGCACAGCAGCAGCATTTCTACATACCTTTTCCTCCTCCTGCCTCTTCCCCATTCAAACTTGCTTTGTGTCTCATGTTTCTGGTTATTAACTCAGTTTAGCTCTGGTCTCCAGATTTAGTCAGGCTGCTTCCTGCACAACACAGGGATGCTTACAAACAGACAACTCATGGTCTCCTAGAAGGGAAGATCCCATACAAAATGGATCCCCTTACAGAGTCCTCAGAGATCAGCCACAGGCAGCTGAGCATGAGGTGCAGAGTGTAGCTGCAGCTATAAATGCATTTTCACCACGGATGTCCCAAGTTAAAGCTATCATTTTGCCTGATGGCCTCAGAGGCCTCACTGATGTCAGATGTCTGTATCACAGCCTCTCCTCTAAGATGCACACACTGGATCCTGATAAAGGGATGCAGGCAGAATCTTTATTCAGCATTCCTGAGTCTTTCCTCTTAGATGAGCACTTTTTTCTTTTTCCCTTAACAAGTAAAAGGTTTTTCATTATGATGAAAGAGTTCTAATTTATAATTACACTGATTGTGCAAATCAAAGAACTATTTCAGGCTAATAATACACCTGGGACTTCACATCTGTACTACATTAACACAGGAATTACAAGACCAGAGCTATCCATTACTGTAAAAACCTAAAGAGATTTATTCTAGAAACAAACTACTGCAGCCAAAGCCATCTCTGTTTGTTCCTTTCAGGTTACCTCTAGCTGGGTGATTTAATGTCTTTGGGATTCCCTCCCAAGAACAAAGACAAAGATGGCAGACCTCCAATTCCCAGAACTGGTGAGTTGGTGGGGCTGGGGGGTGGGGAGTGATGGTGAGAGAAAAGTATTACACTGCTCACCTTCCAGTGATTTAAAAGACACAAAAATGAGAAACAGCCTGATCTAGTCCTATAAGCAAATTCCAGCCTTCATTCAAAACCATGTCAAAAAATGTTTCATGTGCTTCATTTCTCCTTTTACTAAAAGCTTATTATATTGTTATTCCTAATGACAAAAGCAGCATGCAAGGATGTCTCACTGCTCAGTTGATGTGCCTGTGCATCCTCTTAATGCCATACATTGCAATGTGTAAGATCTCATTTAATCAGAAAGGTGTGTAAAAATTATCCTTCACTTGAGGTTTAATGACAATATAATTAATCCCCAACATTGTCCCAACCAACTGGCTTTCTCTTTATAACCCTGAATTGTTTTATTAGTTTTATTAAACCAATAATTAGCCTTTGCTGATTTAAAAGTCTATTTAGGTACTAAATACAATTAGGTAAAACTGAGCTCAGTTTCTTTGCAACAAAAGTGGGCTTTGCAGGGCAGGACTGGCATTTCTGTGCTGTCACTCCACACTGCAGAAATTAAGAAAATTTAACTTCATTACTGAAAAGCACAGTGAGTATTTTACACTGTCTTGACAGCAGAGCTGCATATTTCAAAATCCAGAAAAATTTCACAATAATCACTAAAAGAAAACATATTTCAGCTCTCAGTGTGGCTTGGTAACACCCTACTTGAAGTTTAAAGCTTTCACAGAAAATGACCAAGCCATAGAGTCTTTGAGTTTGGAAGAGGCTTGGGGAGATCACCCTGTCCAACCCCTCTGCTTAAAGCAGGGCCACACAGAGCAGGCTGCTCAGGACCTTGGACACGTTTGAAGCATGGACACGCATATTACAATATGACATCTATAATAATGTTTTTGTCCCTGTTAATACAAATAAAACAAAATAACAATGTAAATTGTCAGTAAATAATGTTCTCAAAAAACAAGCCCTTTATTGAGAAAAGGACGCAATAAAAACGATTTCTGACTGATGAGCTGAACATGGGCAGCAACTGGAGCAAAGAAAACAAGTTGCTGTGGTGCCTCTGCTGTAGACTGCATCATTGAGTGCCACGTGGGCTCACAACAGCACAGTCACGGTTTTGAGGAGCCTTCAAGAGCCAGGAACAGCACTAAGAGGCTAAAAGCGAAAGCATCCCTAGTCCTGTACCTCTTCCTCATATCTATACTTCCAACAAAGCAATCCCACACAGTGACTGTAGAAGAAAAACAGTAAAATAAAAGCTCATTACAAGATTGTTTCAGATAATAAATGACTCTTATAATGAATTTACAATTCTGAGCTCTGACAATCACTGACAGTGAAAGCCAATGTAATATCATCACAATCTTATCAGTTCCTTGGAACGGGTTGTGGACAAATAATTTTTCTTTGGTTTGAGTTTTTTCAGATCTGTTATGGCATATTCGCTTCAGAGAGCTTTAACTGCTGCCAACATCACGTCACAAGGAGGGGAACAAGACACCTTTTAGAGCAGTATCTTGACACGTAAAGTGAGGATCTGAGTTAGCATCAATCAATAGCAAACAAAACAGTAGCATTAATATATCTCCAAATTGCCTAGCACACCTCCTGCTTCCTTGACAGCACACTGGTGTCAGCAAACACCACTGAGCCCTCCATAGCCCTTCCAAAAAAGAAAAGAAAAAAACCCCATCAAGCACATGAATACACAAATTGCAATAAGGTCTGATTATGCCCTGGCCACCCTGTCCCACTCGGGGAATGATTAATACACGCCAATTAATTGGCTGTCATCGATCATGACACCAACCGGCTGCACAGGCCTTAGCCACACTCACCTGTGACACTAAGGTCAGCTTTTGCATACGATGAGCAAACCCTTCAAAACACCGTGATGATTGTAACCACGCAAAGTTACTGCTCAAAAGGCACCTTAAACCAGGTTATCCCAGCCCATAAATAAACTGAGGCTAATTAGGAGATGCTTAGAGCTCAGGTGTCATCCCCCCATATGCAAATCTGGCTTTCATAAATACATGCAAAGCCTGCATATCTCTACATCTCCCCACCTGCCCTGCTTGGGACGGACAGCTCTCCTCAGAGAAACAAAACAGGATGGCTGCAGGTATGCCAATTTCTAAGTTAGGCCAAGTGCACAGCCCATTATGCACATCCTGTCATGCACAGCCAAGCACACACAGCCCTGTTGTTCCCCCACCCTCACTCCAATGGGGCCACTATGTTGCTGTGCCGTGAGGCCACCCCTTCTTCGTGTTCCTGCCTCACTCCTCAGCCTTCCTGCACAGAGACACACTCAGAGGGACCAGCCCTGAGCTCCAGTCTCCCCTGACTAAAGCTTCGTTCTCAGACTGGGAATGCTCTGGTCAGGTTCTGTGATGTACTGTGCAAAGGAAAAATCAGACCTGTCAAGCACAATAATTGCTTCAAGGTGGTTTTTAATTGCAAAGCTCATTTGTACTAATGGTCAGGAAGAATAGTGTATTTTGTTCCCTGCAGGATGCACAGTTACAGAATCACAGAATGGTTGAGGTTGAAGGGGACCTTGAAGACCAGCTCCTTCCACCCCCTGCCATGGGCAGGGACACCTTCCACTAAACCAGGTTGCTCAGAGCCCCATCCAATCTGGCCTTGTGAAAAAACAACCAGAATAAAATTAGAAACAAACTGAAAATTCCAGTTAATCTCACCAATTTTCTGATCACAGATCCAACAGTATTTCTTCTTTCTCACCATGGTGCACCTTCTCTTCCTGTCCAGATACTTGAATGCAACTCCTATAGCATTCCTAACTCAGTATCTACAAAAAATGTTATTTGACTGAACAGACCCCTCTTCCTCTCCTCAGATCAGACAGCTTGGGATTCTCAAATGCACAAAAGGCAGTGTGCCCTGCTACAGATATACGCTGAGAAAGGCATAGAACACAAGATGCACTATTGAGGACTACTACATTCATCTTCCACTAATCTTCCACAAGGAGATGTATTTGATAAAAGGAATGTGTGACTGGCTTAGTGTAACAAACATTAAGTGTGTCAGTCTTCAGTTCTTTTTGCACTGACAAGTTTTAATACAGTGGCTACCCAATACATGTTGTAGCAATCTTACAATTCTGTACCCATCATTTAAAACCATTAAATAACATTCCAATGCCAGAGTGCATAGCATACACAAAGCCCAGGCAGTTTTCAAAGTAAGTGACCCAACGAGGGATGTTCTCCAAATACTTCAGTACAGTGACCTCATCTGATGATGGAATTATAATAGCTAGGTTACAGTTATATCAAAGAATTCATTCTAGCCATGCAGACTATACAAACTTTTTCATATCAAGTAAAAATCAATTTATCACACATTCTAAACTATATTATACACTAGGGTTCCTCCTTCTTCTGTACAATAAGATGTGTTTTATTTCAAAACATTTTCAGAATTAAAAATATAAAGCTATATAAAAGCCATAACAATACATTAGCTTGTTTGACTATAGAACTTAAATTGTAATAACATTTAACAGCACAAAATTCCAATCCACTCAGCAATCTGTTGGAAATACAGATGATAATGTTAAATTAAAATTACTGTGTTTTGGCATGTGAAAAAAAATTACACAAACACGTTGTTAAATTTGTTATTCACCTGAAAGTGGCAGAGGCTGACAAATCAAGCCATTTTGGTGTTCTAGGAGGATGCAAACATGTCTTTGAAGAGTCACCACAATCTGGGCATCAGGGACAGCAGGCAGGAGTTTCCTCTCTCCCCAGGGACATACACCACACTGTGAGCTCATCATTACTATTTTTATGTAGATCACACTTTCAATGTTCAGTGACATTTTACATACAGAAAAAAGACTGGAAAGCCCTGCCCCCTTAGGAACCAAAGCCTCTGAGGACAGGGCAAAGCCCTATAAGCAGAACTTGCACCAGTCTTTTGAGAGAGCCCAAACAAACTATGAACACACTTCACCTATCCCTTCAGCAGAGGGGCAGCAGCCAGCACAAAGGGCACACTCAAGACACGTACTCCTGCCTTGTTTCACTCATTCTGCAACACAAAGAGCTTGGGCTGTACTGGAAGGGAAGCAGAGATCCATGAGGAAAGTACTCAGCTGTGTAGGCCTCCCCATGGTCTGGGTGAGGTAGGAACTACATGGAGAATTTGGAGTGAAGAGGTCTAGAAATTAATTCGGTCTTGAATTAATGGTCAAGTTTTTTCCCCCATGTCTCATTTTCCCTTGTTCAATGAAAGGAGGAGACCACAAAGTTGGAACTCTCTAGAATAAGCAGATGATGCTTGCAAACAGACATTACAATGACAGCCACATTGTCAGTTAATAACTGCAAGTTAAAAGAGGATATCGAACTGAGGAGAAGGAAGGTCAGCCTGTGACTGACACAGGGACATGAGTAGGTTAAGAATCAACAGCAACACAAAATACTCTGTTCTGGTTTAGCCTTCTTTTATGACATTTATTTTCCCTTGCAAGATGGCTGCAAAAATTAGGGTTTTCATTTGCCTATGGCTGGCACTTCGCACTTTTTCAAAGCTGCAGTCACCCCAGGGTGGTACCAGCTAGCAAGCAGTAAAGAGAATTCTTTCACTGCATTTTCAATTGGTACAAATCCACACTCCACCTGACACTATATCATAAGATAGATATCAGCAACAAGCATTCCAGAAGTTGGTAAGCAATTGGAAGAAATGCCTGTAAACATTTAACACCAGGAAAAACAATTGTCTTGCTTTCCCCTGACAACAGCAGAAGGGATGCAGCACCAGAAACCGTGACTAAATCAGCACCCCCAGTTACTGCACTAAGCAAATAATTGTCATCTCAGAAGACCTGCCACCACTGCCTTTATGATCAGAGACAACAAGAAACCTCAAACTGACACATTTCATCTCAAAATTGGGCAGGCTCACACTTTAATGACTGGGGATCTGAGCTGAGATGTGGTAACTTACTGTTCTGCCATATTTTGATTGCAAAGAGTTGCATTCCTGGATTCTCACTGGGTTAAAATACTTATTTTGATTTAGTGCATCCTTTAACTTAGAATAAATAAACAAAAAAAAAGGTAAAAATTAATTATTTTTTAAAGATCAAAATTTAAAAAAAAAAAAAAAGGCGAGAAAAGATAACCCCAACCCCTCAGAACTTCAATAGAAGCATATCAAAGGCCAGTACTCGTCCTTTCACTACTTCCAATTCAATTAATATTTTCAGGCTACCTGAGAACTGATACAAGGTCTAACAGTACAAAAGGATTCTCTTTCTTGCACTGCAGAAGCTGCATTTAATCCTTTTTTCCTCACTTGACTCAGGGGTTAAAATTGGGAGTGAGAGGTGGAAATAATTCTGGGAGATTTTTCATATGTTCAGCTTTCCAATAAAAATAGGAATTTCTTTTAATAACTTAACTGAAGGCAGTCTCATTCAGCAAAAATAAATCTCTGACGCGCAGCACTCATCCACAGTCAAAGGAGAATCAACACTTCACTGTTCCTATATCAAGTTTACTATACAGGTAGGTGGATAAGGGAGAAGATCAGAGTAGGCAGAACAACAAAACTAGATGGCTTGTCAGAAAGGTATTCATAAACAATTCATAAATGGCTATTAAACCATAAAGGGTAATGGTAAAATTGGTTTAATGATCTTGCAGGTGTCACACAAGCATTCACGTGTATTTCTTAGATGAACAAACTGCTGAAGTCTCAGGCGAAAACATGTTCATTAGTTATGAAACCAAAACCCCATTTTATATATGCATTCAACTTGTTTCTCACCACCAGAATAAATCTGTGTGTTTGGTTCATTGCTGGTCATACCATGGCTTAAATACTGTGTGTCCATACACATATATGTACTTGTTTGATAAATACCCATCCTCCCAATCTGCCATAAACCAACTCCCAACTCATTCCAGCACACAGTTTATTTCAACAGTCTGATCACTGATTTTCCACCTTGCCAACATCTCTTGTACAGCACAAAATTATAAACACAGACACTGAAACTGGTTGGAAACTTTTGAGGACTGCAGGATTCAGGCTGAGTTTTAATTAGTCAGCTTTTGTTTGTTTATTTTTACAGAAGAACATGATTCATTTTTCTTTTGTCTTTTAATATAAATTATGAAATAGCTAGTACACATATTCACTATGGGCGATAATCTCCAAAAGCTGAGCTCCTACTCCTGCACAGTGCTTTCAAATGGAGACAGGCAAATCATGGCAGATAAGATGAGAACCATTCACAATGCCGTATTTTGCAGAAGCTATTTATTCTTTGCTTTGCTATTTATTCATTGCTTAACAATGCCTTAAACCAATTGCTGATTTGTTTGGACAATTAACATCCAAAATTCAATTCTTCCCAGCTGAATTGGATTGCATTTGAGTCCCAGAGAATGCTGCTATTCATCAGCTGACAGCCCTCACCAGGTAGTCAAGGGCTGAAATTTTTCTGCTCATTGTAGACAATGTAATTACCAATCTTGGAAGGGATGTAATGTACACACCCAAAGAAAGCATTAATGGTGGTAATGTATACACCCAAAGAATGTATTAATAGTGGTATGACCAGTGAGGGATGAACAAGAAAGCAGTATTTTATCACTGCATGAAACAACAGTATTCATTTGCAAGACCAAACCGCCTACATCATGCATAGCTCTGTTGAGAAACAAAGTACTTGAGCTGAAAACTCATTGTGAAGGGAGGTAGGTCATCCACAGCTTAATAAGACCACACAAACTCTGGCATCCACAAGTGGCAATCATTAGTCCACTCACTCCTATCATTCGAATTCTCATTAGTATTATTACAAATAAATCTATGGCAAAGATATTTTTAACTCATCTCTCCAAAACATACATGTGAATTCTTCAACTGTTTTGACCTCCCTCATCAAAACTGAAACCCATAAACTTGGTGCATCTGGCAGCACAAACCTCTTTTGGTTTAACCTCTCAGTTATGCCATTTATGGCCAGTAGTCCTTTAGTAACTTCTTACTAGTCCTGCTGGTGGAAAAACGTTTCAACTACTGCAAGTCCTTTTGCTGATAGCAAACTTCCTCCACATTAAAGAGGATCAATAGTCACACCTACTGCGTTTCACATACTGAATATGCTTCTATTTTTCCTGATAATTATGACTTCCAGTGTTATTGGGAGCTACTTTACATGTAGGAATGAATCTGTCCATATCCGTTAGAGGAATTATTTTCTCATCACAAGATGCAATGTCTTATTTTTGCTTCCCTCAGCACTGAAGCTATTGATAATATGTTGGTAAGTTGGTGACATCTTAAACTTGTGATTCGCCCCAGTCGAGCTCAGAGACACTTCAGAGACCAAGTCAGAGAAGTGGTATTTGCTTTATTCGATGCACCAGGTGTGTGGGAATTGTTTCCACCAAAGACACACACCTCAGTACGCCCAAAGGCACAGTGTTATAGGTAAAATTCATGAATATTCATTACATTCCCCAGGATAGGAGTGGTTATACAAATTACTTCTCATAACTCATTAATATTAATAGCGATTTCTTGTGCTCAATGGCAAAAGGATTCCTTTTGCCCCCTTTTATCTTGATACGATTAAGGGAATACACAAGGCCAGAACTGACGGGCGCCGTGCTGGTGGAAGGGGCAAAAGCTCAAAGAAACAAGAACGGTTGAAGTGCAAATAGATTTGGATTTTCTATTTGACTACTCCTTTCTCACTTGTCTTCTTGGTCCTTTCTTTCCTTCCCCTTCCCCTTCCTTTCCTTTCCTTTTTCCTTTCTTTTCCTTCCTTCCCTTCCTTCCCTTCCCTTCCTTCCCTTCCCTTCCCTTCCCTTCCTTCCCTTCCCTTCCCTTCCCTTCCCTTCCCTTCCCTTCCCTTCCTTCCCTTCCCTTCCCTTCCCTTCCTTCCCTTCCCTTCCCTTCCCTTCCCTTCCCTTCCCTTCCCTTCCCTGCCCCTGCCCCTGCCCCTGCCCCTGCCCCTGCCCCTGCCCCTGCCCCTGCCCTTTCTCCTTTCCTTTCCTTTCCTTTCCTTTCCTTTCCTTTCCTTTCCTTTCCTTTCCTTTCCTTTCCTTTCCTTTCCTTTCCTTTCCTTTCCTTTCCTTTCCTTTCCTTTCCTTTCCTTTCCTTTCCTTTCCTTTCCTTTCCTTTCCTTTCCTTTCCTTTCCTTTCCTTTCCTTTCCTTTTCCTTTCCTTTCCTTTCCTTTCCTTTCCTTTCCTTTCCTTTCCTTTCCTTTCCTTTCCTTTCCTTTCTTTTCTCAGATGACCTCCAAACACGCCATACAAACATCCGACAGGATCATGGGAACAGGGGTAGGAGGGCAGCTGTCATGGCTTTAAGCAGGACAACTTTTAATTGACACAGCACTTTTTGTCCATTGAACCATGATTTTTGATCCATAAATGCAATACAAATTAAGCAAAGATGGAAACATTACCCCATTTAATAGGCTCTCAATCAGCTATTTTGAAGAATTCCTTAAAACTGCAAGCCACACCGCAGAGACAACTTGCTGTATCATAGAATCATCACAAAATGGTTTGAATTGGAAGGGACCTTAAAGCTTACCTGCCATGGGCAGGGACACTTTCCACTATCCCAGGTTGCTCCAAGCCCTGTCCAACCCGGCCTTGGATACTTCCAGGGATGGGGAAGACACAGCTTCTCTGGGCAACCTGTGCCAGGGCCTCCCCAACCTCACAGCCAGGAATATCTTCCCAATATCCCATCTAAATCTACCCTCCTTCAGCCATTCCCCTCTTGTCATGTCCATACAGGCCCTTGTCCAAAGTCCCTCTCAAGCTCTCCTGGAGCCCCCCTTTATGCATGAGAAGGGACTCTAAGGTCTCCCAGGGCCTTCTCTTCTCTGAACAGCCCCAGCTCTCCCAGCCTGCCTCCAGTGCAGAGGGGCTTCAGCCCTTGGAGCATCTCCATGGCCTCCTCTGGACTTGCTCTAGAAGCTCCATGTCCTTCTGATGTTGGGGGTTGTCGGGGGTTGAGAATTTCTTCCCATTCCTGTTACTAAGCAACAAATAGTTAGATGTTTAGAGCAATCAAGCCTTTTGTAAAAGACAAAAGCTGGGCTTGGGCGAGGCAGGTGAAGGGAAGAGCGAGGCTTTGGAACGGCTCTCCCGCTCTCTGGTGGTTCGGACGCTGAGAGGAGAGGCTGCTCTTTGCTTTTCGGCTGGGACCAGAGGGAATCCAACTGTGCCCTGTTTTTTCTCTTCTCCTGACTGGGTGAGCTTGGATTCAACCTTTTCTCCCCACGGGGAAGGGCATGTTTCCCCCCGCCCCGGGCTGTGTTTCCTCACGGCTGCTGCCGGGAGAGTCCCGCGGCCTCTGCTGCCTGCCCCCCCGCCCTCTGCCGCACGAGACCGCGGCGTCTGCTGTGACTGCAGTGCCTCGCTGGCTGGCCGGAGAGAGAGAGAGAGAGAGCCGGCGCCCGCCCCTGCTGCCCTGCTTTCTCACTGCTCCTCGCTGTTTTCGCTGCCCTGCGTCCTTCTCAGCCTGCCCACCATTACCAGCTGCTGGACGCTGACCTGACCCTGTGCCACAGCGCCACCTGCAGCCGCTCAGGAGTCATCGCACCTGCCCTGCCCGACCGGGAGCTCAACAGCGCCCCTGCTGCTTGCAACCGTGATTACACCACACGGGCAAACGCTCAGCAGCTCACAAGCCATCTGCTGTTGGTTTTCTGGTTCTAGTTGTGGTTGCTATTATTGTTATTGCTTGTTTACAGACACTAGTAAAGAACTGATAATCCTTTTTTCCCATACCTTTGCCTGAAAGCCCTTGATTTACAAAATTGAATAATTCGGAGGGAGGGAGGAAAGGAAATCACATTCTCTGTCCTGGGGGAGGGTTCAACCTCTCTTGGCAGACACCTGTCTTTCAAACCAAGACAGGGGTCCAGGAGCTGGACACAGCAGATGGAAGTCTTATTAGGGTGGGGTCCCACCTGAGCAGGGCAGAGGTGCAAAATCACCACCCTCATATGCTGCCCACACTGTGGGATGAGCCCAGGAAACAGGGGGTTTCTGGCCTGTCAGTGTATGTGGCCAGGTCATGTTGAACTTCTTGTCAACCAACACTCTCACGTCCTTTTTTTTTTTTTCAACTAGGATGCATCAGTTAGATATTTTAGCTGTCAACTGAACACTGCAGAGCTCCAGCTTGTCAGATTCTATTTCTCCTTTTAAAAAAATAATAATAGAAAAAAGTTAATGAAACATTGCCTCAGAATATCAGAATACCCTGCTCAGAACACACAAGAGAGACTGCTGCTCAGAAAATCCATATGGTAGAAATTACTTATTTTTATGGAAAAGATAGAACAATCTTTCAAATCAAGGATACAGATATTCTCTCAAAGCTCTTTCTTTTAAGAACACACAGCTATTTTGACAACAATTTGTCTCTCTCAATTGCAAATATTACATCATTTAATCTAACCAGCAATACCCTAGGAAGACACACAAGTTCTGTTGTACACAGTAAAGTATATGCTATCTATTTTTACCTTAAAGTTTAAAAAAAGCATGGAATTCCACTTCTCTGGGATTATAAGAAACCAGGAGGAATTGCCATTTAAATTGATATATTACCATGTTAATGGGAGTTAATGGAATTGCCTGTATTTCCTTCACATTTTAAGTTACCTTTCTAATCATCAGTCCAGGGCATGTGGGGAATACCGAGGTTTTACACCTATACTAAATTTGCTCTTCATTTCCTATGAACACTGATGCTAATAGTGTAGTTTGTACAATTCTCAATACTGTCAAGAAAGAAACCAAATTAATTCTAAAGTACAGATAATTCTCTCCTGAGGAAGAAAAGAGACTAAGCAGAAACACCAAGTCCAGTGGGAAGGAAAGAAAAAAAGTAAAAAGCAGTATTACCGATAGCTATTTTCACTGAAGGACAATTTACAAATTCTACCACCATGAAATAAACCTACTTCCAAAACCAAGTATTTCCCTTTTAGAAACACATCACTTTTTTGTTACAGCAGTAAGTGTTTCAGTGTCCCTTACTTACTCTCACCTTACATTTCCCATGTAAATACAAACATGAACCATAAAACAAAAGAAGTCCCATTAATGTAGCATTCTCAGTAAGGTTTGCTCTGTGGATTTTTCTCCAAACCACTGACACCCAGCCCTTCTCACAACATGATTTAAAATTCCATGCTACTTCCACTTCTTTTTCAGATATATTAGCCTGGCTGTGCTTGGAGGAACATCTCCCTGAGAAGAACTGTTTCATACAGCTACAGCTGCAGGTAAGCACAGTCCAAGCTTCTGGGGTGCATCTGGCCTACAGCAGAGAGAGGACACAACAGGATAGACCTGATTCTTGCAGACCTTATCCCGGATGCTACCTCAAAGTTTGTCAAACCTGATTGCCGGCATGGCCATAAGCATGAGTAATCCCATAAATTTAAAGGGGATTGCTCACAGGACTACAGTTACAATATGTACCATGCAAACACTCACTTGTACACTTTTCAAACTGGGACCATCCATGTCATTGAGAAGTGGTTTATGGGTCAGAGCTCTGCAGAAAGTCAGTAAGACATTGAATTTTCTAACCATTGGCTCAGAAAAAAACCCAAATTACCTGTATTTAATCTTAAAAATATCTGCGATTATTAGGAAGTCAGCTCCGACTAGTGCTGCAGGACATGATGAAAGACACAAGTAATGGTTCTACAAAGCTCATTTAAAGATTTATTGCACACTCAACCTCTTGCAAAGCAACAGAATGCAACTAAGAACATAAACATGACAGAAAGTACAATTATAAAGTCAAAATCTGGTGCTACTACTAGATATTCTCCAGTCCATTACCAACATAAACCCCCTGGCTGCCACTAATGTTCCGTCTTTCTCCAGTCTCAGTCCTCCATGACCTAAATATTCACTGATTAGTACTTGTGTGTATTTAACTCTTTGAGGACCCAGTCCTGAAGCCCTCCGTATTTTTCCATCCAGGCTGCTCAAAAGAAACACAAAAGCACTGGACAGCTCTTTTGAAAAGGAAACTCAACATCTGGCAGGATCAGCACAAGAGCTCTACCAGCCTTCTGAGTTTTGTATCTATTATCACTCATTCTGCTTCTCATAGTAGTATTTCCAAAATAGGACATTTTAACAAACCAGACCAAGCACCCAATAGCAGAAAGAAATGGTAAATCCTGGGCTAAAGGACAGAGTTTAAAACAGGTGCAACATACAGGTGGTGGGACTGATGGTGTGGTTTTGTACTACACTTAACCTCCTCCCACTGAAAGAGTCATCCTGCCCTGCTCCCTCAACGACAGACACTACATTATTCTTGCTTAGAGGGTTTTGACCCAACTTGGAGTTGATTCAGCTGATCACAGGGCAGTGGTGTGAAAACTGTGCTCCGGGTGGAAGCCAGTAAGACCACAGGGAACAGAAAGTGGAACTGGGCTTGGAGGAATCTTCTACAGTGGTACCACAGGCAGGGCTGCAGTTGTGACAGGTCCTGCACTCTGCAGAACCCTGGGAATGACATGGTTTACTGCAACTCAATTGGCCAGCGAACAGAAACACTTCATCTGAAATATTACTACCTAATGGCATGGAGAAAATATATCAAAACCTCTTGCTCTGCAACAAAATACTTTTTCATTGGAAATCAGAACTAAAAGTATTCAAAAACAAATACTGTTCATTCCTATTAAAAGCAAATTCATCTTTACAAGGAAAATAACTCCAGTTTGATCTTTCCACCTTCTCAGACCATGGCATTTTTACCACTCATTCACTAAATGTAACCCAAGTTAAACCAGTTTGCCTTTGACAACCAAAGAGGTCAAGACCTTGAGTTTTTTCAGTGAAATGTTTTTTCCAGACCTCTACAATTTTTGTGGCAAGGGTTTTTAATTGCCGTATCCCATTTATAGGGGAAATTAATGTTCAACCGATCACATGCTTAAGCAAAAAGGCTCTGTTTCAGTTTCCTGTTGGAACTTGCAAATGCAGATTGGGGGGGGGGGGGGCAAGACAAAGAACAATAGGTCTATTAAAAACAGGATTCAATTTTAACATGGACTTGTAAATTCATCCAATGATGAAGTCTTCACTTTTTTGAAGGGGTGGTAGGTGAGACCCTGTAAGTTTACAAGAGTTTTTAGACTTTGGATGCAGTTCTTCATGGCAGTCCATACACCCACATTCCCAGTGTACTGGGAAGGGATAAGATGCAGGATTACACTGTGAGCTAGTGCCACTCTCTGACACACAGCAAAACCATGTTGTTCCTAATAAAATACTGGAAATTAATTTAATCCAATTTTTTAGAACTGCAACCAAGTCTTTTCTTTCCCCACTTAGAAATGAAAAAAATTAATAAGAAAAAAAATACAGATGCCTTGATTTCAGGTGATTGTCATTGAGCCCTTAGAGCACTACTGCTGAGAGCACATGGAGTAAAAAGTATCATTTCCGTCACCTGGACCCTTAAGTACCAAGAATGCTATAATGGCATCGCCAGTGTCAATCTGCCATATCCCCACTGGATTTTCATACATTAGAGGCATTTCTTTTGGTTTGGATTTCCTTACAGCACCAAGCTTGACTCCAACCCTAAAAATAAGAAGAGGTTTCTTTTGTTGCTTGTGGTTGGGGTTTTTTGGTGGGGAAAGAAAAGGTGGGTTTAGGTTTGTTTTGTTTTTTAACTACTCCTAAATTCAGGACTTTCAAGTTTTTGCCTCTAGCATTATGATATGTATCCTAACTGTAAGAATCTTAAAAGCAAGGTATGTAACCACAAAAATCCGTATAACTAACTCTACCAGGCTTTTGCTCTTACTTGTTTTTCTCATAACAGATTTATCTCATTATTTGAGCCTCTGTCTCAAAATAAATTGTTTCTCAGATACTCAGATAATAATTTCTCAGATTCTACTTGAGATGAATTTCTGAATGACTAGATTTTCTGCACATTTTTTATATTCAAAATTATAAAATCAGGTAATTTTAAGAAAAAGGGGAAAATAAGGTATGTCATGCAGACATGCGGTTCTTCAAAGGAGATAATCTGACCTAGCTATAGAAAATTATAAAAAAAAAAAATACAGCTCTGCCACAAGGGCAAGTAAATCCGTATGTTCTCAGAAAATGTCACAGACATACTTTCCCTTCAAGTTTACATAGGCACAAATGACAACTGCAATGATTTTTACTTCCATTTACCCAAATTACAGTGAGTTTTTTTCCATCAAGAAGTATGATGATAACTTAGAAGTATATAATTACCCTCCTCTGCTGACACTGAAATGTCACCTCCACAGAACATCTACTATTACTTGTTATTTCACAAAATCCACTATTGGTTACGCGGGCTGCTGCTGCAAGTATGAAACCAACACCTTCTCTCCAACCCTAAAAACCCTGCCAGCTGGAGGCAGAAGACAGCACCAGAGAGATCTCCAGGTGAGATGTCTCCTTCTCCTTACATACTCGTACATAAGAGTATGTAAATACTCTTCTTGAAGATTCCTAGCTGGATCACCCCAAACTATTAACCACAAAATAAGCACGTGTCTAATTCCACACATGTGCCTGCAGCTGTGGCAGTGGAGACCAGAAATCAAATGCTATTCCTCCACAACTCCCCAACAAAGCCTCTTACTCACTGTGCTGCAGCTACTGCCTTCCCTACACACCTTCTCTAACCTGGGGGGTCTTTCATTCCCTTCTCAGCCTTTCCAGGAGAAGTCAGAATGCCCTGTATGGTCCAACTTTTCACAGTCTGGGTTCACCACTCCAAAATTTGTGAGTGGTGAAATTTGATTGCCTCAGACCTAGAATGCAAACCTTACTCCCCCCACGGCAGCATGGCTTCACTACACCCCAAAGAGTGGAAGGGAACAGCCAGCAACACATCTTGCAAAACTGTCTTCCTCTCTGAGAGGTGCACTCAACACCCCTTAGCAAAGAAGGGTGGAAGTACAGTTTGTTTCTTGATCAGCCTTTTTTCTTGTTGTCCCCAAGCTTGCCTCTAACTCCACCCACTTCTGAACAAAGATTCTCATACACCTTAGCTCGGACATAACTTTCAGAAATCTCTAGGCTCTGGGTCCCACATGGGAACACCACAAGAACACAGGAAGCCTTAGGACCATGGAAGAGCTCAGCAGAAGTTTTCAGATATGCAACACCAAAATTGCAGGTAAGGCAGATCCTTAACTCCTGCTGGGGTGCTCATGTCCTTGTTTAGATCCCACCTCAATTTACTGCAAACTGTATACACTGGACTGATCTTAATTAAAAAAAAACAACCCTGCATACATCGATTACTTTAAGAGCTGGATATCATTAAAAGTCCCATAGCAACAGGAGCTGTAAGATACTCCCTCAAACACCTCAGGGAATGCCTAAATAACAAATATTTAACAAGGAAACAGAAAAGACAGGGAGGGAAAGTCTGGTCCAGGTCCCCATGTTGTCATGGTGACTTCTCAGTCATTATGTACTTCAACCTTATTTAGAAAGAAGCTACATTTTCACCCCTCCCAACAAAATAATGCAAGAAAGGGAAAAAAATCCTGCCAGCTTTTCCCAAGGCAATCAAACGGCAACGAAATCCTTTGATCAGGCAGAACCCCTGAAATATTTTAACCAATACTTTTCCTGCACTGAGAATCAGGTACACAGACAACATGGAAACAGACATCAGCAGAAAATTCAAATTAATAGTCCATCCACTCCATTTATCATACAAGATTCTGACCACACTTGGCCCAGACAGGTTTCTGCTTTCAAATCATTTAAAAAATAATTACTTACAACATAATTTCATTCATCCCCATTTGCAGACACTGTTTGTGAGCAATTGGTTTTCTTTTACCAAGTACTATGTGTTCCACATGCTGCTGATATGATACAGAGCTATCAAACAGCCTTAGCCAGCTCAAAAATAATAAAATCCTCTCAACATCTACACACAAATGCTGCATAATTACAGATTTTAGAAAGCATAAAATCAATACAGCTCATTATGGAACTGTATGGATACATAGCAAATGCTTTACTACCAGCACTAAATTGCTCACACTCAGCAAACACTGCCCAACACCGCCAAATCCGCCCCACTTCTACACCAGGAAAAGGCTAATGCATAACACAGTCAAAGAGCAGGCATCTAGTAAGACACCATTTTCTACATGATACCTGAAAAAGCATTACAGACTCCACAAGAAAGCACTATTTGAACAGATCACAGCAAGCACACTTACCGGCAGCTAGCCAGCCCAGTCTGCCCAGCCATCTGCCCCCTTGCCCGCCCACCTCCCAGCATTCAGGATATCACCACATTCGCTTCACAGACAGACCGTTCTGATGACCCCCACCCTCCCCGTTAATCAATTAATGAAGCAAGACTATTTTTTCCTTACTAAGCAACGTATGGACACTAGGTCACTTGAAGGTTGCCTGTTCCTTCCTGCTGCAGGGCCTCCCAGATAAAAATTGCCCAGCCAAATTCAGGCTTTTTTTTTTTTTTAATATTCCTTCAAAGCTGTAGGAATACACTCAGCCCTTGACAATGCCAGCTTGCATGATGAAAGAGCAAAAGTAGTTTTGAGGCTGCCGAATGCCTTCCCTGGGTTACCATGGAAATAAATGTGGGAAGGGGAGGGGGCTTCGCTGATGGCAATTGCTGCTACTCACTGGAGATGTTCTAAAGCCAGGCTGTGTGGGACTACAGTTCAGGAAAAGAAAATGCGTTTCAATATTACTACTATAATTTTACCTGCACTTCCTTTAATTTGCACCAAATTTCACACAGTTGAAAAGCATGAAACTTCCCCAAGATGCTGGAGGGACACTGGCTGAAACAAGTACGGTGTAAGATCCCTCCAATTAAGAGCTGAAGAAACTTTATTTACATATTGGAATTTACACAGACGGGATTTAATGCTCAGTTGCAATTAAAACTTGGTTGACAAAGATGAACCCGTTGCAGAGCTGAAGCTGTAGCAAGGACGACTAGTTTCAGGAAGGCTTGATAAGGAGCATCGCCTTACCATTG
Source organism: Entomyzon cyanotis (assembly GCA_024500445.1). Lineage (NCBI taxonomy): Eukaryota > Metazoa > Chordata > Aves > Passeriformes > Meliphagidae > Entomyzon > Entomyzon cyanotis. The sequence goes on along the minus strand of JAKEPQ010000998.1, from coordinate 202,781 downwards.
AAACACATGGTAGCATTTCTCTTAGAAACAATTCTCCCACATAGTATGAAACAGATTACCTCAATGATCTTGTTGACCCTTGTGGAACTGATAAATGTCCATCAACAAAAGCAGGGTGGACACTGTGACACACTGCTCCACAGTGCTCCTCCATGAGATCCTGACTCATACCACCACCACCACCCTCCCCCTTCCTGGGTCTTATCAGGGTCCCCATGGAAAGTCTACCAAAATAATCCATGGAAGGCAGAAGCCTGGCACCAAAATCCCAGTAAGAACTGCCAATACAATTTCATCAAACTGATTACATTTTATACAAATTTAATTAGTATTTTTAGGTTGGATATTAAGAAAAATTCTTTCATTGAAACAGAATGGTTAATCATTAAAACAGGCTGCCCACAGCAGTGGTGGAGCTGGACTTGATGACTTTGGAGGTCTTTTCCAACCTCAGAAGGAGATAAGAGCTGCTCACTACAGTGACATTAACACAGTACTCCAACCAAAGTGCAATACGCACTGTCCAATATTTGCCACAAAGCAGAAGCAACTTCCACAGTCATCAGTTTACCCTTGATTATTACCAATGCATCTAAATTTTACGCGTCAAAAAATTCTCCAAGCACTGTCTCTGAACACACAGAGAAAGTTTTTTAATAACAGTTAATTAATAGAGAGCTCTACCTTAGCACACTAGGCAGACCTCCTCTCTCCTCAGCCTCTCCATAGAGGACACCAAGAAACCAGCACCAACACAAAGACCACTTTGGTTTCCAAGCACAGCAACTAAAGGTGATCCACTCCAAAATCCACCATATATTTACTTATCATTTCCAATGGGCTTGTTTAGAAAGTTAAGCCAAAACCAGAAGAGGTAAGCAAGTTGTGGGCCATACAAAAAGACAGAGTAAAGCTGGGGTGGAGACACCGTGAGAACAATTACAAGCCAGCTGTGCACAAGGCTGGAAAAAACCTGTCAGACTTTGGACTTCCTACAGAAAACTCCAGTACTGGCTGCTCTGCAGCTGGCTCCAGCCAGCCCTCACAGCAGCTGCCTGCTCCCTGGAACTCACTCATCTCTCCAGCCCCACATCAGAGAAAAGGAGACACCACCAAGGTCCCAGTGCCCCGAGAGAAGTGGGTATCTTCTACCCAAGTGGGGCCAGGGGAGAACTGGTGGGAGAAGTAACCTAGGCCAGGTCCCTTTCTGACTCCTCTCTCACTTGCAGCAATTTCTGCCCTAATCTGAGTCGAGAGAATAAAAAGTATGAAAACACTTTTTTTTGCAACAACATATCATAGCCATAACATGAACTAATACATTACAATTACACATATAGAATCCCTATAAAACACACTGCTGGCCCAGGAGCGGAGAAACCCCTCCTGGACCTGAGGGAAGGCTCATCTCCCTGTGAAGCAGAGAGCAAACAGTCCAACCCATATCCTTCCACCTGTTTTCCTCCTCAGCCAAATACGAGTTCAACTTTTCTTTTCAAGGCCACAAATCAAAAAACCCCAATACAAATAAAACACAAATCTGATTTTATGATATCACAATATAAATCAGTTTTGCTGATCACATGTGACCCAGATCACACAGTGCAATTCTGCATGCTTCCCCAAGCTCCTACAGGTGGCCTTGCCATCAAAGCTTTATAACCAACAACAAAGTTTCACTCACAGCAAAATCTCAATTCATTTGCAAAGTCAAGGAAGAGCAGAATTTAATCTGCCAATGCAGACACAGCAAAGCATTATAAAACACTAGCTGATGCATACAAGCAATGGGAAAGAGCTGAAATGGCTTAAAAATCCAAACAGCCAGAAACCAGAGCAGGCCAAAGCCACAAACCAGCTCTGCAGGGCTCACCTGGCATGGACTTACAGTAATGTCTCTGGCCACATCCCCTCACACCATGCCAGCACTGTGTCCCTCTCCCAGCTCCAGCAGGCACCAACCAGTGCAGGATGGGACTAGTCTGAAACAACTCTTCCAGATGGCAGCTGCCATCCTGATGCTTCTGCCCACTCATCTCCTTCTCTCTAGAGACCAGTCTATCTGGCTAATGAATTTTAGAAAAACAAAATGGAAAAAGAAAAAAAAATATTTTATAGCTCTTTACCCCTTTTATTGACCACTCTGAAATGTGAGCCTGAGAAGGAAGAAGGGATAGAAAACACAACGCATAAACCTCACTTCCTCAGGAAATCAGATTAAAAGCCACACCATCAACTACCAGGGAAGCTCAACAAGACAGGGAGCAGCTCAGATAAATTATTCTTTTCTCTAAAAGGCAGCTGCCAGGGAGAGACAAAGGTGAATACTGAGGCTGAGCAGAAGTCCAAGAAATTGCAGGGAGAACATACATTGATTATCAAAAGTCAAGAATATATCTCTTTCTATATGCATAAAAAAATCGCACATGTCCAGGTATGTCTGGAAAGGGCAGCCAGGAGATTTCTTCGAAACCTCCCTGAACAAACAAAAAATTATCACTGTTTTAGACTTTGTAACAGCCAAATAGCACTAGACTGACCAGCCAACACTCCTGTGATTATGTGGCTAAAACCACTGTGCTCCAGGAGAGAAACATACACATCATACCTTGTCTCCTAGTAACAAGGTGTCTTGGTTTGAAAGACAGGTCTCTGCCAAGAGAGGTTGAACCTTCCCCCAGGACAGAGAATGTGATTTTTCCCCTCCCTCCGAATTATTTAATTTTGAAAAATCAAGGGCTTTCAGGCAAAGGTATGGGAAAAAAGGAATATCAGTTCTTTACTAGTGTCTATAAACAAGCAGTAACAATAATAGCAACCACAACTAGAATCAGAAACCAATAGCAGATGACTTGTGAGCTGCTGAGCCTTTTCCCGTGTGGTGTAATCACGGTTGCAAGCAGCAGGGGCGCTGTTGAGCTCCCGGCCGGGCAGGGCAGGTGCGATGACTCCCGAGCGGCTGCAGGTGGCGCTGTGGCGCAGGGTCAGGTCAGCCTCAGGCAGCTGGTAATGACGAGCAGGCTGAGAAGGACGCAGGGCAGTGAAGCAGCTCGGAGCAGCGGGAAAGCAGGGCGGCAGGGGTAGGAGCTGGCTCTCTCCCCCGGCTAGCTAGTGAGGTAGCAAGGATTTCTGCAGTCACAGCAGACGCCGCAGTCTCGTGCGGCAGAGGGCGGGGGCAGGCAGCAGAGGCAGACGGACTCTCCCGGCAGCAGCTGCAAGGAAAACGCAGCCTGGGGAAACGTGCACTTCCCAGTGGGAAAAAAGGTTGAATCAAAGCTCACCCAGCCAGGAGAAGAAAAAAAAACAGGGCACAGTTGGATTTCCTCTGGTCGCAGCCGAAAAGCAAAGAGCAGCCTCTCCTCCCAGCATCCGAACCACGAGAGAGCATTCCAAGGGCCGGCTCTTCCCCTACCCCGCCCTGCCCAAGCACACCTTTTGTCTTTTACAAAAGACTTGATGGCTCTAAACATCCAACTATTTGTTGCTTAGTAACAGTGATGGAGAAAAAATTCTAAGGCCTTCCCCAAACTCCGACACAAGGCAAGGTATCAGATGTGTCAAGCTGAGGGGAAAAAACAGACTTTATAGTCTTTTATTCCAAAATAATAAATGGAAAAAAACTGGCAAATGACTGGCTATTTATTATTACATGATCCTGCTGTAATTTTCTTGAAGCTTTTTATCAGAATTGTGCATGTGCAAATAAATGAAGAGTTAATCCTATGGTTGGTGGTAGTTTTTAGATGACTGATAACATCTTATTGGAAGAACAGATATAAAATTTAAAAAAAACCCAAAACACAAAAAACCCAAAACAAAACCAAAAAGGGAACATTTTTAAGGACAAACCATAATTTCAAATCATGTACCCAGCAAAATGGGGAACAAGTTGATATCTATTGTTTGTTTACCCTATATTTTATGCTCGGAAAACTACATTCACCTGCCAACGAAACAAATGAAAAGTCAGCTTGCCTAACTGCAACACTGATATCTGAAGTCTGAAGACACTTGTGTTGCTGTATACTCACACTGTAAGTAGTTGCATGCACCAAAAATAAATTTTAAAAAATTAAGAAGATACAACGAATCACTCAAGCCACAGCAGAGCAAGCAAAAGAGCCTTATTTTTTTGAATGGTGTAATAGCTTTTAAATAACCAACAAAAAGATGTACAATCACTAATCTCTCTAAGAGCTGCACAAGTGCACCATGTTATCTGGTCCCTAAATAACACCACTAAAGGTGAAATGGTGCACCAGCCCATGGAAATTGAGATTTACAGAGGTACCTGTTACATCTGGGGACATTCTGTGGTTTGCAATATATATTTTTACAATTTTCTCTTGTGCAGAGCTGACTGGTTAGGCAGACAGAAAACTCGGGGTACTTTTGTGAGCCACACAGGTTTGCCCCATATTTCAACCAAGTCCAAGTTACCTGAAAGGAAACTTAAGTGATTTTTTAAAAGATGACTTTTCACAATTCTCCTTAAGTTTTCAACCTTTTAAATCCCATCTCGGCTAGCATCCAGAATTTCCTTCTCATATAGCAGCAGAAAAACTCCTTGTATGCACTAATAAGGCACATAGATGCTACCCAACAGACTACAGCTGCTTTAAAATGTCAGTAAAAAAAAGCTATATGAAACAGTGTCCATCAATTATTATTTCCCCCTGCATGTGCAATCACTACAAGGACACTGCAACTTTAAAGCTTGATCATTTCAATCCATTTGGAGTTACCTTAGAGGCATTAAGACAGCAAGGGGGTTTTATCACTGCTCTGTTGCAAAAGAAACTTTTGAAAACCAAGTAACTTTTGAAAAATGGAAGTAGCTCTGCTGTCAGTCACCTCTGCTACCAAAATATATTTGTTTAAGAACTCAGCATCTTTTGCTTTTTTAGGGTTAAACAAACTAAACAGAAATTTTTGCCTGGTCATACAAATTTCTGAAATTTATTTTAGAAACTCCCCATTAATACCTGCAGTAAAAACAAAGAGAGAGGTTTAAATCGTTAGCATGGTATAACTGGTGGCAAAAGAAGGTTAAGCACCGAAATAACTTCAGCTACTTAAATTGGGTAATTTTCTACTAAAACAACAAAAAAATATTCCTCAATAAAGCTAGATTAATGGGTCTCTAGAGACCTTTGATCCAGCCATTTCATACCACATGTTCAGTAAGTGTATTAAATTTCACTGTACTAATAATAGGTTACAATTACTATTATCATCATCAACAACAGACAAGCAGTGCTAACCACTCAAGCACAAACACTTCTGAGTTTCAATCTCAGGCCGCGTGTCCCAAGAGTGGTCTGCGCTGGAACCACACCAGGAGAAAACCCAGAACCAAGCCAGTGTGAAGTGGGGAACAGGGGGAGCTGGAAGTTCAGCTCAATCAGAAACAAATATGAAAGGCGTGAAGTGCCTTTTTCCACTTTCATTTTATTTTCATAGTCAAAAATGCTTTGAAAGTAGAACCTATTTGTATGAGGTCACTGATGGGAGCTATATATTTCTTCTAAAACATTTAGAAATGAGGACAAAAACTGGAAGGCTGGAACCATAAACTATGATATACACATTTACTCACAGTTGGCTTTGCAATTTCCAGTTTGGTTTTTATCAGGACAAAACCTCATGGTCTCATTTCCCTCAGTTTCCAATGAACTTCATTATTAAAACACAGGGTTTTAAATAGACCATGACTTCACCCAAAAAACAAAGATGGTCTTTGTAAAAGGGGAACCACAGTTGTGTGCTCAGAATGGTGCATAACACCACACAGCTTTAGCAAGAGCATGAGCCAGGCTAATTATTTTTAATTTTTTTAATGTAATTCCTAATTTTTAATACATGTATATATGCATCCACACATTATACATATAGATATACACATATACACCTTGACAACCCTTCCCTTTAATAACTTAAAAAGATGTAGTTTGCTGGTGTTACAGTAATTGTTCATTACTAATTTCATGTATTATCTCTTTCAGAAAAATGTGAACACAAATCTATTCGCAAATATCATTGAACAATTTTCTTCCCAAAATCGCTATCACTGCTGCCATAGCAGACAGTGCTAAAGAGCAGCATACTGTACTCAGGGCCATGACATTCTGAAGTCGTCAGTGAGGAGAATGAATCTCTGCAATTAGCTGAATACATGTGTACGTATAATGTAGGCAACTTGCCATCTGCATTTCCAGGGATTTCACAGCTTTTTTTGGAAGCTTGGGGATGTGGAACACCAGAGCTTGCTCTTGATGAGAGCACTTTGATAGCAGTCTGCTGGACCAGTGACTAGTTTTAATTTTATTATTCCTACAAAGGCACCCAACAATCCCAAAGGAAAGCAGAGCCCCTAAGATAGGCACAGGGCAAATATTTACTAAAAACAGGCTGTGTTCACAGTTCCAACAAAGAATGCTTGAAAATGAAAGAAAATTTAAAAAAAAAAAAAAAAAAAGGAAGTGTTGCCAAGGTTTCACAGCGGGAACAGAACTGTAGCATGCACTCCTGGCCAGTCTCCTACCTGGCTCCTGGGACAGGGCTAACTCCCTTCGGCACCAGTTAGTGAGCTTAGAGTATTGTTTCAAACAAAAATAGTAAATAGGAGCCTTTGTTTTCCCACTCCACAAAGTAAATAACTGAAGTACATGTATTCTTGGTGCACACAACTCCTCCACATGGGAGAGACAGGGGAATTCTTTTGGGAATCCCCTACTGAAACACTGGCAGAACATCACTGGCACTACAGAAAGCGAATCTGTACATTAGTCACAGCCCAATGCAAACAGAATGTGCCATTCTGCAGGAAAAAAAGAAAGTGAAGAAGCACACAGAGACTGACACCATGCAGAGAAGTTACTATCATAATAGCATTTCACACAAGAACTAGCAAAAAGAATTCCATATGGATTCAGTTGCACTGAGCAGTAAGCATATATGAAAGAAATCAGATTTAAATCAGTTCTTCCAAGCTAAACCTCAAGTTTTTCAAAGAATGTACTTCCTCTTCATGCCACACTGAAGCAGGGTCATCCCACCACTGTCATACAAGGTTTAACAGATTAAAGTTTTTGTTTTCCACAAGTAGAAGAGCCTTGGATTGATTTTCACAAGTCCATTAAAAATTGTTTTTTAAAGACATTTGTTAGCACATGGAAAGAGGCAGGTGTGGTCATATAGGGACTTACATCAAAGTAACATTATCCAGAACAGACACCATATTTCTGTAAGGATCTATAATGTAAATACAGGATGCCCAAACCAAGGGCCAATTCCCATCCAAATTCCATAGTACATCAGTCTTAGCCAAAGAAATTGGAAGATTTCATTGAATTATCATCTGTTTTTCATTACTAAAGGTGACAGAACCCTGCAATCAAATCATAGGATTGTTAAGGCTGCAAAAGACCTGGAGGATCATCAAGTCCAACCGCCAACCCAACACCACCATGTTCACCATTAAACCATATCTTCAAGTGCCCCATCAGGATTTTTGGAACACTTTCAGGGATGGTGACTCCACCACTGCCCTGCGCAGCCTGTCCAATGCTTCATTTTCAATGAAGAACTTTTTCCCTGATATCCAATCTAAATCTTCCCTGGTGAAGTGGTGAAGTGGTTGTCCTGTTTCCTGGGAGCAGATCCTGACCCCCCTCCGACTGCTCCCTCCTGTCAGGCAGTTGTGGAGAGATACTAAGTCCTCCCAGAGCCTCCTTTTTTCCAGGCTGAGCCCCCAAGCTTCCTCACCTACCCCTGATGCTCCAGACTCTTTCCCCAGCCCTGTTCTCTTTCCTGGACACACTCTGGCCCCTCAAGGTCTTTCTGATCATGAGGGGCCCAAAAGTGAACCCAGGATTCAAAGCACAGCCTCACCAGTGCCCAGTACAGGGGAAAAAAAGGAGACTTCCCCTCCGCGCTTCTTTTGGACTCCATACAGCATCTCCTTCTGGGGCAGGCACAATGCTACACTGCTTTCCTCTACTTAAACATCCAACTGGACTGCCAGAGGTCTTCTTTCTCTTTCTTTGTTTTTAAATTAATTCAGAAACACCAAAAATGGTGTTAAGATAAATGACTCTGCAGAAATTTGCACAGTAACAAAGAGCTTGTGATTATATCAGCAATTTTCACAGGGGCTATTGCTCTACTTCTGATTTATGGAAAAAGCTTAAACATTCAAAGCTTTATTCTGCAGCTTTTGCAATTAACTGAACATATGTATGCTTCCGTGAAAAACAAAGCAGAAGTCTTTTGGTTTAATTTTCTCTTACAATTTATCCTTTGCTGTAAAGAAAAAGGTTACAATTCACTCAATTTCTCATTTCCCTACCAGGCCTAAGAGGTACAAATGCCCTAGTGTCTTGGTTTGAAAGACAGGTGTCTGCCAAGAGAGGTTGAACCCTCCCCCAGGACAGAGAATGTGATTTCCTTTCCTCCCTCCCTCCGAATTATTCAATTTTGTAAATCAAGGGCTTTCAGGCAAAGGTATGGGAAAAAAGGAATATCAGTTCTTTACTAGTATCTATAAACAAGCAATAACAATAATAGCAACCACAACTAGAACCAGAAACCAACAGCAGATGGCTTGTGAGCTGCTGAGCATTTGCCCGTGTGGTGTAATCACGGTTGCAAGCAGCAGGGGCGCTGTTGAGCTCCCGGTCGGGCAGGGCAGGTGCGATGACTCCCGAGCGGCTGCAGGTGGCGCTGTGGCACAGGGTCAGGTCAGCGTCCAGCAGCTGGTAATGGTGGGCAGGCTGAGAAGGACGCGGAGGGCAGCGAAAACAGCTCGGAGCAGTGAGAAAGCAGGGCAGCAGGGGCGGGCGCCGGCTCTCTCTCTCTCCAGCCAGCCAGCGAGCGAGGCACTGCAGTCACAGCAGACGCCGCGGTCTTGTGCGGCAGAGGGCAGGGGGCAGGCAGCAGAGGCCGCGGGACTCTCCCGGCAGCAGCCGCGAGGAAACACAGCCCGGGGGAAAACGTGCCCTTCCCCGTGGGGAGAAAAGGTTGAATCCAAGCTCACCCAGTCAGGAGAAGAGAAAAAACAGGGCACAGTTGGATTCCCTCTGGTCCCAGCCGAAAAGCAAAGAGCAGCCTCTCCTCTCAGCGTCCGAACCACGAGAGAGAGCCGTTACAAGGGCTGGGTGTTCCCTTACCCTGCCTTGCCCAAAGCACACCTTTTGTCTTTTACAAAAGACTTGATTGCTCTAAGCATCTAACTATTTGTTGCTTAGTAACAGGAATGGGAAGAAATTCTCAACCCCCGACACCTAGTTTCCTCACCAGGAACCAGCACACTTGGCTGACATGGCTCCTCGCTCCATACCAAGGGAAAAGTTAAAGCGGTACAGATACAAATTTTAAAAAAAAAAAACAAACCCTACTAATTTCAGTATTGCATTGGTCAAAAATCAATGCCTGTACAAAGATCTGCAAAATTAAAATCAACTGAAGCCTGTAGCTTTTAGGGCCCTCATCTTCGATTTTGGAATGTGTTCAATCATAATTAATCAGGCTTAATAAAAATCTTATCATACAAAAGGTGTTTTTAAAAAACTCAAAAAACCCCCAAAGTACTTCATGAAGTAACATTTCCATTCTCATGAAACAATAGCTCAATTACAGACAATCAAACATCTCCCAGTTGAGATTTTGCAGGTTTTTGCCAAAGGGACCCAGAAAAAGAACTAAAAATCAAGAGACATTTCTTTGAATTTTGCCAGCTGCTATTTTGGGCACTGAGCACACCAATTCAGAGAGCATTGCTCTGTGACCAGAGCCTGGCCTGAGCTGCTCTGGACCCAGAACAAGCTCTGTACCCGCACAAGTAGGATTTACTTTTGTCCTTTGATTTTTAAAATAGCCATGAAACCCCACCCTGGCTTGAGGAACAAGGTTACAAAGCACTTGTTTTGCACTAACTTGCCTATTTCATGGCACTCCGGACTTCCAGTTTGAACGTTATTCTTTTAAGCACAGCCTCTCACATGGATTTAAATGTTTGGCACAAGACAGTCAGAAGAGCTCTTCATTGTAGCTTCCTGCCAAGAGGTTTGGATTTGGGCTAGTTATCATTTGTTCCCTCCATACTAATGACACGCTTTAGACAAACATTTGGCAATGCACTCTTGGCTCAAAAATTCCTACATTTTCTCAAGGAAATGCCCTTCCATATTGTTAAATAAACACAAAAAATTAGGATCTCTGTATGAAAAAGGTGGAAAACTACCACACTGGTTAGGAAACCAAGCCAAACTTTGACCTGTTGGACTACAGGAAAAAAAGCAGGGCATGAGTGAAGCTAGAAAGGGCAGAACACCACTTTCAAGAAATCCCCAAGTTTCCCACAGTAAGAAAATGTGTGGAAATGGAGTCAAATTGCCCATGCCCTCAGTTAATGCCAACTGCACTAAAAGACAGCCTCACTGAACGGCCCTGTGACTAGTGTCCCACTCCACTCTTCCCTGACCTGTAAAACACAATTTTTCAAACAAGTAATTTCAGGTTCATATTAAGGTAAGTATTTTGTTGTCCTTGGAACATTACAGCCTTCTACCTGCCTTCAAGAGCTGTTCAGATCATCTTTAATCCAAAAGAAAATAATTTTTATGCCTCTTTTGCCCCCTTCAGTAGTACACCTTGAGAAGACTCTGGATCTTTTTTTTTTTTTTTAGTGAATGTCTTGGGGTGATTTTATGATAATCCTGTATCCCCTATCATCTGCTTTATGCCCAGAAATGGGTCCTGTAACTTCACACTGGGTTCAGGAGCTGAGAGAACCCTGGCACAGGTACGTGGTCCAGTTCTTACTCCCCCAGGTTTCTCAGCCTTGCAACATGGGGGGAGCAGCATTCCTGCTTCCAGCTGCTGCTAGCTGGCCTGCTTGGGCTGTTAGCTAACGAGAAGCTTTTCCTGGGACTGCAAGAGCAATCCTCGGCTTCTTCTTCTGCTTTTCTTCTGGAACTGTTTCGGCTCAGCTTCGGCCCGAGAAACCAGACCATCAGTTGAGAGCCACACACCGTGGATGGTGGGGGGAGGCTGTGGGAACACCACATCCTTGGGGCTCCAATCCTGGAGAAGCCAAGCCAGCTAAAGAACTGTAAATCCACCAGCTGTCTTCACAGGTTCAATACCTAAGAGTTCCTTTTTCCCATTTCCCTGTGCCCCGTGGGCATTTTGTTTGTTTTGTGAAAGAAACAGGTTTTTTCACTTTCAGCCAAGAAATTCCTTTCATGTGGTGGGGAGGGAGTGCCGAAATCCTTTTTCTGGGGGGAGGCATTCATTTCAGGGTGCTTCCTCCTAAACTTGTCTCTAACCTGGGACAGTGAAACAAGTTGATTTTAAGAAGGACAACTTTCTGGACACTTGTAGTAAACCTTGCACAGTGGACAGAGCCCCAGGATTGTTGGGACTGTTTCTGCAAACACACCATGACACAGTTCCTCCAGAGTCCCACAGGCACCCAGGAACTGCATCTGAGGCAGCAATAATCTGCTGTCACTTACTAAGCTGAGCTTCAACAGATGTTTAAACAGGACTGAGGTTTATCATCAATAAATCTGTCATGCTCACTTAGCTTTGCCTCTAATTAGGGATGCATAAACCCTCCCTTGTTTAATTTCAAATCTTTTTTGAACACGGTTTAAAAGCTCAGTTTGTCTCAGTTACTGCTTTATGGTTTTGGTCTTTTATGGGGTTTTGAGACAAAACTCAAGTGGAACAGAAGAGTTGACCATGAACATTATAAGAAAAGTTGTGAAAAAAGACTGAAAATAAAAAATAAAGGATTTGGGGAACAGATTGTAAGAGAAGAGGGAGGGCAGCAACGAACATGACAAATGCATACCATGGCCTGTAAACCATTTCATCTCAGCTTGGCTTTTGTGCCATCAGATGTGGAATTTGTCCGTTTTAATATATCACCCAGGTATGAGAGCTGGGATAGGTAAAAGGGGAACTAGGGTGAAGATGTGGGGTTATCTTGTGCACAAGATAAACAACAAAGGGAAACTCAGATTTAAACTCCAAAGGGTACTGATTGTTGATTTCAATTTTGTCAACCCTCCAAACACAAACTTTGATGTCCCTCCAAATATTTAAAAGCTTTCCATGCTCCATTTAGGAATGTCCACCTCTCTCCTAAAGGGAAGTATCCTGACAGTCTTTATCTTGTAGCAGCTCATCCAGACAGATCACGGAGGTTTACAAGTGCCTCTTCACTGTATTTCCAAATTGATCCCAGACTGACCCTTTGACTGAATTAGACAACATCTGAACACCTGCATGGGCTAAAGACAACATATATCACATGAAAAATGTGGAAGTGTAGACTAGCAAAAGGTAGCAAAAGTAGGCTTAAATAAAATATTGTTCCTTTGCAACGAACACTACAAATCTGGACCTTAGCTGAGGGATTTGGCAGGCTAACAGACAATGCTGCTACCTATGCATGCCTTCCTTCAGCTCCAGTGACCCTTAACTCCGCTCTGAGAAGCGGCTCTCTAGAAGACACAGTTTTCTACTGCTCTGGGCTGTTCTCAGGGGCACCCTGCATCTGCATGTGCCCTGTCTTTCCCCCTCCTTTTCTTTTCCCCCCACAATCAGTTAGAAAGAATCATAGAATCACAGACTGGTTTGGATTGGAAGGGGTCTTAAAGCCCATCTCATTCCAATCCAAATGGTGTCCCATGGGCAGGGACACCTTCCACTATCCCAGATTCCTCCAAGCCCAATCCAACCTGGCCTCAGGCACTTCCAGGGATGGGGCAGCCACAGCTTATCTGGGCAACCTGTGCCAGGGCCTCATTACCTAGTCAAGAATTTCTTCCTAATGTCTAATGTTACTCACTTCCAGCAAAAGAGTAAAGAAGCCTATCACCAGGCCAGGTCAATATAAATAGGCAATTCTCCAAGCCTTCTCTGTATTCTTTTCAACTTACAGAAGTGCAGGAAGAAAGGAAAAAAACAAAAGGCAGTGAAGTCTACAGGGTGGGCCATGTCCCAAAAATTTGTAGCTCCCTAAAATTAGCATTTGTGGACAAGCAACCCAATCCTTCCAACTGTGCAGACTGATCTAAATTCCTGAACAAGGCTCTACTAATGAAAAGGATCCATCCACAATTTTCCCAATGCTAGGACACATTTAAAGCACAGGTGGACTTGCCAACAAATAAACTGCAATGTCACTGACTGATCATGGATTTTATCAGGGTAACTCTGCTGTTATATGAAGAACATACATAGATCCATGAGATACACACACTTCTAGGAATAACTAAGTTGATGATTCCCAGGCAAGAAGTATTACTCCACTTCTGTTCTGCAGATTTTTTTGGCCATTACTTGTTGCCCACAGATAGAGTAGTAGGTTATCTTGCATTACAATAGACATAGTAAACTGGATTTTTCAGAGGTTGTTGCTTTTCTTAAAATTAATTTTTACTAAAAAAATAAACCAAACAAAAATACTGGCATTGAAGTTGAGATTTCAAAATTTACCCATAACACTCTAATTTCTTCAGACTTTACTGTTCATCAGAAAAGGTCATTCCAAAGAGCAAAACACAGCACTGCATGCTCAGGATTGTAAAGATATCCCACAGCTTGCAATCTCCCAGCTACAGCTGTGAAGCCACAACCAGGGCACATCTTGTGTTTCCCTGGCTGATGGGTTTGCAGAGACCCCCATGTGCACTGCCACTACACCCTTGCTTGCACTTTGGATGCTGAGTATGTTAAGTGCAAAGCATTTCAGGGAATTACATCAGATGCCATCATTTGGCATTTCCCAACCATCCAAAAAAATCCAAACAATTAAGATACAGCCAGATTTAGGTTTTCCATTGGGAGAAGAAACAGAGTTCATGTGCTAGCTATTTCAATTGCATTATTTCAAAGACAGTATCAATAAAATGTTAGATTAATCGTACATCTTTTGATTAAAAACATCAGTGAGCCACATTACCTCCAAAATAGTGGCATAATTAATCTTACTGCTCAGGCACAGTACTTTAGGAAAGGTTCAGCAGAGGGTAAAGAAAGAGACATGAAGAGAACAAAAAACTAACAAATGCAACAAATTATTTGGTAGGAAATTGATTATTTAATATAAAATTATGCCTTTTACTTGCAAACCTGCCACTGACACTTTTCAGACATCTATACGCTTCCTAAATACGACACAGTTTGAACTGGAACAGCTAAACAGGATCCATCTCTAATTCATGCTCTCTGGGCAGGAGTTGCTTCTTGAGATGAACAACAGTGACAAACTGATACAGGCGTACAAAAGTATTGCTGAGGTAGATCAGGTACAGTCATGGAGCTGTGGAGGTCATCCAAAAAATCACCCAGAGTCTTTTACAATATATTATTTTATTACCTTAAGAAATACTGCTACAGCAAAAATTTCCAGCTCATTTTCCTCCTGTTTTCTGTACTCACCACAACACACACAAAAGACCTGTGCTAACACTGGGTATTAACCCACTGCCTTATCACACCATGGGTCTACAGGGAGTTCAGTTCCACATTGGGGATGTATTCAAGAACATTTTGTTTTGACAAAGCTGAGTCTACACTATTTACATATTTGTAATTGCTGTCAATACTGTGGTAAAGACTGCAAAGGCACCAGGGCTCCACCACACAAATTGAACTCAAAACCACCCCCCTTCTGATGAGTTTAACAGGGTAAGGACACGTCCTTCTGAGGGTCTTTGCACCCACTGCTAACCTCTCATTAAACAAGAGTATAAAATCATGGAAGGGTCCTCAAGGCTCATCTCATCCCACCCCCTGCCATGGGCAGGGACACCTTCCACCAGACCAGGCTGCTCCAAGCGCCATCCAACTTGGCCTCGAACAATCCCAGGGACAGGGAGTATCATTTGCAGCAACAGTTCACCAGAAGGTGAGAGTGACTATGGTTTTATTTGTTGCACAGTTTTGTACAAAGCCTTTATTAAAACGTCTCCTCTCATTTATTTTTTTCTTATGAGACATGTGAAAAGCCCAAGCAAAACATATAAATATTCCTGATCCTCAAATTTTACAAGTACCATATGAAAATATTTTGGAAATAAAATGCTCTGAATTTTTTTCTAAATCAGCACAGGAACACAGAATTTTTCGTGCAGGACCAGTCATGTTTTCATCCTTAAGCATCAAGTGTCATCTGGTGGATTGACACAGAACTGCACCAAAGAACCTCCCAGAAACAAATTTACTAGGAAAGAAAAAATAAATTAACTAAACAGAGACAATATTTATATATGGCCTCAGAGATGCAAAAAACAGAAAGAAGCCCAAACGTCTGCTAGGTGCAGGTATCTAGAAGAGGATCAGCCATAAGATTCTTATAAGACATCCAGGGATTTGATGGACTTACCTCACTGAAATTCAGGAAATGCAAATTGTTTTTTTACTTACTGTCAGAAAGCTACTAAAAAGCTGTATGCCTTCAACAAAGACATCGAAAAAATCTCAGTCAAATATTTATTCAGTTTTTTAATCTAATGTGAGCTCCAAAAGTAACTACCTGAATCTGGAACTGGGGCTCTAAAGGAAAACAGTCACCTTGGGTGAAATGTCAAGCTGTTTTCCCTCATGAAGAAAAAAAAGGAATAAATAATCAGGCCAACAAGGACACTGCAAATTTTTAAATAAAAAAGCAAACATTAAACTAGAGATCAAACTTCCTATTTCTTTCTGTGCCTTTGAAACACACATCCTCAGCTCCTCTCTCAACAAACTTTAATAAGCACTGACATAATGATTTTAAAAAACAGACAGCTCCTTTCTTATCACTAAAGAGAATAAGAGACAGAGCCAAGAAGAAAAAGAGAGATTTCAAGAAACTCCTACTAATGAAGGTCCTGAAGAAAAATAATAATAAAAATTTAAAAACAAACCAAAGCAAACAAACAAAAACCAAAGAAAATGAAAACCACCAGAGAAAAAATGGAGCCTTTGCCAGGATCACCACAAAGATATTATTTTCTGTCAGTTTTAATGCTTCAATTTGAAAAGTAATCCCCCCTCCAATAAATGTATTACTCTGAAGACATTGATTTTGAAATATATTTAGCAATCTTGATAAGCAAACCATGGGGCACATACCTTCAGGAAACACTCCAATTTATAGGAAGAAGACAAGTGTTGATCAACTTACAAAGCAGAAAAATCAGCAGCATCTTCCTGGCCTTTCACACAACTTCCTTGCTTACTGTAGCAGCTCATGGCTACTGATGGCATTAAAGCAAGTTCTAAGTGTTTGAAATAACAGCAAAAGCCAATTGGCAGAGAAGGCAGCCCAGCCTCCACAGCATGGCTCTGTTTGCCAAGGTCCTAGAATGATTTGGGCTTTGATGGGATTTTAAAGATTGTCTCATTTCAACAAGATGTTCCTGCCATGGGCAGGGACATCTTCCACTATCCCAGGGTGCTCCAAGATCCATCCAACCTGGCTTTGGACACTCCAAGGGACGGGGCAGCCCCAGCTTCTCTGGGCAACTTGCGCCAGGGCCTCACCACTCTCATGGCCAAGAAATGCTTTCTAAAATCCAATCTAACCCTGCCCTCTGGCAGTGGGAAGCCATTCCCCCTTGTCCTGTCACTCCAGTCCCTGGTCCAAAGTCCTTCTCTAGATCTCACAGAGACTCTTTAGGCACTGGAAGAGGCTTTAAGATCTTCTGAGAGCCTTCTCTTCTTCAGACTGAACACCCCCAGCTCGCTGAACCTGGCTCCAGTCCTAGCTAGTACAATCATAGGACTGCACACTTTTAACTACCGTTGCGTATTTCCCATGCTGCATTCATGTGCAGAGAGGAATTTAAGCTGGACCCCAATGAAGCCAATGTACTGGCTGGAGAGTCTGCAATGCCTTTGCACTGTCCTTCAGGTGCTTTCCTGCTGGCCTGTGATCCCTCTCCAGGCTCTGGGAATCTCTTGTCACTGACATCAAACCAGAAGGAGTGGGATGGATTGAGCTTCTTCTACTTTAGCTGAAAGCCTTCTTCACCAGCTTGACAAGGCTACAAGTGAAGATATTCTTCCCCTTCCCTGATAGCTGGATCCCATCTGCCCTCAGCAGACAAGGCTTCCAATGCTAGTCCCGCAGACTAAGTAGCTGAACCCCTGGCTGGAAGGGCCATAACCATTTGTTGAATAACCAGATTCAAATGGTTCTTTCAAACCCCTTCCCTTTGACTGGCAGGAATGATGAACCTAGCTATGTTTCAGAGTCCCTTACTACCTCTCCAAGTGTTCTGTAATCCTTCTTGATAGTCCTCAGACTGCTCCTGGCTGTGTAACTGGTGCCTATGTGAAACACCAACAGTCGACTGGGTGAAGCTTGGCTGTCTCTTGGTGACATACCCAATAGCCCATGCCCCCAGTACACAGCACACCCTTCTAGAGAGTGTGTCAGCTTGGCATATGGGTGCCACTCCACCTGTCTGAAGAGGCTCACCTACTACTGTGCCTTTCCTCAGTTGTGCTGGTTGTGACATGGGGAGCAGACAGGGCTGCCTCACTCAGCTCCAACATCTTCCTCTCATGCTATGAGTCTTTCCTCTCCAGTCTGTAGAGAAGTGAAGTGGATCTGAAAGGGCCCTTCGGGCTCCAGGGAAAGGCTCTTCCTCCTGCCAGTCCTTGCTGTTGCAAGCTGCCATCCTTTTCCATTACTGCCCCTCCCTCTTCTGTTTTTGGGGAAGTTTTGGGCTGTTTGGCTGCAAAATGCATGTCCACTGCAGACTGCACTTGGAACTAGCTGTCAAACTCTTCTCAGCCTCCCAGGCTTTACACAACCTTCTCAGATCCTCCTGAAGCCCAGCCACCTGCCGCAGGTGGTCCTTTACCTGGACACACCCTTTGCAGGCAGCTCTGCTGCCCGTACCTGCCCCAGGTCCAGGTGGTGCCTACACGCTGAGGTCCACACTGCATCATCTCCCTTCAACAGCTCCCTTGGGGAAGAGGCATCTGCCACAGCCAGGATATGTGGTGCAGACCCCCTCTCAGCCAGAGCTGCAGCCTCTGCTCTCAGAGGAGTGCCCCCAGTTGCGCTTGAGGGCCAAGTAGGATGGTACTCTCAGCCCGTGCAGGTGGTCACACAACTGGGTCTAGTGGCTAAGTTATTTGTTAGACTGGGCTGTTCTGTGTTATGAAGTCAGACTCCATCAACTTCATCATTATTCAAAGTCAATTTAATGAGCAAACATACACCACACAGACACAGAATTAATTTGCTCTCTGGCACTTCTTTCCTGTGTGGGGTCAAAGAGAAGAGTGGCCAAGGCTCAATTTCAGCCTTTCAACCAAGCTGGCTGTCAAACTCCACAGTGCAGGTTTTCCAGGGGCTGACAAGGGATGCGTCACCATCCCCATTTTGGTGCTAGCCAGAGAGCTCCTTTGAAGCTATCTCCCAACTCGCTTCATGCTACTGTGTTTTGCTTTGTAGCTCAGCACAGTCTCAGAGCGTATGACTCCTTAAGAGGAAATGAAGTTAGGAGAGGCATTCACTGAGTGTGTCAAGCACACAACAGCAGCTGACAGACATGTGGTCTTGCAGGGCCTACTATGAGCTGACCTATTATAAAAGCCCTTCAGACTCACACCCAGGGTAGATGGTAGTCCTCAGCACCACCTTCCTTCCATAGATCCAATTCTATAGGCAGTAATTACTCATGTAGGCATAGCAAATACAAGCTATTTTTCCTTTTTTTGATATTTTTAACCTCAAAGTAAATGCTTTACCTAAGCAAAATCTACCACTAAATATTAAAAACCAAAAATACATCCTAAGCAGAAAAATGTCAACTATAACTGCTTCCCACTCCTGAAACAGAAACAGAAATTTCCCACTCAGAAACAGAAATATTCCAGTAACTGTTTATACTCCTCTCTTACAAGCCAAATCCAGTCTTCCCCAAACCTGACACAAAAGAGAAGGCAACCACAAAGTCCAGTCTATCCAGGAGAAGGTGAGAGCAGACTTCTCAGCAGGAATTTCTAACAGGCAGCATCCACTGAAAAAATGTTTGTAAGAGACTGCTAATCTCTGCATCCCAAATCACAGTTGCCATAATAGATGTCAAAGGTACAGATAGAGAGCGGACCCATCTGGCTGCAAGGGAGCCTGTGCGTCTATACACCCTGAATCAAGATGAAACCTTAAAGGTTATCAAAAACACCACCAGTTCTTCCTGCAAAGAGCTGTCTTGCGGGTAACACACTAGCCTAGATCCAGCCCAAGCTTTTGGGCAGTCTTTAAGCTGAATCAAGTCCAACAGGGTTTTCCAGACAGTTCAAATAACCTAATATATTACATATATAAAATATAATATAATATAATATAATATAATATAATATAATATATAATAAAATAACTCTTTTTTACAGACTCCAAAAAGAGTCCTCAACTGACCAAGATAAAGTATGGAAGAGGCAAAAAGCTTCAGTAAACCAGAAGAAACAAAGCCAGTCCTCTTCTTGACTTTCTCAACTGTTGTCAGAGGTCCAACTGAGCTGACAAAGATCAAAAGGCATTACCTCAAAGCTCAATTCAGAGGTAGCTGATCCAATCAGATTAAAGTGTAAGCACTGCATACTAACATCTAAAAGTTCAGTTGTTTTAATCGTACAGTGTCAGTACTTGAAACAGGACAAGTTTCTGACTCTCCTGATTAGAAACCATCAAGCAACTAAGTGCAAAATATGGTCTGCCTAACTGCAGAGAAAGCTAGAACTCTAGAGCAGCACCTTACCTCTCAGTAACCTCCTAGTTCCATGCTCAGTTGTTCTGGGTGAAATCTGAAAATACTCTAGGTAACTAAAGAGGTTAATACAGTTATTTTAAAAAAAAATCAGTATACTGCAATACACCATACATTTACCCCCAGTGCTCCAAGGTAAAGATATGGTCTTGCTATTACCCAAAGGAGAATAAAAAGCTCCAAACTCTGCAATATAATAAAAGGAGCCCTCCCTCACAAACTGCAGGGCAGCAACGGTGCCAGAATTAAGTTGTGTTATGGCTCAAGGCACCAGAATGTCTTACCGCAGTGCCAAGTAAAGCCACTTCAATGCGGTGTCCCTATGCCCCATCAGGGATTGCAAACCCTGTGTTTAGGAGCATGGAAAGAAGCTAAGAGATTTATGAGAATCAGCAGGGCTGCATCTTGAGTTTCCTACAACACCCACTTTTTCCAGTGAAGGAGATTTGTGGTCTTCTGAGGACTCAATCAAATGCCACTTTACTCAATACAAAAAGATGTAACTCCACCACAACAACAGCTTCTAGTGAAAGAAATATTTTCCTGACAGACATCTTACAGATTCCTTTAACACACATCTTTCTAGTTTTGCCTTTAGTGTTGCTGCCAAGACTGCTGGCTGCCAGTGCAGTAGCAACTCAAATTTGCAATGGGGGAGGGGGGCAGGGGAAGCATTCCTGACAGTATTAGCAATTAGGAGTTTCCTGCAACACCAGCAGAGCACTGGTGAACAGCTGCAGAAATGCAGAAAATGCTTTTCTTCTCTCAGACATGGTCAGCCATTATAAGAGGCCAAGACAATTTCTGTTACCTCTGTGACTGCCTGCAGGACCCCCAGAACTGCTGCAGAGTCAGCAGTTCACATTATTCCCCAACGAATAACACCATTGCAGAAGTCCTTTCTTTGGCAGAAACCAAATTCCCCCACTTTTCAGCATCCCATTCTTCCCCTGCCCTCATGTAACCATCTGAGCCACTGATCGCAAAACATATTTACCTCAAGAATGACAGATACCTTCAACTGCTGCAGTTTTTTCCAATCTTCCAAACTGAAAGAAATATAGTCTTTCCAGATGGATCCATGTACTTCACAAACTGAAGCACAAAAGAATTTCTTCAATCAACTTCTACTGTAACACACACATCCCCATCTGACAAAGAGGAAAATGAAAGGGGAAAAAATAAAGTTTTGTTCCTAATTTATTTTCCCTTTGGAACAGAGGGGTGTAACAGGGAGTAAACATGGTTTTTTCTGTCATTTCCTGCTTTTATGGACCAAAGTTTTTCATGACACATAAACATTAAAACTCCTATCAAGCCTGTAATTAGAGAGTGGAAAAGATAACAGAAAAACTATTTATAATAGCCTGGGCTTTTTCCTAATGATACTGACATGCTGAAGACAATCCTTAACTGTTAAGCACCCCAGATCTTAAACTAAGATTACTTTACAATCTGAATCCTCAAACACTTTTAAAGACAATCTAAGGAGATTACCCAACATTTGAATATGGACGACACTCATGACACGACTTGTAGGGAACTCTACATTTGGTTCAGATCTCTGAGCATACTTGGGACCTAAATCTGGGGAAAATAAATATCCATTTTCTTACAAAGCTGGATCTAACTACAAGGGAATATACTGAACCCCCTTGAACTCAGAAGAATATCTTTTTCCCCTAACAAGACACCGGTACAAATTTTTCCTCTGCTGTACTGGGTCTGATTACTATTGCAGGCTGACTACAGCACTAAAAACTCAAGTAACAGTTCTTGTTTCTGAACTGTCATCCTAAAAAACCCCATGTCCTGGTTCTGGTCAGGAAGGGTTAATTTTTGCTGTAGAACCCAGAGGTTATTCCATACCACTTCACATCATTTTCCAGGATGGGGGAAAGGGTCCCTTCCAGATGGCGCAGCGTGGCGTGGTCAGGTATTGTCAGTGGTCCCGCATGGCGATGAGCACCCACATGTGAATCGTTGGCCTTTTCTCTGTTCATTCTGTACTACTGTTGTTGCCTTTACTGTTAATTTTCTTACCTCATTGCTATTTCCAGTAAATTGATCTTAACTCATGATCTTCATCTTTTATGCCTCCAATTCTCCTATCTAGCTGCCACAGGGGAGAGAGCAAGTGGAGCATGGTTTGGAAGGAGTCTTGGTGGGAACACTACATTGAAGAGTACCATTCCCAAACCATGACACCATGAAACTAAGCAAGACTGTACAAAGTGCAAAAAACACGTCACTGTTTATAATAATCCTGGCTACATGATGCAAAACTGGTGGTGAGCCCACGTTTACAAACACTGCAAGCCCAATTTTAATAGTGGGTTAGCATATTGAACTCAGGAGACAATGCTCCTTGTCTAGTGGAAAATCCATCCAAGGATCCAATAATATAGAATATATAACTAAAGCTGAGATCATATTTCCAAGGATCTGCTGTTTGCTTCCACTGGGATGAAGCCATTCCAGCATGTATACAACATGATACTATTTTTGAAGGTCTTCTTAAAAACAAAACACACCCAAAAAAACCCAAACAAACAAAATAACCAAACCAAACAAACAGAAGACGAAAAAAAACCCAAACACCCCCCCCCCAAAAAAAAACCCTCAAAAAAACCAACCACAACGTCCCCATACCCCCCAAAAAAATCCACAAAAAAACCCCAACAAAAACAAGAAAAACACCCACAAAACAGTACTTGTAACAAAGATTTATGTACCTTCCCAGCCAGAAGACCCTTAGCCATGCTGGCCAGACCTCAGCTGAGTTTAAATGGACAGCCCCAAAGAGGCAGGTGCTGATTACATGCAAGTTGCTTTATCACAAGAGAGGTTAAAGGGTGCTCCTAATTTGGAGACTAGCGCAGAGAAACGAATCAAATCTAAACACTAATAGCTCTTTTTACATTGTCAGTATGACAGAAGCTGAGGGAAGGAAGAAACTGGAGGTGGTTGCATTAACTTTCCAGAACAGTTAGTGTGCTGGGAATGTATTCAGAAGCAAGTCTGCCTGTGGATCTGACCTATCAGCTTAGACCTAACATTCAGAAGACAATTGTCAGCACTGAAAAACAGACTGGAAGGAAAGATAGTAATTTTCCTGATTTCTCTCAAAAAGCAATTAGTTTTATAAAACCCAAAAAACCCAAACCTACAAGCCAAAACCCAACCCAAAACCCATTAGAATTAATATCAGTAATCAACAAAACATGAAAACACATTTAATTCAATTTTCCTTGTATTCAGACTACACAGAGAACAGATGCAATGGGTTGGACTGATGAGATAGCAGCAATGCTGACCTGTTTAGGTCAACTCCAAGTAAGAGACCAGAGATGTCAATATCTTTACTGAATATGCTACATATTTCAGCCAGACTACAGAACCAAAGGCTGTTACTATCTAGCTTCTATAAACATTTCCAAGCTATTTGTAAGCTGCTGTAGAAATCCACAGCTGAGCTACACTACAAATCCTACATAAATCAGCCTTTATCATGACTGCCATTAAATGAATGAAAAAATAACAATGTAAAAAAAAGCAGACTTCCAGTTTTTGTGGGCTTTTTGTTTAAACAAACTAGCTCAAATCCTGCAATTGTGACATCCAGCTCTTAAAAATGCATTTGATGTATTTCAAAAGGAAGAGAATAAAAACCTGAACACTACAGTTTAATCAATACCAGCAAGTTGAAATGAAGACTCTACACCACATCTTGAATAGGCCAGGTGGGTGCAGGGAGTGGGGACAAATTCAGAGTCAGCTGAAGAGTCAGCTAAAGATGCAAGAACACGTTTTCATCACTGAAAACCAAACCCATTACAAGTCAGAGCCAAAACAAGGAAGTGTAACAATCCACATCCAGTAGAATATTCATAGAATTATAGAATCACAGATGGTTTGGGTTGGAAAGGACCTTAAAGACTACCACATTCCAACCCCCGTGCCATGGGCATGGACACTTTCTACTAGACTGCGTTTCTAACATAGAAAAGAAAAGCCTATTTGATAAATATGGTCCTTATGAAGAAAAATCTTGTTAATTACATTTCTTTTATTGTGGGCATTAATTACCCATTCATTCAATAGACACATTTCCACAAGTCTATTACTCAGCTGTAACGCCACCTAAAAATACATATAATTAAGAAGCATCATTTCAAGCAGAACTCTGACTATAAATCCAGCAGTAACTTGAACACCACCACCATATTTCCACTTCAGGCTCCCTTCTGGATAAGCATTTTTCCAACAGATTGGCTTTCTCTGGGAATCTCTAGGCATGCAATCTCAATGATCAGCTCTAGCCCTTGTAGAGGTTACCCACTGACATTAGAAGACATCCAAGAAGCAATACCCAGGCAAAGCACGGCCTATGCTGTTCAGAGAAGGCTTTATCTTGTTCCAGCCTGTGGACTGTGACCTCTCTCCAATATATCTATCTGGCAGCAGAATCATCAGGGGAAAAACTGTAAAATTTCTCTGGGTCATGTCTTTTAACACCAAAGTTGCTGAAAAGCATACTCTGCTTCTAAGTGAAATAAGTAACAGTCCTCATCATTACACCAGACAGAAAAATAAGGATTTGGATTTGAAGGTGTGCCACAAGCCTTCTCAGCAAGGGCATACCACTGCAATCCCCAGCATCAGCTTAAAAAAATCCTTGAACAACCATCTAATTTTCAAGTCTTAAAAAAATAACAAACAAAACCAAAATTGAAGTTACAGAATCGTATTTGAACTACTCCTCCGTTTATAACTGTGCTCCCTTTGAAAACCCTTACCAACATTTTAAAAAGAAAAAAGTATTTTATTTCATAAAAAAGTATTCTAAGGCCTTTACTGTAAATGATGATTCTGCAGTATTTTTAGAAACTAAGGCACACGTCATTTAAACACCTTTAATGCATTTCAAAAGACAGATCAATATATTGATTTACTTATCAAATGGAAATTAGATGAAGTCTCATCTTTTTCCCCCACTACATGGTGAAATAAAAAATCAGCTTTTACAGCCAAGCACCTCCTCGCTAGGTGCCTGGACTCCCTGTGGCATGCATGGTTGTAAGGAACGACAATGATGATGGATTTTGTTATTTATCATATCACCGTACCCAGCAGTCTTCAAGCTACACCAAGAGATTACATGCTCAAAATTCTGATTTAATAATAATAAATTAAATATTTTAATAAGCGATTTTAATAAAGTCGCTTTTTCCATCACAAGATAGGAAATTCAGTGTGGGGGGTGGGGATTAAATAAAATAAAATAAAAAATCAGGGAAACAGCAGCACAATTACAGAGTTATCATAACTCCACAAACACAATCTGTCTAAACGTCAGTGTTTCGGATTTCAAACTAAAGTTTTAGAGGGCTGAAAGCACAAATGTGCATTTTTGCAATCTGGTCTCCAGAAGGATCTGAAGATCAAGGCTAAGTTCAGCACAAACTACAGTAACTCAGGGTTTATTATTTTTATTAGTCAGCCAAGCAGATGTCACAGCAGAAACATCTTGGGAAAAGATTTCATCAGGAATATCTTGGAGCTTCCACAGGACTGGAATATGTCAGAGGGAAGAGACCAAGAACAGTGTCAAATGGACAGAAAAAGTAAGTGGTATGTTGATGCTGAGTCACATCAGCAGTACACAAGGGTTCTTCAGGCACTGTGAAGTGGGACAAACAGGTGAGCAGGACTCAACAGGAATTCCATGTTCATCCAATGAAGCTGATGCAATAATCAGGAAACAGGAGACAGGATGATCTAACATGTTTGGCAGATTTGGAATACCCTCTTAGCAGCCAATATCCTTTGTGGTTGGGAGACCCAAGCAATGTAGGTGCAAAAGCAGATGTAGGAGAATCAAACAGCCAAGTTTAAAACCTATGCTCTCAAGGTTTAAGATTTTTAAGAGCATTTCAGCAAGCCTCTTCCAGATTACAGGTACCACTTATGACTCCTGGGTTTCTGACCCTCCATTGAAGAGAGAGAAAACCACCACTCTACAGAGGCTCAGTTGCCATCAAAAATCATTCAGCAAGGTCCTGCTCAATTCTCCACAGTGAAACCTAATCCAACAAGGAGAGAAAAGGGACCAATAAAATAGTGCACACTGTGCAGTTGGACAAAACTCATCTGCGGGTTCCTTACAGCTTTGGATGAATCAGCTCAAATCCAAAATGCAACACTTTGCACAGAGGAGTGGGGTGGAAGATTCACCATCAGGTATATTGTCATGATACAAGATTTTAACACTTCAAACATACAAGTAAAATAGTGGCACAACTCTGTATACAGTTTCTGAACAACTAGAAATTCTGTTACCAGCCGTAAGAACATTTCAATTTCCATGGAGGCCATGAATTCTGTGTGTTGATGAACCTTCCAGCTTTAAGGCACAATCCAATTTTTAAACAATTGAGTGTAGGGGGAAGAAAACAAACAACATAAAACTGCCTCTTGCTGCCAGTTATTCTGTAACCAAACTTTGAAAACAAACGTTTTCAGTCTGTGGTCAGAACCCCGAAGTAGACAGTAGATAGTAGATAGACACAGCAGCCCTCCTATCCTCAAAATTTGCTTTGGCAGTTTCTTTGTCCTAATAAGAGGATTAGCAGTTATTGAAATAACTTTTGGGACTTGCATGGTCTGGGAAATACCAAAAAAATCCACCAGACTATCCTTTCAAGTGAATAAGAAAAGCATCTGTTCTGCATTCCAAGCGAAGCAACTTTTTTGACTGCACAACCATCAAGCACCCATAACTCCAACCAAAGACCCAGTTCCAACAACTCCATACAGTATGGATGAGACAGGTTTGGTTTTAATTATTATTTTTATTTTACAATTTTGAGGCAATCTTACTCTCCCCTAGCTCTGAACACTTGCACTTCCATCAGAAAATTACGAATGGCAAAGCAAGGCACATATTTGCATAAGATGAAAAAAATGTTAAGAAATGCATTTCTCAACTGCACAATAATTAAAGGACGACTTCTCTCCCCAACTTTGATATTTGGCTCTGCATTTCTACAGTTAAGAAACAGGCTGTAAGAATTTCAATAGCAATTAGTAAAACAGATCCAGGAGAGCTCAGCAGGCAGCATTGTTCGTTCCTCCATGGGTACTTCACTGCATGAATGACTGCCACAGCCAGTGAGAGCAGTGAGAGCGATTCACAGAGGTAGAACACCTGGCTCCAACCCAAAACTGGAATGGCTGAGATTTTCCTCCAGGCAAAATTCATCTACCCCCAGTCCAGGGCTTTGCAGATACTCAACAAACAAGATAAAAAATGGGGAAAAGGATTAAATAGAAAAACCATATATGCTACTTCAATGCAAACCCCTAAGAGTTCCAAGATGCAGCTGTGCACTACTACAGCCTGGAGGATGGATCTTAAGCACTGTCAGTTTTTGTAGCTTCAGCCACAGCTCCAGTACAACCATGACAACCAACAGCACAATTTTACCTGTGGGGGCACAATCTCTTTTCCCATCAAATTTAAGAAGGAATACAATACCCTTCTGCACTCCTGGCAGCTCACCAGCAGCAGCATGGAGCTCCAGTGGTTGAACCAAGGGCCAGACCACTACCAGATCCCTGGGGCTCCAAATACATCTCCAAAGGTGTGGACAAGGTGGCTTGTGTCAGGAAGTTCCATCCTCCACTGAGAGCCTCCATGAGGAACCTTGCACATTTCTCCCCCACAGAGTAAGAACTGAGTGTGAGAACTGAGTCCACTGTCATGCCCTGTCTTTCCCAGAAAAGCTACAGCCAACACAGGGCATGATACTGGATCATAACAGCAAAGTCTAGGAAAAAATCAAACCCATAGGAAGCTGAGATATGGCGGTATTTTCATTCACTGGTCTGCAGGGAATTAACTCCTTTCTTTACTGTATTTATTTAGCTCTCTGTTGGTGTTACCCTGGAGAACTTTTCCCTTGCTTCTGCAGTGCCCACAGGTAAATCTCCCAGAGTGTTTTGTACAGATTTTTTCTCTTTTACAGATTTCAGGTTACTTACTAATTTTGACTTTAAATCCTCTTTCTTCAAAGTATTTTCCTACACCCCTATCAGGTTATTTTACACTGTACTCACTTTTTCCTTCTTTTCCATCTCAGTCTTCTATTCTACTACTTCATTCACTTCAGTTTTTACACGAACATTTTTATTCAGCATTTTGAAGCAGTGGGTGAAATTCAAATCACAAGTTCCCATGAGACACATAGAGCCAGTGGCAGAAAACACAGCATCTCTGTAAATCTCATTCTGGAATTGAAACTGAATGACACTTAGTAGATGATTCATATCAAACATGGTAAACCCACATTTGGAGGCTTCTTTGGTCTTCCTTTCACAGCTCCTTGCCCCAATGTTTCGTACATTAACTTTCACCCTGTTCCAACCTCAAGGCCCAGAATGATTGCTGAAGTAGCAAGAATCTCATTAATGTAAATATTTGCTCAGGGTTAAGTTACCAAGAGAGAATTTCTGCTCAGAGCCTGCAAGCACAAAAAGAAAGAATAAAAAGAGACCAAGAGTTTAAGAAAACTAGAACCCAGTGTTAAATTCCTTCATTACAGTCAGACGCCTGCCTGTTTTTCAAAAGTATAAAATACTGCCTGTTTTTCAGAAGTATAAAATAAAGAGGAGAAACCTCTGACATCCAAGTGATACTGAGATGTCACCCTGTCTTCCAAAAAATACTGGGACTACTGGGGTTTTTTTGACTTTTAGAAATTAGATTCTTTAATACCAAGACTGGTATCCTCCAAAAATCTCCACCCAGATTGCCAGGACAGCATGTACAGATGTGCATGCTGCTTGCATACACTGCACCCAAACGTTCCAGACCAAGGATAGAGGTTGGGCTTCCAGTAACAGGCTGACATCTAACCATGTCAACTTTGGACCCTGTGTTAGTGTTTTAGCCATTCACATTAATTAAACAGCTCAAAGAGTACCAGAAACTAACTGTAAAGGTAGCTACACTTAAAGCAGTGGTTCTGTATACTCCAGCAGAGATTATTCAAAATGCTTGAAGAGAGGAAAGTGGCAAATACAATGTGCAATTGATTCATTCAACAGTCCAGCATAAAAATGCTCTCTCCTTGAGTATTCATTAAACAAAAGAATTTATAAGAAGCAGCATCAAATTAGAGTAATAAAGAAGAAATAAAGAACTAGAACAATCTTTCAAAACAGGACACTTCAGGATTTTAAAATACAATTCCAGTAAAGCAATTGCTCATGGTCATGCTGAAATGCATGAGGACCTACAAGGTTTCACAGCTCCTCACCTCTCACAGCAATAGCCAGTGGTCCGCTCTGTCCCTGTTCATACCTTGGAGGTTCTGTCATCCCAAAGGACGCATTTTCCTGTGACTAACAACAGCTTTGAAGACCGTTAATTGTATATAACTCTATTCACTGCTCAATGACTGGTTCTGACCTAACCTCAGGAGTGCCCTCTGAAAAACTGTCAATACTTCTAACACATTTAAATGTGCTGTAGAGGCCTACGAAACTAAAAAACTTAGAAATGGTTATTCTTGCCTTTAGTAATTCTCTAGAAAGTCACCAGCATTTTGGACACAAAAGTTGGTAACACTTGACATATTTCTTCAGGACACAAAACATCTTTCTCAGGCTATTGGTGCTCAACATGAGTACAGAGAGGGACCCACAGTGGTCATTCTGACCAGCCTCTTGAGGATGCCATGCAACAGTAAACCCAGAATTACTAGTCCCACCACTAACACAGATTATGTCATTCAGGCAGTACCAAGTGTCTTAATAAAGGAGAAAAAATCCCATTTCAGCACTTTTGCAACTTTTTTATGCTGATGGTTAACTGTGAAAGAGCTGTTGGGTTTTAGAGTTCATAACCACAAAATTAATTATACTAAGACGGAGAGAAGAAATACTGAGGGACAAAAGCATCATGCCCATATCTGAAAGGTTATTCAAGCAGTCTGGCTTCAAGGTAGGAATTTCATCCTTCTGTTAATGGAGGGACTATAGATGAGGAGTTGATGCACTCACTTTGCTCAGCCCCTCAAGGATCCTGAAGGGAGTCCTGCATGAGATGACTGAGGTTATGTCAACAACCTCCTCTTCTCAGCCTTGCACCTCCACTCTTCACCTAGTCCTCTCACAGCAGTTAAATCACTGGCTTTCTATCCCACACTAGCATCTTAGCCCTGCGCAAATAACAAGGAAAGTGGAACCCAGAAAATAAGGAAGCAGTTAATACCAATAAACTCTGAAATTCAACTGCATTTCACAGAAAGACAAAAATAGCAACAAAAGTCAGTAAAACCAGAAGAAAAGGCAGGGAGAACACCATTTTGTGAGGTAATGGTCAGGGACCACAGGGACAACGTGCTTTAAATAATGCCACTTAAACTCAACAAGTTAACCCTGAGAAGCCAGACCACAACTGCAGACCTGAGTATTTCTCACAGAAGCATGTGGTGACTACTGCCAGAAAAAGCAACGGCCATACCACCAAGGGAGCGGAGATGAGCAGGAGGCTTTCACTACAATTAACACTACACTAGCACTATCACTACAATCACAGGAGGGGACACCATGACCAGCAC
Source organism: Entomyzon cyanotis (assembly GCA_024500445.1). NCBI lineage: Eukaryota > Metazoa > Chordata > Aves > Passeriformes > Meliphagidae > Entomyzon > Entomyzon cyanotis. Next base: position 172,366 of record JAKEPQ010000998.1, on the reverse strand, counting down.
ATCTCTGCACAGGCTGGCACAGCACTCACTTGCTACCCAGGTAAAGCAAACACTCAGTATTGTAGTACCAGAACTCCTAACAACAGCCAGCACAGATAGAATGAACATCCAGAAACTGTGAAATAAAATCCAAAGACCCATAAAATTTTAAGATACTGCAAAGTGTAAAATGCAAATCTAGTTATACTAACCCTTGCTTTTAGGAGCTGGCTGGGAATGGGAGGGCAGAGAGTAGAGGGAGCAGAAAAAGGCTCCCCTGGAAGCACTTTCCAGTGTACCTCACTATTGTTCCACCAACAAAGGTGTCTCAAATTTCACCACTCATAACCTCCAAACCAGCCAGAGTTCTGTGCTGTGACTTGACTGCCTCCCAAATGCTCCAGAGAATGCAACACTGAGCTGCAGACATCCATTTTCAATTTCACATAGATTTTCACCATGGAGGTCTGGGGTCCTGTGCTTAGGGGTGCCAGGCTCAGTTCTCAGTGGGGAGTTCAAAGGGGTTGACAGAGGACAAAGAAAATGAGAGCCCTGAGAGCTGGTGATGGGCATGTAGCATGGCTCAAGAGCTGTCACATCATGGAAAGGAGTTCAACAATACTCCTTCCTATTTTCCTTCTCTCTCTCACTCATGCCCAAGTCCATCTTAGCTCAGGCTATCTCATATACTCTGTTTCCATATCTAAGAAATGAAGTTACATTTTTTTTTTTTTTTTACTTAAAAGGAACTTTCAACTAGTTCAGAGAATTTGGAACAAGAGACATATTTTCAAAATACTATCAATATTCATCATTATGTAAGAATTGCAAGTCATAGTCGGTCTCTTGAGTGAAACATCTAATTTCACATTAAAATTTGATAATGCCAACATAAATGGATACCACAGTAGTTACTCCTGCTTTTAATCTGCCACTGTTCACTCCATTCAAGCAAGTTAACATCTACATTATCAATGGCTCAAATATCTAACCCAGTATCTGTATCCAGGGAGCCTGAAATATTAATTATTTAGGTTTTACCAGTCACTTATTTTCATTTAAAATTGAGATTTCAATAAATGAAAAAATTAAATTTAAAAATTAAAATGTGAATTTTAACATAACAGCTTGAAGAAGAAAATTAATCTTACTCAAAAGCATTTCACAAGTTCATAGCTTTAGTAGAAACCAGTGCTCAGTCAGAGGAATCGAAGCATTAATCACATCATTGCTGCATGTACACTCCCTGCCTTTTCAGTTCTCACACAGATCACTGGGTCACACTAACTGACCAAAGCAGGACCATTTGCATCAACATTATTGATCCCCAATAATATTAGCAAGATCCCTAAAAAAAAAAAAAAGGTACAGAAAATCTGGGAAAAAAACCATGCATTCATAATTATTGAGCTCAGTCAGCAGGAACAGACAAGCTTCAGTCAGCAACATTCAGTGTTCTTTGAGCTTACAGACATATGGGAAGAGAAAGCTGTTCCCAAAACCTCCTGCAGAAGTTAGCCGTTCATTTTACACTGAAAACCAGTAGGAAACAGATGGAGTTTAGGTCATATTTCAGAGGGCAGCACTGCCCACATCACTCCCTTTCACATAGCTTGTTTGAGAACAAGGCTTTCTCAAAACCAAACACATTGAACCTGATCAGGGAGTTCAGAACATAAAACAACTGGAATACTTCAGAAAACCCAGCCACAAAAACTTCCTTGAAAACACTGCAGTGCAAACAATGCACAAGTGAAAAATCAGCACCTGGGATTCTGACTTCCCAAGTCTGTCGCTCCTGGTGTCCCAAGGTTTCAACAACCCACTTCCACCAGTACTGACCTCAGACAGTCTTCCTCATTCTAGATCATGCTACAGAAGCTCATCCCACCCAAAAAGCCATGAGGACCATCACCACTATGATTCCACCGTTGTTACTGGTTTGAATATAATATTCTCTCTTGCACCTCTGAGACACTCCAAGACCAAACACACTCTGCAGTCCCAACCTCCACCTACATTATCACCTCAGCCAACATTTGGAGTTGGGGGGGGGACATCCACAAGACTTGTGTTGGTCAGTATTTCTGTGCCATTAGTACAGTACACTAGATTTCCTTAAGGAAAGGACAACCTAGCATCCACCCCATCTTTCTTCCCTGCCTCTGTGGAAGATACCTGACACACCTTACATCTGCACACCTGGCAAGAGGCAAAGGTCCTCTGGAAAGAGAAAGTCCTGGCTTCACTTTCAGCGAGAATTTTAGACATACATTTAAATGCAAGAAGCTGTACCAAATGAGACTGGACAACAGCAATTCCAGCTCCATTCAAGAATGATTCCAGCCAGGACTACACAAGCAAGGCACATCAGGGCCACAAGAGCAAGTAAGCTCTACAGATTTACGTTAGATCAGCACACTCTTGAGTGCCCTGACTCTGAAAACAGAAATAATGCTCACTGAAGAGCATCAACTACACTCAAGAAAATCACAAGCGCACACATAACAGTGGGTCACGTATTGCACCGATCTACAAGCAACTAACCTGAGAACCCTGGCTCCTTCACTAACAGAGCAGGGGGCTGCTAACATGGGCATTTGTGGCGGTTTTGATTGGTCCAAAACATCAGCAAGGTATCTTTAACATCTATGAGAAATTTAAACCCCACAAAGCTGTTGTGGTGGGCTTGGGGAAGTGTCTGAGGGGTGGGGAGTGGCACAAAGATAGCTCCTGTGTGTCCTGAGTGAAAGCCCTGGAAGTTTTTTCATCAAATCCAGCAGAGCCAATCTCTGATGGCTCTGAAAGTGATGGACATGCTGCCGGCCAAGTGTAAGCCAATTAGGTATGTTAGTTACGCCTCTGTGAAAACATATTTAAGAAAAAATCAAAACAAGGTAGTCACGCACTTCTTTGTAGTTAGAAGAGGAGGACGAGGTAGAGGTAAAAATATGTGAAGGGAGAATTACATGGAGACGCCAAGGTCAGTGAAGAAGGTGGGGGAGGAGGTGTTCCAGGCGCCGGAGCTGAAAACCCTCTGCTAGCTGTGGTGAAGGCCATGGGGGGAGCAGGAGGTTCCCCTGCAGCCCATGGAGTCCACAAGGATGCAGAAATTAACCCACAGTCCATGCCAGAGGAGCAGGTGGATGCCTGGAAGAAGCTGTGATCCAGTTGGAGTTTCATCAAAAGAGTTAAAGCTACAAAGGCCTTGCAAAAGAGAGAAAGGCCTTTTCCTTGCTCCTGGGTTGGAAGCAGCCTGGCCTCAGCTTGGGAGAGTCTGCACCCTATGGACAAGAGGACTCCTGTTGCAGCAGAATTCAGGCGAGATGTTGCTTGTGAGATCGGACCCACACCAAAGAAGTTCCCAGAGGACTGTCTCTCATGGGAGGGACCCCGTGGCTAAGTAGAGGACCCCTCTCCCTGATGGACTGACCAGAGAACACCCCTTACCCTAGCCCCTGCCCGTGTTGCTGGTTTGGAAAGAGAGAAGGAGGGGTGAGCAGAGAGACAGCTTCTTAAGAAGGAGGGGGTGAGAGCAGAGAAACTGTCTGGAGAGAGAGAGATAAGTAGAGATAAAAGAGTATTTGTAGTGGAAGAATTGTAGTGATGAATAGATCTAGGGACCTGCTCTGTGGGCTGAGAAAATACCCCACACCCTGCCCCCCTACCCGAACTGTTGGTTAGAAGAAAGAAAGGGGGTGAATAAAAAATGGGTTCATAAGAGGGAGGGGAGCAAGTGAACAAAATAGTGTATGAAATGTTTATTTTTGCCTCTCATTTATCCTCCGACTCGGTTAGGTAATTAAATAACTGCAACTTTAAGTTTAGAGCCTGTCTGCCCTTTCTTCCATGTGTCCTCCTACCAGTGTCCTATCTCCCTTAACTCATGAGATTGGTGTGTGTGTTTACAGTTTTTTTTCTTTCCCCTCTCCTGCACGTCTGCAGCAGGAGAGAGCCGGAGTGCCGGTGTTTAGTCAGGGTCAAACCACGACAGCATTTCAGCTACTGCAGGCTGCAGCCCATGTGTGAGGACCAGCCTCTAAAAACTAATGTACTGAAGATTGGACACAAGGTGTTCAGGAGGTGCCAGAAGTCAAATTGCCTAAACATCTCTGGATCCAGGGCAGATGGGGAACATCAGCAGCTCTTCAACTCACCATAATCTGTCCTGGGTTGATCCAGCCTTTATCCACCCAAGAAGTAGGGCAGAAAACTTCCACTTTATAAAAATCAGAATTTATTTCTTCAAAAGAAGGAGTTCCTTCAAATTCAATCTCATTTTTATCATTTTTCTCTAGCTTTACTAAGGTAAGAACATACACAATAAAAAGAACTGAGTCACAAATGAGCTAAATCAGGAACAACCCAGCTTGCGTATTTCAGGGGATATTATAAACACAGCTCGGCTTGTTGCAGTATGAACTCTAAAACATCCTTCCAGCATTGTGAAAAACTGCTTTCTATGAAAAATAGATTTCTTCTAAAGAATGCAAGAATACTTTTATCAATGTATTGGTCACCATACATAACCCCCTTCCATTCTGCACACTTCTCAACAAATCCAATTCTGGTCATTAACAATTGCCAATAGTCTCTCCCACTCCTTGGTGCTGCTGCATATCAGGCACTGCAAGATTCTTTTATGCTGCAGAACTATTTTCCTTTGTGTTAAAATTCCCTAAATGTTGCAATGGAAATAAAGTAGAGTATATCCCTTTAACATAGTTAAACCACTCTTATTATTTGGAATGGAAAATGTGACATAGGTACTGAGGTTTAAAAAACAGCTACAATGCATGTGGCCAGTTTCCTAAACATGAATCTCATGAGGGGTTTTAGGGCTGTTTTTCCCCCCTTCCTTTTTCTTCTTTTTCAGGAGAATGCTGGTCTTACAGAGACAGCCAGCTAAACGTAACAGACCATTACGGTTCAGAGATTTTCAATCTGCAACTGGAAATGGTTTGCGTTTAGAGTACTAACAACTCTAAAAGATTTTTTAAAAGGGGGGGGGGGGAACCCTCAGCATTTTATAAGTGCCTCAATATGGATTGGCAGGAAATAAATTTAACCTACACAGTTAATAGCAGTCTTACTAAAATGAGTGTTTAACAGAACTTATTTTGTGTCGTTTTAGGAGAGCTAAAAATACATTTACACAACTCAGTGCTGCATTTACACAAACATGGAGTCCCTAGCCATTGTGAGCAGCACAGGGTCTAGGGTGTGTGTGCGGGGGCAGCTCGGGGTGAGCCCGCAGCCGGAGTTTGGGGAGCCGCGGGTAGCGCAGCCAACGCCGCTGCGGGTCGGGCCTGGGGAGGGCGGGCCGGCCCCGCTGGCGATGGTCTGCATCAGAACCGCGCCAGCCGCTCGCGGGGGCAGGGAACGAAAAGCAAAAATAAATTAAAGAAAGAAAGTTAGTTGAGCGCGCCCCCAGGTCTGCGAGGGCTGCTCCGCTCCGCTGGGCCCCCGCCTCCCCGCGGCGGAGCGGCCGGACCCCCGGGCCGCCCGCGGAGGGCGCGGGCGGTGCAGGGCCCCGGCGCCAGCAGAGCCGGCGGGACCGCGCGGGGCAGCGCCCGCCTGCCGGCCGGCGAGAGCACGGGAGGTAGCGAGGTGGCGGCGGTGGGCTCCGTAGACCTGAAGCGGGGCTGGCCCAGGAACCAGCCTCCCCCCGCGCGCGCCGCAGAGACCCCGCGGCCCTCCGGGACCCCTGCGCCGCCCCGATCCCGGCCCGGCTTCCCGCGGCCGCCGCAGCCTCCACCGAGAACTTGGCGGGCCAGCGCGGGGCTCCCTTGCAATCGCGACCGAGGCGCGGGGGGCTCGGCGCAGCCTTACCCTCCGGCTCCATCTGCTCCCGCCGCCGCGCTCCGGCGCTCCCCGAGCCGCTGCGCGCTGAGCTGGGCCAGGCCGTTACAAAGGCAGCCGCCGGGCGAGGGGGGTGGGTTTCCTCTCCCTCCCACTGCAGCTGCATCGCGCCATGAGGCGCCGCCAGCGGGACGCGGCGCCCCTGAAAGGCGGTGGAGGCGGGAGGCGCCCCCGGCCCGGCCCGGCCCGGCCCTGGGAGCAACGGGACACGCCGGAGGGGCCGCGCCGGCTGCCGGAGGACCAGGTGCTGCTCCCGGCCCGGAGGCGGTGGCGGGGAAAGGGCGCACCCGCCGGGGCTGGCCCCTCCCTAGGGCCGAGAACGAGGGCCAAGGGGAGGGGGAGAACCCCCTTTGCTGCCCCCTTCCCGCCCGGCTCTGGGGAAGCAGTGTCCGCCGCTTGCGTGGCCCTTGGGCAGGGCTACGAGGAGCTCCCGCTGAGCCAGACACCTCCTGGGCTAACTGAGGGCTACATCCCCCTCCCACCCCCAGTGAACCGGTGGGCTCCGGGATGCCGCTGCAGGGAACAAGGCGTGCTCAGACCCCTCACCACTCGCATGCTACAGGGAAAGTGTTTACGGGTCCATTCGGTAAGAAAGAGGACGAGCCCAGGGCGAAGCTCAAAATCATGTCACAAGCAATAGAAAGGGAAACATAAGGGCTATAGGCTCTCCCCCGGCTGTTGCCCTTGGAGCCAAAAGCTTCTCGGTGCAGCTGCTGTGGGCGGCTGTTCGACACATGCCGAGGCCCAGGAGAGACACCGGGCTGTGGGTGGCTTCTCTGACTGACCTCCTGTTCTTCTCTGTACATGTCAGAGAGCAATTCAGATAGGAATTTTGTCTGAGGGGACCAAACCCTGCCAGCCTCTTCTCACCTCCCAGAACCATTCCAAGAAAAAAGAGCTTCTTATATAGTCAGACCCGAAGGCCCACCTGAATCACTACTCTGTGCCTGGACAGGGAGTAGGACGTGGTAGGTAGGAGGGATTGCAGCTGATCTCCTGATTGCAGGGTGATCTCCTTTGTAGTCCTGATGAAGTGCTCCTTCCACAGAGGTAAACCCTGCCTCTTCAGGTGAGGCACATATTTAAAGGAGAGCTTTCTGAGATTTAAGATCCCAGCTTCTCATCACAAGGAGTAAATAATACCAAGAAAAACAAATGCATTTAAGCTTTAAAATGCCTATCAAACAATCTACCTCTGAAAGCACAAAGCCATGTAAAATGGGCTTCACAAGGGCATTTAACTTCGGGAAAAAAAATGCAAAACAATAAAATGAAAAGTTATCTATATTGGGCTTTAGTCTATTTTTTATTACCCAGTAATTCATCATTGCTCTTTACCTTCCCCCTGAAATATCCAATATTGATGCAGGCATAAGTATGGAAATATACTGTTGAGCACTTCAATAGTGTGGTGGAATGGAAAAGCAGTTTTGCAGTGACATTCCTAAAACGGATTTTCATGGACTAATCATTCCAGAATAAATGAAGTAGCTGTTCTAGATTAACTCTATTAATAGGGTCTAGGCAAACCAGAGTAAGAAAGCAGATTTATCAGTAATGAACTAATCTGTAGTTCTTTCCACTTTCAAAATGCTACCTGTTACTTTCAAAATCCTATCTCAAGGCATTAATACTACATTAATTCTTCCTCAAGGCATACACAGATTTAATACACAACTAATGATTTCAGACATTGCTGTAAAAATGGATACGACTCTCTTAGATTAGCCCTGTCCTTTAGGACAATGAAGAAAGTCTTCTGTACAGCACTTTCACCTGAACAGATCTGAGATCACCAATCATTGCTGCATGGTTATTAGGTATAATGGAGATCTAGCAGCAGAAACAAAGTTACTAATTGCTGAAAATTTCCCAGGTTCTTTGCTCTCATGAAAGAGAGGTCCACGCTACAAAAGGGTGAAGCTAAGACAAGCTTTATTTTAAGCATTTTAACCTGTTAGATATAGCACTGGAACACCAAATAACCAGTATCCTTTAAAATTACCTATTTATTTCCCGTCCAATTCTTTACCTACCCTAGCCAGCATTTTGATTTAGTTTGGTTTTTAGGTTGTTTTTGGGTTTTTTTCTTGAGAATTGGACCATTTTCCATTTTAGGTGCTCAGTATCTACAGTCTGGGTATCTGCAGCATTTAATTTGTATCTCTGACCAGAATCAGTTAAAGTAAATCTGGAGTGAGTTATCAATTTAAGCAAGTTGTAGCCATTGCTTTTGAACAGCAAAATTTTAAGAAAGGGCCAGTGTCAGTTTCTTTATGTCTGGGAAATAAGCCATGTCTTCAACTGAGGTAAATCATGTGGAGTCAGAAGGTTCAGCAGATAAGCAACAAAGAAAAGAAGAGCTCTGCTTTGCAGCTCTGCTAGGGAGTGGAAGGAATAAAAGCTAAGGAGAAGGTGGTCTGGCACTACCAGCAAAAGAGCAAAACAGCACAGATTTGGGTTTAGAAGACAAAAGAAATTGCTGGGACACCTCCTCTGAATATTGGAACTTTCTTCCCACCTGAATTGAGAGGCATCCAATCCTTTAAAACTGTGAGGAGCAAAATTATTCCGCGATGATTTACAGCACAGTTTGTGACTCTTGAGTAACAAGCATGGGATGCTACCTTTCCTTGAGTTGCAGGCAGTATATCCGTAGCTCTGTTAAGCCCTTTTCTTCTAACCTGTCTCTCTCAGGCACCTGAGATGTTTCCCTCCCTGTCTTATGAAGGAAGTCATAATAGAAATAAGTCTGTCTTGTCAAGATTTCTGTCATTTCTGCCATTCACAGTGTTAGCCCCAAAGAAGTTGAAGATTCTATTAAATAGATTAGAAACTAGTTGGAAATCTTCTGCAATGAACTGGACCTTGCTGAGCACCTGAAGGTCTTAGTTTTATTAAATCTTAGCTGTGAATTCTACTTTGTATCCAGTTGTCTTGGTTTGAAAGACAGGCGTCTGCTAAGAGAGGTGGAAACCTCCCTTAGAATAGAGAATGTGACCCCCCTTCCCTCCGAATTATTTTACCTTTGGAATCAAGGGCTTTCAGGCAAAGATATGGGAAAAGGAATAACAGTTCTTTACTAGTATCTATAATAGAGTAAACAAGCAACAACAAGAATAGCAACAACAAACAAAAACCAGAAACCCGATGACAGATGTCCCTGGGCTGCCAAGCACTTTCCCGTTTGGTGCAATCACGGTCACAGGCAGCAGGGGCGCTGTTGAGCTCCCAGCCGGGCAGGGCAGGTGCGACGACTGCCGAGCAGCTGCAGGTGGCGCTGTGGCGCAGGGTCAGGTCGGTCTCATGGGGTTGGTAATGGCGGCAGGGCTGGACTGCAGGATAACGCACAGGAGAGAGCTCGGAGCAGCGAGCTGGAGCGGCAGGAATGGCTCACCCGGGCTAACCAGCAAAGGCGGCAGGAACTCCGCAGTCACAGCAGCCGCCGCGGTGCGTTCTGGCTAGCGCGGCGGGGGCAGCGACAGCCGGGCTCCTCCGCAGTTGTTGCAAACAAAACAGTGCAGCCGGGGATAAAGGTTGGGATGCCGCGCCTTTTTCGCAAGCAAGAGCTCACCCAGCCAGGAGGAGAAGGCAGTGCACGGCCAGATGTCCTGCGGTCGCAGCCAGAAGCAAAGCAGCAGCTTTTCTCTGTTGCCTCCGGTGTCCAGCCAGCAAGTGAAAACTACAACCCCCCCATCCCCCACCCCCGGCTAGAATGCCTCCTCCCCTCGCCACACCCAAGCCACAGCCTTTGTCTCTTACAAAAGAGTTAATGGCCCTGAGCACCAGGTCGTTGGTTCGCTAGTAATAGGGATGGAGAAAATGCCACCCCGCCCCAACCTTCAACACCACTACCATGAACTTATTTTAGCTTTGAAGCACTGGGCAATGTCCATTGAATGTGGTCTTTATCTTGGGCTTGTTTTTATTGTTTTCAATCCCTTGGTATCTAATGCACATGTGTGCAAGGGTAAGAGAAAAGGGCCAATAAATGCAGTGTGAGTGGTTAGCAACGTTCATACAAATATTCTTTATCTCCAAAACCAAAAAAGTTGCATGTCATATTACATTAAAATTCTGTTAAAAGAAGAGCTCTCTCAATACAAAATAATTCTCCTCCATGATCAGCTTTGCAGTTCAGTGAGGATTACGATTGCATGTCCAGGAAAGATAAATTTAACAAGGGTAAGAATAACCTCTTCTACATTTAATGAGACATTGGAGACCAAAAAGCCAAGGCTTTGCAAATACATGGGGTTTGTTTGACATGCTTTTCATGTAGAAGCTGCACGTTGTATTTCGTTCCAGATCATATAATCCTTGGGGTGGCCCTCGGGGTTTTGCCATCATAAGACACTCTATAGCAAACACAAAGTGCACAGGATTCTTATTTATAAATCTTGGACTTTTTCTCCTTCCTGAAGAGACTACTTTTCATGTGAGAATGAAGATTTGAAGATGACTGCGATATCTTTTGAATACTTGCGTAATCTCATTCTTATTAATTTGAAGCTGGGCCTTTGCATTTGCGGACAAAGCAGAATGGCTTTATTTCTCATTTACAATGAGACTAAACCAGAAAATGAAACAAAACCAATTAAATTTTAAGGCAGCCCTGAAATGTATTCTGTTGCTTTTAAATTTGGGAAAAAAAAAAGATTTATCAAAGGTAGCTTTCAAGGGAAAATATTTTTAAGTCAAAACCCTACTGAGGTAGGATTTGGTTTTGGTTTTTTTTTTAAAATGATATCTTAGGCTAAAGCAAGTCTATTCCATACTCATCAACCCCAGTTACCAGAGCAGCCAAGAATCCAGAGGAAAAATCCCACAGAACAAAAGAAAGAAATAAGAAACTGCAGATAAAAGTAAAGCAGCCCTCCATTTGGGACACAGGTTCTGGGGCAGCTTTAAACTCTGGCATGAGATTTTTATAGCAGAATGGAATAGTATTTTTGCTGCACTTCATAAAGTTGTTGAACTTAAATATTTAGGGCAGCTTGAATGCTAATTTTTCTTAACACTGAGGCATTTAAAATCCTGGACATTCTAATTTCACTGGTATTCTTTATACACTGGCTTAACAGGGTTTTTTCTTTTAAATTGATTCAGATCTTTTTAAGGTAATATACCTCAGAGTTATTTGGGCTCTCTGAAAGCAGAATTTGTTTCATACAAGAGGTAATGAATGATCAGTGCATCACCCGTATTCAGAGCCTGATCTTCACAACTCAAAATGTCCTCTGTGACCAAGGAAGGCTTAAGAGCCATTCTTCATCTTTTAAATGCTGGGCTGGGGAAAACAGTAATCCTGTTGCCATTGCTTGACAAAAAAAAATGAGCTACAAGGGTGGTGGATCCATTCACTTCTGTCTCTGGGGGTAAAATGAGGGTGGATCATTAGGGGACTCATAATATGCTGACCAGAAAGGCTACACTTGATGTGTGACTGTCCATACTCACCGGAGAGGATAATGAGTATGAGGATGACGAGGTGTTGCTGACCACTAGCTAACAGCCAATATGTGTGACAGCCAGCAGTGTCCTCACCTGTCAGTGGGTGTCTATTTACTACGTGTGACCAAAATACCAGGGCTGAACTCATGACAGAGCACAGTAGTGTTGCAGAAACCTCTGTGCATAGATTTGGTTCTGTTTACTGTGGATTTGCATTTACATTTTTAGATTACTTAAAGCTGTAAGCTTGTCAGACATTCATTTGCAGAACTGGGGATGTACTCAGTGACCCAGAAAGTCCTTTCAACTCCCATGTTCATAATTTATTTTTGTATCACACTATAAAGTAAATGAGGAGCTATAGCTTGCCACCATTCAATCAAACACTTTCAAACAACACTGACTTCCATATTACCCTCGAAAACAAGAGGTTCTTTATGAATTGAATCATGGAACATGGTATAGATGCATCGAGGTTGATGTATTTCACAATCAATGTCTTTCAGGAACACAAATCCCATAATTCAAAAGGACAAGCACAGAGGTACCTAAGTGCTTTTAACAATGAGCAGGATTAGAGTCACTCTAGTCACTTTTAATCTGGGTTCAGAAACAAACACTGACTCATTTTGAATTCTGGTAAAAGAGAACCAAACCACCAAAAATCACCAAAATGGTTAGTACAATATTTCTGTAATCTATTACTAAATTATCCAGAATACAAATGTATGTTCTTTGAAAACAGATTCTCTATGACTCTTCATGAAACTACTTAAAGGTTCTCATAAAGTTTCACACCAGCCATCATCAATTGCTCTACTCACAGACCTATGTGTTACCAGGATCTTGGTGATTGCAATAGTGTCATGAGTTACCCTTTAGCCCTCATAGCCATCCTTGCAGCCACATGTGCTATGGCCTGGGGTGATCACCACAGTCCTGTCCAGCCCAGGCTGGGCTTAGCAGAGTCATAAAGCAGAGGGGGAGGGAAAGGTCTACGTACAGCTCCGGCCCTGCAATGACATGCCTAATTTCTGTTACATGGGAGATCTCATGTCACATCTGTCTCCAGGAAAGCAGGAAAGTAAATCTCATTTTTTAAAGCACAGTGAATTTGCATCTCCTGTCTTCAAGGAGTCAGTGGGCCAACCCTCACACAGAATGTATCAGGTATATTGGATCAGCACAAACACTTTATGTGACTTTTTCAAAAAAAAGTTTTTAAAATCACAGAATCATAAAATGGTTTGGGTTGGAAGTAACCTTAAAGATCATCTAATTCCAACCCCCCATATATATATTTTTTTTAAAAAGTATATAGTTATATATATGCATAAAACACAGTTATATAAAGCCTGAATTTCCTTGAAAGTCAGAATCTGTGAGTGGCTTTTAGCCAAAACACTTTTATTTCTAAATATTTATTTACCAAATTATGAACTAGATTTAGTTTTTACCTTGCGCAGACATGTTAGATATACTTCATAGACAGGAGATGTTAGTCTATCTGTTTGCCTTCATACCTACATTTTCTTAGCTGACACCATAATGAGCAAAGGCAGGCTTTAAGTAGTGTGGTCTTAATGAGGAATCTATTTGTGAGGCTTAAATACTGTTCCACCAGCAGCAACTGTTCCACCATACGACTTTACTCACAAATTAAAAAATACATTTGGAGATGAACTGCAGATCCAAGAGTGGAATTTCTGATGGAGTTCCTTCAAATCTCTGAGAGAAATAAAATCTTTCCTGGAGTGCTGTTAGCCTTTAATTGTTGATTAAAGAATAGAATTATTTACTACTTTTCATGTAGCAGGTCAATCTCCTAGTGAGAAATTACACCAATTTTAGCAGGTATGCCACTGGGACTAATTACTGTAGTTTCCACATTAGCTCTTGGTAGCAAAATTTCCTAAACTAATGAAACTAGGCTTTTCATTGCAGTACATAGAAACCAGTCCGCTCACTTTGTTCAACTTACGTTACGCAGTTATTAGTAATAATGGGAACAAAACCAATCTCAGACTTTTCTCCACCAGTTTCCAGAAAGAAACAAAATATCCTTCCTGTGCAGAAGAGGACTCCACCTCTGTGAAGACTGAATCATTGAAAAAGGAAAAGGTAGCAACGGTAGTGCAAGCCATTTAGGTCCTTTCTGTGTATTTATCAAATTCCCTTGAAACATTATTGGGCCAATTTCCCCCCACATTTCTGTGCACGTCCACAGCTTACAAGGACTCAGGAGCAAAGTTTCATTCTTTTCCTTGCCTTCATACCTGAATGCTCCTCCCTGTAGTCTAGGTTTTCATCCAGTCCCATCACAGAACCAGGCTGTTTGGCACTGGGAAATGCTTTGCATCTGATGGCAAAAGCCTCTATGACATTATTTCTTTTTGTGAAGAGTGATAATAACCAAAAAGGTACATCAAGAGCTCAGGTCCAGTGCAAGAGAGAGCAACCAGCCAGACACATCTTTGTTCAGAACTTTTCGGACTGGTTGATTATGTGACCATAAACTGGGTTTTCCTGAAATCATTAAAAAAGGGGGGGGAAAGATTTGTAAGTAAGAAATGCCACGGAAAGCATAATGAGTAGGACACACAACCAAAATGAAAGCAGCAAAGCACATAGCATTCCATAAGCAAATCTATCCTTTCTGCTAATAGTTCCATGCATGGCAATGCCCTGAGCTGACTGGTACACCCTTCTCAAAATGCATGTTGGAAGGAAGCGAGAACAGAAACAGAAAGGACCAAAAAGCAGAGCAGAGATTCACCATTGCTACTTAACAGGAAGTAGCTCGGCCCAATGTTCTTCTCCCATCAGCTCTAAATCTTTTCCCATTCAGTTGTTAAAAAAGAGTAGATTCTGGTTCTCCAACTCCTAAATACAGTGTGAGATCCCAAACAGTGATGACATGAGATGGAAGACAGAGTGTGGCAACTTCTATAAAATTCCATGTTTAAGCTTCTCCTATCTACCACGGATGTGGCATGGATGTGGCCATGCTATTCATTACATAATGAGATTTTTGATTGATTTCAGTAGTTTTAGCTTTGTTCCTCTGTGTACAATAGGATGATGTCTGTTGCGGGACCCTTGGCAGTCCCTGACTGATTTCTTACCTTTCACAGAGCCCCCCTGCAAGCTGGCAATGCCAGTGAGTGGTGAGCTGATAATGTGCAGAAGTACTCACTTACAGGTAGTCACACCTCCCAGCCTGGCCACTGGCTGCTGCACTCAGCCAGGATGAAACCTTGGCCATACTGATTGAAGCCGTGCTCTCAGACTCGGGGGTTATGGATGGGCAACGGGGAAGGTGCAGACCAAACTGTCGCTGGTTGCCAACCACTCTGTCAAACATGTGACCTAGCACACAGCTGAAGAAAGCTTTTGCTGCCACAACCCATTCCTGCTGGGCATTGAAATTAATAAGTAGGGCAAATTCTGGGCACAACAGATCCCATGCAAACCCAGAATAGTTAGTTATGTGGCATACAACTATTCATACAACTATTCCTGGCAAATGCTCAGGAACTGGACTGGATTACCAGAGCTATCAAAAAAAAAAAAAAAGGGAACAAAGATTTATTCTCAATAGTTGTTCCATTTATTGTCTGTCATGTGACTATGGGTAATCACTTGTAGCAGTGGGTATCCATTCGTAGAGCTTCATATTCCTGAGCTGCAAAGCCAGTGACTCTCTGAAAGAGCAAGAAATACATCCAAGGTGAACTGTATAAAACCACGGATAACCATGGCAAGGCTGAATGAAAGGGAGAAGCACGAGAGTGGAGGGGAGAATTCTTGAGACAAAAGTCAAATCTTTTAGTGTGGAAGAAGTGTGACCAGCTTTGATCTGTTCTCAGCTCCTATTTTCCTTGAAGCAGCAGAGGGTCCTGTGAACAGACAAGGCCCACTGGCTGGTGCTGCCTGGCCCTGTCCTGGCCCTCTCTGACCCTGTTTGGCCCTGCCTGGCTCTGTTAGGCCGTCTGACTCTCTATGTCTCTGGGCCTGTCTGGCACTGCCATCTCGTGTTCTCTGCCAGAACTACTCCCAGATCGCACACAGCTGCCAGCAATTGTATTTTGCATGTTCAGGCATAAGAGTCACATCCCTTTTCTGTTTCTTACCATTTTTCAGCTCCCACCACGGATTCTCCTCCCTTCACGCAGACCACACTCAATGTTATTTCTCTGAGCTAACTTCCAAAGGGAGTTGCTCTGGACATTCAGCAACTGGGTAATTCCAGAGTACAAGACGACTGAGCTGGAAATTTGGTGCTTTCAGCACAAGAATCATGCAGAACAAAAAGCAGTTCTGACCTTCAGTGATGGCCAGACTTGTAAAGAATATGATTAATAGGCACCTTTGTACTGGCCAGATTCTCCAGCCATGCTGCATAAATGGATCTGCTAGTACAAATTTTAACTCATATATCTAAAGCTATGCTTTGATTTGCTGGGCACAAAGTATAAAACCCACAGCCAGTAATGTCAGAGACAAACATTCCTGTCATGTCTTTGATGGGCAAGTGTCATGCTTGGCACAGACATGTACTCCTCCCTCCTCTGCTGTCTCTTGAAGTGCATGTGCACAAATTTTCTTCTCACTACTTCAACTAGTCTTACACTGCCTAGTATAAACAGCTCCACAGAAGAATAGTTTTATTTTGTGTCAGCTCTGAGAGTCTGTAATTACACAAACCCTGCAGCCTGCTTTTTTGAACATAGTGCTACTACTCCTGACTTCCAACAGTACCTTCCACATTTTAGCTGAGCACCCAGTGCAGACTGGATGGTGCTTGCTTGCAGAAGTGCAGGCTCTGAAAGAGTACTGTGGAGCTGAGCACTATTTGGTTATCACCATGCTATCTCAGCTGTTCTAGAACACTCAAGGATCAATTGCCACATTACCCACCCAGATCTTGAGGCTCCCTCTCTGTGGACCTATGGGCTTTCTTGACTCTCTAAATCATTGCCTGTTTCCCTCTGTCTGTGACTTTCTGCATGATTTCGAGAGGGTACTCAAGGTCAAAGATCCCCCAGACCTCCCAGCAGTGTGTCAATCACTAGTATAAGGTATCCCTGTGCCTGGGCTATTTTAGCTTTGGAAGTTGGTAGTGACACAGACTACTTGGCTGGTAGCATTCTGTAGGCACCAAATTTAATTCTTTCAATGTAACACCACAGAAACTAATTTAATTTAAAATGTGCTTAAAAGCACCCTAACCTGAGGCTAGTCAGATATATCTGCTTACACCTGATAGGGACATTAAGTACATCTGTGTTTGGATTGACTCAGATATTAATTAGAAGAAATATCACAGATAGTTCAGGTTTGAAAAACTTCAAAGATCAAGTCCAACCATTACCCCAGAACATGGCCAAGGCCACTCATGTCCCCAGGTGCCACATTTACATGTCTATTAAATCCCCTCAGGATTTTAAATGCTTCAGGGGGGACCTTCTTGTTTCAGGCTCCCTGCTCCCTCAGCTTCTCCTCATCAGACTTGTCCTCCAAACCCTTCCCCAGGTCCATTCCCTTCTCCCGACATGCTCGAGCTCTTCAAGGTCTTTCTTGTCATGAGAGACCCAAAACTGAACCCAGGATTCCAGGTGGGGGCCTCACCAGTGCCCAGCACAGGCGGATGGTCACTTCTTCCTTGGTCCTGCTGCCACACCAGTGCTGATACATGCAAGGATATCATTGGCTTTCTTACCCACCGGGACACAGCTGGGCTCAGGTTCATACTTCAGGAGGAAATAATTCTGAATCAACTGAAAGCCTTAAAACAGAAGGTGACTGGAATCCAGAACACTTGCATGAGACATTCTGAAACCACACACAAAAGTATTCAAATATGCCAGGGAACAAAATTTTCTCTTACATGTTCTCCTCTTTTTTCGCACTGCTCCTCCACACATTCTTTGTGCCTCTTCCTAACCCCTGGAGCTAATAAACGTGCTAGCTAATCCTTTTCAGATGGAGAAATGCACACAATGCAGTCTGTACTACCAGACTACCCTAAATTGCCAGCTTCTTTTCTGGAATTAAGTTTTTCCTAGGCTTTATGCCAAATAATCCATGACCACAGCAGATCCAGCTGCTTCAAGTTGCTCAAAGCTGCTTCAGCTTCAGCCATAGCTGCCATTTTTTTCTTCTTGTCCCTTTATATTCTTGCATACTTTCATCTGGGTTTTTTTTCACTGTTTTTTTTTTCCCTTTACTTTCTTGTTTCCCCTTCTGCTACTTCCTCTTCTTCTCAGTCCACAGAAACACATCTGTTTTTCTATGAATAAGTATTTGGGGCTGGAGTAGAAGCCCAAGTAGAAGTAGTAGCTTTTTCCTTCTGCTCCATGGAAGATCCCTTCTGAAACAGGATATTGGTGAAGTGTCCTTCAGGGGAAGGGGAGAAACAAAAATGACAATTTTGCTCCCTACAAACAACACAGGAAGAGGATTCATGTGGTGCCCCCCTGCTAGATTTTCTGTCAGGGTTCTTAACAAATTGAACTCTGCAGATATGATGCAGGAGCAAGAGTCTCATTTTACACCTCTGGGGAAGAGCTGTCCAGAAGAGAATGAAGAGTCTAACCCAAGTCAGAAAAGGGACGAGGAAAGCTCGTTATAACAGTGGCTTAAAGAATGGTAAGAAACACAAGGGAGGAGAGAAAGGCCTGGATTCTTACCTTGCTTCCTACTGCTCAACCAGCTTCTGCAGCTAGATTGGAAAGGCAGAACACGAACATTACCTTTAGCTCTCCTCCCCTTCCTGGGCTGCAACTCCAGTTCTGCTGTGGACTGTTGCTAACTTGGAGGAGTTGTGAACACCCTGAGAGCCTAACTGCATATTATACTGAGACAATGAAAAAGACTTCAGCCGCAGTATCACAGCTCGTAGAAGTGTTCTCAATTCCATGCCCTCATTGTTTTAATTAAAGGCTGAACAAGCTTTTAGCAAGTATTTTCTTAAACAAAGAAAACATTCAATTGGCAAAGATATTCCTAGGTTATTTAAAGAAAAAAACACCCAGGCTTTCATCGATATATCACAAAGGAAAAAAAATCACAGATGCAAACTATTCCTCTTCCCCTCCCATTCTAGACCTAAAAGCAGTAACTTAACCACAAACCCTAAACACCACCGCCAATGATGCATGTCAGGCATGGAGTGTCATTGGCAGCCTTTAACAAGGTGCAATTCAGAGACATCTAGATGGTGCCACCATTGCTGATGAATTGCCAGCAGTGTGACAGAAGATGCCAGTGGTAGGGACCCACCCTGTCAGTCAGCCAGCAGGTATTACCAAGTAAGGTGGCTTTGTTCCTGCAACTTAAATTACGTGGTGGACAATAAGTGGATTCATTCTCATTCCAGCTGCTTCCTAAAATAACAGCAGCAAAGACCAACACTGATAGCTGATATCCACCCAGCAGCTTGCACAAACCCTGCAGCAGGACAAGAACCAGCCAGAGTGAAGCCATGCTTATGATCATGGCAGGCTCTGAAGGCCAGAGGCTGCCCTGTTATAGGGAGCTCAGGCAGGAGGCAGGGCGCTTGCTCTGCCTCCCAACAGCAGCTGCACAGGTGGTCAGTTTTCTCTTGATGCAGCTCCCTGAGCATGGTCAGATGTGCAACTTCAGCTCAGCGGGGTGTTGCCTCATCTTCAAACCTGACAGCACCTAGGGACAATGGTGACAGAACAGCACACTGTTCTCAGTGTTACTCATTTTGTTATTCAGATTAGAGCATCCAGAATCAGGAAAGCTGAACACCAGCTTTTTGCCAGCAGCTATGAAGCACAGCAAATCTGGTTGTGGAGAATAATTACCATTGGTGAATAACTACCAGTGCTAAACACACTAGCAGTACCTGTAGCTAAACCATGCAGGTGCCTCACTGCCAGCTCAGGTGGTTCTGGTTATGCCTGAGCTCTGTTGTTTGACTCGAGTATTTGCACTAACCAAAAAAAACTCTGGCACCCTAAGCATGGAAAGCACTGGTGAGAGCTGATAGTTGGGAATTCTGTCCCTATGGAGAAAGACAAAACCACAAGGAACTTACTCTTACAAACTGAATCTTATTTTTGAGACCTGTTACTAAACAACCACTTGATTACCAGCTAAAAAGAATTAATGCTTTTCCCATCTTAAAAAGGCAGGGTAAATTCAGGATACTCCTTAGAGCCAGGTAAGATCACATGACAAAACCTCCCTGAGACACTGTCCATGGCATGTCAGCACTCTGCTCCCTGATGGAGACATCAGGCTGCTACACAGGAGAGAGATTTCTGCTCAGCCTCCAGGACTCTGATACTGGGCTCAATGAAGGTTTGTTGCTTATCTGACAATAGCAGGAAGCTGATGTTCCACTGCTGGATCAAATAGTTCATTCTCTATCCCTTGATAAAGCTTTGAGCTGCATTTATTTGAATTCCAGGGTAGAAGCAACAGAGGAAAAAAAGCTAAGGAACATTTGAGATTAGTAGAAGCTGCCTGAATGTTTAGTCAACATAATTAGAAATAACTGTCATAGTTAGGAACAGTCATACCACCAGAAATTAAGGGGAAAATGTTTGTTATTACAGACCTGCCAAACTGAGTGTTTTCCCTAAATTTGAGTTAGCATGTACCTGAATGCTGAGAGAATAGTGAACCTAAAATTTCTGTGTAAAAAATAGGGAGTAAGGTTTTGTGGAGAAGATATAGAAGAAATTATATCAAGCAATATGAAGCAGTGTATAGTTAAATGAATTGTTTCTTATTCTCTCCTTAAACTTAATTATGGACTATTGTAATTCCTCAAACAGATTACTGTTTGAAAAGCAGAAAGGATGAGTTTTAAAAAAATATTTTAAAATGCTGTTATTGAGAATAATGGATCATGTAACTGCTAGTGAGAATTTATTTTAAAAAGTTTTGCTCTTTTAATTTTTTTTTCTCTTATGATCTCTTTAAAGCCATATACTAAATCATCAGTTTGGAAGTTTCCCCTGGCTGTTAAGTCTGCTACAATATTTTAACCTAGGACATTCACAGCCTAAATGTCCAACCATCTGACATTTATTTTAAAAGTAACATCAGAGATACTTCAAATATATAAAATTGTTCAAAACTCTTGCAACATAAAGAGAATCACACGTGTACATGTTTGGCCTACACAGAGTGTCCTTCTAATATGACACTTGATTCAGTCAAAATCTACAGTATTTGGGGGTTCTGCCCTGAAAGTAATATTCAGCTTAGTTAAATTTTTATTCTCATGAGGCTGGTGGAGGTCTGGACATGCACTAACTCACTTCAGCCTGCCTTAAACTCACCTCATCTACATGTAGCTAACTCAAGCTTTGCTCATGTCATGTAACTTCAATCTGCAAGTAACACATTATATACATTGTCCTAGTTAGATATCAGTATAGATTTGGTCTAAGTTTTAAAATTTTTCTCAGGTTTCCTCCAGCACAGTCACAAAAATAAACTTTCATTACACTGCTCCCACTCAGGGTATTACCTTTGCTTCAGAAGTACTCTAACATCTAGGACCAGATCCAGCTTGTTAGTTGGCTTTCATGGTTTGAGTTTTTTAAAACAGTTACTGGACCTAAGACATTTTACAACCCCCTTACTTGCAGTACATCCCAAAGTCATTGGGTTGGATAAGCTAAGGGGCAGGCAGATCAGCCCTCAGGTTACCTTTGCGATACCAGTCTCACAAAAGATGAGGAAAAACATTCCCTCCCTAGCTGTGATGGCTCCTTCTTGGGGAAATTTGTGTTTGCATTGGGAAGCAGCATCCTCCCTTCCTTTCTTGGGAGAGGACAGATGAAGCCATCTTTTGAGTGGTTTGTACATGACTGATTTTCCCAAAAACAACTAATGACTGTTTGTTTGAAGCTTTTATAGATAAACATTCAAAGTAACACACAAAATTAATAGTATACTCAGAATAATCACATTACCTAGCTGCTTTGCTTGGTTATGAGCTCACAGAGGTGATCTTTATAGTTTTTGTTTTTTCAAAGTTCTTGGATGCAAAAATATCTTTTCCTGGTCCTGCAGGTCCATCTAATGCATCAGCCTTTAAAGAACCACAAGAATGTGAATATATTTTTGAAACTATAACTACTGTAAATATTTGTCCAGCTGAATTTCACCATGTTATCTAGTGGGATCTCCAAAAAGCTACAATGTCTTAGTTTTCATTGCCTTTATCCCACAAAACCAGGCACAACGGAACTTCCAGGTCTCTTATCTTTAGGCACTTCTGTACATCCAGAAATCTGCCCTGTTCCTCTTTTGGGAAGCGAGCAACTTGTTTTCAAGCCTTACTTGCAAGAAACAAAGGATCACTGCTGAAGTACTCACTCCACAGCAAGCAGGAGTGTGACATTTGCTGGCAGATTCTTCTCCTGGAGACTTAACTCCAGCCACATCTGCAGCTGAAATGCTGCACCCACCCTCCATCTCTGCACAGGCAACATTCCCCCCAGGCATAGGGAGGGAATTTTTCTACACAGAAAAGAGTCAAAGAAATTAATGTTTTAATTAATAGCTATTCACTAGACAAGCTTTTAATCTAAATATTCTTCCTTGACTGTTTTCTCATTTTCTTTCTTACTAAAGCATTCTTGAATCACACTGTTCTACTATTTAACATGTCTGCTCTCACGTGCATGCAGATGGGTTTACATTGTTTCTTCTGTAGATCATCCTGCAGGTAAAGCTCCTGCTATAGAAAATGCAGACTTCTACACATGCTCTGTTAGTTCACTGCATACCCTTCAGCAAATGTTTCCAATGCCCAAGGAAAAACTGGCATCTTGCTCTCCCGCTATAAATTATGCTGATAAGCTGGTGTCATGTAGCTAACTGCTACCAGATAGAGAAATGATCAGCAGAATGGTTCTGAGAATCCTACCTGAGGACACAAGAGTTGTTAAACTAGAGTATAAAACCATATTTAGTGTTGCTAGGGGCCAATATTAAGTCACTGATCCAGAAACATCTTTGTATTGATGGGGCAAACCTCAGCACTGCCCTCAGGCTTTGGGCATTCTCTTTGAGGGGCTTTTTCTGAGTTTGTTTGCTAATTCTACTGGACAAACATCAACATTATACATTTTCACAGCATCCCTGTCAGGTTGGAAGGGACTCTAAAGACTATCTGGTTCCACCCCCCTGCCACGAGCATGGACATCTCCCACCAGTCCAGAGTGCTCAGGGAACACTGCCAGGCCAGGAAACATTTCCAGGGAAGTGTTCAGGGCCAGGCTAGATGGGGGCCTAAGAGGATGTGAGTATTTTGGAGACTATATGAGAAATTAAGATGTAATTTCAGGATGACTTGTTACCACTGACACCACAGGCCTTAGTCCTACCCTTACTTTCCCTGTACCAGCACAAGTGTTTGCAAGGCTATTCAGTGACACCCATTATACCAGTCTGACCCAGGCCAAAACTAATCCACAAAGATCTCATGGAATAATGGAGGATGGTGCTCCCCGAGTGTGAGCACAAATAATTAATTTTTGAGTTCTGCAGAAAACTTCGTGTGAGGTATTCAGTTTCTTTCAGATAAAAATTAGTATTTATTTGACCCCTGGCTGAAAATTCCTTCTGCAGACGACTTAAACCAGCACCTTCTTAAACCACAAAACCAACAGGCAGAATACGCAATTTCTTTTCTCTTTTATTGCTCCTGCCAATGTGACTACCTTTATGCAGGCACACTGCTTTCCTACATTAAAAACAGTTTTATTAATCTGGAAGCAATGTTTTGCCCTCTACCCCTCCTCCTAAGGTTATCCAAATAATACACAGTTATCCTTTTAAGAAGTTTCCATATTTTCTCTTTAACTTTTTTGTTTTTCAGATCTGTGTAAAGGTTACTTGGCAAGAATACATGCATAGGACGTTAAATGGAGATCAACCCACCACTAAAAGGTAATGCACATAGGACATAATACAGTACTTTGACATAATTTCAAATAAATACCCACATACAAATGTAGTAATTTTAAATGCAACAATATTTCTTATGAATCAATACTGTAACATAAGATGGAAATATAAGTCCCCACATCTAGGAATAATAATTTTTTTCCAGCAAACAGAACTCTTTTCTACACTATCAATATTAGCTCAATTTTACTTTTTTTGAGAAGTGGGAGGGCTCCCCTCCAGCAAGTACCAATTTAATAATCCACATGAGCCTCACCAAGCCTTGAGAGCCTCACATGGCTTGTTGATGCGCTTCTCTGTTTCTGTTTGCTGAAATCACAATTAGATACAACATGCAAAGGAGATCCCAATGTGCTGCGGCCCAAATCTGCACACAGTGCCGTGGTTTCTGCACCCACCACTACATACCCCCCACAGACAGCAACATTCCCGACGCATTCCCACATTGATACCATAAATGTGGTCATACACTGCTCATCTATTCAACATGAGTCCATTTGGTCTCCAAAAAGTAGTCGGGTTTGTTCAGGTTTGTGGTTTTGGTTTTTTCCCTCTATAATCCTCAATTTGCAAGGATTTGCAGGATGAAATATCATTGACTAACAGAATTTTTTACAATTCCGTGAATATATAATCTCTACAGTAAGACTACCATTAAAAATGTGCGAAATAGGAGTTCACTTTGCACTTATTGCTCCACATCTTTAACAAATTCCAAACCAGCTATTCCATTCCTCCTACGTGACAGGACTTAGCCTATGCTACTCTAAGAGTCTCCCTTCAAATGATCAAAGGCACTACTGGCAATAATGAGTGACAGAAAGGCGCTGTTAGATAACACCATATCGCTGACCACTTTAGAATTTTTCTTTCTAAATGTACCATAATTTGGCACAATAAAATGAAAAAGTAACAAAACAATTCCAATTTGGAATTTAACTGGTATAGTTGTATAAAATTCTGTTAATCAATAATACTTCAACTTCCTAAAACCCAGGAATTCTGTAATTTATAGGTAACACTACTTATTTAATATTTTTCAAGTGCCTATTACTGTTTTAACAAGAGCAAAGTCAAGTTTTCTTCTTGTTACATTGAACTATTCCTAAGAATAATAATACAATATGAAAAAAACCCCAGAATTTGAATACCCTGGATTTCTTAATGAACATGGCAGTTAAAAAAAATCAGTAATTTAAACATATAAAGCGTAACATTTTAATAACAAAAAAGATGCTGAAGCACAGCACATAGTTCAGCAGAGCTCCTGCTTTTTGTTGAAACTATTTTCTAATCACCGTCTAGAGCCCCCCCCAAAATCTCTGCCACATGCTGATATATAATTCATAAATCACAAGTTCCAAATTGGAGAGAGACTATGAGCACAAACCACTGCATTTATATAAACTCTTCTACATAAGGAATTGAAGAAGCTAAAGAAAAATATCAAAAGTGCACAGGTTTAACAATCAGGAAAAAAAAGAGCATCTGCAATGAAGTAAATTACTCCATCCAACAGGAGAGCACAGACTAACAATGGTAAGCGTTACATTTGAAGTAGGTTTCTTCAGCACTTGTAAGGTTTCTTACTGCAGCAGCACTTATAGGTAAAGCTTGTTTGTTTTAAAACTTCAGGCAGAAAGGGAAGGTTTCAGGTAGTATATAGGAAAAGCTGTTTTCAAAAGTTAGGATCAGGTCAGTGGTTTCCATTCTGTGTGCAATGGGCCACCACTTTGAACCAGAGTGAGGAGGACTAAGAAATGCTGTTGCACTGTTGAAAAGGCCTTCTCCAGGGACTATTCTACAGCTGAAAAATGGAAAAATAAAATAGCATTAGAAAAAAACCCCCAGTGTTTATTTCTCAATCAACTGAAAACTTAACTCCATGTGCTGCACAGGCAGGTTAGTTGGCTGAGGGTCTGTTAGCTGGTTGGGGGAACAGCAGCCACTCCAGCTCGCATATGCCTTTCCACCAGGCGAACAAGGCTTCATGGGCTCAGCCTGGAAGCAACGCTTTGCAGAAAGAAGGATTCTTACAAGTACTGAATAAAGCTTTGCTCTTCAAGCATGGGTTAAAAGCAGTGAGTGTGCAAGAAATGTTTTCAGTGAAGCTTTAGGTTCTCCAGAAACATGCAGGTCAGTATATCATGCAGGCCTATGCAGAGAATCATTGAGAAGAGCCCGCTTGCAGAGGTAGATGATGGCTTAAGGAATTTTCCATGCTTTACCCCAACCCATTGAGACTGATATGAAAGACTTACAGCAAATGAATGTCTCAAGAAATTGTAATCAAGAATTAAATATTATCTAAAAATACAAACAGCAAGATCAAGTCACTTTACACCATTCCTCAGTTCTTTTTCTGACAGGATAAACCATAACCATGATAGACTTAAAAAGCAGTCAGGCTGGCTCTTATGCTTTTTAAATATTTGCTGAAATTACTGAAGATGGAAATTATCACTAAGGCTATTGGGCTAATAGCAAAATTGTTCATAGTCAGAACTGAAAGAATAAGCCAAGCCTGATAGCAATAGTCAGTGTCTGGTAACATTGAAATTGTTACAGAAAATTGCAACTAATTTGAAAAAAACCTAACAATGTATTCAATTAGTTCTTCCAGTTTACCTTCTTGACATTAGTATTTCGTAAAAGTACTGCCATTAGAGACATAGAAGCAGTGAAAACTATGTTAAAGCTCCCTGCTATGGTGGAAGCAGAATTTTTACTGAGTCTATTAGAGCAGAGAAAGTTAGCACTCAAAAGGCTGCTTTCAACATGTATTTTTAAATTGTACTTATTGCAGGAAAAAGAAGAATGAAGGCCTTTTGGAAGATTGTGCAGCAAAGAGAAAAGCAGGACTGAAAATTATAAAAGATGTCTCTTCTAAAATATCAAACCTGCTATTTAGCAATATTAAAGCTCAAATTCAGGAAAATGCAGTATTTTCTAAAAGAAGTTATAACAGACACACAGGGCCTAGTTTCTAAAACCAGAATTGCAATTTGTTTAAACCCCAAGCAGTGATGTTTGAGCAATGCATTAGAATTGAATCACTTGGGGTTTTTTCCTTCCTCTCAAGATCAATAAACGCAATTCTGGCTCTGGGCTGCAGCATTTCTATGGTTCCCAGCTTTGTAGCAAAGTTCCATGTGTTTAAAATCTCACTGTATTAATTTAGAAGACTTCCCCCCAACAAGCCTAAAAATATATAGGAAGCCAAAATCCCCCATGTTTTCCTCTCAGTCGGAAAACCAGCTGTGCTCTTATTAGCTTCTGTTAGCACTGGGGTATCTCCTGAGTGCACACGGACAGCATGCAGAGCAAGCTGTGAGCATCGACAGAGACGGGCAGAGGAGCAAAACCACAGCACAGGGTTAGAATGGCTTTGGGAACTGCACTATTGAGCACTCACTGGCACAGGCTCGCATTGCTTTTAGTAACACTATAGGCGTACAAAAGTATTTGAAAGAGTACAAAATTAACAGGGCTTTACATTAAAATAAAGTCTGAGGCTAGGCACTTCAAATACTGGGTTAAACAAAGAGCTGTGCCTTTCAGTGCTCCACAAATTTTCCACAATTTTAGAAGGAACATTTTCAATCTTTTTCTCTTATGTAGGCACCAATTATAAAGTACACTTTTATACTATTGAACTTATTGTAATTAAGTGGCTAAAAATGCCCCTTAAAAGTTCAATAGCAGACAAAGATTTATTTGTTTTTAAAGATTAATATGTGCACTAAGCTACTTCATAAATCATTATTAGCAGGATGATCTGGATCAATTTCCTGTGCCTCTAATGCAGAGTCCTGTGAAACACATGGCTTGCATATGGAATGCAGTATATTCTGTGTATTTAGAAAAATGATCAGAGCTCTAAAATGCTACCTATTTAGGTTAATACTGAGAGCTGAGAAAAACTGTTTGTGACCAACAATGCTAGACCATAGTCACATTAATTCTACACATACAAATTGTTGTGGCTACAGGCTCTTTCCTGTACAGGATATCTCAGACAGGTTCTTTCGGAAGAGTTATGCTTGCAAGGAGCGACATAAGACCACAAAGGTCCTTTCAGGACATAACCTCTTAAAGTGGAACTGTCTACCAGGCAGGATCCCAATTCTTAACATTTTAAATTTTGTATAAGATGGAGTAAATATTGCATATTTTTAATATAAATGTGCAAGTTTCTTCTGATTATCCCTCTGAGGAGAGGGATGCAGAGTGTAAATAACGTACCAAGTTTTTTCTAGTTTTTATAGCCTATAAAAGCTTTAGACTTTGGTCAGTGGTGATACAAAAGCAAGTATTTAACATCCACTACAACAGGCAAATTGAGTTTGAGTCCAGCTTCCAAATGCCCTGCATTCCCAAGACATAGCTCTAATTTTAACCTTTGCTTTTCACCACTTCTTAAGCCACAGTTACAATGAAGGTTTTCTGTTTGTTTTTGCTTATGAAAGCATTTACTGAACTATGCTGCAACCCTGGAGGATCACATTTGTGCTATACGAACTACGGTAAGTAACACCAGATATATACTCTATCAGGTGTTCTCTGAACACTTACCATAAACAACAAATCCCAGACATGTTAATTGTGGAAAAAACTAATTGCTTTCCACTATTAACTTGTTAATAGCATCCCCATACTTACGCATTAGTTACAGTTAAGACCGCCATAATACAATCTGTATTACCTGGTTCAACAACATACTAGTACAAGTCAACTCACTGTGACATTAGATAGTAGGGATTTATGCTGACAGTTACAGCATAAAAGAAGATGCGGGATATGGTTTTACTAGACATCTGTCCTAGTCACAACAGATTTTATATTTCTCACTACAAAACACCTGGTTGTTCAGGACAGATCCTTCAGACCTGTCTCCACAGGACCAAATGTGACTTACACTGGGGTTACTGCCCTTGGCTTTGGAGGCAGACTTTGTGCGCACCCTTTTGGACTGCTCGTGGTCCAGTTCCAAATGTTCCAGGCGCTGGGTCAAGGCCAGTTTCTGCTGGATAGCCATCCGAAGCAAGGAGTTCAGAGTCTTCTTCTCATCCTCGGCTGCTGCAAGTTGCCGCTGCATTTCATCCAGCTGTGTGACATATTCATCGCATCTGCAGTGAAATACATAAATCTTTAGCAATCCTGGTTCCATTAGGAACACAAATCCCTTGTGTCCAGCCTATACAGCAGTGATAGCTTTGCAGCTGCTTCCATACACAGTCTTAAATAGAAACTTCAACCAAACTTGTAGAAAACCACAACTATTTTTCACTGGGGTTCCTAAAACCCCATACTCAGCACTTAATGTTAGTGCCTTTCAAGATGGTGTGTAATTAACAGCCTCCTTGGAAAGCGGAAGTATGGAGCCTGATGTAACTGTACTCATGTCTGAATGTCAGTGAGATGTCCTCCCATAGCAAGTAGACCCCATGCAGTCATACTACTTTTATCTCTGATTACAGAGATCACTGTGGTTCTAAGCTTCAGGCTGTAAAGGGTCTGAAGGCAGCAACACGAATGTTGTGAAATGGCCAGTGCTAGAACGGCCATTAATACCAGTTGATGAGCACCTGAACTGTGCCATTTGTTACATTACATAAAGTCCAAATAACAAATCTCCAGTGGTGACTGAACAGCATTATTAAAAACAAGCATCTTTCAGAATTCTACTTTAACCTGCTCTAATTATGCAATAAATAGTGGCTGTCTTCTCAATAGCAAGGGGCCTTTATATAATTGTTCTCACCATCAAAATCAATTTTAGAACAATTAAAGGAACTGAATTAGTGGGAAGGCTGCGGTAAAGCTGTATGAATGCCTCAAGCTGTTCCATCTACAGTCATTGTCACTGAGCCTGGAAGCTGATTAACTTGCACCATGAGCAACTTAAAAAATTAAAGTCTATATGTAGGTCATATTTACTGCACAAACAGTTATGCATGTGGGTAGAGAAATAAATATTCATAGATACCAGCTGGAATTTACCATCTGTAAAGTACAGCTTCTCCATAAAACCAAAAATACCAGCAGAGAAATTCCTTTTAATATTTAAATGGAAAACCCCCTGACTTTAAGGGACATTTATCATCATTAAGTAATGTAAGGCAGAATGGAAAAAAACCTACCACAAAACAAAACTGCACGGATATGCAGATTCATCAGCTGTGCTTATACTATCCAGCCTCAAATTCTGCTCTGCATACTTTAAACAGCAGGATTAGGCCTATATTCCTAACTATATTTGCTTAAGAATATAAATAGCAAGAAGAAAAAAACCAGAATTTTATTTTTGAATACATAGAGAGATTAAACAGTAACTCAGAAATATAAATATAAAACTTCATGAAATATAACTGCACAGCAGCTTTACAGACCAGAAAGTTTGGGGTGCCCATGTGCACAGGAATCTGTCCCCTCACACCTCTGGGCATCTCGCTCTAATTTTTCTGAGTTCCTCACAGCCTCTCCCAGACTGTGCAGCCCAGGGGAAAACAATATGTGAGGGATCTTTCTTTTAAACAAAACAAACCCAGGAACCTTAAACTTGTTGGGACACCAACATCTGCCCTTCTCAGCATGGTCAGATGGACCTACACCACTACACCAACTCCTACCCTCCAGGGAATGGAAGTCAGACTCAGGGCCATATCGGGTCCCATTAACCCATTTCAGCGCTAGAGATGAACAGAGATTGAAACAGCCCTAGGAAGTCTGAAAAGGCTAAAATAATTTTGAAAGAATAAGAGTCCTCCCCTCTGAGGCAAGGTGTCACCAGCTTCAGCAGGAGGGCATGGCCACAAAACTGAACAGCTCCCAGCATCCTACTGACCCTGTGCCCTGCTGCTCCAGATGCCAGGTGTTTTCTTCCCTTGGGGGTGGGAGCAAGGCACAGGCTAAAGATTCCTGGGAGGTTTGAGACACTGTTGGGTTTCCCTCCAGCTTTCAAACACTCATGACATTTGAGGTGAAAAGCCAAGTCTGGTTATACCAGAAGTGACCTTTCTGCTTTCTCTTCTGTGCACACCTCAAAGCTGATTCCTTCCAAGCTCCACTACTGCAAACCAGGGGGATGTCCAGAATAGCATTACCAATTCCTTGAGGAACGGAATGTAATTGCTTCAGCAAAATATGATCTGGCACTGGAGTGACCTGTCCCTGTTCCCCTTGTTTCAAGCTCAGTATTACCCTCCCAAAAGATTAGGGCAATGTAAAAATAGGGGGAGGTTTCCCCCACCCTTTTCCAGCTTCTTTTTTGTAAATCAAAACATATCCACGTTTTTGAACAGAACACAAAGTTAATGTAGGTCCAAAACTTTCAGCTCAGTGAAGTAGTGTCAAGATTGCTGCTGTGTTGATTTGACTTGCAGCAGAGAAGTGTTAGTCCAGGCCAGCCAAAGCAAGGGGGGCAGATCTCTTAATCCCCACCCCACCTGGAACAAAAAGATAAGGAAGCGAAAACAAAACCACTGCAGTAAAGCAGAACAAGGACTTCCCACACACTCTTACTTACATTCTGGTATCATTCCTGCCTCTTGATCAAGCACAGCTAGTTGCGCCAAAGCCAATGGCTGATTGGTGACACAGACAAATGCCTGGCATAGTCTAGAAAGCAGCAAAGTCTTTCCCATGTGAGCCAAGCTGTAATTGAAGCCAGGATTTTGACTCCAAAAGATTATTTTAGCAAGTCATTATCTCATAGAGTTTACTGTTAGCACAATTGTTCACAACATCAACTGACTGTCCTTAGAAATTACAAGGTATTCACTATTTCAAATACCTAAATTGGTTGTTTGTTTTTTTGTTTTCCACAAAACTTTATTCAGGGAGTTTTCCCTTTTTCCCAACAAAAGGGAATTTTTATCAGTAGCATACATGCAGCTGCTGTTTTTAACCGTACCTGAGAGACTGTTCTCTCCTACAGAAGAAACGACTCAGGAGAGACAAGAGCATTAACTACGCTGCCTACACACCATCCTGTATCCTGAACCTGCCTTCCTGAAATTTTAATCCAAAAAGGAATCATATAGTCTCAAACTCAAACGTTGTCCTGATGCAAGCAGAGCCATCCAAGATCAAGGAACACCACACTGTGCAAACCACTACAATCATTTACTGGAATGAAGGGGTGAGAAGTTTCCAAGAAGTTACTGTAGATGTTGCACGCAGAGGTGGACGGGGATCTACCCCATTTTCTTCCTTCGTGCTGCTTGCTGACTCTCAATTTAACTTTCTCAAAAAATCCCAAAACAAAACCCAGCAATGCGGCCTCCCTAAGCATCTAGGATGACACAGGGTCTGGACCTGCTTTAGCTGGCAGCAGCAGCTATTGCAGCATATCTTTGTGCTCTGTTAAAGTGTATTTTCACTGCTTTGTTTGACAAACAATAAAAGCTCCTTGCCTTTTACAATTCCATTTGCCACGCTACTTCCCAGCTATATATTCAATAACATCAGAATAGAAGATGTCTTTGTTTTAAGAACACCTTTGAAAGAAAATAATTTCACTTTCACACTTTTAGGAAGAATATGAAATTAGCATAAGCCTGTTGTACTTTCACACATTCACGGCTTTTAGTAGATAGTGAACGTAAGACTTTAATGTTGCCCATTTTCTTACTATGGGTAATTAACAACAACAAAAAAAAAGAAGCTTAGGGAAACATCAACTAGATTTTTAAAAACAACACAAGCTATACACACATATCTACACAGAGGAAAAAACCATTTTGAGTGTTAAATATAATGATGAGAAATAAAAACTAAATCTTCTAAAACACCCTCTGAAGCCAAGTTATTGAAAAACATAACTTGGCATTTTCTAAAGCCGCATACCACTGCTTCCCACAAACACTGCTTGTGCCTTACAGACACTGCTTGTGTTCTCCAGACCAGTTTAAGTAAGGGCAGCATGTAATACTTTTAATATAATTTGTAAGCAAATTCACTAGTGAATCAAGCTCTGTTCCAGAAAAAAAAACCAAAACAAAGAAGAAGTGATGTAACCAAATGCACCTGGGCATAATTGTATTTTTCCTCTCTTCTCTGCAATCAATGAGGATCATGTGACAACTTCCAAGGAAACAAGACAAGTGACTCAACAGTGACTGAAGGAGGCATTAGAGAGAAGCATCAACTACTTCTACATCAAGAGATTAAACTGTCAACCCACTAAGGCAATTCAAACATGGAAGATTAAAACCACAATTTCTCAGCTTAATTATAAACTGGGAAACGTATTAGCAGAGACACAGTTAAACTGAGATGTCAATGAGCACTGATTGCATTCAGCTGTAAGAGATCAGCCACCTGCTGTTTCTAACTAAACCTTTATATTAGGAATTAATACTAAAGACTGATTTTTAACACCTTCCGCCTACCTTTTCCTTACCCCAACCTCTGGTGAAAACCAGCTCATCTGCAGAGAAAGCAGTAATTTGTGTTACCAGAGGAACACAGGGAAGAAAGAAGGTTATGGCAGCAATAAAGCAACTGAAGCTCCTTTCACAAGGTCCCTTCTGGTATGCCTGTGTGCCACATTTGGTGTACCAGAGCTGGGCTCCTCAGCACCCAGGGGAGTTTTGGAAGCAGCCTGTACACAACTTGGATGTGTAAGTGGAAGAACAGAAGGATGTCACTAGGGACTGACAGCAGAAGACAAGCATGTCTTCAGAAAGCAGATAATTTCTATGATCTCATGCAATCTGCCTGAGCTGGTCTTCTCTGAAGGAACTCACACTGGACAGAGTTTTACATAGCCATAAAACCAAGCAGATTTATGTTTTACAAAGTTGTGAAGCAGAAGTATTAAAAGGCATAACCCCATGTGAGCATGCTCCTGGCAAGTGAATTTGCCATGTGCTCTAACCCAAGAGCAGCTATGCCAGAACTCACACAAATCCAATGGCAGGAGCCAGGCCCTCTGCCAGGTCAGTATCTTTGAGACATCCTTACTAAGTAGACTAAGTTCATCTCTTGCCTGGGTTTGCAGATCCAAACTCCAGTAACGTGTTTTTCACAAAATCCTGAAGAACAAAACACAGCACAAATCCTGAACAATGCAGAAAGAAGAACCCCCTAGATTTAGGCTGTTTAGGATAATAAATAAGCAGATTCAAGGGGATATCAATGGCAACCATAGCCAATTGATAATTTGTAATTACTTCCTCATACCTTGCACAGAAAACTCACTGGAGTTGTATATTTGAAAGATATAATCCCTGTGCTTTTTATATTCCTAATTCACTGTGATTTTCACTACAGAGAGTGGTTTATATCCAGGTATAGTTTACCAGAATCTCTATAATCAACCATGTGTAATCAATATGCATTAGTAAAAGGTATTAAATGAATTAATCAGACCACAAATCTCTCCTGTAGTTTGAAACAGCTACAGACAGACAGCCCCTTAGTGCTGGACATCACAGCTCTTCTCAATTTCCACCAATAAAAACTCTCAAGAAGAGATGATAAACTTATATGGCAAAGTCCCTCCTCCTAGAATTCAAAAGAAAACTCCTTTCTTTTTTTATAGACAAAGGTTAAAAGTAATAGTCCTATGCTACTAGATTAGAAGTGTAAAGCTGTCACACAGGCAGAACATTTCTCCCAGTTCTGAATCAAAGGAGTGGCAGGGGTGGATGATCTAATTCCAAGCTCTTCAGCTCTCTCCACCTCACACTACCCAAGCTGTGCATGTGCTTTGCTTTTTACAACCTACAAAAACTGACACTTTCTATGAATTATCAAACAAAACCAGAACTTGTCAATCTAAAACACCATGGAGACAAGTAACTGCTGTTGCAGTAATCTCTCATATTTTAAAGTAACTCACTTCCCATTTTGATTAAAACCAAAAGGGCAGACAAGCCACCAAACAAGAGCTGGCACAGTCTACTCTGAGGAGCTCTCTGCACCACTGTTATTTCACAGGAATGCATCCTGTGGTTCACTCTCCTTAGCAGCAGTGCTCAAGCAGAGCACCAAAAACCACGAGAAGGTGGTGTGGACATAGCCACTTTAAGCAATCCCTGGAAGACTGTTACAACCTGAGTTCATGGCCTACCTACAAGAGGCACCTTCATCAAGGCTGAATCTCAACATACGCAGCATTACTTGTAGCGAACATTTTAATTGTCAGACACAGAGTCTAGAGCAGGCACATCAGTGCTATAAAT
Source organism: Entomyzon cyanotis (assembly GCA_024500445.1). Taxonomy (NCBI): domain Eukaryota; kingdom Metazoa; phylum Chordata; class Aves; order Passeriformes; family Meliphagidae; genus Entomyzon; species Entomyzon cyanotis. Next base: position 137,915 of record JAKEPQ010000998.1, on the reverse strand, counting down.
GTGAGTGTGTGCACAACATCTGTGCTTGCAGCCCAGATCTTTTTTTTGTCTCTAGATGCCATTCATCACCTCTAGATCTAGCATCAGGAATAGGAGAGAAATGCTGTTACTCCCATCTGAGAATCCCATTCTGGAAATGGTCAAAGTCACATCATCTGTGTCTGGCCCCTCTGGGCATTAATCCTGTGGGATATTTTTAGAGAAGTTGAATACTTCTACTGTGTGGAGGCCAGTGTGAAGACCCTTTAGCTGTAACTCTCAATCCTGTGAGAATTGCACTGTTTGTTCTCCACATGAATTTACACTCCTTTATATGCTGCAGGCATTTGCAGTCCATGAACACAAGAATATTTCCCCAAATGCTTTCAATACTTGCAAAACTGACGAGAATGTGATTCTGAGCTGATGCATACATTCCCTTGAAACACCTCTTCTCCATTAGTGAACAACAGCTAGCTCTTAGTTTCTTATGTGTAATCATGATTTTGTTTCTCCACCACAAGCACTATCTTGTCATTTTAGTATCTTACTATATTTTCTCAATTTTTCCAATATGTTCTAACTTGCCACCCACCTGTCCCCTTGCTGACTTATTGCAGTTTGCCTCTCCCTTTATTTATGGCTCATGAAGCACTGGAACATGGGCATAGCTATTAATTACATCTGGGCACATTTGTTCTCTGCTTTTTAAAGCCTTCTGGTCTGTCTGCTCTCTCACTTCCCTTGCTTGTTCTCAGGCTCTGGAAAAGAACCAGAGACTATATGTACAGCAAAGTTGAGAAGCCTGTAACTTTCACCAGAGGAGTGAAGTTGTATCCTGAATCACTTCTCAGAGCCAGTTTAAGTCTGTCAGGGTTTGTTAAGACAAATGCAACTTCCTAAGAACATAGTTTGGTTTTGTTGCCCGACCCTAAATAAACAAGCCAGCAAGGAGCCAGCCGGGCTGTTTTACATCATCCTTTACATCATCCCCCACTAGCTGCAACCTGTCACATGGGAGGTCCTTCTAGAGAGCAGGGATTTTGGTGCACTCCACAGGGCATGTAGGACTGAACATGCAAGGTAAAGAGACAAGAGAGTTGCAGGCTATATCAAAAGACAGAAAACCAGAAAAAAAATAACACGGGGAAGAGAAAGGTCAAAACCCATGTTGGGCTTGCACTGTGTATGGTTGTTGCCATTTTCTGTATTTAGCAGAATTTTTTGAAGGATGCTTACTCAAATTTTAGCAAATTGAACTCAAGGAAAACACTAGCATAACAAAATAAAATAATCTTTGCTTTTTAAAAGGCAGATTTGTGTTTAAACTGCTCCTTTGCTTAATCCATGACAAGTTTTTCCCAGTGCATTCATTCTTTGGCTGTGAAAGGATGGCAACACTGGCCTTCTGCCTTGCATCTAACCATCCTTCAAGGACTTGAACCCAAATTGCTGGTGTATGAACCTGTAGAGCTGTGCTTCATTAGCACTGGCAGTGTACTCTGGAAATTGCAGCTTCAGAGGTGTTCTCCAAACAACTAGCAGAAACCTTCAGTTTTCTCCCTCTCTCCCTTCCATACTGAAAAGTTAACCAAAACAAGCCTCAAGCTGAACATCTAGGTCAGATTTTTCTCATCTGTTTTAAATCAGGATTTTTTTTTCCCCCTGCAATCAATTTTAAGAAACCTGAGCTCTGATTTGCTTGCAAGGTTGAATAACAAATTGCTTAAAGGCAATCTAGAAACATATCTTTATCTACAAGACAAGGACATCATGCTTCATTCCCACACTAAACCATTAGAACACAGGATATATTCAAGTTCCCTCAAAGCATTTGGGAGCAGCTCTTTTTCTAGCAAAGAATGGAATCAATCTTTCTCCTGACAGTATTTTAGAGGAAGATGAATTAATTTATGTCAAGTCTGCCACTAACCCTCCTCCTTACACTTACACAGGGATTTATATTGTTCTGTGTTAAAAAAATCTCAATTTTCTTAGCCTACTAAATGGGAGCTTAAATAAACTAATGCAAGCCTACCGTAAAATATGTTTTGAAAATGACATCTTTTTGCCAGGAAAAACCAGCGATAGTTCCTGGTTCCCTGCTTCCTACATCACTCTGAGGTGACTTAAATACCACCAGTAGTATCAACCCCTGATCTGGGACCCCCTGCTCCTAATCACTGCTTTATGCCTACTTGCTGCTGGTGGTCACATTAAATATTGCAGGGCATTGGGCACAGTAAACTCAATAAATATTCAGCATCACCTTGAAAGTAGCATTTTGATTCATATACACTTGAACAAAGCTCCAAGTGAAGTGAGTTAACTGCAAATATGTGCTCTCTGTACATTACTCATAACTTGACTTATCCCTTTGTACAACACCTTTGTTTTAGGCATACAGTGTTGTCTAGAGTGCTGCGGCAGTCTATCAGAGCTGGCAGCTGTTAATCTGTGTTGTGCAAGCCTCCCCTTGTCTCTAGCTGAGGTCTTACTGCATTTTAATTACTTATTAAAAAGAGCTGGTAGTATTGTCAAATTAGTAGGATTAACCTACTTTAAAAAGGAAATTAGGTCAGTTACTATCTTCATGCCCAGCCTCCAACTGTCACATATTGTTACAGTTCTCTTACATCCTACAAAATGAGTATCTTCCTGTGGAAAATACATGTGCAGCAGTCTGCTTCATCCCACACTGGAACAAAACTCCAAAAGAAACGAGAAGGGGTAAAGGCTTCATCATTTGTTATTAGTCTCTATTAATACAAACCTCTGGGGGGGGAAGAAACACAACTCTTAATGTGGACTGTTAAGAGGTGCTCCATTAGCAGGCTGTTTGCAACAATGAAGACAAATTGACCTGTAGTACTTCTGATATCTGCAACATGACTAAAAATCACACCCCAAAACAGTTTTTGAGCTTATCTCCACCAAAGCACCTAGGATCACCACTTGCAAGCCTTACCCCACCTGAAACGGAGACTTACATGAAACAGCCACTGAGAGGAATGCACTTTGCCAACCACCAAGCTACTAACCCTCCCCGACCATGGATCGGGAGGGAAAGGGATGACAGTACCCCACCTGCAGTACTAAGTCCTGATAGCTACTGTGGCATCTGAAACATGGGGCACTCTGGGAGAAAGAAGCAAGTCTTCATGCTCTTGTGCAACTGTCACTATGTCAGGCTCTTTAGATGCAGACTCCAAGGCCAACTGCTTAACTGCCATGCAAGGCTCAGGAATGCTTCTAAGACAAAAGGAGTAGGCCACATCTCCACTCACTCTATCCTCAGTTTTTTGAGTCCTCCTTTGCTCCTGGCTCATTTTTTTCACTACAGTTACCAAGCATATTTTAAGTTCAGAAATTACAATTTTTCATTTAGTCAGGGGAGTCTGCCGTACATTTCCAAACAGAGCTCACTCCTCTATTCACCCATAATTCCAAGTGTCAGGACACAGCTCCTGTTTCTTTCAGAAAAGCTTTTATTCTGCCTCCAATTCCTCCCAGCTTGAAGCTGATCTACAACTAACAAAGATCTTGCAATCTCTGCTTATTAATTACACTCCAGAAATGGAGACAGAGAGGAAAGAAAGTAGGACAAATCCAGACAGTACAGGGTATTCCATTCCCTGGGAGAATAAATCGCCATAGCTCAACCATTAGCATTCCTTGGTTTCCACGCTTACTCCATGCATAAATACAGCTGAGGAAGACTGAATCACCAGGAAGCCAAAGATTATTCAAGGAACATGAGAGCTGCTGTAGAAGCACCTCCAAAAATGAGGAATACTCATCTCTATCCACGTGATTCCTTACTATGGTGCTTCTTAACAGGTGTCAGAGAAAACCCTTCATGGCTTTTTGTTTCATTTTTCTAAGTGTCCAGAGAGTGAAAAGAAGGAAGCAGCACAGAGCACATGCAGACTCCTCCATCCCTGTAGGTTAGCTTAAATGCAGGTGTCTAGGTTACATTAAACAGCATTCTAAGGCAAGGCCTGGAATGCATTTAGGGATGCACGGCAAATGAACACTGCCAGGGGTGTCCCTGTGAATCCCCCTGAGCTGAAACTGGCCATTTCTAGATAAAGATTCCTCTTTTCCTGTTTCTCAGGACCATCTCTGCACAGAAGCAAACTGAACACTCCTGAGGTGTAAAGCAGACCTGACTGTGGAACATGACGGTATTGCCTCAACACTCCACAGAACAATTGTGTACTCTAAAAGAAGAAATCAATGAGAGCAGCAGCTACCACCATGCACAGCAAAACAGCATTTACCACTGCTACAGCAAGTGATGTGTCATGTGCTATGACATGTCATGTGCTTGTAGCATGCCATTACATGGCACATGCAAGACAACAAACAGACCTACAAACAGGGCTGTGGATTTGTGAAAGGAAGGTCCTGCTTCACCAACACAGTCTTCTTCTATGACAAAGTGACCCACTTAGTAGAGAGGGAAAGGCTTTAGATGTGTCCATCTAGACTTCAGTAAAGCATTTGACACTGTCTCCCACAGCATCCTCCTAAAAAACTGGCTGCTTGCAGCTTGGATATGTGGACTTTTTGATAGCTGAAAAACTGGCTGGATGGCCAGACCCAAAGAGTTGTGCTGAATGGAGCTATATCCAGTTGGGGCTGGTCACCAGTGCTGTTCCCCAGGGCTCAGTTTTGGAGCTGGTCCTGTTTAACAACTTGATGATCTGGATGTAGGGATTGAGTGCAGCCCCAGTAAATTTGCAGATGACACTAAGTTGGGTAGGAGTGTTGACCTCCTCGAGGGTAGGAAGGTTCTACAGACAGTCTGGACAGACTCGACCAATGGGCCAAGGACAATGGCATAAGATGCAATAAGGCCAAGTGCCACATCCTGCACTTCAGTCGCAGCAACCCCAGGCAGCTCCAGGCTGGGAGAGTAGTGGCATGAGAGCTGCTTGGCAGAAAGGGATTTGTGGATGCTTGTTGACAGCCACCTGAATGTGAGCCAACAGTGTGCCTGGGTGGCCAAGAGCATCTTGGCCTGTATCAAGAACAGTGTAGCCATCAGGATGAGGGAGGTGGTCATCCCCCTGTACTGGATACTGGTGAAGCCACAGCTCGGGTACTGCATTCATTTTTGGGCCTCTCACTTCAAAAAGGGGATTGAGGGGCTGAAGAAGGTCCAGAGAAGGGCAACAAGGCTCACAGAACCTTGTCCTGTGAGGAACAGCTGAGGGAGCTGGGTTTGTTTAGCCTTGATAAGAAGAGGCTCATCACTCTCTACAACTGCCTGAAAGGCAGTAGTGAGGTGGGGCCAGTTTCTTCTGCCGTGCCTGCAGTGAGTAGATCACAAGAAATGGCCTTGAGCTGAGACAAGGGAGAATCAGATTAGATATTAAAAAAATGTTTTCACTGTTCAGGTGGTCAGGCATTGGCCAGGAAGGTGGTGGAGTCACCCTCCCTGGAGGTGTTCAAAAGGTTCTGGATCTGGTGTTGGGTGATGTGGTTTAGAGGTTAAGTGGCAGTGCTGAGTTGACTTGACGATCTTAAAGGTCTCTTCCAATCTTGATGATTCAGTGATTCTACGTGTCAGCAGGGGTTTATGTTTGTTAACACCACAAAGCACAACTAAGAAGCAGAAGCAAGTTCCAAAGACAAAGCAACCAAATCAGCTCACACAGGTCAATGAAACAACAGATCCCAACTGCAGGATGGACAACCTAAGAATACCAAAGTGTTTGCAACACCTTTACCTTTTTCTAGATCATCAAGGTCAAGCAGAGTCCCATTTTCAGTGCATAATAAATGCTCATTTTTCATTGTTAAATGTCACTCCTTCTCAGAGCTAACAGTTTCAAGAACCAAAGACAATCTCCCAGCCAACTTGAATAAATACTACCACAACAGCTTTATGTTCTGCGGCAGCACACTATATCCATGCATCAATAGGAGCATATCACAGACACACACACTGCAAGCAATGATTTTGGGAAAAGGAACCCACCACTCCACTCTCTGCAGGATAGATGGGAAGGATGTTCAACTCTTCCACACACAAGCAGGAATTAAATTTTGTAGAGCTCATTATATTCTTTACCTTGTTGCAAACATAGCTCTCAGGGAAGAGAAGGTGGCAGCATCTTCTTTCAAAGCCTTCAGCTCATTTCGCAGCTTCATCATGGTCTCTGTAACCATTGCTTTCTCATTCTCATACTTGCTCTTTAAGTTGGCAAGGGCTACTTCTGCAGTCTGTTGGTTACCCGGGAGAACAGAAACATAACATTTATTGAAACTCTTCATCAAATGGCTGGAAAAAAGATTTTTAATCACTATTCACATAATGAAACATTTACTTTGTACTGGAATGTTAAACTTGAGGTCAACTTATCTTGTACAGATAAAAATAACATTTCATTTCTGAACACTGGGAACAGACATAGCAGTCTCCTATTCCCATTAACCATGCAGCAGCATCAAGGAAATTACAGAATATAGATGTAGTGAAACCTATCTACTAGCAACACAAAGGAACAAAACAGTCTATTTAGTATCTTGATATTTAAATGCTTTTGTCAATCACTAGAACAGTTTTCTAACCCTTATAGCATTTTCCCTGTCTTACATTTGGGACACCTTTATTAAAATATGCCAAAGAAAACAATGTGTCGATCTCATTCTTAGACAAAACTGTACTTTTTCTTTTTTAAGACAATTTAAATTTAACCTCAGAGAAGATGACAAAGTATGTCATGTGGTACTTTAATAGCAGTTATTTTCATCTTCTGCACTGCTAATGTGTGTTGAATGGCACAGCCCAATCCCCAAAGACTAATTTTACCTTTCATCTCTGTTATTTTGACCACATTCTTATATCACATTCTCATATTGGAGAGCTCTCTTTTACTTTGTAGTTTGAGAGAAAACAGTACTTAAGTTTCAGAACTTTTTTAAGGGCAACTACTGGAATTCTTTCAAGTAGAAAATAAGATTACCTCCTCATTTTAGGTGTCTTACATTAAATATAACCTGACCTAATTCAGACAGACAGTAGATTGAAGCTATCTTAACCTTAATAAAGTCTCAGGAGTATGTGAGAAGCTGAAGTCAGTTATAGCCCCAGTGCTTGGCTTTAAGTGGGAGAGCTGAGTGCCTCTAATGGAACAGCTGGCTTCAGCCTCAGACTAGCCAAATACCAGCAACACAGGCCCCACAGAACTAAGGGAATGGCAGAATGACCTCAAAGATAAATTCTCCTGTGCTTATGACCTAATTCCCTGATATTGTAACCTTCATACCCCTAAGCCATGATTACCTGTTTGTTGGCTTTCAGCACAGTTCTCAGGGTTGCTATCTGCTCCCTCTTCGTGCTCAGCAAGGACTTCAGCTTCAAGATTTCTTCCATGAGAGCTTCCTTGTCTTTGTCCACCACTGGTCCAAGTTCTTGAGTGGCAACCCGCTGCCTGGACAGCTCAGTTGTTCTGTCCACAGCAGCCTGCAGGTGTTTGATCTGATCCCGAATTATAGCAATCAAGTTGTAAATGTTCATCGGCTCCTTCCGAGGATCTGACACAGGGGATGGCAGAGATGACACCGGGGATGGGCTGCTGTCACCACTTCCATTCTCTGCCTTTCCCAGCTCAATAGTTAACAGCCCTTTAGAAAGAAGAATAGGAGACCTTCTTCCCTTGGCCTCTGGACTACTCCGTCCACCTTTACCTTCCTTGTAGTAGTCCAGCATCACTCTGTTGGGAGTTTCATTGTTGCACATGCAGACATGGTGGTATAAATTGGCCAGCTCCTCACTGAAGCTGACTAGTTCATCTTGGGCCACACTGAGGCTACCCTGTGTTTCTCCAGCAACATCACTGACTTTCTTCAGCTCCCTCTCTAGCCTGGCCATCTGTTCTCTATCATGCCTACTGGATTTTTCCAGTGAGGTGATCTTTTCAGTGAGAGCTATGCTCTCAGTCTCATATCTGCTCTTCTCTTCCTCATACTTAGACTCACATTCTTTGTATTTCGCCTTCAAATTTTTGAGCTCTTCTTTCAGGTCAGTAATTTCTGCCACAGCCACTTTGTACTTGCACTCCAGGATCTCTGGCCCATTGATGTCAACTTCATAATAGTCTCCATCTTCATGACTATCTCGGTCCTTTTCATTGTCAAGGGCAGACTGACGCTCCTTACTGGCCTGGAGCTTCTTCATGGCGTTCAAATTTTCAGTGAGCCTGCCAACTTTCTCATGCTGCTCTGAGAGGGCCCCTCGTGTATTTTCCAGCTGCTTCTGAGATTCCTGCAGTGTTGTTAACAAGTTAACCTTTTCTCTTTCCATCTGAAATGCAGGAACACAGACATCTATGTTAAGGGAACTGCATCACTTAAATGCTTTTATGCTAAGAGAGAGCAACTTATCCAATGGTCCATATGGTTACAGAAATCCAATCACTTTCACAATATGGAAAAGACTACACAACACATTCTAAAATTATCTCAAGTACAGTGTTTATTGCTGTTGGAGGTTACGATTTTTCCTTTTGTTTCTTTCTCTTAAGGAATTTTGTCCCATCTGTTGCAAGGAGACACTAATGATCGGTACGTAGAAAAGACAAAAGATGTACCCATGGTGGGGGGGAGGAGAGCACCTGGCTGCACTTCTCTCACATGAGGGCTTTCTCTTAAGAGTGGCAGAGATCCCACGAGATTTGGGACAGGAGAAAAGGCTGAGGGCAGCGCCAAGCTCTTCTCTTGCTCTCTGGACATCATAGGGAGCAGTCAAGCTGCTGCTTCCTGCGAGAGAGTTGACTGCTATGGCCACAGCCCAGCTCTGTCCTACCTCTTCCTTAGTGGGTGAGCCTTTGCTTGTAAGAGCAGCCGTTGAACTGGGAGCTCATTAACACCCAATTTGACAGGGAAGGGCCTTCACCATCCACCCTGGTGCCTCAGGGGAAAACCCAGGACCCTGGCCCTCTTCGCCCTCCCGGGAGTGCACATCTGCCCAGCTGCGTGCCGCAGCTGCTGTGGAAGAGCCCGGCTGCCGCAACCTAGCCCTGCTGCTTTTCTGCTGCTGCCTCGGGTTTGTTTCTGTTACACTGCAACCCCGCACTCCGCCCCCCGCCTGCTGGGACACACCGCGGCTCCTGCCACAGCTGCGTTGTTCCTGCTGTCTTTTGCTTGCTACCCAGGGTGAGCCAGCCCTGCCGTTCCAGCTTGCTGCTCTGAGCTCCCTGCTGCACCCCGTCCCGCCATCCAGCCCGCCCGCCATTACCGCGCGAGCGAGAGACGCGACGGGCCTCGCGCCACAGCGCCCCCTGCAGCCCCGGGGTAATCATTGCACTGCCCTGCCCGGCCGGAGCCAACAGCGCCCCTGCCGGCTGCGACCGTAACTGCACCAAGGACGAGGGCGGCTGACAGTCCAGAGCAGGCTGTTCTGCCTTTCTGGTCTGCTTGGTTTTGCTACCGTTGTTGCTGCTCGTTTGCCTTGTTATACATACTTGTAAAGAACTGTATTCCTTTTCCCAAACCTTTGCCTAAAAGCCCCTTGATTTCAACGTTATAATAATTCAGGGAGAAGGGAGGTCATATTCTCTTTTTCTAAGGGAGGTTCCCATCTTCCTTAGCAGACACCTGTCTTTCAAACCGGGACAATTTCTAATTCTTTCTTATCTCCTCTTCAAACTGCATATTTTTACACATTTGTAAAAATGCTCTCATTGTGAAAACTTCCTTTCAGCTAAAGACAAGCTAAAATTTATTGCTATCTTCTAAATTATCAAGTAAATTCTAGAAAACACGCAGCTAGTCTATGGTGAAAGCTTGGAACTTCATGAAAGACTCAGAAATACCAAAACTTTTTCAAGTTTCTCCTCTTAAATTTCTCATTTTTAAAAACTCTGACAGTTTTTTGCACAAAGGCTTTTTCTTATAGAAGATAATTTAAAACATGCTTGACAAAATATTAGTAGGCAACAGAAATATGTACCTTGTTCTAAACCCTCCAATGTCCTAATTGCACAAATAAAGCACAGAAATGCTTGGTGCTGATTAAGACTTCATGGTCTTTGAACTAATAGCAGAAAATACAAGCACAAAACTCCTTTTGATAAAGGTGATTGGAATAACTTTCAATTTTGAAACAAACCACTATCGTTCTTGCTAGTGACATAATGAAGTAGACACAGCAAGTACTCCATGGGAGATGCATTAGAACTTTCCACCAAGGAAATGACATGACTGCCAATTCCAATGCATTAAAAAAAACTGTAAAGAAAAAAGCTGTAGTTTTTCACTGACACACATTTAACATCCTCAAATTCTACATCAATTGAAGCCTTTAAAAATACAGAATGAATAGTATGGTGGCAACATGACATACCCAAAAGACTGAAATTACATCCCAAACAAACTTTAGGAGCTATTTGGAAGTGCACAGCTTTTCGAGAAACCCATTTACCTGCACAAGCTGCTGTTTCAGTTTCTGGATTTCAGAAATGTTTAATTCACTCAGAAGATCTGAAACCAGACTTGGGGCTGGAGGGAAGCTTTCATTTTTCTTGGGCGTTGAAGTACTGTTCTTGCCATTACTGAGTTTGCTGAGGCAGTTTTGTTCAAATCCATTCATGATTTCATCATTATTGGGCTCTGTGGCTTCATCGCTGAACTTCAGCCCATCCAAAGAGATATTCAGGTGGCTGTTGTACATGGAATCATTGATGTTCATGTAGTGAGACAGCTCCTTCCGAAGGTTGTTCTTCTGCTCCCGCTCTGTCTTCAGAGTCTCCAAGGCCTCCTCAAGCTGGCGCTCAGAGATTTCCTTCAGCCGTATGGCATCTTCCAGCTGGCTATTGAGAAACTCGGTTTCCTCTTCGAGCCTTTTGATTTCATGTTTCAAGCCTTCAAACTCCACCTGGAGGTATACAAATGGGGGGGAAAATCTTCAGTGAACATGTTTGCCTGCAAGGCACCAAATCATTTTGCTTTTGAATGTTTGATTGCACTTAAATATTGTAGCAATAGAATACTTCTTTCATTTCGGGAGTTTAGTTTTAGCACTATGACTGTAAACATGGCTTATGTAATTCACCTTCACAGAGACCATAGAATAAATTCACTAAGTGAACTGTCAAATGAGCTGATCTATTCCAGCTCAATTAGGACAGGTGGGAGATACAGTGTGTGCGATACAGAGGCATCCCAAAACAGGTTTTCCTAGCACTGCATGTAATTTGCAGCAGTAATTTGTTTGATTAACAAGTTCCCTGGCCAACCTTCCCACAAAGTCAAGCTTCACATTTCCAAAACCTGGCATGACAAAGGTACAGTTTCACTGCCATTAGAATACACCACTGGGTTAAAACTGTGATCAAGCCCTGCTTTTATACATTCAAAATAAAATGCTTTAGCATTTCTCTCATCATCATTTCAGCACCTCTTGAAAGGGCTACAATTGAGTCTCTACACTTGAGACACACAGTGATGATTTGATGGCATGCTATCTATTACCTCTAATACTGTACTTTTTTAAACCTCCCCTGCACTGAAATTATGTACACAAATGATTAATGTAAAATTTTTAATCACTTGGGGAAAGCAGAGAGGAAGCAAACAAAGAATATTTTTCCTTACTCTGAAAGAAAGGAAATCATACCACATGACATGTCACATTATTTTTTTGCCAATTGCTAAATGAATTTTAGATGCCAACGTAGAGCAACTTGGGAGTGCTGAACCACACCCAACTTACAAACCAGGAATCAAGCATGTTCATTCGGTGTTGCTTGGAAAACTTGATGGCTGCTTCTAGTTATGTCAGCAACTAGAATAATTAAAAACTGGAATAATTAAAAGTTCACCAAGTAGGATTTGGACAAGGTAGAAAATTAAATAATCCATTGCCATGAAAAGAATGGGTTCTTGGTTCTGTATACATCCACTGAGATAAAATATTTCAGACTGGAGTCTATTTTCAAAGTTTCCAGAATACAAATACAGCAGTCAATAACTACTAGCAACTATGAAGATGGCATCTGAGGTTAAATTTGGCGCAGCCCAGAATGGTCGCATTCTCCAATATTGTTATTCTAGAATGTGAACATACAGCTGGTAACTTCCTCTTGCTGCTCTGAATATGATGAATGAGGCAAAAAGGTGAAACCCAAAAGTAACCTACTACATAGGTTTGATTTTACCAGTTCCCTCTCTCTTCCAGCCTGCATCTAGAGCACAACAGCCCCTTTTGTCCCTGCTACAGGGTGTCAGGGCACCCAAAACTGCGTAATTTGACCAAACATATGCAGATGAGAACAGGTCCAACCTGGAACCCCATTTTGGCCAGTCAGGCCCAAAGTAATAAACACTGACATGGAGTTTCACTTGGACATAAATAAAATACATTCAATATCCCATGTATCTGGCTTAGCAAGGCAGCTTGCGTTCAGAACACTGAAGGAGTTTTACAGCAAATCCTAAAGAGATTTTACTATGTTCTGAGTACAACAGACAGTATTAACATTGAGTTTTCTCAGTAACTTTTATTTTAGGAATATCATTATAGTATTGTAGAATCAGAGAATAGTTTGGGCTGGGAGGGACCTTAAAGTTTACCTCATTCCTCCCCCTGCTGTGGGCAGGAACACCTTCCACTAGACCAGGCTGCTACAAGCCCTGTCCAATCTGGCCTTGAACATTTCCAGGGACAGGGCAGCCACAGCTACTCTGGGCAACCTGTGCCAGGGCCTTACCACCCTCACAACCAACAATTTATACTCAATATCCCATCTACCCCTGCCCTCAGGCAGTCGGAAGCCATTCCCCCTTGTCCAAGGTCGTTTTCCAGCTTTCTTGGAGCCCTTTATATACTGGAAGGTCTCCCTGGAGCCTTCTCTTCTCCAGGCTGAACACCCCTAGCTCTCCCAACCTGTTTCCAGAGCAGAGGGGCTCCAGCCCTTGCAGCGACTTTGTGGTCTATGTACTTTAGTTTCCCAACTGAACCCTGAGCTTTATTTATGCAATGTGACTGACAGGTACCTGAAGAATAAAAACAGCAAGTCCCACACTGCTATTTTTGTCCCACACTGATGGATGAAGATAATTTAAGCATGCCAAAGACCACGTCTTATCTAATCAGCGCCACAAAAAATAACTCAGGGAAGTTCTTTAAAAGTTCCAAGAATGCAGTTTTCTAAAAGTCTGGAAATAGATGTAACTGCACAATTAAATGTGACTTTTCAGACAAGCAGTCACACAGGTGTGACAGTGCAGAGCAACTGTAACAGCATTCCAGGTTTAATGAAAGTAGCTAGAAGAGAAGAGGAGCACAGAAACGGAGAGAGAATGTAAGGACTAAATAGCAATTAAAACATGTTTAAGAAGCACCCCCATTTCCAGATACTGTAGGATGGAAGGATGGAAGATGGACGGATGGACAGATGGATGGATGGATGGAGGGCATTGTAAAGAGACACTGAAAAACTACTGTAGCAAAAGGACTAAACCAAGCAACAAAGCAGAGTGATAGAGACTTAACTTCTATCAGAGAAAGAGAAGGTAATGGAAGGAGTTGTAAGTCAAAGTAGAAGCAATGAAGTATTATGACTGTGTATAAACAGAGTCAGAAGGGACAACTCTTTGTGCTCGAATACAGAGGTTATAGTCTCAAAAGCAGTACAAAGGCAGAAAAGTAGTTGTTGGATGTTCAAATGGACAGAACCATAACGTAACACAGGAATTAACTGGGGCAATCAAAGCAATGCTCACTGGTTGAAAAACTTGCCTGATTTTGCTTCAGGACAGACACTTGTTTCTGGAGACAGATGTTTTCCTCCTCAAGCTCAGTGTAGTCTTGCAGCAAACGTGCTTCTCGGAATTTATATTCCTTAATATCATCTCGCAGGCGGGCCCTTTGGATCTCCACATTCTGGTTGACCTGGGGAAAAAAGAAAACAAACTCCAAATGATGGTGATTTGGTCAACTACAATCAATTTCCAAAATTTTATATATTTTCTTATGTGCACTTATTAATTAGTTTATATTGAAACAGAAACTCTTCCCCTCACCCCCTGAAATTACAGAAAAACAAGTAATTTACACAATAATAATATTCTGTTTTCTCTCTTCTCTTACAAATTCTCACCGTTGACTCAGAAAAAAGTCAAGAAATAAGCAGAGAAAGCAGCATTCACATCTATGTTGTCTCACTGGCTGTAAGTAACCAGCAAAAGTTTTCCAGACCAGAAGTCAGTGCCCAAAACTGTTTCCACTTTAGCAAGAAAGGCCTTTTCACAAGAGAAAGACAGATTCACATGACTCCAGATGTTATTTGGACATATATTTTCTGTTGCTTTTCAACAGACATTTTCTTTATGCCCAGAGCTATAAGCTGAAAATATGATCCAATTAATTTTCTGGAGAGAGACACAGAATTAAAACTCATGAAATCTAAGATCTCAGGTAGAAAAAAATAGAAACTGGTTGACATAAAATATTCCCTTCCCTCAGCCCCAAGATTTATGTAGGACTTAATGAAAGACTTCAAAGAAAATAATTACCATTGTTTTGAAATAGATCAGAAGTAAAAACCAATATATTGGTGTAGTATGATCTTGGGATCTTTCACAAATATACATAGACACTTGAATAAATTGAGCTGGAACATATACAGCTATGCGAATGGCTCACTGTACTTAGCTTTTATTCTTTCCAATATTATTTTCCTTCAAGCCCTACCCTCAAACACTTAATTCATACAAAGTGAAAAATATGTTCTAAAACATCGACAGAATTAGCTTCAGATACAGGCAAACAGGGAATACAGTTGCCTAGAAAAATACTATTTTTGCAGCTGTGCCTATGATGTGATGGAGTGGTTTTCCACAGTTCTAAATCAAAACCACTGCTAGCTGCTGCAGAGGCAGCCTCTACCTTCAGCTGGGGGTATGGGACCTGCTTCCTGCTCTCACCTGTCCTACAGCCCAGCCAAGCAAGCTTCAGTCTCTGGCCTACAAACTCAGATTCCCTCCAAGCTCTCCACTCCCGGCCAGACACAGGCATGTCAGTGATGACTAAACACGGTCTCAGCCCTTGAGAGAGTGCAGCAGGGATCCACTGAGTAACCACACGGCTACCAACAGGCACCTACAGCACACTGAGATAAGGGAAACGTTTGCAGCAGGAGTATGTGCCAAGACTTGAATCTGGCATGTTCTGAACACAAATACTGAATCATCTGCAACTGTTTAGACTTAAATTACAATTCCCTCACATATTAGGTAAAGATTAAGACTATACAAAATTGTCTGCTTATTTTTAGCAGCACAGGGCAGAGCACAACTTCACAGCACACTGAGAAACCAAATTTGATGCAACCAGACACTACAGTACACCAATGCAAATAACAAGTTGCTATGTCCCATATATCATGCCTGAATAAGTGTTGTCTCTATCTTTGCACAAACCCAGGGCCACAGGGAAAGCTGAGGGCTGGCATGAATTCTCACATCTTTATGTCTCTTTAAAAACTGCAGTGGAGACCTCTTGCCTTTGGCAGAAGGAGCTTCCAGCCAGATAATCTAAACTGTTTAACAGGATTGCAAAAACCTCGATCAAACAAATCATCATACTATTTTCCCCATTCCCAAGTAAGCGAAATGCAATGGAAGACCTTGCACAAAGCTACTGGTGAGCTTCTTTCCCCACCATTCAGGTTGCTTTGCTCTTCTTCCTCCCTGGATGATCTAATCTTTGCAGAGGTCAATGCCTGGAAAAACCTTTGGAGACTGTCTGGACTGAAGAAAGAATGGTTTCTGTCCAAGGCTGCCTGTTCCATTCAAAGCAACAGCAAGAGCTCATTATTTTGTGTGAAAGCATTGTCCTATTTGTCTAGCACAAGAAAAATCATTCTATTTCCATGTGTGCAGGAAAGGCAGATTTAAAAATAGCTCCCTTGCCTCCTGACTAAAGAAGGGAGGTCTAACCTTGATTTAGTGGCTGTTAGTAACCTGTGCATTTAGTTTACTCATAGAAATTTTTTGTCAAATAAATGTGCATGCTTACAAGCTGCAAGATTCAATTGGATGCCATGTGATCTCATATAACTGACCAAACAGTGGGGTTTTTCCGCAGGAAAGAGAAGCTAAAGCTACTACATCCTTCCTAGATCAGGTTTTTTCTATTACCCATATAGAAAGCAGTATTCATGTACTTTAAGACAGATTGTATGGTTGTGCAATGTGTACATTGCGCATGTTCTCTCTCACAGGTTTCACAACTCCTCTAGTGTCTAGAAAAAGTAAGATAACCTACTGAGGCGTCTGATCCTTCCTTTGACACTTATTGCTTCAGTGACTCAGTGGCATCTTTCTTCCTCCTCTGCCCTAAGCACAGAGCAGAAGAGGGGCTGGAATACATGGGAATGTCTGACCAGCTCATGTCATGCTCAGCTGGACCAGGTCACACCTCCACCCAAAGCAAATTGCACAGTGATAATGATGTGTTAAAGTCCTTGGTGGAGAACTCATGCCCATAAAATCCCCACTCCATGTCCATCTACCTGACAAACCCCTCAGCTTCTCAACCCAGAGTACATTGCCACTATGCAAAGCCTCCCATCCATCCTGCCCAGGAAAAGACCATGATCTGAAAGTGATTTTATCTGATCAAAAGGCCAAAGACTGCCCATTCCTGATGCTAGAGTGACTGCCTTCAGCCTTTTCACACTCTCAGCTCTGCCTCAGAAGGGTTCTGCAAGAGGCCCCTCCAAGCAGCACTGGTACTAGAAAGAGCAGGGATTGCTTCAAGACCAGTCTGAACCTGTCCTTGCCTGCATGTCAAAAGCACAGCTACCGTCCTGCAACGCTGGCAGCTCCTTAGCACCTGCTTTTTTTAGTACACCCCACCATATAAACAAAGGTGCATGTACTTTGACACTGAGAATTAAAATAATTGAGAGAAAGATCTCAGGTAGCTGATTCCCTCCTTAGTCCTGGGCACTGCATAGTAACCTCTAGGTCACGAACCAAAGGGTGATCTGTCAAGCCAAGCTGTGTCATTAGCATGGGTTCTGGTACTCTGAACTCCACCAGTTCATGAAGCCACGGGTCAGTTTGAGCTCCCTGCTGTAGTAAACACACTCATACCTGATTTTACATGTCATTATTATCATTAAGCGACAAAGGTTAGTTTGCCCAAATTTATTACTAATTCTAGGTTTAAATTTAATTCTTCATGCTTTAAGTATTTCTAGGTATGATCATCCCCTCTTGTATTATTGCGAAAGGGGTAATCAATATGTAACTCAAGTTAAATATTGAGAGACACAATATGTGAATTCTAAAACCTAGAAAAACAGGACTCCCTTAATCTTATCAGGATAACAGGGACAAGAATCCATTTGAAGCCAGCACAGCAACCGCTGAATCATCCCGTGAAGGACTGCGCGTGCTCCAGAGAGAAAGGTGAAAAGCGCATTGTGATGAAGACTACTGGGACCTTCACCCTGGAGGGGATCTTTGGGGTCTCCAAAGACCACTGGGACACACAGCGCATGCATGGCACACATGCTAATGATATTAATAACTTCCGAGAAATTATTTGAATAACCACTCCTATCCTGGGGAATGTGATGAATATTCATGAATTTTACCTATAACAATGTGTTTTTAGAAGTGCTGGAGTGTATGTTTGGAGGAGGGAATCCCCCACACGTGGTGCACCGAATAAAGCAAATACCCACTTCTCTGACTTTGTCTCTGAAGTGTCTCTGGGCCCACTTGGGGCAAATCATTACTCCTGGGAAAGATTCACAAAAAAAGGATGCAGACACTGGAAGAATCACAGTACAGTCAGACATTACAGCAACTTCTATATATTCTGTTTCTGTGGGTAGGAAAAAATAATAGAATCATTTATGTTGGAAAAGACCCTTAAGATCATCACCAACCATTAACCTAAAACTGTTAAATCCATCAAAATAATAAAAAAACCATAATCTCTTAGACATTTGAATAAATATAAGCATGAAAATTGCAAAGACTAATCCTCAGACATGTAACTTAGTTCCGTATTCAGTGACCTACTGAACAGTGAAATTAAGAACTTAAAACCTGGACCATTAAGCTTTCCTGTGCATGAAAAGAGAGCTTCAGGTCAACCACTAGACAATATCACAACTTACAAACTACATTCTTTGCAGTTTGCAAGTCATATGGGAATTCCCTGGTGCCCAATTGTCAGAAACAATATAACTTTAGAAATTTTATTATATCTCTCTAGCTAGTTTTATTTGACTTTACCTAAGGAAAGAAGCTTTTCTTTAGTTTTTTTAAGAGATATAGTATCACCCTATGGAGATGGGATTAACATACGACGGATTGGGAGTAACCCTGAAGATAACCAGAAAGATAAAGACCATTAACAGAACATCTGCAGGACATTGTGGCCACCCACCGAACATCCGCAGGTCATGGGGTTATCACAGAGATTCACCAGATACCATCTCCAGGAGAGGTTTTAACTGTATAAAATGCGGGAGAAAATTCTCTGATATTATGTGTTCTTGGAATACTTTCCTAGGCACATCCTGGCCAGCAAATAAAGTAATGCCTGATTCTCTATCACTTCAAATACAGTGTTAGAGGGTTTTTCTTATTTTCCCGCAGATTTCGGTGACAATCTGATTCTAATGGCATTTCCTCTGCACATGTGAGGAGTGAGGTCCTGTGGCAAAGTATCAAGTAACAGTGTAATTAAAGGCTGGGATATAAAATACTTCGACCAGAACCAGAGCTGAATTAAGATTGCACAAAGAACCAAAAATAATCTTCCCCTAGTTCTCAAATTACAGGCTTACAAGTTATATTTTTTTCTTTTTCTTCTAGTTACTAAACAAACCACTAATGTTTTAGAGGAAAAAAAAAGTTTCATTAGATCCAACTCTTTATATCAGCAGCTACAAGAGCTTCTTGCTTTTAAAATTTTACCCAGTCTACCCTTACAATAGAGGAACTACAAAATGGTATAAAAATGATTGCTTATTCATTTGAAGGAAAAGTGCCAAGGAAGCCTGGCTCTGCTGCCTCAGTCATAGAAAAACTTGTCTCCAGTCACACCGGCACCTGTCTCATCCTGTGCACACTGGTACAGCTACAGCCTAAGATGTTCCTGTCTTGGAGTGATTTAGGATGATAGTCTATTCCCTGATCCTCTGCTTTATGCCCAAAAATGGTTGCTGTATGTTTAAGGTGGGTCCAGGGGAGGGGGGAGCCCTGAGGCCTTTGGCAGGCTTTTTCAAAGCCCCACTGCCCAGGCACCTGGGGGTGTGGTGTGGTCTGGGTTTTGCTTGGCTAGCATGGCCTTGTTAACCCAGGCAAGAAGTTTTTTCCCTTCCCTGGCCTTGGACAAGCTGCAGCAGCAATCCTTCAGCGGCTTTTTGAGATGAACTGGATAGCCTGTTTGGTCCAAGACTAGAGAGGACGGGACCTGTGGGAGAGGGGTCAGTGGGGACGGGCGGGAGTGAGGGGTAGCTCTGTTTTGGCCCCAAACCTCAGGAAAATCGAGCTGGTGAGTTAGGGCACAACCAAGAGGCTCTAGCCCGCCTGCTTCATCTGTTGCGGAGTGGGGATCAATGCCAGAGAGCCACCAGGTTTTCATCCATTTGCCCAAACAGCTGCGTGAAGCTTCTGTTTGAGTTTTTTTCTCTGAGAGAGAAGCCGGCACCATCTTCTACCGTGTGGCACGAGCTGGTATTTTTCCCCTGGCATTTTAGGTTTTTGTTTCAGTGTGTGCATATGGGGTGTAGGGTCTGACAGTAATTAATCTGGCATTTGTTTACCTTTTTTTCCTGTGCCTTGTGGGCATTCTATTTATTAATAAATTGTTGGGGGGGGGGTTGGGTTTTGTTTTGGAATTTTTTAACTTTCATCGACTAGTACTCATTTCCTATTGGTGCAAGGAGTTGTTGGAACCCTTTTTGGAGGAGATTACTCATTCCAGACTCTTTTCGCCTGGATTTGTCTCTGAACTGAGACAGTTCCTTTGTATGAGGAAAGATTTATAAATAAAACACCTGTCAGTACCATGGCGCAGGCCACCTCAAGTTATGGAAAGAAGCAATTTTATTTCCCACACAACCCCCATATAAAATTCAGGCTATATCACACATCTTTCTCACACTGAGTGCACAGGGAGGCTGGTGGAGACCTACAGCCAGGCACAGCTACAGCTACAGCTGTGTGCTATACAGATAAAAGCATAGAACACCACCACCCCAAACCTGGGTTTGTGACATTTGTTCAGCATTTACCTGTTCTCACTGACACATGGCAGTCACCAAGTTACTGACAACACCAAGCTAAGTGGTGCAGAGACCCATCTGAAGGATGTGTCTCTCCAGAGGGAGCTGGACAAGCTCAAGAAGTGGGTCCAGGTCTCATCCAGTTTTACAAGACCAAGTGCTGATTCTGCACCTAGGTTGGGGCAACTGTTGGCATCAATTCAGGCTGGGGTATGAACAAATGGAGCAGCCCTGGGGAGAAGGATTTGGGGGTGTTGGTGGATGAGAGGCTGGACATGCCCCAGCTGTGTGTGCTGGGCTGATCCCCCAGCATGGGCAGCAGGGGAGGGGGGGATTCTGCCCCTCTGCCCCACTCAGTAAGACCCAACCTGCAGAGCTGCCTCCAGCTCTGGCATCCCGGCACAGAAAGAACATCAATCTGTTGGAGCAAGTCCAAAGGAGGCCACCAAGTTGACTAGAGGTATGGAGCACCTCTGCTATGAGGAAAGGCTGAGAGACTGGGATTCTTCAGCCTGGAACAAAGAAGACTCCAGGGTGACCTAACTGCCACGTTCCAGTGCCTGAGGGGAGCCTAGAAGAAACATGGTGACTTTTTACAAAAGCATGTAGCAACAGGAAAAGGAAGAATGGCTTTAAACTGAAAGAGAGTATATTTAGATTTAGTTATTAGGGAAAAATTATTTTAATGTGAGGGTGATTAGGCCCTGGCACAGGCTGCCCAGAGAAGCTGTGGATGCCCCATCCCTGAAAGTGTCCAAGGCTAGGCTGGAGAGAGCTCTGAGCAACCTGGTCTAGCGGAAGCGCTCCCTGCCCACAGCAGGGATTCCTTCCAAACCAGGCCATTTTATGATTCTATGAGATACTCAAATGCAACTATTATAGCTTTTATAACTGCTGATGAATTGTGCTGACATCACCCTCAGGCCCTACACACCAGAAATGGACCTTCCTTTAGACACAAACCTTTGTTTGCTCTAATTGTATCTAGCATGTGTCCTCTTCTTCAAACATTGCATGGGAAACTACTAAGAAAACAGTCCTCAGAAGTGAGAGAAAAATGAACGTACTCCCAGCATATTTTACAACACAAGCACAGACAGACTACACAATCACTGTCTGCATCAGTCAGGCTGTATTTTCTAGGATTTATAGCAAGTGGCCTTGGTGTCTTGTTCACACAAGCCCACTGGAGAAAAATAATGTAGATATTGTGCTAAACTGTACTTTGGTCTCTCTTCTCCATGCTGTGGCTCCAAGTCATGCCATGCCATGGTCTATCTGCTGAAAAGCTGCTATGCTTTCAGGACCTTGGTGTACCGCAGACAGTGGCAGATGCAAACAGCAAAGGAAAGAGGAAGGCACAGTGGTCATTTAAGAAACAGAAGATACAGTGTTTTGTTTGTGCGTTGAAAAGCAAAGTCAAGCTTTAACTGCACTTCATATTACTGAGCCAAAAAAATCCAACCAAACCCTCCTCAAAAAAGCCAAAACAACAAAAAAAACACAAACAAGCAAACAAACAACCCCGCCCCAAAAAAAAAGCCCAAGAGAGATGACTCCCATCGCTGTCAGTCTCCCTTCCTTGGCGCCTCTCTGAAACATCCACCCATGCAGCATTTGTCCCCGTGCTTTCACAGAAATCTGAACTACACTTAGTGTCACTGCAGGAACTCTCCCTTTCCAGCACAACTCAGCAGCAGGATATGTATCCCAAATACAGCACCACAAACTCCTGTGTTGGCACCCTGGATTGTTCTGCACCAAATACTACAAGAACTCACTAAGAAAGTTCCTCACCTCACTCCTTCTGAGGTTTTCCCACACCTGTTCCAGGTGTGCCCCTGGTTTATCCATTTGGAGCCAGTAGGCAAACCTACCCTGATTTTTCTTTCCCAGCAGAAGCTGCATTCCTACTTTTTATTTTGTGGACTAGGAGAAAAGATCTGAAGAGCTCTAATTCATGAGATGTGCCCTATGTTGCCAAGCACAGGCAGGTTATGCCACAACAAGTATCCTGCAAGAAACAAAAATCAGAGATGCCAAGAAGAAGAGGTGGAATATGCACAACTTGCAGCACACATTTCCCTGCAGAAAGTGGGAAAACAGCATACTGGCCATTTTTCATAACTTATCCAGAATGCTCCCCACAGCTCTGAAGCATTAATGGAAGACGTGCAGCTACACTGACACATGGAAGCAAGTGGGCACAACTGCCTGGGTTTTGGTTTTGATTTGTATGATTTGGGTTCTTTTAGTAACCTGTCCTGTAATTATGCAAACACCGAACCCATGACAAAGTATCTTACTATAGATACATGTGACTCAGGATTCTCCTTAGCTAACATCAGTGCAGGGGTACCACTCTACTTATGTACTCAGCTCAAGATTTTATTTATTCTTTGCAAATTTTTAAATAAAAATCTTTGTGAAGCTGTGATATTAAGGGTAAGTTTATCACAACAGTGGAGAACAAAGAAATGAACTGTCATGGAGATTTTCTGCACAATATTAGCAAGACCTGAGTTGACACTTGGATACCATAGTATATCCTGATGTCAGTTAAACCTTAGAACTTTGTAATCAGCATTAAGTCCTGATACAATACGTATGTCCTGTTACTTAACGAGTTGGTTGTTGCGTGTCCAAATGTTTGATCCAAACCCAATGCACACTGTCCCAGCCATTCCTTTGTCACAGTGGGGGTTAACACTTGGGCCTTTGGCAATACCTCACTTCTCTTGTTTAAGCTACTTGTATAAGGATGGAGCCCTGATGCTCTCTGACTACATGCTACACCCCAGGTGAGGATAAACATACCTGACCCTGAGCCACAGGCTGTTGCTGCCCACCCAAGCAGGCAGTCGTCATCCAGTAGCCTTTTGGGCACTGAACATGAGGAGTTTGGCATTGGTGCAGCCCACACAGGAAGCAGCAGCACTGTGGTATCTTTACAGAAACAAATGGATCCATGGTATAGAAGAAGCTGGGAAGGCTGGAATGAGCCTTATGATCACAAGCTGGGGGCACCGGTAGGTCTCTGAGATCAGAGGAAGAATATTTAAATCCAACTGAAATAATCTATTTTAAAACTGGAATAAGTCAGTTATTGTTAATGGTCTCATTTCCAAACGGTGATCTCATCACCTCTAGAAATGAGCCGGTTTTGAGCTCCAGGAGCATGAGAGGAGGCCCCATTCCCGTTGTGCGTTTCCAGCCATCCTTCCCCAGAGACCCGTGGTGCCAGGTAGCAGGTAGGCCTGGGCTCTGCACCGCAGTTGCAGCTGAGCGTGGGAGTCTGGGTGGAAAACGCTAAACTAGACTAGCAACAGTGTTATGAATGGCACTGTGTAACACTGTTATTCAGTTTCCCCTTCCTGCACAGAATTGTTTGCTTAGAGCAGTCAAACTCCAGCTGCTTTTGGAATCTTAAATCTAAATGCTTGGCAGCTTTCCATGTCCTTCCTTTCCACAACAAAAACGTTTAACCCTTCTGAGGGTTTTAGGTAGCTGTAATTTTTCACCTCCAGCAGTGCTGGTGGCACCAAGCCCAGTTCTACAAAGGTCACTGCCACCCAAAGCGTCCCCATGCAGCCATGTGCAGGGATGAACAATGCCCAGCAGCAGTCTGGCTCACCCTGCACCCACCGAGAGCTGCCTGCCTGCAGCCTCAGCCGGCACATTGGGAAGGTCTCTGTATGCTCGGTTTGTATCTTCAGGTACTAAAGAAACAAGCTTGAGGTAGTTTTGACAAAACTCCCTTAAGCTGAAAAAAAAGAAGAAAATTGTTCAGCGACTCAGGCAACAGCCCTCTGCATTCGACAGCTTGTCATTCACACAGCTTTGGGAGGACATGGGGATGGCTCCCTGGGGGATAGCTGAATTCATATTTACAGCAGGAGCAGCTGAACTAAAGCTGTTGACTGCAGTAATTCTCCCTATGGATGCAAACTAGCAAGTGACCAAACAGATGAAGCACAGTTGCAGACAACAAAATGAACACTAAACCTGCTACAGTGACACACAGAGCCATTGCAGTCTCCTCTGTGGGCTTGTCTACAGCCTATAAGTACAAAAGAAAAGTTGCACCAAAGATGTATTCCAATTAGTAGCTCTAAGTCACATTTATATTTTAAAAAAAAAAGCATATTTTGACATCAAACATCTATTTCTTTATATTTCAGATTGAGCCTGCTTATTAAAAGTTAATAACCAAAATCAGTCACCCCTGTATATGCACCTCTTAACAGCAAACAGCAATGAAATCCATCAGTGAGACACAGCTCTGCCCAAGGAAGCTGTGGTGGCTTAGAGGAGTTACAGAATCAGAGATTACAAAGCAAACTTTGAACCAGTAATGTGCTGAAATTTATTTCAGACCCCTGAAAGCTGTCAGGGTTCCATTTCCCGAACCAAATTTAGATTCTTCTGATGTACCAGGTGTCTTAGGGGAGCTCAGTGCATGCAATCCACTGTGACACTTTGGTAGCAAACTCAGGACTGACCCATCTTCCTCTCTGGAACTTGGCCCCCAGCTCTGGTGCCAGGAAGACATTTCTCCCCTCCAGAGCAACCATGCTGCTGGAATACAGTTCACAATACATCCACAACAGCTCTCCTCAGAACAGGGGCTTTTGTCAGCAAGGTGACAATTCACCATCTGCTGGACCCACATGTCGTGGTTCTCCCAGTGAGCTGACCCAGC
Organism: Entomyzon cyanotis; assembly: GCA_024500445.1. Lineage (NCBI taxonomy): Eukaryota > Metazoa > Chordata > Aves > Passeriformes > Meliphagidae > Entomyzon > Entomyzon cyanotis. Next base: position 112,964 of record JAKEPQ010000998.1, on the reverse strand, counting down.
TCCAGCTTCAAGCAGGTGTCAGAAGGACTGCAGGGCAGCAGTGTGCCCCATGCCTCAGCCATGCAAGTCAGAAAAGGCTGGCAGAGCAGCTGCTGCCAATGCTCACAGGTCCAGCACAGGCTTGGCACAGGAGCAGTGATGAGTTGGTGAGCTGGGTGAAGGAGCGACAAAGAATCAAATGCCACAGGACCTGTCACATGGCAGTCGATGCCCTGAACAGTCTTGCTTGTTCCTAACCAAGCTAAACTTCAGCTAATATTTTTTTCTCCCGGGTCAAGCTCTTTTTGACTTTTGTTTTTTAATTTTAACATCCTACTCCTAATTCATGATAATTACTGTTCAAAAAACAGCCACTTCAGTGATTCTAGAGAAGAACTGCTCCTCGCTTCCTGCCTGCAGTTCAAAACTGTTGAACAAGTCAGGTCTGTTCTGTCCTTTGGCAAATCTCTGCTAAGCTTGCTTCATCAGAAATGTCCACAAATCACATATTTTCAATAATCATAAGTACAAGTTTGTGCTGTTAATGAAAACCTTCCCTCCTCTGTTACAGGGACTGTTGGAGGTTTCTTTATTTTCTTACTCTAATATTAAAGGCCTATTTTAAAGTTTCCATTAACTGTTTCCAGTGGTGACAGTCTTTCTTGGGCAGATTTAACACCAGCATGCTGTAGGAGCACCCCAGGAGCAAATTCATGGGACCTCAGTGCTAGATACTACAAAGCTATGAGAATTCAAAGAATTTAGAATTTAAAAAATATTGACAAAAAGCTGAAGTTAGTACTGCTATGAAAGATTAGAAGTCTCCTACTGACTTAATTTGGCCTGACTAATTTACATATAAAGCATGAGATGAAAGCTTTGGCTGACTTTATCCACACAGTATTAGTGGCCTATTTTCACAAGGTGCCACACCTCCAGGATGTGAAATATGCTTAATTTACACTTTCAAATCCTACCGAGATACAATCATCTCAAAACCACTGCCTTAGAGTTCCATCACTACTTCAAACAATTTTAATGAACTGAATCACAAAGGACTTCTCTATCTAAACTTATGATACCTATGATACTACTTTATATATAACAGAGGTGTATTAATGATTTTGCTTGTACTTAGGTTATGGAAGCAATACCTCTTTCTAGAAAATGCCATGGAGTAAAGGAAAATAATATTAAACAGTATCATATGGAAGCTAGTGACAAAAAAACCCCAACCCAACCAAAAAACCCCAGATCTTCCCTTTGCAAAGATAGTACTCTTCGTGGAATACATGAAGAAGATGCCTGGTACAAGTCACAAAGTGGCACCCATCCTCACAACAACTCACAGGATGAATGTGTACAGAGCAGTGAACTCTATCCTGTGAGTCCAGATAAAATCCATCTTAACTCTTCTTTCTGAGCAGGACCTGCTAATGGCACTATTTTACTAGCTTTTGCTCACACCAACAGCCACCTTCAGCAAGAGTTGTCTCCTGTTTGGCTGAAGGGCCAGCTGCGAACATCAGTCAGGCTCTATCATGGTTCATGCTGCTCAACTGGGATCACTCGGCATTCCCAACCCAAAGTTGTTGTTTTCTAATTTAGCAGCAACATCTACTAATGCTTCACACACAACTCCCCAACTTCCACACGGACTGTGAGAATTGCAATGTCTCTAGTACAAATTGTTTTAATGCAGTTGTTGTTTATAACTTACATTAAGCTAGAGGCAGAACCACTGGTGAGAGAAAAAGACCAAATGAAAAGGGACAGAAAGCATGGCCAAAACAGAGGGAGATCAGTGTGGGTGTAACCCCAGCACTGTTGTACCACAGCCTGCAGTTCCACAGCCTCCAACAAACTGCAGCTTAAGAGGCGAGCAAGACTCAGGACACTAAGACTTTCTTTCAGCAGCCTTGTTTACCACTCAGCATGACAGACTGTAATAACTTTCTCATGACTTAATACAGTTCCTTCATAATGCTGAAATACTATGCTGAAATCCCCTTCCCTTTTCGCAGCTGTACTTCAGATAGGGTGTTACATCCAGCTTGTATTCTACAGAAACAAAAAGAAGACAAAGGGTGTGGGACAAAGCAATTGGATATTCATCAACTAATAACTAACTGCTATTTCCAGAGATTGTCTCTTGACTGTTATCTTACAGCTACAAGAGGTTTTGAAAAGCCAAACCCACCACAGACCAGCTGTTCTAAATATATTTATGCCTCAGCAGTCCCTTAGTTGTACAATGCTACAACTGTGGATCCAAGCTCTGCATGCAGAATTGAGCACGTTGAAGCTGTGTACCAGGAATTACCAAGATACTGGTTTATCCATTCACAAAGTGCACGCTTTGTGGCTGTTATGTACCTACTGGCCTACACTTCCATAAAACAAGAAAAAGGAAAACAATTTTTGGCCATATAAGAGTAACACACTGCCCTCTTTTTTATAGAAAGGATTATTTTCCTAAGATGGGTTTTGATCAATCGCATTAAAATTATACTGTATAAAAATATACATGTAGGCAAAACTGGCAGCAGCAAAAACAGGAGAGTCCTTTTGTCATGAGAAAGACCATGTTTATTGACCCAATGCTAGGCTTTTCCTGCCACAAGTGCTTTTGCCCAAGTTCCTCTGAACTCCAATGCCCGAGACATCGTGAAAATCAAACGGCTCTGCCAGAATAAACAAGAGAACATACACTGCCATCATTAAGACACAAAAAGAGCAAGTTCTAAATTTTACATTTTAAAGCAAAATATCACAACAGCAGAAATGGTGGAATCTGTTCCTGGAAGTTGTCAGTGCCTATACTGACATGTACATACAGCAATCTACATTGATAATTAGCTATAAGCTGTGCCAACAAACATTGCTCCTAGAGCTCCTTACTATTCACAGTGGCCACACAAATGAAACACCAGGAACTTCCTTGGATATTCTCAAAAATCCAGATCCAAACTAGTTATTAATGAGGTTGATACCAGTCGTCTTTTCAACCTCTACAGCAATGGAAGGTCACAATAACCCAGACAAGAAAAATCAAGGACACCTTTCTGGCTCCCTGACCTACGCTACCCAAGGCAGCAGCAACTTGGATTTCACTACATGCAATAACTCAATACCTGGTTATACAGTAGTTCACTGTTTACCTCCTGGCTGCATCAGGTACAGTTTGGAGCAGTACCACCTGACATACAGGTAGCTCTGGTCCAGGGAAATGCTGACTACTCTGGGCTTTTTCCATCTGCTCAACTTTGGAGCAGCAGACACCTTCCTCTAAGCAATCATACGCTAACATCTAGTAGGGGTAAATGAGTAGCTCCACTGACAAATGAAATAAAGGGAGAGAATACTAAGCAATGTCAAAAAAAAAAAAAATCTGGACCCTCTCCTTCATCTGCAGATGATGCAGTGGGCTCTTCCGGGAAGCTATGGAGGGGGACTTGATACATTAGCACCCCAAATTTATTTCACCTAAAAATCAAAAAAGGCTAAATAGGAATATCAGTAAAGTACATCAAAATCCAACTTGAAAACCAAAACACAAGGTAAAAAAAAAAAAGCAATGGATTATGATAGAGTCACAAGGACAGCAACAGCAGAGCATTATTACTTGTGATACTACAGGCATATCCCCCAACTGGCTCTTCTGTGCTTCTGCCCAAGAGATATTTTGTCACAAGTCATGTTCTTAAAACCTTCCATATGTTAAGTAAAAATAAATCTCAGGCACAGCTCTGAGCCAGTCCATCCACACAGCACCACAGAATGAAACAAAGGATGGTTTTGGCTCAGCACATTACAGCACTACTTTGAGGCACACCGTGGTACACACTCTTTTGTATTTTCAAAAAATGCCAATCTGACCCAAATGAACCTTGTTTGGATGGATTGCCAAGGATCATCTGTATGAATGGCAACAGTCCCAAGCAGAGGTAAAACAAAGCAATCTCCTGCTTCTGCATCCGAAAATCCCACTGACAACAGAGGGGAAATTTTCTCTCAGTGGGGGAGGAGCGACACACACAACACACATGACACAAACCTCTTTAATTAGCACTCTGCACAGTAACTTCAAGCTGAGTAGTGTGTCTCCAGCTCCTTTCAATAGTACAGATTGATTTTACATCATTCAAAGATTGCAAGAGGCTTTCTCCCTCCACTGCTCACACTCTCAGAAACTGTGGGCAGACCAAAGGTCACCATGAAGGTCACCAGGAGCTGTGACTAAAGAGACAGAGTAATTCAGATTGATCCTGCCATCACTGAGGCATCCACAGGTGCCCAGCAACTTCATTATAGCACAGCAATGAAAAGCTGTCCTGCAAGTGTGCTGCCAGGTCAATTCCCACACAATGGTAACTGGGAATATTAACTGCTAATTAAAACTTCAAGGATCATATTTAGAGTATTATAATGTCAAAAGAACAAGAGTTTATTTTAGTATTTCTTTAAAATCTGAAAATACAGTGTTCAAATGGTGACTTTCAATGTCTCCACTTTCAGGATTAGCTCATATTGGACACTGAGTTTCTAGGCAGCAGCCATCACAGCAAGGGAAACACTGCTATTAATATCTTCCCGTGGAATATATAAACAATAGAGAAATCAGGAACAAATGCCTCCATAAGTATTTGCAAAACACATCAACTGAATTTCCATTACAATTTCCCTTCTTCAAAATGGATTTTTATTATGCTTCAAATGGCTATAAACTACATACAGTACTGCCCTTTCATAAAAACACTCAGCTCTCTCTAAAAAAATATTAAACAATAAAAAACCCAAACACTACCAAAAAGGATGCTGTCAGTATAAAAACTAACTTCAGCTAAAATAAAAACGGGGTAAGAAAGCAGCAGCTGCCATCTGCAGTGTGCTGAGCCAGCACACAGCAGCCACCACTATGAATGTTATCAACTGCCTTTGAAGCTCCAGCATTGCACAAAAGGCAACTTCTTGTTAAAAAAACCAAACCAAGCCCCACCTATTCACACTGTGACCCTTTTAATTCTTTCAAGGTATCAGAGGACAAGAAATCCAGTCCTGCACACTAACGGTGATGGGCTCAGCTCCTTCAAGGACCAGGCTTGTTGCTGCTTGGCTTTTAGAAACAGAGCTTTGCTAACCCGCAAACAGCCATTTTTACATTTAGAGCATGTTCAGGAGCTGACTTCCAGTCATGCTGCTCAGTCCAGATGTAACTTGTGTAGTTTAGCATTATTTTTAGCATTATTATTTTTCTTATACACTTCCATATGCACAGTTCAAAAAACCAGCAATGAATCAAGAAACATTTTCTACACTGCTGTGGGATGTTGTTTGAGCATTATAATGGGGCTAGAAGGCACCAAAAAACCCACAGGTAATCAGTTTTGCAAGAGCCTTTAAGCTCAGACACTTTTCCTTTAGAAGATAAAGGCTGCCACAGAATCCTTGAACAAGAAGAAATGGGTGAGAATCATTTTTATCCCAGTGTGTTACAATGAAAACAGTGTCATGCTACTACTTTACTCCCAATTTTAAGTCTCACAAACACATCCATTTCTGACATTTCAGGGTGAAAAAGACAGTGTGTAAATGCTCCTGTCTCCTGCATCCTGTCCTCTACAGCTCCAGGGACTGGCAGCGAGTGATGTGCAGTGCCAACGCTGCAGCCTCTCCTGCAGACCAGGCAGACCCAACACGGTCAGGATAAGCGACCCCTAGAGCACACTTTGCCCACAGGGCAAATGCTGGGCTCTTTGCTTTTTGCTATTTGCAAAAAATACCCTTTTTCCTCGCCTCACCAGCCTGCAATCTGGTTTTATAGAAGTTTACTCAAAGCACTCAACTGTCATACAACTTCAGTTTGCTTAATTTTTTTCCAGCAACTTGATTGTAACTGGTTCTTCTGCCTCTACATCCATCTCCTACTTCGCTGCTCTCTACCCCACAGGTGCTATATACCAGCACTCAGGCAACTTCATTTGGTACACAAAGGATAAAGTATATTTGATACACAAATAAGAAGTATAAAGCCACTCACAAAGCCTTGCTACAAGGCGTTCTAGCAAAGCTCACCATATTCTGCAACAAAGAGATTACTATTTTTGTTTTAGCTCCTTAAACTGGTATGAGCTCCCTGCTCTATGCCAATATCCCACCCCAACCCTCAATTTTCTTCTCACCTCTTTCCCTAAATCAACAAGCCTGCTCCAGTTTCTTTTATGATCATGACCATGAGTTGCGAGTTCCTCTCACAACTCATTCTGCCTCCATGGGGTCTCTGTACCTCCAGAGACAAAGTTTCTAGAAAAGCCTTTATTTTATATCTCTCTTCAGTGCAGTTAAAATTCTCATGATACCAAAACTCCAAGCTCCACTGCTCCACAGCAACCAATTCTACCACCAACTTTCAAAGCTTTTCAGCCTCCTTCTCTAATAATTCAAGTATCACCACTACAGCATTTTTTCTTTCCTTTGCTCCAAATCACATTCTCCATGAAAAACATGTCCTTTTCTCACTTGATGAATCTCACACCATTTTAATGCCATTCACATATCTGACCTTTGTTCATTCTTCTCACTCCTGCTTCCAAAAGCAGCAAACCCTCCTCTACTACTATTCTTTTTGTTTGAAAGGAGAATATCTAGAGATCAAGTAATTTTTTCATTCTTTCTTCTCCAAGATTCTTATCATGAAAGACAATAAATCTTTCTACACTTTCCCTTCTCTAAGCTATTCACCTTCATATGCAGCATTACAGATTAGACACTATTCAGAACAGAGCAGTGGTTTACTCCACACCATGTGAATATGTATGGAAGTACTCTACCAAGCATATTTTTGATATATGATTATCACTACCTCCAGTTTCTTTGACCTTTGCAATATATCCAGAAATATCACAGCAATAACATGGAGAATTTAATATGATTTTTGTTGCATCGAAAATATATCCATTTACATAAAAAGGGAAGAAAGAGTCCTCCCATTTTGATACAGAACTACAGGCCAGACTTCATGAACAAGAGGTCTTCAAATCTAGAATACATGATAATAAACTATTTGAAAACACTCTTGGTCACCTACCTGTAGTGCACAGTGTACAATTTAGAGCATGAAGTGTCATTGCCACATATTCTGTGCTACAACACCACCCACACCTTCTTCAAGTATAGCTCCTTACAGTGCTTTTAGGGAATGCAGAACATGGAGGTTTTTCTTTCTGGGCTGCAGAGACAAGCTGATGGGCATGTTCCTGTATGGGTTACCAGTGTGTTCAAGGGGGAGGAACAGAAAGCAACACAAAGGACTACTCCACATCTTAGCAACAAATCCTTGCAGGAGAGAGACGTGTATTCATAACTTGAGGAACATTCTTCCTTCCCTGACAATGTCAAGGAAACCTGGAGAACTTCAGCAGATTACCAATTTATAAAAGAATTGCCAGCCATCATTACTCTGAGCAGACCAGGTCTAGCAAACAACTTAATGGCCTACCATGAAGAAAACACTGGCTCCAAAAAATAAATACCTGTTAGCAATTGAAACAGTCAAATATTGTGAGTAGGCTTCCCAGCAATACCTCTCCCACCTTTGTTTGCATTATTTTAACTGCAAGTCCCAGAAAGCTGATACAAGCCCCTGTATATTCCACGTCTGAGGATGTGGAAAGATGACTGAAGCAGTCATGTTACTGCATGTGGAAGGCAGCCATGGTCATGGTGACCTGATTTAACACAGCACGTCTTACACTTCCAGCAACTGAAGATCTGCTTCCACTTGAAGCTTGTGTTCAGTTTTGGGCCCCTCACAACAAGAAAGGCCTTGAGTTGCTGGAGTATGTCCACAGAAGGGCAACGGAGCTGCGGAAGAGTCTGAAGCACAAGTCTGATGAGGAGCAGCTGAGGGAGCTGGGGGGACTCAGCCTGGAGAAAAGGAGGCTCAGGAGGGACCTTCTCACTCGCTACAACTACATGAATGGAGGCTCATAGCCATATAGGGATCAGGCTTTTCTCCCAAGTAACAAGTGTCAGAACAAGAGGTTAATGGCCTCAAGCTGTGCCAGGGAGGGCTTAGGTTGGATATTAGGAAAAATTTCTTCACTGGAACCAGCTCTCCAGGGCAGTGGTGGAATCACAGCCCCTGAAAGTGTAAAAAAATCATGTGCATGCGGTGCTTAGAGACATGGTTTAGTAGTGGACCTGGCAGCGCTAGTTTAGTGTTTGGACTTGTTGATCTTGGAGGGCTTTTCCAACCTTAATGATTCCGTGACTGTATGAAGCTGTTCCCATTAGAGTTACCTGTGTGTCCCTCAGTGAAGCATTTGGCTACTCACAATCAGAGACCAAGTTAGAGGTCTTACATAAGACTAAAGATGTCAGGGCTGGCTGATTCGTTTTTTTAGGTTTACTCTGAGAGTATGAGTGAGCTTCATAAGACACAAACTTAGTTAAGGAAATTATTTACAGGACTTGACTGGAGTATAAGGGTTGTTAGGAGTTGCTTGAGACCCTGGGAAAAAAAATCATGCCAAATTCCTCCAATAGGAGGCAAGAGAACAGGATGAAGAGTAAAATTCACAGCTCTTTATAGAGATCTGCGTGCTGGATATCCCTTTCTTCTATGGTCTAAGACAAACAAAAAAAATCCCACTATGAACAGATGTATGTCTGTGTTCAATACAGACCTGATAATCCCATCATTATCAACAAAAAAAAGGGGGAAGCAAGCTCCCTGCATGCAGCAGGCTGAGTAAGTGTTTGGTGTTCACTGTCCTTCAGATCTAGATACTCTTGATAAAGCCTGTTAGATGTTAGTGCAGAACTAACAACATTTGAAACAAACCTCAGAAAAACAGCTTCCATCTTATTATCTTCAAGGGAGAAAACTGCTCATATATGGCTGATAACTTGTGGGAATTGACACACATTGGCCTGCCTCAGCTCACAAACACCAACTGCGTTACAAACAGCTCATACCCGTGAGAACCTTAACATAGACGGAGGCAAGAAGCAAAAAACAACGAACAGAAAAACAAGAAAAGAATGTACACCTGTGAGCGGGAGGCTGTTGTTCACAAAAGATGTGTACTAAAAATAACTAACCAATAATGCTGTGGAATAACAGATTTGAGAGCCAATGGCTATATGGCACGAATGTTAGAAAATAGTATAAAAGAGACTTTGTAGCAATAAACTTAACTTCTACTTTCCTTTCTACTTAGCCTGGAGTCGTGTCTTTGTATGTCGTGCCTGTCTCGAACAGTGACAATAACTTGTGGAGGTTTAAAATATGCCATTTAGTACATATTATATTGTACCATGTCATGTCAGCTATTACTCTTAACGTACATAAAAGCACACACATTAAAATATATTTTCTTCTTCAGTTCACATAATCAGAACATCTTTTACTTTCATGGTAAAGAATTCCTCATTTATTTTTCAGCTTCTCTGTTTTGGGCACAGCTATCTCATGACAGATCACTCTATGAAATCTGTTTTGGTGCCACTAAAACACAGGAGAGATGAAAGCAGATTAAAATGGAACAGCAATTATTAATTACTCCTTCCAGTGACTCTTCCAGGACACAGAAGCTGCTGAACTGGCTAATAACAGCACTGAAACTCATCCTGGGTAGCCACTCCATGGGCCACCTGTCATGACAGGCCACAGTTGGATAATTCAACAGAAGTCATCAAAACCACTTTTGTCTGCTACAGCAACTCCAAGTGTACTGAATTTCACTCTCCTCCTTCTAAAAAAACCATCTTGGTCTTGTGCAAGTGTCCTGAGAAGTTACAAAAGGAACAATGGCATCTTGAGTGCGCTTCCAACTGATGTTGACGACCAAAGATTTTTGCTTTTTATGTCTGTTTCATACAGTAGCTCTGTAGACTACTATTTCACAGTTATGTAGCTCCTAGTATTTTTCCTACCCTTTCTCTTAGATTTTAGAACCATAAGCCAACCTTGCAACACATTCCTGAAATACTGTTTAGTCTTATTTTCAAGAAGAGGACCTACAAAAAGAACATTCTGTTTTCCAATCAGAATCTGAGCAGACACAACAAGAAAATGGGGCAAAGAAGCCCTGGACCAATTCCAGTGGGGCAGTACCTGGGGAAAAATTACCTAATCAACTGCTCTTCTATTTGGACAATGTTTTCTAGATGTGATAATTTTTTAAACTTACACAGTTGTAGAAATTTGATGCCAGTTGTGCTCACGACCACCGAGACACCGGGAAGCTTCCAATAAAGGTCTGCTTTTTATTTTACTGTTTTTATACTGTTGCAGAGGTTTTTCTCTTTTATCAGGCAACAATGTAGGCCAGCATTTTGTTTCAACCCACCACCACTGCTGCTTTCAGGAGCATCTCCAGGGAAGCTGCCACTGATGCACTCAACCATCTTCCTTGATCCACTACTAAGGACTGAACAGATTCTTTCAAAAAAGTCCCAGCAAAAGTAAAGCTATCCTATCAAACAGATACAAAACAGAAGATAAAAATGCTTGCAGCCAGCCCTGACAAGCAAATCTTCCTTAAAATAAAGCAAAAATTCAGCCCCAATTGCTTTCCTGTTGGGTATTTCCTGTGGGAGTTTTGTTTAGTTTTCTTGTGAACTTCATTTGACAGGAGGAGCCCTCCGCCTGGGTGGGGATACACAGTCAAGCACTTTCCACATCCTCCTTCTTACCTGGATCAAATCCAGAATGGTTGCAATGGAAGAAAAGTTTCCTGTTCCCCGAGACATCCTGCAAGTCAGCGCTCTTTATAGGCAGTAACACAGGACTTCCAAAATACACACAATAAAGACCAGGTCTGTCTACAGACATTCTCTACAACAAGACAGAGAAGAGCCACAGTAGTTTTTCTTTTACCAGCAGTCAGAAAAAAAAATGAAGAATTTCCACTGTGTCTCTGCAGTATAAAATAAGAGTTAATATTCCACCTTCATCCCCCACACTTTCAGACTACAGCAGCCCTTTTCCCAGCACAGTCTCCTTGGACTAATATCAATCCGCATAAAACTTTCCCCAGGAGACAGGCTGAAGCTAAGCACAGCACCAGAGGTCAGGGAAAACCACACTGCTCTTCTCGCTCACTAACTTACAACATATTCTCCTTAACTTCTCTCACACAAAGCTTTCCAATTAAATTTGCTATTTGACCTATAAATCATCGCAGGAGGCCTGGGCGTATCCTACTGCTTCCACTCACTGGACAGCAATGGTGAAACAGTGACTATTTGAACCCCTGTTACTTTCTGATGCGCCATGAGAGAAATGCGAAGTCCCTGAAGTTGGTCATGTTGGGTCAGCTGTTTTGTGGGCCGTGAGAAGGCCAATACAGGCTCCGCTCACACATATTGTCTCACTCTTCCCTACCCGTAATTGTAAGGCAATTCAAAACAAAATACAATACACAAATGGACATCTTTGGAGAAAAGAATCGAAAAACACATGTGATCAATTTGCCCAATGATTTCATTTTAACACTACAGCTTTCATGCCGTTTCTTCTTCTCACCTCTTCACCACAACCACAGTTTACCAGCAGAAGCAGAAACAGCTATGCTAAAAAGAAGCAAGAACACACGCAGTGCAATAACACAAAACAACAGGCAGAGAAACCCCTAACTGCAAGGCTCCAGTTGTTTATCACATTAGGTTTCAGTATTTATTTTTCTTTAACTCAGCTCAGTTACCATTCAAAGTTTAGGATCAGTCACATCCAGTTAAATTATCATCAACCTTTACTCTAGTAAAGTAACTAAATGCATCTTCCCTCCTTCAACAGAGGGAAGGTTAAAAATTAAAACCTTCACAAGAAACCTGCCATCAGGTTGGGTTGGGAAATATAGACAAGAATTCTGTCTGTGTTTCTAGGAACTGGTTCACTGGTTTGCTAAGGACAAGGCTGGATTCCAACTCTGTTCCACAAAGTTAAAGGAGAGGCTGCTGGCCTGTTTGGATCACCTGTGAGTTTGCACCACAAATCTTGTCTGTCATACCCCAATAAGAGGCACCAGTGAATCCCCACATCTCCACAGAAGTAACCCACATTTCCTCATTGATTTTACCACCAAATATTATCCATCGTAACAATCATATTATCCATCGTAACAATCATATTTGTTACGATGAAATTACATGGGACGCTTGCACCTGAGGTGACATGGAATAAGTCGAAATTCAGATGTGGGCTCTTGGATAGCCTCCCCTCCCAGCAGGGAAGGCCAGCTGACTAGCTTAGGACTAGACAAGACCAGTGCCCAGTGCTTCAAAGAAAGGTGCAAGACAGCTCAGGAGTAATAACTGCTAACTGTTTAATCCATCCATTTGTGGCTTACAGTCTGTAGTTTCACCAGTCTGAATTTAAGCAATAGTTTGAGCTCTCAAAACAATAATTTCTGCACCAGTGCCACAAAGACTTCTGCAGAGCTACAGATTTTTTAAGTACTTAAATTCTGCAACTAATTTCTCAGCAATTATCTCTCCTTAAAAACATGTGGTTTCAATAGTAAAACAATAAAAGGTCAAAACTACTTTGAGGTATTATGCTAAGCAACCTACATAAAAAAACAAGCCATCACTTCATGACAGGAAACAAGACTGTAAACTTTACTATCCCTCTCTTTGTGCATTTCAATGTTTTGTTATAATCCCACACCCTCAGAAATTAGGGAAGAAAAAGGGAAATGATGCCACAAATACTTTGCAGCAAGAAAATCTGCATTGGGAATGAGGCTGAAGTACATCCAAGGGTCTCTGTGCTTGGCCTAAACAGGTTCCTCCGCTTTTAAAGCTAGCAGTTCTGGAACTGAGGGAACTGATGTGCACCCACAGCACCACCATGGCCGAACATGCAGCCACACATCTTTTAGCTCAAGAATCCTCCCTTTTTTTGGTTGCATAGCAGTGCACCCTGTGCATCTTCACTCACCTCCTTCAGTTCCTGTGCAACAGAATTAAGGCGTTCATTTTCAGACTGTGCGTTGGCAAGGACATTTCTGATCTGCTTCAATTCTGTCTGCAACTCCATAACCTTCTTCATGTAGTATTCTTCTTTTGTAGCTGATTCTTGAATCAAGGTCTCCTCTCTGCTCTCTCCATCTGCTGCTACCTTCTTGTGGTTGGTATGGGCTTGTCCAAAAGCCTAGGACAGTAAGAAAACACATCTTTTATCAGTAAACCTATAATTTTACATAAGTAACTTTAATTTTAAATAATTGAAAACATTTACCCTCATATATTTTTTTGAGGCAAAGAAATGTAACCTTTTCCTACACCCACCAATTCTGGGGTCAGATTTCTGAATGTTAGTAAGTGGCCAACACTGTGCTCCTGAAAGTAAACCACTGCACCCAGTGGTTTTTTTGCAATGCAGAATGCTTAAGTAGAACCTCATGTAAACCCTTGTGGGAGGGAACAACAATGTACTGACTTGAGTCTGCTGTTAAAATAAGAATGGCTTTCAACCAGATGACTGCAAGATGACCAGACACTGCCACACGCACATATTCTCTACAGAGGGGTCAGATTCACTTCTGCAAAACCAGGATCACTGAGAACACATTTGGTATTAGCAGCCCATTCCCTTTCCCAGGCTGGGAGCTCCCTGCAGCTGCTCCTGGCTGGAGATTACAGTCCCCTCCCCTGGGCTTAGCAATGTCGGCAGGGCTGCTCTGGATCCAGGCTAAGCCAGTAGGGTCCACTGGCTGAAGTAGGTCAGCAGATGCTCCCCCAGCCAGCTGGAGACATCAATCCCCAGCAGTGTGCCAGCAAAAGCACTCAGAGGCAGGCCAGAAATCCAACCCACTTGGCCCAGCCTGCCTCTGGCTTGTACTGATATTGGTATTTGTCCTAAGTTGCCATATAGATGTATTTAAGTATTCTATTACCACCAGCTGTGGGCCATTAGCTGTTATCACCTGCTAATGACCCACTCCGGATGACAGGCAATGGGCCATCCGTTAGCTGTTACCACCTGCTAATGACCCACCCCGGATGACAGGCAATGGGCCATCAGGGACCCACCGTGTCACTCATGGACTTATCTCATCCCATTGTGGGATGCTCTGCCCAGGAGGGAGGAGCCAGGTGTTCCCACCTGGATATAACCTGGCCTTGGAACTGCCTGAGCGAGCCCTGTGTACTGGGTTCCCAGAGGACAAGAGCTACCCCTGGACCTTCAGCTGGCGACCAGACCTTCACAGGATCACCGCTTGAACTCAACTACTTCAGTTGGACTGCTACTACCACCCTAACAGGGTGTTAGGTTGTATCTGACTTTGTCAGTGCTTTTCCTTGTATTATTTCACTTACATTTAATTTCAGTCTTGACTTGTGATCTCCCACTGGCTTGTTTTCAAACCAATACAGTATTATTTTGCCTCCTCACATTTCTTTTTAGCGGTTTTCATTTTGCTTGAAGCCCTTCCAGGTGATGGTCCCACTGGTAGTGTTCTCCACACATGCCCAGAGCCCACACAGACACCACAGCTGCTGCAGTATGGAACAGTCTGTGGCTATCACTGGTACATGTTGGAGAGCAAAGCTAGCCACTTTCAGTAGTTATATTTGTAGCACATTCTCTGGCAGATCGGCCATATTCAATGAGTTTAAAAATGTGATCTTCTAAGTGTGCATGCATGCACCACAGTCCAACCCAAGGTGTATTTGGAGCTTTCAGGTGCCACAGATTCTTTGTGGGATGCCAAAACATGGCAGGTTTCCCCAATCAACATTAATATCAGGCAAAGTCAAGGACAGGGAAGCATCTAATGAAACTCCTTATCTAGTCATGCATTTTCAATTGGCAAATTTTTGCCAACTCTTCAGAAAAATACTGTCAGAGAAGAAAAAAAAATCTGGTTTGAAGAGAAACAGATTTCAGTGTTTTATCACTTCTGTATGTTACAGCAGGCGCACTAATAGCACAGAAACTACTGACTATGCCAGGACCTAAACAGCTGATCAAGTATGCTAGCTCAGCCTATGATTAAAGGCACTCAGATATTGCTCCCATCAGACTAAATTTTATTTCAGATAAGCAAGTCAGAGATACAGGAGACAAATATCCATTGCAGAAATTCTAGCCAGATGCACCAAGATGACGTAAGGGAAATTAAAAAGTGTCACATTCCAGACAGAAAGCACCGTCTGTGCAAGTCCTCGTCAAATGAATTTCAACAAAGCAGCTTAAAAGCCTAATAACCAAGATTTACATAAATGTTAAAAGGATAACAAAAAGCATGCCAGCTCCTCAAATACACTGGTTTTCCCCCCATAATAAATTAAGATCCACCCTTCATGGAGCAGCACGTATGACAAATCTCTGGCACAGAGAAAGGGACGATGGGCATCTCTTGCCCAGTGAAGTAGCACCATTTGCTCAGTAGCAGGATGCCAAAACAGCAAATAGAATCTCAGGACACTTAAAGCTACAGCTGATCAGCCAGACCTCAGAGTCCAGACATAATTCCATTGAGGAGCTCAGTAATGACACTAAGGGAGGGATTCTTAAGAATAATGACTAATTTGCTCTTGAAAGTTCCAAGTCAGATGCTAGGCCTTGTGTTTCTTTAACATTTGGAAAGAAAATGTCATCATTTTGTCCACATCTCAACTGACGCGGAGTACTTAAACACAGAAACTGCCACAGAGGATGAGACTGGGCTTTTTTTTTTTAAATCCAATACCCTGTCTTCTACAGAGGCTAATGCCAGATGCTTCAGAGAAAGGTGCAAGAAACCACACAATCTCATTGAGCTGGGGATTGCCTTAGGCCTAGAAGGGGAATGCTTAATGTAAATTTGGAAGAGCTATTATTATTGAGTTACCCATTTAAAATAGACCTTTATTTTTCAGAAGTTTATGCTTTTTGGCATCTGTAAAATCCTCCAACAATGAATTCTATATTTAAAATCTTACTCTTACATGACAGATTTTCATCAGTTTACACGTTTCCCACATTTTCATAAAAGAGAGTATATTCTTGTTCAGGGGCTTGAAGGTGTGCTGTTAATTCCATGGTCCACTGTCAATCATTCACTGTTTTTTGAGACAAATCACAACTCTCTATTTTCTGGTGATTGCAAGGTGAAGTTCAGTAAGTTATCATCACTTTCATGTGAGGTTTTTCCATTCACTATGACAGTCAGACTCACTGATGGCCAAAATAGGCTACTTGTAACAGAAGACTAGACAAAGCTAGGAGAATAAAAAGTGGACAAATTTATTCAAGGCCTGAAGGTACATTCAGAGCAAGCAAAGCCCTGAATTTGGGCTACACCCAAAATGGATGCCAGGTCAGGAGCTCTTCACCTTTTATAAGTTCTGTCATATTAGCATATTGGCCATTAAATCTTCAAGCACACCCTTAGGTGATGATGTTAACCACCCCTGCTCACTGTTCCCCTCCCCAGCTCACTGTTGTTTACATATTTTCAGGTCCTAGGGCAATGAATGTCCTTGGATTTCTATTCAGAGGCAATTGTTTTGGCTAACGAAGCTGGAAACAGATGTTTTTAGCCTTCTATAAGAAGCACAGAACTACACTAAGTTACAGACACATGAAGAATAAAAACTAAAAATCATTAAGGCATCATCACTTTTCAGAAACTGCCTTTTATTATGGCTTGTCCCAGCTGGCACAGCTGACACAACCAAATGGGAACTGCTCACACACACTAAATGCAGAAACAAGCTCATGGTCACTCCTACCAAAGGATGCTGCTGTTCTCTGTGGGCTCAAGTTATTTCGGCACAGCAAGGCTGTTATTTGCTCTCTGCCAGCATGCTTGTAAAGTGTCAGTGGAAACCCTGCCGTTAATTCAAGTATTACAGAACTGTGAGTAAGTGGACTCTGACACACACAGAACAGAGAAACCGCCTTAAGAGCCTTGGTCATCAGGACAGGAAGCCTGGAACAATTCAAGCTGTGTGCATTTATAAGACAACATCTTGAAAAGCAATGCCACTCGAATGAAGCTTTGTTATCTCTCCTGTATGTACTTAGAAACAACCTCATACATTCATAATTCCTGTGCAGAACAGGAAATGTAACTTTCAACAAAATTGTGCAGAATTACAGGGCAATGCAATTACCTGCCATAGCTACAACCCAGACCTGTCTTAAACCAAGCTATTAAAAGGAAAACCAACTTTTTACTGCTGTGCATGAAACCCCTAAACCTTCACACATCCTGGAGTCCAGCATCTGCCCATTTATTTTTGATTTAACATTATCTAAAACACAGAAGCAGAAATTAAAGTTACCCTGCTCTTCCTCCTCTTCCAAAACTTCTATTTCCATCTGCTAGGGAAGAAAACTGTTCACAGTTATATTGGAATGATACGCTTTGGAGTATCTCTGCACAAAATAAAAGCTTCTGACATGAGGGCTGCAAAACACCATGTTCTGCTCATCAGCTGCCTCTGGGAATTACGAGACACCAGTGTTAAGGGACTATTGAAATTCTTATCTTCCAGATTTCCCAAGATCCTGGCAAAAGCAAAATCAAAGAGTTCATGAACCAAAATGCTGTCTTGCTATTTGCTCAGCCGTGCTTGTCAGTGCATTGGAAAGCAGTTTGCTGGACAAAGATACAATTTACTCACAACTGTCTCTTCAGAAAGCTGCACGAGACACACATCAAAAGCCCTCCTTGGGTTTAACACCATCCGAAACCAACAAAAATGAACCTCTACCCCCGACACACAACCTCAAATTCTGTAATACAGAAGCCCAAATTCTGTATAGCCATTTACCTGTGGACCAGGCAAACATGAAACACTTCCCAGCTGGGGGCTTGCAGTTATGTGGTGCGAGGGCAGTGCATGCCAAGCTTAGAGAAGCGCACCAACTCATTCAGATGCTAATTTTTGGTTCCTGCTCATAACTTGCTGCCAAAGCTGCAGATCAACTGAAACCCTGACAGGTTTTCTTTTGTCTAGCTGCCACCCCCTATCAGCCATGCCAGTCCATGAAGTCCTTCTCCCCTCTTCTTTCAAATATACTAGACAACGTTGCCCAAAGGCCAATTTTAACATCTCTGAAACCCTGAATGAGAAATTTACCACAATTTGCTGATGAAGGTTTACCAAATGTTTACCAAAATTAGTACAAAAAATGCTATTAACTGCTATTAAATCAACTTTCGTGTTTGCCGAATTACACATCAGAAGACCCAAGGCATGCAGAAAACATTTGCTATCATATTCTTAAATAGCCCAGAAAATCTCAGTGCTAAATTAAGAAGATTTCTACAAATTTAATCTTCTGATGACAATGTCTTAAACCTCAAGAATTCAAAGCTCTCCACAACAATTATGAATGGAAAAAAGAATCTGGACAGCAAATGGATGAGGCAGCCTCATCCAAAAACTGCAATGTTACATAAACTGGTCAAACCCAGCTTACTTCAAATGAAGCCCTGGATCAAACTACAGTTAGCCTGAGTTTAAAGTACTGATTTTCAAAAGACAGACTTAATAAAAGGTGAAGCTTCCTCTAGGTTTGATGATTATACAGATTCATCTGTTTATGTTGCAGGAGGAACAAGATCTCAATCATCTTGCAGATGCAGGTAGTTTTTTGCATGACACCCAGCACACTGAAGGATGCTCTCATATAAAACCCCAAGCTTTGAGAAGAGAGTTTTCCCAGTTCTGTGAAGTTTAGCATACTGCTAAGATATCAAGTTCTTCTTAAAAAGATTGCTAAGATTTTAATCATGACTTTTTGAAAGAAGTTCTTTATCACAGCACAGCTGATCACTGAACACATGAAATGTGAAGAATCTCTGAAACACGCTTCTTGGAGAATTATAAATGCTTTTATCACAACAGTTGCTGTGATACCAGAGATGCAAAGATTGATCTCAGTCATGCTCAAAAGCAAGACTCTAGGGCCTTCAGGAAATACAGAACAGTGCTGCCTTATCTGCCTCTATGATCTGTCACTCCAGACCTCTACTTAGCCTAAAAATCATCCAAAGTATGCTGGTTACGTTTCCGTATTTTCTGGGATTTCCTGAACTTGCCTTCTATAAATAAGAATAACACAAAATACTGGAGTGCCACTATCAAAAAAATAACCACCCCAAAGTGATGCTGGAAAGGGCTTTTTCTGAACAAACCCAGTACCATCTCAAACCCTCTACTGACCTCTGCAAAGAGCTGGTATCCCTAAAGGCTTGTCGAGAGCTGACCAGAATCCAGGTGCTGCACAGGGACTGGTAGAGGCTCTGGAGGCTGCCCTGCACTGTCTCTAGGACACTACCCTCACTCTGTACCTGTCTTCTTACACACACTAAACCACAGCAACTAGGGAAGCACAAAAAAAGAGTCTCAGAGCTGCTTAAAGCAGACGTACTGCCAACAAAAGTCACAGCCCACCTGCCCTGAGATGACACAGATGAACAAACAGCAGAAGTAACATCTCCCTCATACTCAGTCAAAATGACAGGGAGGTTCCCGTGCATTGCAGGAACACACCCAAGCAAACAGAAAACAACATAAATATTTCAGTGAAAGAGTTTCATATGAGAAATTGCTTACAAATTCATTTGTCATCTAAACCTGAACTTGTGTTCTCCACTTCAAGAAGGAGGGAGGGGGCAGAGAGAGAAACAACTGCTTATACATGAGCTGAAAAAATAAGAGGGAGAAAAATCTTAAAATGGTGTAGAACGCCACAACATAAATCAATTTCTGTACAGTATGTGTCCTCCTAGCAACATGCAAAATTTGATTCCTTCAGATTAAAAAAAAGCCCAAACAGACAAAAAAACAGCCAACCAAAAAAAAGTACTTTGCTGTGTGACAGACAAGAAAAATTTTCATTTCTTTTTTTTATTTTTGGCACAAAAATGTTTCACTGGCATAATTCTCCAGCCTGAACACAAGGTGAAATTGTCTTTTTCAAGAAAAATCTACGATTTTTTTCCCACTTTGGTTAGGTTCTCTCACATTTTTTGGTTGCTATGATAAAAACAGTTAAGAATTAACAAAAGAAAAAGCCATCATACTCTTAAACATGCAACGGAAACCAAGGTCAGAATATTAAAGAGATGCAGGTACTTGTTTAACATGTTTATGCCTAGCCAAGAGTCAAGCATGAGGCACTAGTTATCTTTCTGAGATTGCCCCATCAAGGTCAATAATGCCTTTTTACACAGGACAGCATCAAAGTGATTTTAACATCTGCTCTGTAATTGTTTAAAATTTGCATATACTCACTAGATGAAAGCATTGCAAATTTGAGTTCTTCTTAGTCCAAGAAGTCCTAACAAGGGCACAAATTGCACAGGTTACAGTCAATTGCTTCTAACACTTTTAAATGACATTTTCAAACTGTAAGTGGCTTTAACACTGTAAACAGGTTGCATTACCTGACTGAGAGGGCAGCAGGTCACCCCATGCATCACCCCATCACCTCCTGGGCAGGGTAAGGCTGGAATTTGCATGAAAAAAAGCCATATTTTAATACACCCTTCTTCTGTGTCATATTCAGGTATGTTATCTCCTTCCTCAGCACATCAAGAATGTCAATAAACACGAGGTTGAAGCTTTCTAAAATCTTCCTCTCCATCTGCTCGTAGTAAGATGGACAGCTGCCTTGGTGAACAAGGATAGCAGTCCATCTTCCAGTGAACAACACCTACGCTGCCAAATTTTCACACTGTTCATCAGTTCTTTCTTATTAAAACAGTTGAAGTACAAAGAAAAAAGGGAATAAAGTAAAATCTGGGTAAATCAAATTCTTCCTGTACATAGCTCCTGGCTGGTTAGAGCTGTTGAAGCACATTGATTTCTGAGTTGCTGAAAACAGACATGGAGCAAAGTCGAAATGATGGTGCAGGATTTTGGTCTTGGGGGTTTTTTTTTGGTTTACTGTTTTACAGAATCCTTCAGTGCTCCACAATCATACACAGAGTACTAAACAGAGCACATGCTCATTGCTGAGAAGCAGGATGCTTCTTGCAATCAAGGTGTACACATCCACCAATGGTCAGCGAGTAGAAAGAAGTCTAAAATACAGCATGGTTTTGCTCCTCATGCTCTACAGACCTAAAATTTAAGCTACTGTTTCTGATCAAGGATGAAGAAAGCTTGAAAAATACCAACACAGAAAATACCGAGTAACTTGTGATTCAAGAACAACATAAGAAAGAGCAAAGTTGCAATATTCAAGCTTAATGTTGTTAGCAGGTGGGTAGAGACACAGTTCAACTCAGCTGAGAGGTCTGAGTCCTGGGCTCTGGGGACACAGACACCAACAAGCTGCATACATTAATTCCTGAGTGTAGTAAGCTAGTGACCCTGCATGCCACTGACAGAGGTGGACCGTATGATAACGTCACTAGAAATCAGAAATCCATGCACTTCAAAACCTTCACTGGTTTTTACAAACATGTTTCAGTGTGATTTAGCTACCAAAAGCCTCCCAAAAAATGGGATATTGCATACTCCCATGCAACTCGATGGAGAGAGTAAATAAGAAGCAGTACCAGAAGGTGAATGACAGCAATACAGACAGTCTTTGATCCATGCATCATTCAGTCACAGACCTGGTTGCAACTGAGGGTGCACAGCCCACCTCCCATAGGGGATAAGGGAAAAAAAGCACTTCTGTGCTACGCCGTATCCTCTGGCCAACACACTGCTCAAAGCAATAAGCCTGTGGATGGCACTTCCAGAGCTACAGATGCCTGGGCCAAAGTGTTCACTGACTGCAATATGGAATGTAGATGGTGTCACTGGCTGCAGCTCCTTATGGATCTATAGACATATGGAAGAAATGGGAAAATCAGATTCTGAGCATAGCGGTGGGAGCAGAGAACAGATGTTGGCTTTACAATGGCCATGGTTCCAAGTCAAACAGAAAAAACACAAAAGCAGCCAACAGGAAAACAAGACACTACCAAGACTCTAGAACTGTCCCCAAGTTATCTTGGTTAGAAAAAAACCCAAAACCACCTAACCCAAAGACTTCACACACTGATTAAGGTCAGGGACTCAGAAGGACCCACACAAATGAAATCACCTGAGCTGCTGGGGACATAACACTGTTTTGGGATTCCTACCATTATCCAAAATGTTGGGTAACTGGATGCCTTCATCACTAATAAAAGTTCATGTTAAGGACAATTCCTTGACTGACCATTCAGATGCCACTCTGGGGGTTTCACTGACACACCCCAGACTGTCACTGTTGGGACAGAAACCCATTTGCAGCGGTGGCTTCAGTGACCTGACAGGGACTCCCTACTGGATTCTCCACATACCCCATACTCCCGCAGTCAGACCAGTTACCCTCACTGGCTCAGCCCCAGATCTCCCTCAGGACAGTCCCAAGACTCTGGTCCCTTTAAGCACTTTAACCACGGAGCAGTGGCATGAGAATTGCTCAAGCTGGTGCCACCTCCCATCTGTCCCAATGCTGGTATTTAGTTTCCTGTTGTTCCCTGGTTCCTGCAGAGTTCTGGGGTGACCAGCTAACCTCTGCCTGGCGCCAAAGGGCCCTAGACCCTTGGATAGGCAGCTGGTGGGCGACAGCCCCCTTCCTGGAGGCTCCAGCCATTCAACCCTACAAGGCACATCCGGCAGCTCACACCACAGCTTCCTTCCAAGATGAGCACTGGGTATATTCCTCAACATGCGTACTTCCCTTCTTTTCATAACACATGACAATAATGATGCCTGACCCTGGCATCCCCCACCGAGGGGTATGGTGCTACCTCCAGCAGTCTTCATCTTCCATGGACATGCATTATAAACAGCACCCAGAACCTACTAGATCCAGCCTCGTTTAGACATGACAACACTAACACTGCAGTTTCAAGCTTGCATGTTACATGTCAAGACTTCATTTCCCCCATGAAAGACAGCCTAGTCCCCTAGACCAAAGGAAGGTGCCCAGCTTTCCAAGCCTTCTTCTCTGTAGGTTAACTGTAGGTTATTTTGCTATCTTGAGGGGTCAGGTTGCTTCATTCACAAAAATACACATCTAAGAAAGCAGATATAGTTACATGATCTCTGCTTATCACAGATTCCCAACCAGCATTAATATCTGGCATACAATCTCTGGATGAGATCCACAGTGTATAAAAATCATAAATCTCTTGCAGACATTTCTTGCCATTGATACTGAATTTTGAGAATGTTTCTCTGCTTATTCCGCAAACCTTGTGACAACAAAAAAGCCAAAAAAGACTTAACAAAAGAAGTTTAAGATCAATTTATCTGTAACTGAAAATTATTAGGGAAATCAGAACTATGATTCTAATGGAACAGAAACATTAGCTTCAGGTAAAGGTTTAGCCACAAATTCTTCAGCTGAAGGAAAGTCAAGATGTCAATAATGGATTTGCAGTAAAGCAATTAGCATTTTAGATCCAACTTGAATAAAAATTATGTGCACTTTGGCAGCAAAAACAAATTCGCTTTTCACAAATGCCTAACAGATAAAAAGACACAGACAAGTATTTCAATAAAAATATAAAGAATAAACAATACTACATTGCTCCAGGGCATAACATCAGATCACTGGGATGAAAATATCAGCAAGACACTGACCATTTTTCCACAGAAACACAGTTAACAACGTGTGAGTGCAGAAGAAAGATACAACATATGTAAGAAAAAAAGTAAGACATTTTGGAAGAAGTTGTTAAAAGTTCAGGCATCAGAACTTAAGCTGGTCTCTAATCTTGAAGGATTGTTACCTTGTGCTGGTAGCTTAATTCTGTACTTTCCGATGCCTTTTTACTGGTCATTGGCGGAAACATGCTGGACTCTCTCCAAGTCTCATGCCCCACTGTCCTCCTTTCTCCTCCCCCCACCCCCTTTCCCCCACATTTTGTGATTTGGGGTAGTTCAATGTGCACAGGGCAGTTTTACCATCAAAAGCGCAGGCTGCAGCTTCTTTAAAGAGCTCTGTGAAACCTAATTTGCTACTGGAGTTTAAATATGCCTCTTGATTTTTTCAGAAAAGCATTCCTGATCAGAAGAGCTGGCCAGGTACTGGAAAGGCTCCAAGTATCTTTGCAAGCAATTTTTCTAACAGTACCATGGAACTGATATTCTCCTTCCCCTACATGAAAATTCCACATTTTCATATTTTGCTCCTAGCAAACTTTATGTTAATTATCTATATGCCTCATCAACATTAAAATAATCAGAGTATGTTAATAAGCATCAGAAGATTAATTAGCATTAAAAGTCGTTTGCGTTCTTGTTCATGTGTCTGCATTATCAATCTGAATTTAATTATGAAACTTTAGCACCAGTTCAGCTCCTAATTCCTTCTGCTGATCTGATTCAAAATAAGAGACGTCTTCCGTGGCTTCACCAAGTATTGCATATTTTTCAAAATAACAAATTCATTATGACAAAAATGATCTAAAAAAGTGATACCAGCGGGCAAAACCACTGTTCTGAAGAGACTGGCACACCTTTAGAGGGAGAAAAGAATGTAATACAAGGAGTTATATTCCTCTTGTGTTTCATTCACGTGTTTTCATTTTAAATTTTCTTGTGCAGTGTCCATTCTTACATTCTTCAGTTAACAGACCAGCACTGTGACTAACAGCTTCTCAGCCAAGTCCTTAAATGAATGCACTTGGCTTGGATCAGAAGCCTAAAGCTCAGTGACACAAGAGTTTTCATGTGCTCCCCTAAATATCCTAAACCTTTGAGCACAACCTAATCCTGCTCTCCCACTGATTCAAATCCTTCTCATCTTACAGCCCCTCCAGCTGGGTGACCACAGTTGATGACAGCATCAGCAGGCTGGAGGAATGGAGGTGCATAAACCACAGCCAGAAGCTGCTCATCCCTCCTTTCCTGCCAGCTCAGCTGCCCCACTGAGACTGAAGTCCGAGACACCAGGCAAGGCCACTTGTGGCCTTGAAGCAGCCAAGCTGCTTCAAAATCACTCTTATAACTTTCACTGGAACACTGTTATGGTTTGACCTCGCCAAACACCACGGTACCCACAGCATCTACTCGCTCACTCTCCCCTGCCACAGCTGAGCAGAGGAGAGAAAAAAAGTTAACACACATAGGGTTTATGAGTTGAGATAAGGAACTAGGAAAAAATGCTCCAAGGACAAAACAGGCCCATCTTAAAGCTGCAAAGTGATTTATTACTAACAGAGTCAGAGGAGGATAATGAGAAGTAAAAAAAAACCCTTAAGACACCGTTCCTGCCCCCAACCCCTCCCTCCTTCCCACTAATACCACAGGGGGACAGGGTATGGGAGTTTGGTCAGTTCATCACCAGAATCTTCTTCCGTTGCTTAGCGAGAGGAGTCCTTCCCCTGCATTGCCGTGGGGTCCCTCTGACGGGAGACAGTTCTCCGTGAACTCCTCCAACATGGTCCAATCTCACGAGCAGCAAGTCGTCCCAAAACTGCTGCAACATGACCTCCTCCCATGAGCAGTCAGTCCTGCCTGAACTGCTGCGGG
Organism: Entomyzon cyanotis; assembly: GCA_024500445.1. NCBI lineage: Eukaryota > Metazoa > Chordata > Aves > Passeriformes > Meliphagidae > Entomyzon > Entomyzon cyanotis. The sequence continues at coordinate 87,503 of JAKEPQ010000998.1, read as the reverse complement.
TCTGTGGGTCTGTGGGTCACTCGTCCATGGGATGCAGTCCTCCAAGGACAGGCTGTTCCAGCCTGGAAGCAAGGGCCCCCTCTCTCCACCAGGTCCAGTGGGAGTCCCAGAGGAGGGAGAGGCCTTGCTCCCAACTCATGCTGCAGCAGTTTTGGGAGGACTGCTGCTTTAAGATGGGCCTGTTTTGTCCTTGGAGCGTTTTCTCCGAGTTCCTTAACTCAACTCACGGCCCCCTTCCTTTCTTTCTTTGTTTCTTTTTTCTCTCCTCTGCCCAGCTGTGGCAGGGGAGAGCAAGTGAGTGGCTGTCCTAGGTACCTCTCAAAAGAAGGAGAGAAGGAAAGTGGGAGGGAGGGAGGGAGGGAGGGAGGAAGGAAGGAAGGAAGGAAGGAAGGAAGGAAGGAAGGAAGGAAGGAAGGAAGGAAGGAAGGAAGGAAAAGCTGAGGGATTGAGGGATAAAACACAATCTAAATGAAGACACTGGAAATGGCTCGGAGTGATGCAGGAGGCACTTCACTTAAAATCACCAGCACCTGACTTCTTTGTTCAAGGCATGAGTGTGGCTAGCACAGGTTCTTCCCGTGGGAACATTTTGCTATATTTCATAAACAAGATAAAGTTTGGATGTTTTGCAAACAGTTTCTCCGGATTGAGTCAGTTCGGGCTTGGCCAATTGGGCCTAGGGGGAGGTCTCGGGCTGACCAATCTGGGGCACTTCTGTAGACTCTATATATATGGAATTCAAAACAATAAAGTTCCTTTTCTCCTCTCTTTCCTTGTCTGAGAACTTGGGTCAGTCCTCAGCTAGCCGCTCAACAGCGACACATGAGTGCTCCATTTCCACTGGTTGTGTGATCTGGTGTGCAGGATCCTCTTACAGGTGTGACCTAAGGCATTACTGAAGATGAGAGCTTGGCTTCAGGTCTGGAAATTGCTGAAGCAGCTAAGCAGCAGTTTGCTTCCAAAGTGAAGTCACACAAGACCCAGCATGAGGGGCAGCTACAGCATTCATTTCCATCTACACCTTCTCCGCACCCTCCCAAACCTGTCCTTGCAGGTCCCAGCTCAAGTGTGACAGAGTCGCTCCTCTGCCCACTCTCTCTTTGGCAAAGTTAGTAGCCTTACTGGCAAGTCCATCTGGAAGTTATCCTTAGCCATTCCAACACCTGTCTTTCTGTTCCCCTATTCAGCAATAATGCCTGGACTCATTAGTGAGCAAAGTGTTAAGTCAGGATGACCTCAATAAGTACAGGCAAATCAGACAGTGTGAGCCAAGTCCAGGCACCAGCAGTGAAAACACAGTGTTTTCATAAAATACTCAAGCCAGCTACAGAATTTCAGGCTGGCAGCTGCATGTAGAGGAAAAAAACCCCAAAAATCCAAAACCAAACCCAAAAAATGCAAAAATTATAGCAAAAATTAAGGTGAAGATCGTACTGCAAAACAAGTCGGTCATGCCTTTTCTCTGATTTTTCGTTTTTTTAATGCAAAAAGGGTAATAAGGAGATACTTCAGGCCTGGGAACTTGAGACTTTTTTTCCTGAAGAATGAAACAAGAAATTTCTCTGGATGCTTCTAGCTCTGCTTCTTTGGCACTGATCCCCCACTAGTCTTGGACATTCAAACTGCTTTCTTCATCTTACAGTTGTCATGATACGGACACCTGCCCATGCCAAAACCATCCCTTTGTTTCATAAAGGCCACACATCAGATATGAAGTAGCAATTATTTCTGGACACTCTTGAACCATCTGAAATTTCTTGGGTTGTCCCATCCCATCACCTCATTGTTCAGTTAATATCTGAGGCAGCTCCCTCCTGGTATACAGATAAAACATGTTAAGAGGTGAAAATATTGCTCTCTCTCTTTCATTTAAAATACCTAATATGTTCTCTCACAAAATGGCCCCACAGGCATCACAGAGAGAGAGTGACATTTTTGCTCAAGCAGAAGGAAGAAAGTAAGTATCAGCTACTTTAAACTACCCCTTGATTCACCACATCCTGCTTAAAACTGTACCTTCAAACCAGCAGGGACAACAATATCTGGAAACATGTTAAAGACCCACCCACGCCCTCCCTCCCCACCATTCCATTGCGGGGGACATGAAGGCAAGCTGGTAAGGAAACCATGCTGGAGCACCACTGCGAGCAGCCAACCAGTCAGCCAACCATCTGCCCTGACAGCAAAAGCAGCCTTGCAGACTGCCATGACCTGCCCTGCATCACAGACAGATTGGCCTGCAAGCGGGTGCAGCCATCCTCCATTATTCACAGGAGCTTCCCCACTGTTTGTCATGGTGACGACAGGCACTGCTGGCCAGCAGCTCTGTGTTGGTATGAAGAGTAAGATCAAAAACCTGGCCACTGATTCATCACATGGTACCATCCCATTTGTGACACACAGACTGCAAGAGTGTGTATTGGATGTAACAGTACATTAAACAGATCCCTAAGTAATAATACACACTTCAAATAATACTTTTGGATTTCATGCAAGGAGCATTAAGCATTTCTGAGATGGCAAAGGAAAAGAAAGAAAACACAGCTCAAGTTAAGAAATTCACGCTGCAGACTTTAATACCTTGGGTCTGTTTTTGGAGACAAGACCTGCATGATCAGATCTTGCACTAAACTGCAGAAAGGTCCCCATTTACTGTAATCCACACACAAAACACCTGCTAAGAATGTAGTATGCCTTGGATTGCTGCTGCTCTCAGAAGATGCTGGACCAAGTGAAATGACAAGCAATTGATTAAAGCTTTGTAAATTACCTGTAACATTTTTACACTCTTTCTAATCCTGAAAATTCACCTCTCACGGAAAGGAGTTACAGCTCATTTTTCATAAGGAAACTGAGACAGACAGAGGTTAAATATTAATCGAATTGAGACTTATTCCTTCGAATAAGTCAAAAGCCTGAAGAATTTCCTGACCAGGCAACCTTCAACTTCACTACTCTGCCTACCTGTGGCTAGCACAGACCTTTCCCGTGGGAACTTTTTCTCTTTTCTTCCTGCGTTTTATAAACAAAGATAAAGTTTGGATGTTATTAAAAACAGTTTCTCGGATGTGGACAGTTCAGGCCTGGCCAATCAAGCCTAGGGGGAGGCTTCAAACTGACCAATCCCGGTGACCTTTGAAAAGTCTATATAAGATGGAATTAAATAATAAAATTTTCTTCTGGATGCTACCTTTTGAACCCTGCTCTTTTACTCTGCTAGCGGCTCAACAGCGACACCTACCTACAAGCGAGCAACTACATCAGGAACTTCTTGCTTACACGCTGTACTGCACAGCAGTACCTACCTATCCTGCCCATGGCCTGGGCACCACAGCGCTAAACAGACTGTGTAAAATGCAGAAGAGCTGACCTATCAAGGTAACTGTGAGGAAATATCAAACAGCTTTCTTCAACCTGTGTAACCTAGCTCAGTCCTACCTTATTATTTGCTTCTGGGGTCTTTTTTTGTCTTCCTTCATCAAATGTTATGTTGCATTTCAGAGAAGGAATTAGAGAGGAAGGTTATTACACTTCAGAGGAGAAAAGGCTGGTCAATAATGTGACAACACCAACTTGCATAAAACCAGGCAACCAACTCACATCTAACCCCAAATCAGGTACAAAGATCTACACTAGAAAGAGCAGACCAAAAGGAATAGAGGAAAAAAACGTCCTCCCACACTGGTCATGCCCTCTTTTCCCAAACTGATTTGGTGCAGTGTGTTGGTTTTGCATGGCCTCGTTCTTGGTAGTGGGGGGGGCCACAGAGGCGGCTTCTGTGAGAAGATGATAGAAGCTTCCTCCATGTCCAGCAGAGCCAGTCCCTGATGGCTCCAAAGATGGACATGCCACTGCCCAAGGCTGGGCCAATTAGAGATGGTGGTAACGCCTCTGCAATAACACATTTAAGAAGAAATCAAAACAAAGTTGGTGGCATTGTTTTAATTCCAGGCAGAGCAGACTAAGTATATGTGAGAGAAACAACAACAGAGGTGGTGGAGAAGGAGAGAGAGGAGATGTTCCAGGTGCCAGAGCTAGGATTCCTCTGCAGGCTGTGATGATGATAGTAGTGAGGCAGGTTGTCCCCCTGCAGCCCATGGAGGTCCACAGGGGATGCAGCGATCCACCTTCAGCCCATGGAGGAGAAGCCCCAAACCAGAGTGGGTAGATGCCTGCAGGAAGCTGTAATCTTGTGGGAGACCCGGTGGAGAGAGGGGGCCCTGCTTCCAGGCTGGAGGACTGCACTCCACGGAGGAGTGAACCACACCGCAGCAGTCTGGGGAGGACTGCTGTCCATGGGATAGACTCACATTGCAGCAGTTTTGGGAGGACTGCTGCTTGTGAGATGGAGCCACATCAGAGAAGTTTGCAGAGAACTGTCACCTGTGAGAGGGACCCCACAGCATAGCAGGGGAAGGACTCCTCTCCCTGAGCAGCAGAAGAAAACCTTGGGTGACTAACTGACCAAAACCCCTACTCCCTGTCTCCCTGCACTGTCACTGGGAAGGAGGGAGGGGTCGGGGGGGGTGGGGAAAGGTGTTTTTAAGGGCTTATTTTACTTCTCAGTCCTGCTCTGATTTTGTTAGTAATAACTTAGTATCTCTAAGTTGAGCCTGTTTTGCCCTTGATGCTAATTAACAATGTTTTCTCCTGGTCCTTATCTTAACTCATGAACCCTTTGTTATATTTTCTCCCCTCTGTGCAGCTGCAGAGGGGAGTGGAACAAGAGGCTTTTGTGGGGTCTGGCATCCAGCCAGCATCAAACCACGACAAGGCACAGAGGAAACCCACAAGCTTCATCCATCCTGCCTAAAAAGATCAGAATTTTCCTATCCTCATTCCAAATTCTTCCCTCCCAAAGATTACAGGAAACATGCTGGGGACAGAGGGAATAAACAACAAAACAAACCACCCTTACTCATAAACTGCTTGCTATTATTAAATGTGAACTCTAATTTTTGTAACTGATTCCCTTCAGACAGTCTTTGTTAAGAAAGAAAGTTAAGTACTAACAGCTATTAATCTCTAGGAGACTGGTTTTATTCCCAGCTCTTCAGTAAAGTTCTTGTATGACTGTTTAGACAGCCATTCCATCACTTTCTACTTCAGTTTCCTGATCTACAGTAGGGAAACAAGACTGTCAATGCCCTGTGAAGTACAGGATACTTACAGTAGTAAATCTGAGGAAAAAAAAGTCAGGAAGACAATAAACAAGTTTTGGTTTTATACTTCACCTTTTTAACTCTTCCATTATATGAAGAAGCAGGTGAAACCAACTTACGCACTAGTCAAAAAATGTACTCATCTCAAGAAGACATTTATCCACCCAATATAGGAGGAAGGTCAAACTTCACCATGATAATGCTCCAGCACTTTTATGCTCTGAAGCAATTTTCAAAGGCAAGCCCTGCATGACTAAGTTTTCCTTCATCTAACATTGTCATAATTTCAATGTGTCAGGAAGAGCACTTACTTTTGGACTTCATAATGAACATAAGAAGGTTGTGCACACTCCTGACCTGCACCCTGAGCCATGACTAGTATTTGCCACATATTTCCACATACCACTGGCAAGGGTGGTTTTTTTCAGAAGCTTAATCAACAGAACAGTCATTTACATCATTATATCCAGAGTCAGATGACAGAATGAAACGCAATTATACAAGAGAGCATTTTTTTCCATTCAGTTGGATCTTCTGTCCTGCAAACAGCACCACAATGCTCGTGAGAACCAACACATTTCTGCTATTCATCAGCCATAATTCATCAGGCAATTACTTCAATAACCAATTTTCTGAGATTAAAATGCAAGTATATGAGGTGTTTCAAGAACATAATGAAAACAGGATCAATCCAACACCATAAAGAATGCTGGCAGCAAACTGCAAGTCTTGCACAACCACAAATGCCCTGGAGTCAGAAGGGCTCATCCCAGCAGGCTCTAATTAAGCAGTGCCACTTGGAAGTGAGAGACAGGGCATCACCAGTGGATTGTCTACCGTGTACACACACCCAGTATGCATGTTTTTCTTCTTTAATCTTTCCATAAAGGAATTGTGAGGGAAAATAGGACACCAATGACCCCCATGCTCATTTCTTCCCAAGTGAAACCTTCCTCACCTGTGCATGTCCTCATTTCTTCCCATTTTCCAGGCTGCACATCCAGCCACGCATGATGCTGAAATGTCAAGCAGAAGAGGCAGTCTTTACTAAATGCCACACTGGCGTTTTCTCCACAGTGAAACACTCCTACAGGACACCAACCATCCTCAGCAGATGAAACAGCATGAGGCGTTACCCCTTTCCTTCACTCCTACTGTGAGTGTTTAAGAGATGTTTCAGCCCTTCTTGCTATCACAGTCACATTAACATGGCTGCTGCACCACCACAAGCAGACTGGAACATGCACATGCTCCTCCAAGAAGCACGTTAGCAAGAAGAGAAATTAGTTTCAAACTGACTGAAAAGAAAAGCTGACATAAATACAGGAGAAAGGCAATAAAGGAGAGCTTGTCTGAAGAGAGTCCCTTGCCTTTCTCCGTCAAGTTTGAAAAGCAGAGTGATGTCCATGTGCATGCATGCATGCACCATGTATGCCCATCACACTCAGAGGTGCCTATTCAGTTTTGCGGTGAGGTTTGGGAGCACTCTAGGAGATGTATTTTTGTTTCTTTTGTGCTGAAGATCAAGAAGGATTTGCAGAAACTGCCCCTTTTAGAAGGCTATCATTAGCTACTCTTGCAGTGAAAAAATGGTTTACCCATAAAAATTAAACAGAACCCAAGCCCCCAATGAAAAAAAGTGCCATTAATCAAGATGCCCTTTTTAAAAAAATAAGGATAAAAGTCATGAGACTAAACATCAAACAAGATATTTTCCTTCAGTTGCTCTCTATCACTACTCAAGAGAGATTAAAGTGTTTTCTTTTCTTTTCAGGAGGCTGTGTACTGATTAACAAAGATCAACATTCACCCTCCCCTCCTTCAGCTGCAGGCACCAAACTGTGATCAGGGTACACATGCCCCCTCCCTTTGGTGTCACGAGCAAAGCCAGCCCTGCCTCGACGCATTACTGTCCACTCTGACTTCCAAGCAGAGGTCCTGGAAAGCTTGGAGTTAAAAGCCAAGGACATTAGTCACAAGGTATTTCATTCATCACTGTTCCCTCCTGCCATGAAAGACTGTGGGCATCCAATGCCCTTGAAGATGTAAATGCTATTTTTGTTTCAAAGCTCCTGCTATAAATTAGCTAAATACATATACACCCAAAATGTGGTCTCTGTCACTCACAAACACTACTGACATCAAAAGTACATTTATTGACACTGTGGAACATTTCCTCATTCCCAGTGTCCTGCTCTGGAGGCCACAGGACAGTGTCCCCATGGCCACCTCAGAACCTGCTGCTGCTTCCATCATTAGTCACCTTTGGAGAAAACCCACATGGCCAGCAGTCACCTGCACAGCCTCTCAGCGGCTGTAATGCGCACTCAGCCAATGCCTGATGTTTTGTTTTTGAGTTTTAGTTGGGTTTTTTTTTTTTGTAAGAAAAATTACTATAACTGTAGCAGGGAATGAGAATTAAATGATAATTAAAAAGGACCCAATTGCATTCTACTGACCAGAGAGGAATGGAGGTTTTGGTGAGCATACATTTGTGCTTTCTTATAATTAAAGAAAAAGTGCATGCGAGGGCAGAAAGGTGAGATGGAACGACACACAAGACAACAGAAAAAAAGCATTCCTTTCAGGATAACTTTAGGTCTGATGGGTTACAGAAAAACATAAAACAAGCTATCCTGAAGCATCTTTCTCTGCCTTTCATCATAACAGATCAATGAACTGCTGCCAGCAACATTTACACAGCTCCAGACTAGGCCTCAAAGGAAAGAAAAATGGAGATGTGCAGGAGAAGCAGTTAATGCTGCTGAACATCAGCACTGTTTAGGAGCCTGACAGCAGAGGAGACTAGAGATTCCTACTTACAAGTGCAAGGGTGCCCTTACCTGCCCACTGAGGTATCAAAGCACAGCTCAAACTCACTCTTTCCAATAATCACACTGCAGGAAATTTGACCATCAATTGCTGATTTTTAAACCCTTCTGCTAAATTTGATGGAATAATTTATTTGTACAGGATAGTTCACAGTGTCAGTCTGATCCTGTTAAGCAGGTCATTGGGTGATCATCTTCCCCTGCATATGAAACAAGAAGTGACTGCAAATGAATTTTGAACAGTGGTGTTAAGACTGCCGCTACTCTGCAGGCACTTGAGCTAAGCACCTGTCAGGACATGCATTACAAATGATAGTGTAGAAACTTGATGTAGGTATTATTCATAATGAAATAATTTTTAGAAACTGAAAACCGGGACCAGTGATCTGTAAGTATTACACTAGATCTCTAGCAAGTGACCTCAAAGAATATTTTCACTAAAGCCCATATTAAGGCCTCAGAAGATATGTTATGAACCTTCAAAGGGTGCAATGGACACTGGAAACTTAGAAGCAGGCTGTTCCTTCTTAATATGTTAGCTCTTTACTTAAAACTCAAGAAGATCTTACTGAAATTACACATTTCATAAAGGATAATGCAGGGTTATCTTAAGTACATGCCTCACACAGCCTTTGTTGTAATAATTCATAGAAGAAGAAACTTTCATCTAGTGCTACTAATCAAAAGATACCCATTGCTGTTCAGTAAGCACCTGATAATAAATCACTGGAAACTGAGCAAATGCTTCATGGAGTACCTCTGCTGACATCAATGCCTTCCTTCTCATTTTCACCTTTGATATAGATAGCAGAACAGAACAATTTTTTTTTTTTTTTTTACTTTTATCAAATAAAGGGAACAATGTAGCCTTGGAGAAATAGATAAGGCTGACAAAACAGAAGTCACGCAAAAAGGAAGCAGGTTGCCAGCTCAGCTGTGCAAGGCTGACAAAGCAGAAGTCATGCAAAACAATGATACTGCACTTACTCAAAAGCAGGGGTTGAGAAATAGCCACTGAAAAAGGACACCAGACCTTGAAGACCACCAAAGAAGACCCCAAAGAACACATAAGTACTTCCAAAATGGGGTGCAACTATGTAGAATAAAGTAACACATGCATCAAGTAAGCAGGGATAACTAATGAATATGTAATCAGTGTGCATGATAAAGACTGTTTACCAGGGCACTCAATTAGAAGAGGGATCCTCCTAGTGACCAGGGCTGCAATAAAGAATGCCTGCTTTTTAATACTCAAAACTGTGTTACAAAGTTTCTATCAGGCCAATTTCAGTATCACCTTCAACCGATGGACATAACCTGACAGTGAGGTAACTACCAACTAATAGTGAGGTAACTACTAACTAACATTCAGTAACACCAACCATGCATGTGCTAATTTGCCCTCTTACACTGAGCCTTGTGTATCATAATACTATCTTCAGGGTCAGCTGAAATTATGTTATCTGTGCTTGTTTCAGCTGGAGAAAAGGTTATTTCCTCCACAGAGGCTAGTAAGGAGCTATGTTTTGGATTTGTCCTGAACACAGGGTTGATATGTTACTGTTATTGCTGAACAGGGCTTACATAGAGACAAGGCCTTTTCTGGTTTTTGTATTGCCATACTGTAAAGGGAGGCTGGGAGAAGACACAGCTAGGAAGGTGACCCAAACTGACCAAAGGGATATTCCAGACCATGTGACATCATACTCAGAATATAAAACTGGGGGAAAGAAGGGAGGGAGGGACATTTGGAGTGACGGCATTTGTCTTCCCAAGTCACCATTCCACGGGATGGGGCCCTGCTCTCCTGGAGGTGCTGAACACCTGCCCAGCCCTGGGAAGCAGTGAATTGATAATTTGCTTTGCTTGTGTGCACAGCTTCTGCTTTCACTATTAAACTGTCTTTATCTGAACTCATATGTTTTCCAGCTCTTACCCTTCTGATTTTCTCCCTGATCCCAGTGGTGGGGGAGTGAGAGAGGGACTGTGTGGGGCTTGGAGGCTGGATGGGGTTAAAACACATTACCACTAAAAGATTCAGCCACAGCATGAAACAAAATTCAGTCCTCTAAACATGTATGTGGCTGCATTTAAAGTCAGGAGGAGTTACACTTACCAAAGACAACTTATAAGCTTAAAAAAACCAACTTATACTTAACAAAGCCAGTATATGCATTCTGTCCTTCACATTAGACCAAAATGGAAATAGTTTAATTGCCCCACACACAGCTCACAACAAAAATCTTTTTTCTTTTCTGTTTTAACATCTGCAAACAGTTTGCCTGCAGTCTGTCAGGCATATGTAACGGGAATGTGTGTGCCCTTGCAAGTAGCAGGTGTGACTGAGTTCCTCTTGGCAACCCTAGATCTCCAACCCAGCACCACCACCTCCTTCATCCACAGCCCCAGCCCATGCTCAACCTGTGGCCAGCCACCACTTGGGTGCCAGTACACCCACACAGACCTTAGCTCCTCATTTGTTCCTCACCATCACAAAAGCTCTCACATTTCCACAAGTTTGGGAATAGGCTCTTTCTCCCACACTGAAACATCCCCAGGGGCCATACACAAACCTTAACTGAGCACCAGGAGTAGATTCACAAACAAGAGCTCACAGGAGATCTGGTACCTTCAGGGAAGTTGTGAGGCTTTTCAAAATATTACATCGCTTCCCACCATGTCAGCCCACTCCATACTGACATCAAGCCTCTTCCAAGAGGTCATGCAACAGTGAAGATCTGCGCACACTCCAGGAGAGACTCCAGCCCTTGATCTAGCTTTCATTTTGTTAAAATAATGGTTTACACTTTCTCTGGTGAAAGCCCAGTTAACACACAAAATAATTCTAGACTGCCTTCCATAAAATGTTGTGGTTTGAGTTGGAGAAGGATTACACCTCCCAGAGCATCACTGCAGCACAATCCTGCAGCAGAGCTCACTTATCTTTAGGTGCCTATTAAGTAACAGACTGTAAGGAAACAAAGTGACATCGTAGAAATTTGGAGTATCAGGCTGCCCATCCTACTGCTGTAAAATCCTGCTGAATGTGCTTCAACGTGATTAACTACAGAATTGAGAAAAGTTACTGCAATATTATGAACTACTTTTCTATAAAAGTGGCATAAAAATAAAGCATGAGATATAACATCCTCCTTCCCACACAGGAAAGATTACTTAATTATTACTAAAATTACTTAAATATTAAATATGAGCATAATATACTTACACAACCGATGTTTAATTGCAGGCTTCTACAAGGTCAATCAAGAGTTTAAGTTGGCACCAAGGGAACTGCTCCCTGGCTCAGTAGCCAGTCCTAAGAAATTAAGTTTAACCTCTCTCTCACTTCCTCTGCCCCAACCTAGCACTTGAAATTAGAGAACCAAGAAGATAATTGTTTTAACTGGGAGCAAGATTGAGAGTTTAGGGATGAGAATACACAGCTTCCACTCACTCTTTAATTATTGGTAACCAAAGGACCACACACACAGAGCAGTGATAGAAACATCTTTCCATCCTCTTCACTATCTTCACTCCCCAACCAAGGACGTTTTATCTATATGGCTAACAGTAAGCACGAAATCCTCCAGTGATCCTGAAGTAAATGTTTTCCCTTTTTTTTTTTTTTTTAAAATACAATAGCATTTTATGTATAATATAATGCATTTATGTATAATATAATGCATTTAATACAAATGCATTAGCATCTCATAGCATGAGGAATCCTCCTAAGAACAATGCCTGCCTGCTGTGCAGGCACACCCACTCCAGAAATAAAACAAGGAAGCAAGTTGCATCCTGCAAAACATATGTAATGTACAGGTTATTACCCTGCTGCTTGTTTACCAGCATAGTGGCTTCCTCTGGTGTGACAACAATAGAGGGTTTCGTGAACAAGCCCTGCTCCACAAGGAGTCAGAAATATGGCTGCAAGAACACAACTCAGTACATAAAAATACCTGTTAGTTGTTGGTACCAGAATGAACCAGTACATCAGGCACTTTGGGGGAAAATAAAATAAATTTCAAAAATCTCAGACTAATTATTTAAAATACATAAGCAGATTTTTATTCACCGAAGTATTAAAGGAGACTAACGCTAAGTGCACAATCACTTGCATATGTCAGAGTTACCTGTGCTCACGTGAACTCAGCTGTTCATATACCTTTACATAAAGAGCTTTATAAAAACCAAAACTAATGGTCAGGCTTTCTGGTTTTAGTGGTCTTCAGTCATTCTCACACGTGCACGCACACACATGACTGAACAAGGCATATCATCAAATGTACCCTCGGTAGCTACTTCTGCACTGCAAAAGCAGACTTTTTCTTGTTATCTGATTGTGCTTTCATTAAGAACTCATTACACCTGAATAACAAATTTATTTTCCCCTTAGAACCTAAGCAAAGGTCCAGAGAGTTTAACCCAAATACAACTGCATAATCTTTTGTGTCCAACAAGTATTTACAAAAAACTCCGGAGGAGGCTCTCAATTCCCTCTGACATGTTCTGCTTGCCGCCTACATCCAGGCTTCACACTGAACTGCATGATATTCACTTACCATTGCCCATTAGGGTTGTGTATTGCTTAAAAAAATAAACATTAGATGTATTTGGGCCCCCATTTTAAGGTTTGAGTTAAAAAGCAAGAAGAGAGATGGACAAAACCCAGCCTTCTCATAATCCAGTTTCCACAAACACAGGGCAACTGCCAGCTGCAACAGCCACACGGCCAAATCACTGGTGTGTACCAGTTAATCTGGAGCACACAGTTCAATCAATGTTCGATGTGGCTGATGAGGTACTGTCCAGTGCCCTCAGATGCCTGTGGTGTCAGTGTCAGAAACAATACAAGGACAGGGTTTTACCATCACTTCAAAAAGGGAGGACAAGTGCATTTCCATCTGCTCAACTCCATGAGACACTTTCTGGAGTAAAGGGGAGGATTAGGAAAGAGTAAACTACAAAATACAGGAGGAAATAAAGCCCTGGTGCATGACTTAAACCCTGGCAAACAGGAAGCAGAGGCTTCACTTAGGGTCCCATCCCTGCCAGGGGTCCCAGCACCACCGCACAGGCAGGGAGGAAGCCCCCCAGCACATGACAGCACGAGTGTGCCGGCAGCTATCTTTACAGGGCCCTGTCAGGATTACAGCAATCCCTGTTTATTTTGGAGAAGAATACCTGTCAAAACAGAGAAATAACAGGCACTGTCCTGGCTGGCAAGAGCAAAGTTCTGGCTACAACAGACAGCACAACAGAGAGACCTGCATGCTGTCATATATATGCTGAAGATGTTATGGATCCTGCCCCTTTGTCCAAGCCCACTCTAGCAGCATCCAGCACACCTAAAGAGACTGAATGTAGGTCCTGGCTTGTGTCATTGCTCTGCGGCCATCTCAGAGGTCCTATATCACCACATTCTCATGACACTATCAGCTGCAAAGCAAGTGCTTCTTCTCTCCAAACAAACACTTTTCATTAAGTTCAGTTTTGTTTTCAGCCTTATGAGCAAACGCAGAGTCTTCAAAGTTCAGGCCTGATGGTACTACGGGCTTCTTCAGCACTTCCAATGTAGATTCTTTTAAGTGCTATATTGTTTTAATAATTAAAGAATGTTATTAATTACTATCATCAGCAAGATTCCTGCTTGGTTTTTATGCTCCTGGGCCATTCCCTAAAATATAATGTAAATTCTTGTCCTGTACTACAGATGAAAAAAAATTCCTTATACCAGTTTCACATTCATTTACCCCCATTTTGTAGATACCTGAACACGGTATTTCCAGATACTCACTTTCTAACTACCTGAGAAATGATAAACCCACCCACCTACCTGGCATCCAGACCTCAGAGTTTTTCACATACTCCACTCAAATATGTCCACATTTGGCAGCAAGTAACAAGCAGAGGCTTATTTCCTGTTATCACTCAAGCAACCACAAACAACCCAACCTTCCAACTTATTTTTTTGCTTATTAATGTTGGGTTCTTCAATTACAAGAAACAACTGCAGTTCTACAGAATTTCAAATAATTTTTCAGGAACACCAGGATACTGATGAAATCAAGATTAACACAAGCCTCTTCCTTCATTTCCTTGACAGGTAACAGCATCAAAATGAGCCTCAAAATTCCACATGAAGCCAGAATAAAACGCATCCCTAACTTTAACCACCTTGACATGAGATCTGTCTTTAAAGCATGGATAAGCTACCTTCCTTCTTTGTGCAGAGCAACACATTAGCTAGCTGTGCCACTGTGAGAGGGAAAGGCATTCCTCCTCAGTCTACTCAGTAACTCCACAGCCTCACAGGATCAAAAAGCAGGGGCCTTGCAGTTAACTATTCACAAGTGCCATTTTCAGCCATAATTGCTGGCTCAAAAATGCAACTTTAGAACAGTCTTTCCTGTTTCCACTACCTGCCCTAAATTTTACACCAAGGGCTTAAGTTCTGCTTTCATTTACAGGAATGTAAGTGCATGATAGTTGAGATTTTGACTAATAAATACAAGTATAGAAAATGCACCATATAAAAAGAGATACCTAAGCTATTTTGTATGCTACATAATTGGATCCTGTTTCTATCACAGAAAAAACAAGCATTCAGTACATTTGAAATCTTTCCCAGATGTGCAAGTATGCCGTTCTGTTTGGGATTTTTTGACACTTTTTTGTACCGTTGCTGGTTTTAGCAAAACAACTTAAACACACCCAAAAATCCTCACTCAATACAGATACTAATTATTTTCCATGGTCAGTGCTAAAAAAAAAAAATTCAAAAGTCTTCATTCTCCAGCTCTTAAAGATTTTAATAAGCATTATGTGTTGTTCAGTTACAAAGGACTCCCAGTTCCAGGCAGTGACTGCAGAGGTCCTGCTGCTATGAATTACAGATCCCCTTTAAGAGTCCTTTAGTGTTTGCCCCTCTTTGTGCTGTGCAAGGCCCTTGTGTTTACATGTCAAGCATTCCCTCAGTTAGGACTCTCCAAATGACCAAAACCATGTCACTTCACAGAAGCTTGTAGCCCCTTTGGCCAATTCATGTTTAGCCAAATGTTTTATGGTCTATATTAACCCAGAATCTTACAAATGTCCAGTTCATCTACTACCCTAAGTGGAGAGGTCTCCTCACAAGGCTCCAGTCTAACACACACACACAAAGACTGCCATTGTTAATACAAGAGAATCGTCACTAGCACAGAGCTGTTGCAAAAGCAAAGCTGAAGCAACGGGAAGTCACCAGCTACAGGCAATGTCCAGCCTGTGCTCTGCACATAGGCTGCCTGACCGAAGTCTATATACTGTCACACTGAGAGATCACCAGCCAAATCTAGACCAGAGGCAGTCTTCCCTACAGCTGAAGGTTCCCCTTCCTGACAATACAGTATCATGGCATTGATCCAAATGGATTGCACATTAAAGACATTAAAGCTTATATTATTTTATGTTTCCTGCCTGAACTACAAGGGAATAAGGCTGTTGGAAACACACAGAGGCCAGAGGAAGGGTACACATGAACAGCCAAGGAAGCTACAAGCTAGAATGCAAAATACAAAAAATCCATACAGCCACGTGCACAAAAAATCCATACAGGGTGCACAAAGAGAAAAGAGTTCATTAGCAGTACTGGATTTCTAGTTTTGAAGTGCAGCTACACCAGCAATACTCTTGTGCAACAGAAATCAGCTGGCAATCAAAGCACAAAGCCCTTCAATATCAGTCCTGCAGTCTTAAGCCTCTATTAAGTTAGCAGAAAAATGATGACAGACAAGTTAACACAGAAGTAGGGAGAACGTAAATTAAAATCAGCATGTCCACAATAATTCTCTGACACAGGCTGATTTCAGCACTGGTCTTCCCTGTATTTACAAAGGAGGACATGTCTCCCTGGAGCTCAGCCCCAAATAAACAATCAGCAAGTAAGAGAAGTGACTTCTGCCACTGCAGCTGATCTTTCCTCAAAATACCGTAATTAAAACTGATGAGGAAAAAAACAGACCAAATTCCTAAAAACTAGCCAATTTCTCAGCGAAATACAAGTTAGAATGGGTCCTCACAAGATACATGACAGATTTAATTCACTTAGACAACACTTCCCCCTTCCACGGAAAATGACAGTGGAAATAAAATTCATCTCAGTGGCTTTCCAAATGTCTTTTGGTCATTTATTTATTTATTTTAAAAAAAAGACCAGTCATCATGGTCCATGCATTGAAAGTCTGAGTCCCAGAGTTTACTCTGCACAGTTTTATATAGAAGCAACTCCGCTGATCACACCACACATTGCAGATTTGCCCGCATGCAAGTAAATGCCAGATGATACCTGTAGTAAGAAAATACCAGGTCAGAAGGGGCCTCAAGGATTATCCAGTCTAACCCTTCTTGGCAAAAGCATGGTCTAGACAAGATGGCCCAGCACCCTGTCTGCCCAAACATTAGGTGTTCAGCATTGGAGAATCCATCACTTCCCTGTCAAGATTATTACAATGGCTGCTTGTTCTCACTGTGAGTGATTTTCCCCTTCTGTCCAGTCAAAATCACCCCATGTGTAACCTTTACCCATTGTCCCTTTTCCTTTCCCTGTGACTCCTCGTAAGAAGGAAGTCTCCATCTTCTTTGTAATCATCTTTTAAGTACCAGAACATGCAACATGGCCTCCCCTCTGCCTCTCTGCCTCGCCCCTTTCTCAAGGCCGAACAAACCCAGGTCTCTCAGTATTCCCTCCTATGGCAGCTTACCAGTCCTTGGATCATCTTGTGGGCCTTCTGTGGACTTTCTCCAGCCTGTCCACATCTTTTTTGTATAGTGTAACATCTCTTTTGTAAAGTAAGAGAGTGCACACCTTCCATCTGATGGGCAAACAACATGCCATTGGGATTGGACATCACAGTTTCCACACATTGCAAAACAGTGCCACTTTTGTTGCCATCACTAAGTTGCTAACTAAGAGAATGTGATTTAAGGACAGACGCAGAAAAGGATTTTCAAAGGATTTTGCTTTGTGGATGCCCAGAATTACAGTCAGGTTCAAGCAATTAGGGGAAAAATGGGAAGAGAGCAGAATGCTTAACTGCCTTTATAGGTGAGCTTCTACCTGCAAGCAACTACAGCGCTAAGAAAACTGAAAGCCTGGTACATATTTCAAGATTTTTAAAAGGGCTGTTTAAAATACAGACTTTTTTCATACAGAAGCTTCTCAGATTTAAGCTTTGCCCAGGGGAAGTCAATGAGTCTCATTGCTTGCAAGACAAAGCTGCTAATAGCAACAGGAGACCTTACTTCAGCAAGGCCCAACGTCCAAAACCAAGATAAACTTAAGAATTCTCCAAATTGGATGCAATCTGAGAAACCCAAAGAAAGCTTATCAACACAGTCTGCTCCTGACTTCAGAAAACTTTCACAAAAATGATCATTTAAAAAAAAAAAAAAAAAAAAATCCCCACCAAAAACCAAAATGGGGCTTCAGAAAACACCCAAACAAAGCCCACAATGTTCTGTTCTTGCCAGCAATGCAGCAGCAAGCAAGCAGCAGGAGAGGGTCAAGAAAAAGCTGTCTCCAGATTTCAAATTACTTGTACACAATTGCTGGTTACTGAAAAGAGAGCAGAATTAGTTAAGATAAACGACTGAAAAATAACAGGACAAGAGCCTGATTATTATTGGACATGGCAAAGGGTGGGGTTTTTTTGTTAATTAAAAGACTGTAAAGAGAAGTCGTGTAGATTTTTAAATTATTGGCTGAACTGTAAAGCACATTGTCAGGGAAGAAAACCATTTAAAAAATTCTTCAAAGTTAAAAGATTCATCAAACTTGCAGGAGTCAACATAGAAAAGATGGTATTACCAAACTCTTCAGATAATTGCTCAGCAAACAGTAATTACACACAGAGAGCAGTTAACTACAGTTAGAAATTTACAACAATATGGATCATTACAAGTTCCAGAGGCTGTCTTGAAAAAGCTCTGTCTTGGGAGTCCAAGGCTAAGGTCTGAAACCTGAAATTACAATAGTGCTTCAGAGGATCTAGTGAAACAGCATGATGGATCCACATACAGTGAGAAGCTGCCAAAAACATTACACAGGAAATCTGTGCAAGACTGTCAAAGACAAGAAACCTGAATAATCTACATTGTTATTTTATCCTAAAGCCTCAGACAGTCAGAATTAAAAGGCAGCAAATCAAGTCTGTGAATTTTGGAGACTTTGAAAGCAGATCACAGAGCTCCTAAAAATAGTTAAGTCAAATCATAAATAAATCTTGTATTTCATTAAATAATTAATTTCCAACTAATAATATTGAGACTTTGTACGTACATCTAGGGAATTGATTTTCTCCCCGCTCCAGACAAATTTAAAAATAATTACATGTTCTTTATCATTTCAGGAGACAAGAATCTCCATGGTTAATTGCTTCCAACTACAAACCCAGGTATGAAGTGCTACTGATGCAGGTCCTGCATGATTTCACACCCCCTGTGTAAAAGTGTGCAGAACTCTGTGGTTTATGTGGTAGGCAAAAAATACAGCCACCACAAGAAACACAAAATCCTGACCACAAATAGAAGATCCCAAATTGCTTGTTCAACACCAGAGGACAGAACTGCATACACAGAGGTAAGGGCTAAGTTCAGACTTTCTTTTTACAAGCAGTACTAATGAAGAGACAATAAAGTATTACTCAAAAATAAAAAGGAAGCATTTTTCTTTCAAAGAATGGATCTAATTTTATTTTCTTGTGCTCGTAAGTTCATCACACCCCTGATTTCAGCAGGGCAGGACACTGCAGTAAAGAAGAGCTGAGCAGCAGGAAGCAGAAGGAATGTTTACATTCCTCAGCACTGACTTCCAGATCCACTGAAAAGAAACCAATGTCATTACCATCTTTAAAAAAACTTCATCTAGAATTTTGGACATGTAAGAGACCATCGCTCTTTAACTGCTCCAGGGATTCATTCAAAGGCCACTTGTCACCACAACAGCTGTTCAGCCAGGCCTTCTGTTTTGCCCACATTTTTGTTTTCTTAGATGGGGAATGTCTGTCACCATTCTCCAGTCAGTGGCCCTTCATGTGGTTGCTAACTGAAAATGCATATTAAAACAGGTAAATACATCTTAAGTTCTGACCACATGAACATAGGAACACAATGCAGGTTTTGTTGCCTCTAATAATAATTCAAACATCTCTACGAAGGTTCAGTTACCCAAGGTCACATGCCTGAGGAGGTGATACATGTGAACCCTTCTGCCAGTATCCAGCCAGAACCACTCACTCTTACACTTGGGTGAGGACCAGATTACCCAGGAACCATTTACTCCTGAAACAGATCAAGAAGGCCCAAACCAGGTCTGATCTTTGTAGGAATGCTACAGACATTGTTATATAGAATCATAAGTGAACAGGACAGAAAAAAAGAAAAAAGTTTTACATAATAAAGATTTTAAAAGGATTTTATACAATAGCATATTTCAGATCCTATTGCTAGAATTATCCCACTGAAATTCTCCAAATTACTTTTTCCCCTCAAGGAACTTGTGTAAAAACATGGAATCAAAGCACGTTTCTGGATATGTTTCACTGATAAGCTGCCCACAGACTTGCGTCCCCATTACTGCTCCCTCCCTCCCTCTATCCTGACTGCATCCTTGATTGCATTTTCTTTAAAAAAATCCATGTATTTATGAGCAAATAAACGTTTTGACTGCATCTTGCTCTACAGACACAGTAGTTCCCCTCTAAGGAGAGGCATAAAAGCCTAGTCTTAACAAGGGCTCAAAAGGCAGTCTCCTTCTGTCCCCAAGGGTGAAATTTGTTGTTTATTAATCCAGATCAACATTTCCGAGAGCTGAAAAGTTAACCCCTCCCATTGATTTATGTGTGTCAGTAGCCTTATGTAAACCAACAATTTAAACTACAGTTTCACGCACACAGCTGCCTTGATTAAAACAAACCAACCCATACTGCCAGGACTGTTTGCTTCAATGCAACACTTACACAGCAGGTGGCTGGTGGCTACTGAGTGAATAGCCAACAGCATGGACCCAGCACACACAGTCACAGGCAAAGTCATCTCCCACCACCACAGCATCCAGGGTAAGGACTTCAGCAACAGGAAACCTTCTCCCAGGTTTCATACCAAAGACAATACAAGGAAGAGGTAAACAACTCCTCTACTTCTCCATATACCCCCATCGACTACTTTGGAGTTGGATCTACAAGCAGACAGACCAAAATGTGTGAGTCCTCTCCACAGACAAACCATCCAAACCATTGTTGTACAGGTCGGTTGGACAGTGGCCCAAACAATAAGCTGTTTTCAGAATACCAGGGATTCATCCTCTTATGTGGCATGAGGGAGGGATTAAGCCTTAATTTAGCACCATTTAGAAAAGATTACCCTTTAATTGCAATAGGAGTTGGCAGACACCGGCAGCAATGAAAAGCCTTTATCCTGTAAAGCTTCCAAGTGGTCATTGACAGCTTCCAGGCCAGCAGTAGAGAGCCAGCCCGTGCTGTCCCCACTTGGCTGCTCAAGGCCACCAGACCAACAGGGTGGAATGCACAGGGCACACAGCTGCATCACAGCTGCAGAGACAAAACCCTCATTCATGGGCATTCAGATTGGGTAAGGCATGTGGGGCTGCCACAGTGCACTGAGGAGCCGAAGCTTTCAGAAGGGCTCAGCTGCCAGTTCCACCCAGAACTCTGCCCGGCAGGACCTAGCTCATTTGGGCAGAGATCCAGCATCAGAGATACACCCACTTCCTGCCTTCTGGTATCAGTCTGGCCAGGTCAGCAGAGGAAACTCCCCACCAGCTCCACTATCCTCTGGCAACAGGGCAAGAGAAGTGTCATGCTGTATTTTCTGGCACCTAAAGCAGATGTGTGACATGCCTCAGGTGGAAGGTTGCCAGATCCCTTCCAAGACCCAGTAGCCCATCGCATCTCAGGAGCCTGTTACAAATGTCTTGTAATTTGGAGCAAAGCTAAATGCACTTCCAGATTGGCATCCACCAAAATGTAATTATTGTTCAAACCGATTTTCCTGCAGCAGTAACGTCTGTTTTACAGCTGTGCTGGATTAATACCAGTTTAGGCTGGCATAGGACATCTCAAAGCCTGCAGTTTGACTCAGTCCTGTGGCTAGCACAGGTCTTTCTCGTGAGAACATTTTTGCTACCTTTCATAAACAAAGATAAAGTTTGGATGTTTTGCAAACAGTGTCTCGAGATTAGGGCAGTTCAGGCCTGGCCAATTAGGCCTAGGGGGAGGTTTCTGGCTGACCAATCTGGGTGACCTCTGAAAACTCTATATATATGGAAATCAAAATAATAAACGCACTTTTCTCTTTTCTTGCCTGAGAACCTGGGTTTTTTCTCTCAGCTAGCGGCTCAACAGCGACACAATCCCAGCTTTATTTTCAAAAGTTCAATGAAAAGTAATAATTTCTATGCATACACAAGGCCTTAAACCAAGGTTTAACCCCCTTTCTCCTCTTCACTTATAACCCGTGCCTGGCAGTGCCTGGCATTTCTGACAGCTTCAGGCTTGAACAATGAGAATGGCTGAGCCATCTGAATTTACTGGGAACCAGTGAGGGAAGAAAGAGCCCTGCAGCAAGGAGGCTGTGAGCTGGAGAAGAAAATTGTCAGACTGATTAGATGAGGAGCCATGAGAAGTACTAGTGTAAAGGGAGAAAGCAGATCTTGTAAGGAGGAGGCAAAGAGCATGTGTCCAAGGAAAAAGATAAGAGATGATGGTCAAGATGGTGGCATAATGTAACAGTGGCAGCAGGATCATCAGCGACTGTAATGGAATTCAGCAGGAAACCGAGGAAGAGGAACAAAACCAAATGCAGGAGGAAGTAGGAGTGGGAAGAAGAGACATGAGCCTGTAGCTGCTTGTCCACTTCAGATATGAATGGGCAGCCTCATCTCATCCTCTTTGTGCCCTAACTGCTTCCAGTTTCTTAGCCTAAGGCTGAAGTTTGTCTCCTATGCTGGAAGAAAACCTGACCAGTAATCATGTCATTTGTTCAGAGCATTCTTTCCTAAACATTTAAGTTTTGAAAGTTCAACACCAAGTAGCCTGGCATGGCATTCAAAAACACCTTAGAAGAAACTTCAGAGTGTATTATTAGATATCCTTGGACACTGTTACACTTCTTTCATTCACTGTCACTGCTACCTTTGCCACTCATTCTCAAACAACACACTGGGTACATCTATACAGGACTAATATCTAAAGCACAATTAATTCAAAATAAAATTATGATTCCAACAGAGAACTGAGAGTCCCATCTTGTACTCAGTGACACACTGAAGCAGACTAGTTTTATTTTTTAAGACTAAAAGGAAGAATTCTCTGTCTCTCCATGAGCTCATTTCACATTTAGAGCTTGAATTTGAGCAAGTTAATTTGTTGCATTATAAATAGACACTAGTTTTATGCACATGAAGGCCACAAAGCTAAAGAAAAAATGAAAGAAATTAAGTAAGAGGAACTCTAGCCATCCCCGCAGGTGTTATTCAAATTCCTCAAACATAACTTTTCCATTATTACAGCAGATTTCTGCCCTGCAAGAAGAAAGAGAAACTGAAATACACCCATTATCTACAGTTCTGAAATTTCAAGACACTAGATCAGTAATCTAATGGGAAAACACAACTACCCTCTGCTGCAACACCAGTTCCAAAGGCAGCAATAAGACAGATCCTAAAACACAAGAAGAGGAGTTAAACAATCTAAGCCTGAGCACTGGAAAGCATTCCTGTGCACACAGACACAAAGTACTGGGCTGTTCCTGATAGCTCTGGAATTCTTTAGAAGTAAAATCTAGTTTTAGAGCCTCACTGAACTAAGAAGCAATGGAACAAAACTTGGATCTGCATGAGCTCCTCATCTTGTGGAGGCTCTGTTCCCTTGTACAGCAGTGCCCACTGAAGATTAAGGCCACATTCTTCATACAAAGCCTACGTTATGTGCAGCAAGACAAATGACTATCACAGCACGGTACCAGGCAACAAATGGAGCCCAGGGCAAGAAAAATACTTTCATCAAATTAATCACTTTCTATGGAGATGACCCTTTTCACAGGAAACAATGATAATAAAACAAGAAAATACATTCCTCGTAAAGTGCACATAGAAATACAGTGTCAACCTTAATGCTGTTTCAGGCCTATTGTGGGAAAAAGGCCATACATAGTCACATTGAGAGTGGCAGACCACAGGGCTGATAAATGCTCTTTAAGGCCAGTTCTCACAATTCCCAGAGCCAAGAACCTTAAAAGCAAACAGATGCCTCACAGGCATCTGCTTCGCCAGCTCCAAAAGCCTCCCTGGATGAGCCAGATTCCAAGACGCTCCCCAGCTGCAGTCCCTCACACTGAGGAGCATGAAAGGAATGAATGCCTTACTATGCTCCCCAAAAACCCGAACAATAGGGAGGTCACTGTATTCTTATTGTTTGATTTCTACCTGTTTCCCAAGTGAAATGGGTAGGCATTTCTCCTTGTCTCCTACAGAGAGGATAAGATCAAGCTGATTTATTATTAAGTGGTCAGGTGGAGGAGCTGTCTCAAACATGAAACTGTCAGGAAAGCTGTGCTCTCCCTACCCTTCACTATTCCATGTGAGCCTGGAAAACAGAGTATTTCAATGGGAAAGTTTTCCTCCAAACTTCCAGGACAGACAATGTTCAAGTCTACTACCCCAGCAGCCTTGACAAAAAGCCTACAACCCTCAGAGGCCCTTTTACCTTCCTAAAACCCTCCCAGATTTCCAAAAGCAGAAATCACAAGATATGTACTTGAGCCTCATTCAAGCCATGAAGAGTCCTAGCTACAATTCAAGAGTTCTCCCTTCAATTCACTACTTTGCTTACCTCCACCGTGAACCCACAGGAGGACAGGAAAGTGTAACGGCTCACGAGTGAAAATGAATCCTGGAATACAGGATTTTTCCCACCCCTGAAATCCACAAAAGTTAAAGGTAACCACAATTCATTTACATCATTCAAGGAGTTACATTAGCAGTTCACAAGGACAGAGGATAGAATGATGCAGAATACATGCAGGGGTGAGAGGAGGGTTTCAAAATTGCCAAACATCAGTGTGATTAGGATCACTGCAAAAACCTACATGCAGGAATAAAACTATAAAGCCCATGAAATACCTGACACTAACAGAAGACAACTAACTCTTCTCTGCATTCCTTTCCTAATGGGTAATACTGCAAGTGTCACAGTAGTCAGCATTCCTTCAGCCCTCCTGAAGTCTAGACAAACAACTAATGCATCTCACATGCTCCACTTGGTAAAATCTAGATTCAGCTACTTAATCCTTCAGTGAGTATTCACTGACTAAAGAGAGCTGGAGCGGGTGAACAATAACAACGAGTTCAAACTTTAGTATTTAAACTATGGGGCACATTTTAAAGCACAGTATACAAAAAACATATATATGTAAGCAGCAAAGTAACAGAATTGTGGAACTGTTGAGACTGAAGACTGGAAGGGAGCTCTGGAGATCATTTACTCCAACCTTCCTGCTTAAAGTAGGGTCACCAAAAACAACGTGCTCAGGACACTGTCCAGTCAGAATTTCAATGGCTCCGAAGATGGAGGCCACCTAACCTATGGGCAAAGAATAGAAAATAAGTTACACACGGCACACTGTGTTTGTGGTTATTTACAAATGTGCTAGGGCTCAGTCTTTTATGGACTGTTCTGTAGCAACACAAATAACACTTGAGGCTAGAGCTGAACAACTCCACAGCTTGATTTGTTCCACGTGACTCAAATCTGCTCTTAAAATAGTTCTGTGATTACTGAACGATCTTAGAACAAGACTTCATTGTATCCAGTGGGGAGAGGCTGAAATGTTCTAAAACAATCCTACTCCCCAAACACTGCTCTAATTTAGCTTGTTAAGTGCAAGTGGTCCTATTTCCCAGGCATTCGTTTGGATGTTTTGGTTTCAACCCACCTTTAAATAGCTTCCTGAATTAGACTCAATTAGTAGAGAACATACATGCAAAAAAAGGAGGTATTAGTAACCCCTAAAAAAAGAAACTCGCAAAATTTATATTTTGCATTTTGTGTCTGAGTCAAATGCAGCCTGGCAGAGCTTCAGGTGGAAGCAGATGTTATACTCAACCCCACAAACTGCACCAAGATCCAGAAATGTCTAGTGCATACATATGAACCTTCCTACCAGCAGACACTCCTCATCAGCACATCCTGAACCCTTTTCATCCATGCCAAACACTGCAACACGAATCTTACTCTCACACAAAAAGTACAATCTTTCATCAGTTTCTAAGGCAGCTACATGCTGCAGTGTAGCACCTTCCCAGAGAACATCCCATCTCTGCTGCTCACCGTCACAGCACCTAGCATGCTTACCCCAGTAAACCACCTTGAGCAAGAGAAGACAAACACCAAGCTATTAACAGGCAAATCTGGTGTAAGACCACTATCAGCTCTCCACCACTGACAGACGTACCTGTCTGCAAAGACAAACTTTCATTTGAAGCTGGCTAGAATTTAGTCGTTGGTATTTAGAGACAGTATTGGAGTATTTAGTCACAAGAGTAGGTGACAGCTCTACTGTCTGGACACTACTTGTCCCAGGGCAGAACAACATTCTTTCCTGCTAACTATGTTTTAGATAAAGTACACTTGGCCAAAATTTATTTCCTTTTAAAGCCAATTGTGCATATATTTGTACACATGGCACTGCTATAACATTAATATAGTGAATACAGAATGTAATCCCATGTAATGTTTATTATATAAACAAACCCATGCAAGACAAAACCTGGAATACATGCACAACTGAAAGCAAGTTACACATGGCAATTGCTCAGTGTGGGAATTGGCAGCAGGCCTATCTTAAGCTCACAGACACCGACCGTGTCCATAAGAGCCCTAGCATGGACAGAAGCAAGAAGCAAAAACAAGATGTGGACAACAACCTCGTACCCATGAGAACCTTAGCGTGGACAGAAGCAAGAAGCAAAACAAAGTGTAGTCAACAACTTGTCAGCAAGACAGAAAAACACGGAGGAATTCACACCTGCAGTAGGGAGGCTGTTTTTCACATAAACTGTGTACTAGGAATAACTGACCAATAGTATTAGGTAGGAAATAGATTAGAAGCCAATGGCAATGTGGCACGAATGTTAGAAAATAGTATAAAAGAAACTTTGTAGCAATAAACGACCCTTCTACCTTCTTCCTGGCCTGGAGCTCTGCTTTCTGTGTGTCGTGCCCCTCTTGAAACAACGACAGCTCACATTTTAAGAATGACAGACTTGTAACAGGTTAGTAATGTTAAATTTCAACTCCTAATATTTTTTAACTTTTAAAAAGTTTTTTTTACAGAAACCTTCACTTCTGAAAGCTTTTTGGTAAAAACCCTTTGTAAACAGAAAAAGGAGAAACTTTATAAAGGTTATGTCGAGTCCTCTGCTCTCCAACTGCAGCAATTTCACAACCAGCAATAGTCCCAAAACAACCCCAAAGGATTTACAGAGGAACATACAACAGAAGGCAGGAAGGAGGATGGACCTGGCTGATGAATCAAGCAACTCCAGTATTATCTTGCAGTGGGGAGTGGGAGAGTGTCACCCTCCCAGTTCTCCAGCCTGTCTAGCTTAGGTTTCTCCCAGCCTCAGAGTCTCCTTTTCAAATCTATGAAAACTGTGGGTCTTGAGTGCACAATATATCCAGGGACAGGCAGAGGAGGGCAAGAGAAAACAGCATACTCAGAGGAAAAAAAACTTTAAACCCCAAAAACAACCAACCAAAAAACCACTAAAAACAACCAAAAAAACTAAACAAACAAAAAATTGTCTTTTCTATGTATTGTTTCCCTTTTATCTTCCGATAAGCAAATTTTAAGATCAAAACAATTTTAAGACCAAACAGGATTCCCAAAAAGATATACATTAAATTAGGAGATTGAATTCAGCATCTGTAATCAGAAAGGATCCGAAAAAAAAAGGGCCAAACCTCCATGTAATGGCAAGAAAGGAATGACAAGCTCTACAACTACACAATGCACTTTTAGGAAACATGCCTTCGAAAATCCTTTCACGGATCCAGCTAAACTCTTCAGGAAAGTTTATTCGGACAGATCACACACCCTTTTCAAAACTTTAGAAGGGCAAGGGGGGTAGGAAGGCTGAGGGAGATGGGTGGGGAGGGAGATGGGTGGGGTATGAGACAGTAAAAGGTATCAGAGAAGGCTGCGACATCCTCCAGCAGCACAGCTCCAGGAAGGATGTTCCTGTTGAACACAGTACTTGGGCAGTCATGGGGAATGTTTTGACAATGCTCAGGGTACACAAGTTCTAAGCCCAGTTACTAGGTCATATCTCATTTTTGCTCTCCTTCATCCCTTCCCGCTACTCACCTGGCAGCTGCCAGTATCTACATAAAAGAGTGATCTATGCATCCTTTTGTTATAAAGAAGTGAATGACCATAGACACCTTTCAAAATCCATTCTTAAAAAGAGCAACAGATTAAAAGTCTTTTCTTCTTGTGTTTAGCTACTGTTTGCAAAAAAGAGATTTGAGCTTTTTCAGTCTTCTCATAATGTCAGAATTTACCAGACATGCAAGCACATACACATGAACGGAATAAAAATACTAGTAGCTGCCTCCTGTTCAATCCATGTTTATGCTTTATTAACTTCAAATACAATACAGAATTCTGCATTGTGTCTGCTATGTGTCATGGGGAAATTTGTGTTTACAGTAAGGTTTGATGTGCTTATAGATTTCTCAATGCAGCTCACCAAGACCACATTAAACCAAGGCAAATCTATCCATTCAGTATTTAATGTCTGTACTGTAGCACAGTTATGAGAGACAGCACTGACTCATGGACTGTATTTAAGGAAGTTTCATCAAGAACAAGGGTGACAAGAATTAGAAATTCATACTCTAAACAGGACTGAAGAAGGAATGCATAAGATTAAACTCCAGTAGTAAACATGAAATCTAAAAACCCTTTCCTTCAATTTACTTTCTCATAAATTTAACTAGGGAAACATCCCTAGCGGGCTTATTGACACAGTAAGGAAATTTGTGATGTTGTAAACTAAGAACACAAGACAACAGCTTTGAAAGTTTGCTGTTTCAAAAAGCAAGTGAGCTATTCCAATTTCATGAGGTTTTTGGCCATTTCCAAAAGGAGAGAGTTCAACATACTACCGTTGGTTTAAGTTTAAACATTTGTGCTCACAAAACAGACATTCCATATTTCCCACTCCCAACCCAGTTAAAATAAAGGAAGGAGAAAAACAAGACAAAAATCTGGTGCTGCAATTGCAGAACAAAATCCAAGTATTTATGAGTGTGTCTTGCTGATCTTCCAGGTGGCAGTGCCTGCTCTGCTACCAAACGATGGGGCACAGCTCCAAGGACGTGTTGGCACGTAACTTTCCTGCTGATGGGGAATAAAGGTCACTGCAGTTCTGGTCACTAGGTTCCAGGGCCCATCTGCACTCCCATTAGATCTCCCAGCTTGTAAGTAGTTAGAGAACAACACAGACTAAGCTGTTTATAGAAAAGTTGCACCAGAGGCCCTTAATTCAAATAAACCTCAACACAGCTGCAGTTACGGGCATGGGTTTGGGGATGCATTTGTTTATATTAGGGGTTTAGGAGCACAAATATCTATACCAGGTGAGATGCTCAATTAATAATTCAGATGTGCAAATACAAAACCATCTCATGAGTATTAGAGGTCTAAAATTATTTGACATTCAAAATACAACTATTGAAATCATGGAATTCCTCCTCTACAGGAGAGGAAAGCGGGAAAATGCAGGGGCAGTTCAAGTACTTTCTAGCCTCTCTGGGTGCACATAAGAAACAAGTCACCCCGACTTTCAAAAAAAACTCAAAGTGTTGGGGTTTTTTTTAAAGGCACAATCCCTGATATTTTGTCATTTAAGACTGGCAACACTGTCAATAAATAGCGCACAAAACCAAGACGCTGTCAATGAAAAACTATATTTGAGGCTACAGGAGCAGATTTCTCCCATCTGTCTCCCCTGAACAGATCTGCTGCACAAGTAAGGGCACAGATATTGGCATATCCTGTGCAAGCCCAACACACAGCAGAAAATGTTTTCTTAAGTACCCTGTCACTTCAGTTAGTTTCTCTGGCACAACTGCCATAACTCACCTATGAAATGAAGTCGTATCAGCCTGGTCTCTGTTCCCACTAAATTCCCAGAGGATCTCATCACAACTGAATAATCACATGTTAGAGGGATCATACTAATTAGGAAAAGTACCTCATAATTCTGCCGTCATGGGCTCTATGTAACCTTTCCAGTTGACATGATGGGGCAGTAAAGTGCCCTCCTGCCCACCCGAAATGTTTTGATCACTCAAATGCCAGGAGGAAAAGATGGTCACATCCTAACACAAGTAGACTAAAAAATTCAGAAATGTTTGCCAAATCCAATCATACAAAAATCAGCAAAGTTTGGGTTTAAGTAAAATTCTTAACAAAGATACACAAGGAAAGAAATACACCTAGTGTAATACCTGGAACTGCAATCTGTTGCGTTGTACTGCTTCTCATAGGATTGCAGAATATCCTGAGATGGAAGGAATCCACAAGGATCACCTAGTCCAGCTCTTAAGTGAATGGCCCATAGAGGGACTGAACCCACAACATTGGCACCATACTCTGACCAACAGTGATAATCTCAAGGAACATCTCCAAAACACGTATGTCTAATAAATAACCCGACCAGATTAAGAGAATTTTTTTACAAACTATTCTGGTTTTCATGCACTTGAAGCTAACTTATTTCCACTGTTTAAATGCATATTTCGTGTAGCTATGCTGTATGTTACAGAGCCCAGTTTCACAACAGCCTTTAAGCTTTTATGTACACATACGACATATTTTTACATGACAAATACCATTCATCTCAAATACCAACCAGCCACACAAATTTACAACCAACCATCCATATTGTTATGAAAGACCATAAAGCTGGCCATCAAAAGCTAGAGTAGTTGGATTGATTATAGATCACAGTACTTATCATTCCATTATAATGACAAGGAAAGAAAATCAGCATCTTTTTCTAGAGGACAAGGCCAGCACAAAGCCTTCTCGAGCATACTGATGCTTCAGAGAATGCATAAAGATATGCATTTTGTTATACATTTGGTCACACTAAATATGTTGCTGTATTTGTAATGCAAATTCTTCTTTAAAACCCTCTGCCCACCACCACAGCTGTAAGATGTGGAAGAATATCCCAGTACTGCTGAGTGACAGAGTGAAAACCATTACCAGGTCTGTAAACTGGACTTTTAGAATGAGAAATGTCAGAATTGGAAGCCACAAAAGCTTTAAGACAGAGAAACAAGTGGAAGAACAGGTATTTGCCAAAGAGGAAATAACACCTCTTGTTATAGGTCAAGCCTTGCTGTTAGTGATAGTATACTATTAAATCATGTACATTTGTAAAAAATTCAAAAGAGACAGAAGAAAATTTGAATTGGAAATAAAACAGATCAATCCCTGTTCTTCACTTCAAGAGAAATTATTTATGTGAAAAATTATTATCCAGTTAAAACACCTGAGAATATTTGATTTTAGCCATTTCTTGGTTAAAACCAAATACTTACTGAAAGCGTCCCCAAAAGGGAGCCAAGTAGAACTGCTTTGCACAGCTGTTGAACACAGTGAACCAAGATACAAGATAGAAGCTTTTACTCACATGGACACAAGTCTCAGAAAGCTACTGTATTTAACTGAGCAAGAGAAAAATTTAAATCAGGATCACTGCTGGATGATTTCTGCTGAATCAGAGACCTGGATTTATTCAGGGAATTATGTTTTGGCAAGATAACCTTTCTTCATTTGATAGTACGTACCAAAGCTGAGGGCACATGCTGTATGACATGCTTGTTTCTGCTCATGGCCTGCTGGGGACAGTCACATTCATCCAACAATAGACAATTTCTATTTCACAGGCCAAATGCTCTCTCCAAATGACACTAGAGAAAACCACTACATAATTCTAAAATGACTGCTTGAAAATGTATTATTTCCATTTCCTTCCTAACATCACACTGTTGAGAAGTTTCACCCACGGCTTCCAAGGGCTAGAGGGCTAAGTGGACTACAAACATGTCATGCTACGCAGCCACTCTGGGCATCACAACCAAATTTCTCCCTCAAAACACACACAGCCTTGTGTAGCAAGATGCGAGAAAATCCCTTGTGGTTTTGAGTTACCCGTTCATACAACAAAACAAGCTCCAAACAAACATCGTCCCTGATCATCAGAAAATATAAAGGATTCTGACCTTGGAAAGAGACTAAAATCAGATGTAACAAACTCTCTGTCCACAGCAAGCAATGAATCTTGTTTGGTTTGGGCAGGTTAGATGCCAGTTATGGTATTAGGTCACTATACTTCTCTGCCTTGAAGTCAGAGCTGAACTACAGGCCCAGTTCCATCCAGCACTGACAGACTGAACATGCAGAAGGACTTCCTAATGAATTTACCAAATGCTGTCTTGCTGCCTACAGCACAGCACTCTGCACCATGCTGGGAACTTGCCAAGTTCCACACTGCACATGGGCAGCAATTGAGGGGTGAAAAGAAAAAATTTACAGAGAGACCAAGCACTGCAGCATGTCGCAGAGTCTAGGCCATCCAGCACAACTCAGCACCCCACCAGATACACCACTCGTTTCAGTGAGAGCTGTATAGGTTCTTGTATGGCATGGCTGCTTCTCGAACATGGACACAGGACTGCACAATCCGTATCCATTCCAACACTGAGCTTCAACTATGTTGGGGCCAAACATTCCCAATTAGCCCCATGTGCAGGCACACATCTAGACACCATGTGGGTCCCTGCTTGCCTAGAGTCCCAGTGGCAAACCCATCTGTTAGTGGGCAAGACAGACCACACCTTTTAGCAGACCCCTCAGGCAAGTCCCCACTCCAAAACGGGATGAGCCTGACATCCACTGCCTGGTGTGTATTTCAGCCAGATTAGTGAAAACAGCTGAGAAGAGAGGAGGGGGAGGAAAGTAGGAGGTAGAAAGACGGAAGGTAAGCTGAAGGACGGGGAAACAAAAAAAAAACAAAACAAAAAAAAAAAACAAAAAAACAAAAAAAAGCCACAGTTTGCAGCTATTATAAAACTTCAACTTTTCTCTGAAACGGAGTCTCCTCCATTCATTTGGATGGCAATGTCGATTTATGTAATTTCCCTCTGCTGAGGTTTTTTAGATCATATTTCAAACCCATGACGTTATATTCCTCTGTTGCTGGGTTACCAAACCTGAACAAACAATTCTCTGCAGTCTGCCAAAAGCAGAGAAAGAAAGCAAATGAATGCCTGCAGTATGCATCACCCTCTGGAAGTCATCTTATGGCCCCATGCTGCTACAGATTAGTCACAAGCTCACATACCATAGAGCGAAAGAGGAAATGGTGAACCTATTAAGTCAGGGGGCAGTGCATAGACCTGAGAACTGCTGTTCCCACCCTCCTGCCCCCTCCTAGTAAAATCAGGCAATTTTCCAAATCATTAGAATTCTCTTGCAGACTAGAAAAAATAAGGTCCTAATTCAAAGGGATAAATTGGGTATTAATACCCCCGAAACTATCAAGCACGTTCCCACAGATTTTGAAAGGATGGACCAAGATTTGAAATGAAACCATGACAGCCCACTGTGACAAAACACCAGTGACTGTAGCTTTGAGACTTTCAGTTTCCAGGCAAGATGTCTGCCACATCAGGGACTACATAAACTTCCGCTTCAGGGGTGTGGGAACACACAGCTGTCCCCCACTGTGAAGCCCTCTGGGTTCACTCCAACCCTCAGCAATATTGCTTGGAAAGAATCTTCCCCTGCAGCACCTGTGGAGAGGCCACCAGTGTGCAGCTTTTGGTCCAGCGTTTCTCATGCCAAGATGGTCTGCCCCTGTTCCCTGAACACCCAGGCAGCCTCTCACCCCACCGTCAAGCCCCAGCTCTCAGGTGCCCTCATCTGGGACTGCACATTGAAGGATGCCAAATGCAAGGCTCTAATGAACAAATTATTTGTGTGAAGAAGCTCTGCAAGAGAGACTACATCCCAGGACAAACCTCAGCCAAAGCCACCAGCCTTACAATAGTGTTGCCACTGTAGCATCCCCAGGACTGCTAATTCCCAGCAGCCAGGCCAGACAGACCCCACACACTGTGCAGCTGCTGTCTGTGCTCCTCAGGCAGCAGCTTCACCACCAAGCTCAGCAGCAAGACTAGCTTCAGATGCTCCTCTCATCCCATTTGCTGCTGCTTTAAAACACTCTGGGTGACATGGTACCTGCACAACCACATGCAACACACCTATGACCCAAACTGGGGTACTGACCTAATTCAAAAACAAAACCAAAAGAAAGAAAAATAACAAAGAAAATCAGTTCGACAGTGTAGTTTTACTATATCCCCTCCACAGGACAGCAAACACTCAGTGCTGCCACACTTCAGGGAAAAAATAGGTAGCAAATTGCACTACTGCTGCCAAACACTGAAACCTTGGGTTTAACTTAATGTAGAAACTTAGAAACAAATTACCTAATGTTTGCTGCAGGTAAGGGACAGCCCTCATTCTGGGCTAAGGCACAGACAAACACCACAAACCAAAAGTAAAACATGACTTTTCCCCAAGACCTAGCTCTCAGCTGAGACTACAGCAAGTTAGGGAAAATCACTTCCACAGAAACATAGGGTTTTTTAAATAATTCCACCTGAAGGTCCTTACTATTCACCCAAATATTTATGGATGTTTTAATATATAAGGCATAGCTAATTTTATCAGGAAAAAATAATTTTAATCAGCAATTTCATAAAATAATCTGAAATCATCACTTCAATATTATTTCTTATTGTTAGGAAAGGCAGTTCAAGGAACACTGGCAAAGAAAATTAATTTAGTAACATAAAGCATTGAAGGTTACTATTTCTAGTACAGCAGGAAAAATTGGAATGTTTAATTTTTCAGGTTTTTTCCTAAATAAGGATATGTGAGAAAAGTAGCTTTACCAAAACACAGTACTAAATGTCTATATCACTGCAAACATCAGATTAATGTTATGGGTGTCTCTGTTCTTCATGTAAAGCAACTATGATTTATGAAAATATAAGAGGTTTAAGTTACACAGGAATATTCTGATTACCCCATCCACAGTTTTCAGTCTGATTTGACAGTGGAGACAGCAATTGTGTTCTAACATTTCAAGTTACTTGGACTTGGAGTCCAAGTAACAATCACCATTAAGACAGTTTTTTTTTAACATCCACAAGACAGATCCACAAAAGCGTAACCATTTTATATTAGTATGTGCCAAATTGGTATCAGTTTCCTAAATTCAATTTGCAGTTGTACTTTTCCTACTCTAGATTTACATTTCTATAACTAGAATTAAATTTCACCTAAACTGGTCCATTTAAAGAAACCTTTATTTTATGCATTAAACCCTTTGACTTTAACAGTGCTGCAAGGTTTGAGGTCCTCTTACGTGATATTAATGTCCTTTCAGCAGGAATCAATATATCACCTGAATATTAGGAAGAGGCTGCAGAGGTGTACCTGTGGCCTTAGAGGTATTGCAACTGAACATCATTATTTACCATGATTAAACAGAAAGACTTGGTCAATCCAGCATTGATTCATGAGCACAGAGGGTCTAATCCCAGTTTGTCATAGGTTTGTTAGGTAACTTCGGCCTAGCCATTTCTTCCCTCTTTGCCATTGTGTTCTTACACACAAAAGGAGCACAGCAGTACAACTGACAAAATACTTTGATAAATCCAGTGGGGAAAATCATTGTTACTTCAGCAACCAGTTTACAATGTCTGTCTACAAAGTACACAGCACTGCATGAAGAAGACAGGAAAGGGAATGATTTCTCCTTCACTTCTGAAGATGCAGTTAAATGTCACATTAATAACATGTAACATTATGAAATGTTAAACCAGCCTGGATGAAATATAACGTACCCAATTAACTGGGACATATGTAAGTCAATTAAGCAAAGCAAACCTTTTGTCAGCAATCACAGATCCTGTACCCTCCACCTCAATATAAACTCAAACAGTACAAATATTACAGCCTAGGACATACCACCTCAGCTGCATCATACATCCCACTTGAGCTTCATGGGAAATAAAGCAGCGAGGTGTTACCTGAATGTTTCTTTCAAAGTCAGCTCGCAAGTTTACCCAGGACAAAGAAGCCA
This sequence comes from Entomyzon cyanotis, assembly GCA_024500445.1. Lineage (NCBI taxonomy): Eukaryota > Metazoa > Chordata > Aves > Passeriformes > Meliphagidae > Entomyzon > Entomyzon cyanotis. Next base: position 52,218 of record JAKEPQ010000998.1, on the reverse strand, counting down.
TGAAATGGCCTTAAAGTCAATACATGATTCTTAAAGGCAAGAAACAGAAACAAGGGCCACTGTTAACATACAAAGAAATTAGGAGCCCTGTGCAGATAATTGCCAGTATTCTTGTAAGCTTGTTTAAAACCCACAAACCACACACATCACACTAACTGTGACATACTGACACATGCTTTTAAACTTTAAGGATAGACACAGTCTACTTACGAACTTTCACATTATTACAGAAATAATTAATCATAAAGTCCATGCTTTCCTAGGGTTTAAACACAATTCCACCACCAATACAACATAACCACTTTATCAGAAAGGAGCTCTGGACAGCAGACAGTTTCATAACTGTGCTAGTAGCTGGTTATAAATCTGACATCTTGAAGCAACTCCGAAGTACTGAGAGAAGCAGATAACCTCTTTTTCAAGCAAACCTTCCATGCCACATTCCACCACAAATCGTCAGGAAAAGAATAACTAAACCCTCAGACAATCACTCTTGTGAGCTGGAGTGCACAAAGAGGTGATCATGTGTACTATCCATGTAAGAAAAAAGTCCCAGCTCAGGCAGGTAGGCATTTATACAATTAGCACCATCAGAGACAAAGGCCTGCAGGGTAACTTACCAGCTGAAACACAGCCTACAGAAAAAACTCTTTGTTATTTCATCTCCTAGAGGGGGTAAAAAATGAATAAAATTGTATGTTTACAACACAATGTAGTATTTCTCTACAAGAAAGCCCATATTTTATTTCTCTGAACTAGAGAAAATATTTATCATAATATTTATTACAGTTTGAAATTAATTCTCTTTTACAAAAGCAAAGGTGGTACTGAAAATAACAACGAGTCTACCTGGGGAGACAGTTTGTATTTCAATTTTGTTCTGTCAAAGAAAATAACAGAAGAAATGAGCACAAAGTACCTTAAAAGATATATGAGATCAAATCAGCATACATACAAGTAAAAGAACAAACTTAGAGAAGACCAGACCCCAGTTAAAAAGGGGCTTGTGTGGCAGCTCAGCAGTGCAAGCACAGAGCATCTCCCCATTTTCACCAGGACAACTTGGATTGCAAATACTGAGAGTACACAGACATCTTTACAAAATGGGGTACAGCTCTGACAATGCCATTCACACTCACCAAAGGGATAGCACAGTGTAGGTTAAGGCTCTGAATTTCTGCCACATTGGGGATTGGGTGGCAGGGAGGAGAACCTAGCCAAAAAGATCTGATGACTGTAGCAGAAAAGCCTGTACTTTCAACAAATTGTATTACAAAGTTCCCATGCTCAGAAACCACTTACCTATGGTATGAACAGCACCATGATACAGGGGCACTCCATAACATTAAACATATTAAAGCATGTCCAAATCTACAATACCGAGCAGGACAGAAAACCACCGCATGCTTGCCCTGTACCCTGCCTAACATGGCCACGTGTTGCTTAGCTCTTTCAACATAGATGAACAAAGTAAGGTCTACAGAGACTAAAAGGGCTGTATTTTTAAAAGGCTGCATGAAGTCACAGTTAAGAAGCAAGAGATGGAAAGCAATCCTGTTCTAATTTGACATCAATCTCCCATGTTCCCCAAGAACAACTTAAGTAACCCAAGGTGGAGTCCCTTCAGGTTGGAACTTGAAGACATACAAGACACGTAGTAAGTCTTGTATGCAGCACTCCTCTAGCTGAGTGTTGGAAAAACAAGAAGTTGCATAAAACAGAAAAAATTATAAACGCCTCCTCTAAGTGTATGCTTCATACAACTGCTAAAGGTTTACAAGATCTGCTGCAGACCAGATTCCTGCATAGCATCACGAGAAAGCTAGAGGAACAATGCGCTTTCCCTGTGTAGGCTAACTAGCAGAATTCTCAAGCTGTTCCCAGAATTGTCTGCCTCCCAGGTTTTGACTTAATTAGAATGGGACATGCACACACAAAGCAAATCCTTCAACATGTAAAACACAAAAAGGAGTGAATCATTGCTGATTCTGCCATTTTTCTTCTTTTCTTTTTAATCTCCTTTACAAGCTTCTCAATTGTTACAACCCAAAATGAATGAAAAGACAGTATCATCAAGCCTTTTTCCGTCTGAAAGCCAAAACCTGTAACGCCCAAACACACATAGCACAGCCCAGTGACTAAAGTACTACCTATGATCAAGGCAACCTGGCTCCCACTGGCGTGTCAGGTACTGCCATGCTGAATGAGGTTGGGCCAGTCCCTTCACCTCTCCATGCCATGTTTCACATCCCACCTACCAACTGGGTTTACTGACTCTTCTCTCCCTTGAGCTCCACTCTACAACTGCCTCCGCCCTTGACTTCCACATTTCTGCTCCTGTATGCTACCGTAATTGTGCTGGTCTCAAGTGGCTTTACAAACAGTAGCACATCAGTTCAGCTTGCGTATTTAGTCAACAAGTTTACAGCCATGTAATCCAAAGTAATTAACATCTTCACTTTTCCTTGTTTAACACAATAAAAGCAAAATAAAGCTTTATTTAGAAGACCAAATGATACATAGTATGCAGGAAGGGAGGGCATTCACCAATTCAGCTGAGTTTCTACCAGTCTGTTACAAGTATTTACTTTCCCTTTGAAATACCGTCTTCTAATTTTGCTTAAAATCTACTTCCAACTGAATGAGCTAAAGCCAAGCCCCATCGGATACAATTTGCACAGGTCAAATAAATCCACCTATATTCACCTCTTATGCTGTGTCAGCTGTTTTTCAACCAAGGCAAGGCCTAAATCAGTTGAAAAGCAGCACAGGGTTTATCTGCATGCCAAATCACTGAATCAAACAAGGCTACAAGCAGACAGACAAGTTCTCACGGGCCATGCTTTACAGTAGGCGGACAGGGGATCCGCTCGTAAGGAGCGCAAACTACCAGTCTGCATTCTCTGACTGTTCCCCGGGCAGCACTTTTCCCACATTCTATACCTAGAGGAGACCTTGCATGAGAAAAACTTAATGTGCCAATTGCCTAATACAGCGTTTCTTCTCACAAACTTTACTCTCCTGTACAGATTAGATCTGGAATTTCCCTTGAAATATAACGTAATAAAAAAATATGCCAACGGCGGGACCTGCGCCAAAACAAAGCTATGTGAACTAAAGTCTGTTGTATTATTTTCGTGGTGGTCGCCATTGAGGAAGTAATTAACACCAACGTAAGGTTTCTCCTTCCACACAAAAGCGGGCATATGACAGCACCGCCACCGCACCCTGGTCCCGGCCCTCGCCCTCCTCCGCCTGCTCGGGTTCCTCCCGGGGGTGCGGGGGCGGCAGACCCAGCCCCGGGGAGGGGCAACCCCGGCCCGGCTCCCCGCCCTACAGCAGCCCTGGGGCGGCCTACCTACCGGACCGCGAGGTGGAAAGGAACTGGAAGAGAAAAAAGCGTTTACCCGCCTCCCTTCCACATCCTACTTCACAAGAGCAGGGGTCGGGGCAGAAAGGCCTTTTTTCTCCCATCCCTTCCCTCTCCCGGCCCGGCCTGCAGCAAGGTGCCTCGCAGCTGTCATTTTGGGGAAGTGTGCAAACGCCAAGTACACAGACTTGTGTACTTCGGAGCCAGGCCGAAGCCTGGGAACCCGCCGGTCGCCCCCCAGCAGCCCCAAGGCCCCTCAACCTGCCATCCCCGGACTCCAAACCGGCCCCGCTCCCACCGCTCCCCGCTGCCTTCGCCCATCCACCCGCTACAGCAGCGCTCGGGCCCAGGCCGCCCACTTGCCGCCACCCCGCCTCACCTCCTTCAGCTGCTCCATCTCGGTGCGGATGGTCTCGTACTCCAGCTCCAGTTCCTCATACTGTTGCTTCAGCTGCTGCTTCTCCTCCAGCACTGCCAGCCCGTACTCCGCCGCCTGGATCTTCTCCCGGGTGGTCTCGCCCAGCTCCTGGAAGAGACGCTTGATCTCGCTCCGCAGCCACTCCGGCTCCGACTCCATCACCAGCCGGGCGTACTCCTCCTCCTCCATGGCCAGCGACATGTCGGCGGGGGGTCCGCCGGCCGCCGAGGCGGGTGGGCGAAGGGGCGAACGCGCAGGCCGTCTGCCGCTCCTAACAGCGGCACGGCCCGCAGGCGGCCACGGTAGGACCCGCTCGGGCCGCCATCGACGGGCCCGGCACGCTGCTCCCGCCGCGGATCCTCCCTGGATCCCTCCCCCCGCCGCCGCAAGCGCCGAGCGCAGTGAAATCATTCAAAAGGCATGGCCGGGCAGGCGCCCCGCGGCACGCTGGGATCGGGAGTCCCCAGCCGTCGCAGCGTCGCGCGCTGTGCAGCCGGTCGGACTACAGCTCCCGCCATGCACCGCGAGGGGTGAGTGTGGTCGCCGGCGGGGGAGGTGCGGATAACGCGACCTCTGCCGGTCGGCGCGGGCAGCCGGGCGGTCGGAGCGCAAGGCCGGCGGTGCTAGGGGGCGGCATGGCTCGGCAGCGAACGCACCTCGGGGTGCCCTCAGTGCCCCCCTGACACAGATTCGGGCACAGACCCGTGGACCACGGGCACTTACCCCGTGCACACAGCCCGTGCACACACCCTGGCGGCCCGGACCGCGCTCACGAGGACTTTGGGGGCGGGTTTGAGAAGGCGCTGGGATCGGCTCTGTATAAAAGATGGGGCCCGTGCATCTGAGCGTGGCGGGGGAGATGTCCCGGTGTGGCGAGCAGTGCCACAGCAGCATGAATAGGGCAGAAGGTCATAGGAGAAGGCTGGCACCAGCCCCACGCCATACCGAGAACTGCCAGCATCTCATTGTTCCCGGTGTTCCGCATCTAGAAGTGGAATTCGTGCTGCAAGGCATTCTCCGCCCACCCACAGAGACCAAAAAACCATGTTCCCCGCCTCATCCTGAGGATAACCGCGGCCCCGGGACATGGTGTTCTCCTCCCGGTGAGCTACCCGATGAAAGAAGGGATAGTCGCATCAAGACCCACTGCCGTGACCAGCCGTGGCACTTGGGCAGCTTTACTGTGCTGCCTGGAAAGGATTTGCTCGCCTGTGAGAAAAGTGCCATCAGCCTTTGCCTTAGGTTACACCCACTGGGCACGTTTGGTGGCAGAGGCACAGGGACTGGCACACTCATTGGGGCACCACGGGTAGAACTAATTTTTAAAACATAATGAAGACTAAACAGAGACAAACCTCTATAAGTTGGACTGCTGCAATTCCTAAGCAGCCCCATAAAGGTGGGGGGTGTGTGCCCCTGGAGTGGTGGGGAGATGCTTCACTCCCATGGTCAAGAGAACCCTGTAGCTTCACCCTGTCTTCATAAAAGCAAGTGCAGCTTGGACTTTCTTCCAGTGTCAAAAATAATTGGTAATGAGCTTGTGAGCAAATAGCAAGCATAATGAAAACAACACATATGTTTGAGCACTCCACAAGGTCTCAAACATAAAGCAATGTATTTACTCACAGCTGCAGGGTTTTTCCAAGCTACTTTGAACTTCTGCCTGTGCACATATCCTTCATCCCTTTAATAAGCTGTGTAAAGGCTGAATGCTGCCTATTAGTCATGAAGCTGCCTCAGTCAATTTTTCTTCAAGGCCCTGACACTGCCTAGAGTTCCCTGTGCATCAAGTGCAGGGATGTGTTTGTCCCTTGAGCATTGATGTGACACTCTGTCACCTGGACCTTACAAGTAGCAAATCAGTGTCCTCAGCCTACAGTGTACATGTAAAATTCCTTTAGTTTTTTATTTTCAGAATTCTCAGGAAAAGGCATTTTCACTCTCGTGCACCTCTGTACCATCATGACTGTCACAGAATGTTTTTAGGGGGTTTAAAGATTGTGATTCTTCTATAAAGCTAAGTGAGGAAAATAATAGCTCTCCTCCGTGCTGTTTTTCACTGTTAGGATTTCTTCATGGCCTTATATGTTTTTCTTTTGTCTGCCCAAACAGGTAGCATTGCTAGTCTCACCCATTCACCACTGATTCATCATTAACATATTTTTAGTAATAAATACTGGCTTGTTTCTTCCACCCCATACTTTCTGAGCCTTCATTCTGTGTGCTCTCCGCAACTCTGGGCTCAAGCGCATTAGCTACCCTTCAGTGCTCCTCCCTCTCCTAAACTGAAACCTGCATGTAATGACTTGCTCTCAGGACACAGAGATTCAGTTCACACTCTGAATATTTCTGGGATTGCAAGTGAATTGTGAGATCTGATCAGTTTGGTGGGTTAATAGGGATGAGCTGTTCAACTTGTCATAGCAGAAGTGACTTCACCGGGTAATTTGTTTTCTAGATCATTTCTAAAACTAAAGCTTGTTGCTAGGTTTCACACTTTGTTATTTTATAAACTACCCAAGATACAAAGGCAGAAATTATAAATATTGCAATAGCTAATTAAAAAGCATTTCTGCCCAGTTTCAGTAAAACTAGAGTCACTTGTCAAGGTTTTCATCATTCTTCAAGGTAAAGATGCAGGATAATAAAAGCTGTACTGAGTAGGAGTACAGCCTGGCCAGTGCCCATCACCTCCTCCTGAGCACAGCCAGAGACCACTGCCCATTTCCTCTAGTCACTGTCCTCAAACTCCATCAATGCAAAGGCTTAGCTGCCACCCCACTGATTCAAGGTGTCATGGCCAAGTGTATTTTGGTGATATGGACTTACACAACAGCTGGAGATGGTTGATTTTCTTTTTCCTGTTCATATTTTAAAGCTATCCACTGAGAACAAAGCAGTAGAATTATACAGGAACCATATTAAATGGTAAAATAAATTTGGGTAGTGTTTCTTCTTGTGGAAATAACCTACAGAAAAATTTTTCCCTAGTGGAAAAGTCATAGCAAAGGCAATACCTTGCAATGCTAGTTTTATTTAACCTGAGTCCCAGTCCCAAAGCAGGTAGGCACTATAATCAAATGCTGAAAAATATTCAGGTATCTAAATGTGTAAACCACCCTAACCTGTGCTAAAATTGGGGTCACTGCAGACAGGAGACTCCTTATAGATGCCTTTCTTTTAACAGATTACTTTGGATAAGTCCACATGCACCACAATTAGGGTGGTACAAGACATCATAATTTCAATCTCCTTTTAACCACTGCATTTGTATACAGCTCAGCTATAGTGAACAGCAGAACAAGAAAGTCTTTAAATTGGCCCTGAAACAGTCATAAGAAACCCTAGCAAGCTGTTCCAAATTTCCTCTCTTGTTTTCTATTAAAGAAAAAACTTTAGGGGTAAGAACACTTTGGGACTGCTTAGATGTTTGGCAGTGACAGTTCTTAAAGTAAACATGCTTCCAAATAAGAACCTGAAAGACTCAGGTGCCTTGAAAATATTTATTTGCAAGAGTTTGGTGAGTTCCTGGCAGAAAGCTGCTAGAGGTAACATCTGCATACAAAAAATTATCAGAGGAATTGGAGTGTTTGCCACAAAACCAAATTCTTAAGATGCCTAAGCATCAGGAGAAAGAGCCAACTCAACTTTGGACATTTGATGGAATGCTTGAGCTGGATTTGGAAGCATACAGCAGCCGCAGGGATCGCGTCTTGGCTGGAACAGTCAGATATACTAGCCTGGTAAGCATTTGGCCCACTGCCAGGAGAGCTGAAGCAGGAATGACTGGACTGTCCAAATAACAGTATGTCTAGCACACCATCTGCTAGGTATAGCAGGAGCAGATTCTCAGGATACTTCCTCACTCTACCAGGAGGCAGCAAGCCAGAGAGGAAAGGAGGATATTTCCCCTTGTCAAACACCTCCCTATTTTTTTTCCTTCTCCCCGCTGCACAGCCCTCTGACTTACCTGCAGCTTCTGCAGACCATGTGTGGCTAGCACAGGTTCTTCCCGTGGGAACATTTTGCTATATTTCATAAACAAGATAAAGTTTAGATGTTTTGCAAACAACTTCTCCAGATTGGGTCAGTTCGGGCTTAGCCAATTGGGCCTAGGGGGAGGTCTCGGGCTGACCAATCTGGGGCACCTCTGTAAACTCTATATATATGGAATTCAAAACAATAAAGCCCTCTTCTCTCTTTCCTAGTCTGAGAACTTGGGTCATTCCTCAGCTAGCCGCTCAACAGCGACAACCATGCTGTCTGCAAAGCTTCTGCAGATCTCTTGCTTTTCAGCACTCTTCTTCCTTGGTTTCATTCACCTGGGGAAGCCTCTCCTGTATGTCTGCAGAAAGGGCCAGGTCAGTCCAAGAGATTGGCTTCTTCTCAGCTGAACTGCAGCAAAATGTTTGTGCTTCATGCTACAGAAAATCATTGAATCATAAACTAGATTCATGGAACAGGTTGGGTTGGAAGGTGTTGAAGAATGGTTAATAGAGAAGGGACATACAGACTTAGACAAGCTGTTTCTTAAACAATAGTCTTATTTAACTAGTTGCCAACCCTGTGCCCAATCAGAAATTAGGGCACAGTGACCTTGCTGCAACATTAGGATAACGGTACCGATAGAGGTGTGCAAGAACCAATAAGATCATAGAAAACCAGACAAAGTTAGTATGTATCCATACATAGGGCAAATAGCTAGACTTAGGGCGTTGAAGCAAATAGCCAATAATAGTATGCGGTTACAGAATATGCATTATCTAATTAACCACACTATAAGTATGTATGCTGAAATTCAATAAACCGAAGCTTGTTGTACGTTCATATTGGATGTGTTCGAGTTTCCATTCCTCCAAGTCTGCTGCAGGAAGGGACCTTGAAGGCCACCTAATCCAGCCCCCCTACCATGGACAGGGACATCTTCAGGTATGTAGTCTTTCAAAAACTCCTAAACTGCAGGCAAAGCAGTGCACCCACACCACTTCTGGTACCAGCCTTTACTCTGACCATCAGTGTTCCCTTTTAAATCGCCTTTGCAAATCTGACTGACAAGCAGTAAATGAGCCACTGTTACTTACTCTATTTTGATGTGGTAAACATGCACCTATTTGGATTTTAACCAAGCCTGTTTCATTTTAGATAAATCATTTAAGCACATGTTTAAACTGAAGCCAAACAAGAACCTGCGCATTGGGGTGTACCAGTATAACCAAGCAGATCATTGCAATACTTCTTTTTTTTTCGATCTTCATTTTCTTATTACAGTTCCAAAGGGTCCCAGGTGCCAAAGGCTGCCTAGAGGGGACTAATATAGCTGTGCACACACAGAAATACAGCATGTACTTCGGCAGGGACTGCTTTTTTCTCTCTGTACAAGTAAGAAATACATCTACTCTGTCGCTGTTGAACCGCTAGTAGAGTAAGAAGACCCAGGTTCAAAGTGTGGCATCAAGAAGAAGGTTTTATTATTTAATTCCATCTTATATAGACTTTTCAAAGGTCACCCAGATTGGTCAGTTCAAAGCCTCCCCCTAGGCCTGATTGGCCAGGCCTGAACTGTCCACATCCCGAGAAACTGTTTTTAATAACATCCAAACTTTATCTTTGTTTATAAAACACAGGAAGAAGAGAGAGAAGAATTCTCACAGGAAAGGTCTGTGCTAGCCACACTACTCTACTTCCACCAGAGCCTGCTGTCACAGAGCCTGCCCTGTGACACACAGCAGACATTTCAGTGAAATCTGTTATATTACTCCAAATTAATGTGACATGAGTAAAATTAGTGAGTGAGAGTTCTGGCCCCACAGAGGATGGTTTCGTAATACCAATGTGAGACAGCAGCTTTGGTGCCTTTAAACGTCATCTGTGCACCCCCTACAATGTGCCAAAGTCCCAGAATGCTCCTGGCACCTCCATCCTTTTTGCTGAAGACCTAACCTGGGAGGAATGGCAAGGCAGCATTTCTGCAGTCAGATGATTTCCTCACTGCTTGAACATCTTCCTGGAAATGCCAGTTTTCCAAATATAAAGCAAGCCTCTGGGGAGTCCATCAGATCTGCCTTTGATTCAAAGTAAGGCTCATGTTAAAAGTTACATTCAAAAGTTTCTCTCTCCTTCCAAGCAAGCACACTTCTGCAGCACCTCAGCCTGGGCCAGAATCTGATCAATTTTGAATGTCTTAATGCCACTCAATAGGTGATAAGTTTAAAACTGAGCATTTTCCCCCATCAGGGGAGCCAAGCTGGAAATTACCTCTCTTGCTGATGCATTCCCATGCCCATGGTGCTGCTCAGTAGCTCAGTAGCTCACCAAGGCACAAAATGGCTGTTAGTCCTCCTCTACTGCTGTTGCCCTCTTCTAAACATAGTATTCCTCAGTGCCAACTTTCTAGCTTAAATTAAGGAAAAACTTAAAAAAAACCCAACCAGAACCCAACTGTGGCATTAATTTAATTAATTTAAAAGCTAATCAGCTAAATACTTCACGGTAGGTCTGAGCTCATTGGTATTTTCCTCTGTTATCTAAGTACAAGGTCCCTACATGACAAGAGGATCAAGTTAAAAAAAGGAAGGGCAGAGGGCTGGAGAAGCTATGCAGGCTGACAGAAAAGATCCTGCAGTTTAGGAAGAGGTAGAAGCACAGACGCATAGCATACAGGGTCAAAGCTGCCAGCCAGCTCACTGATAGAGGGACTGTAAAGGAAACGAGGTGCGACCCAGCTAATTAGTCTGTGCTTTTTAGAAGTGAGCTAATGAATTATTTAACTGGTTTTTGGAAAATGCTGCTTCCACTTAGTTTTGGAATTCACAGATTTCACCAATATCTACTATAATTCCTGTATTGATTACTAATAATGGGAATTCCAATTGAATTCCTATTATTCCTATTAAAATGTTATCTAGAAGCAACATTTATCATAGTGATCAATGTCAGCAGCTGACACTGAGGCAGGGCTCAACTTTAGCATTCAGAGATATTACTGAGGGGATTTAAGATTGTAACAGTAGGTTCCTATTTTATACATGTTGATAGAAATAAATAGACTTATACGTTCATCGTTATCCTATGATGCTTTTCCCTCTGCTCTGGCGTTTAGATAATACTTCCAGAACGGGTTAAAAACACCTGCTACAAAAACCAAACCAGACCAAAACTAACCAAAAGCCCCCATCAACCAAAACCCAAAATGCAAAAAGAAAGGCAACCCCAGGTGACTAAGAAAAAAATCTGACGTATAATAAAGAATAACGAATGTCTTGACATAGGCAGCATTTTCGATGTATATTATAACATCTACAATCAAAAGATAATAAAATGCCTCACTGCTCATTCAAGAGCCCCCATAAGAGGGTTCAGGAAAACAAGAAACAGAGCAGCAAATTAATCACTGCTGATTAAAGGCAGCCATTTAAAGAGCTAGACCTTAATGGGGCACATTCTGTAGCTACTGCAGATTTATGTGTATTTTGCATGTCTGCAAAGCAGTGTCAGGAATGTATCAATGTGGGACGCATTGATACTGCGTTTATTGGTGTGGGGTGTATTGGTACTGGGTGCTTTGGTGTGGGTTGTACTGATACTGGGTGTACACTCACAGGCTGCATAGCAAGCAGTAATCACTCTGGATAGAAACAAATGTAGCTGCTCTGTTTTCAGTGGTGTACAGTAAGAGCCAGGTCCCTTCTACAGACACCTGCCTAAAAAAACAGAATGGGTACTCATGTAGTCTGATAAAAAACAGTTGTGCAGTGCTACAGAAGCACATGGTTATACTCAGCAGTCAAATTCTTTGCTGCTTAAAATGAAATTAATTCCACATAAAGATTAGTGCAGACATGATGCAGATTTTCCTGAGCAGTGTCTGTGAGACTAGATCCTCCATCCATAGGGTCAGCTCCCCAGACTGGCCACCAATGTTGTGCATGGGAAGAAGTTTGCTTTCTTCCTAGCACACAGGGGGCTCTCCACATGATGTCTAAAACACATAAAAACCAAAACACTTGGCAAAAATACAAACAAAAATAGAATTAGACTTTTGCTTTCTTCTTCTGTTGGGAGAAATTATAGGCTGGCCAAAGGATAAGCTACATCTTTCATTACCAGATCTGGATAAAGATTTGGAGGGGAAGAAGCCAGAGAGAGTCTGATCCAAAGAGTCACAACCATGATCACCCTGTCAGGAAGAAAGCCATACTATGACACAGGTAACATCATTCAGTAGGTAGCACTAATATAAGAAATGTTAATGGTCCTATTCTCAACTGAAATACCTGCAATTTCATAGGGACTAAATAATATAAATTATACCATATTTACAGAGCATTATTACAACCAAAAGACCCGCTGACAAAGTGCTACCATAAATGAAAGCCCATGTCATCTATGCTGTCAAGAACATAATCAATATTCACCTCTTTCCATCCAAACATACCTTTCATGCAGATATTCCACACAGATCCCAGGTGTGTCACACTTGAAGAAGATGTTCCACATACATATCATGTCACTGAAACTAGCTGTATTTTTAATGTCATTGTGCCTATGGCTATTAGTTTTTAAGAGTACTGTTGGGGCCTGGTCTGTCTTAACAGCTGGTCTGTCTTAACAGACCTATGAAAGTCATTGAAGATAGATAACAGGAAGTATTTTGCTGATGCTGCAAGAAAGCAAGCAGATGGCCAGAGAAAACCAGATATATTGCCCAAAAGTAGGAGATTACTTGCTGGCCAAAGAAAACAGGATATATGCCCAAAAGTAGGAAACTGTGGTTTTAGTATATACCAATCATATAATGTGTGCATAGCTCGTGTTAATTGTATGTAACCAATTATATAATTGCATGGCGCATGTACGAACCATATGTAGAGTTCCGTATCACGTGTATGGAAGGTAAGAGGCTTTAAAAGAAGCACTGCTGAAGAATAAAGGTAGACGACTCTCTGCATCACATTGGTGTTATGTCGTTCCTGTCTCACATGGATTTATTAAACCCTGACAGAGTACAATGGCTGTTGGCTTTGAAGAGTCCAACATTTATCAGTATTTCACCCACTTGTGTTTCTTTCCCGTCTTTCCAAGCTCTTCTCTCTTCCTGTCTTCTACTGCTCAGCTCAGCATAAGGCATCGGGTTTTGGTCACCTGGAAGACTACTTTTTGTTCCAAAGGTGCATGCCCCCTGGCACAGTGAATGCCATTCATATTTCTAAAGCCATCAGCCTTGTCTTTACCAGTGAGCACTGATTATTAAACTCCTCCTGCTGAGAACCTTTGGCAGATGAGCAGTAATGTCACATTGCTTCCGTGTCACTGTTTGACCGATAGCGGAGTGAAGAGCTGTGAGTCCTTTCAGAGTGCTAAAAGAACTACTTTATTAAATAATTAACAGATTTATATACACATCAGAAGGCTATTTGGATTGGCCAACAATCATCCAGCCCCCAGGGATTGATTGGCCCAGGCGTTTGAGCGCATGTGTCCAAAGGGCCGTTTCAATAACATGAAACTTTATCTTTATTTAGAAAACATAGAAGAAGAAGAGAAAAATTCCTGTGGGAAAGGATCTGTGCTGCCACAGCTTCCCCTTTTATTTAAGAACCAGAAGGCATTGCTTGTGAACCTCTGTGAATTCAGCATGAAGGACCTGCTTGGTAGTGGCCAGTTACAAAACAGAGCCTAGATGGAAAACTGATAAGGGGTCTGCCCGGTGGTGGCCTGTTGGAAAATGCAGTTTTCCAGCAGAACTTGTGTTAAGTTAAGCAGACCATATACAGGCCGCAGCACTTCGCTTCCCTGAGAATGCTTCGTGGGAAGATGCCAGAAGGTGCAGCTGTGCCTGTATGCTTTGAAAGTACTGTGAGAAGTATGCTGGGAGTGAACTTGTGATTAACAAAGAATGAGGGAGAAAACCTTGTAGATGTGGGAATGGAATGTGAAAGAAATGTAAGCTGTAACTGCTGCAATTAATGAGTAGATTAGTGATTAATAAATATAAGCACTGTAACAGTATATAAAGAGCACACGCGTTAAAATAAAAGAGAGCTTGCTTTTATGACTTATGTTAAGTTGTGTGTGAGTTCTCTCGCGCCGCTCGTCAAACCCAGTGGCCAGCCACCGAACAGAGCCCGAACCAGATGCTGATTTAGGGTGAACAGAGAGACTCTCCAGCAATACCCTGGGTAATGCATCTATAAAACTTAATTCTATATTACAGTTCTATAATTCAGTTAAAACAGGCTTTCAAAGTCCTTGCTTTCTGACTCCATAAAAACTTAAATTTCAGTCTCTGCTTGTGGAAGGACAGTCTGCCTGATGGTTGGTGTCCCAACCAACACTTGGTTGGTGTTCTGCATTCTGGTTGTCATTTTGAGGTTGCTGGTTCTGTCTCTGGAGATGCAGGTCAGGGCAAACGCATTTTGCAGACAGTCATCATACCCCAGTATCTGTGGAAATGCAAGTATACCCAAGACCCCACGCAATAAGCTCATGCGGGCCTTCCCAGGTGTTAGTAAGTAGGTTCCATACCCATAGCTTCACCCGGGGCAAATGCAACTCGCCTGACAACTGCAACGAGAGAAAATGGCTCTAAATCATAGGATTATTTGAATTCGGTGGCACTGTAAGATGACTGATTGTGTACAGAGCTTTTTCCAATCGGCTCTGTGGGGTTTCCCCATGCATTCCCCCTTTTTGTCTTTCCAAGACATGCTTCAGAGTACCGTGAGTGCATTCAACAATGGCTTGGCCAGTAGGAGAATGCGGAATACCAAATTTATGGTCTACACCCCATAGGTGTAAGAACTGCCGCATCTTCTGCGAGGCGTAGGCAGGACCATTACCGGTTTTCACAGTAAATGGCACGCCCAGGACCAAAAAGGCTAATTTCCAAAGGGCAATGACATCACGACTCTTTTCTGCAGTATGAGCAGTTGCCCACATAGCTGAGGAGAAAGTGTCAATAGACATGTGCCCACACGTGAATCAGCGAAATTCAGGGATGTGTGTCACATCGGTCTGCCAGAGCTGCAAGGCCTTTAGGCCTCTGGGGTTTACCCCCGGTTACAGAGGTGCAGCGAGTCTGTGGCAATCAGCACAAGAGCTGACAATGTCACAAGCCTCAGTTGGCATCAATTGAAACTGCTTCTGCAGAATATGTGCACTCTGATGAAAGAAATTTTGTGATGCCTTGGCTTGTGCAATTTTGTCAGGCTGAGGTGCCACCCATGCAGGGTTGGCTAACATGTCAGCCCTGGCATTGTCTTCTGTTATAAAACCTGGGAATTTGGTGTGGCTTTGAATGTGCAAAATATAATATGGATGCACTCGAACTTGAATCGCCTTCCACAAAGTTTGCAATAGCGAAAACAGAGTCGCATTATTGACTGCCTTTAAAAGTGAACAATCCAAATGTTTGGTTATATCCGCTGCATAAGCAGAATCAGTGACCAAATTCAAAGGCACCTGAGAGAACCGATGAAAAGCCATGGCAACTGCCTTCAATTCAACCGAGCAGAGCCTGTGTTGTGGCTTTTCAGCACTTGCCACTCAGAACCCTCCTTCCAGGTGACAATGGCCTTTCCTGTTTTCCCAGAACCGGCCGTGAAGACGGTGGGTCCATGAACTGGCACCTGACTGTTCTTCGGCTGCAACATAAAACTGATTGAATTTGCCAGCTGCAGCAATTTGTGGCTGGGCAGATGGTAAGCAATCTGCCCTGAGAAATTTTGCAGTGCACTTTGCAAAGGAGTGCTATTAGCAAGGCTCCATTCAAAGTTGTCCCATGATACCGGAACAACAATCGTTGTAGGATCTGCTGCCATCAGTTGTAAACACCGATAACGGCATTTGATTATCAGGCAAGCTATCAATTCGAACAATGTGGGTGCTGTCTTTTTTGGCTGATGGGGCAAAAAGACCCATTCCAGGATATGCAAAGGGTCATCCTATTGTTTGTCCCACTGGCCAATGATACCTGTAGGATGGAGGTCTGGAGCAGTAATGAAAACAGTGATATCAGTAGAGGAATCTACTCGATAAACCTGACAAGCAGAAACAGCTTGCTGCATCTCATTCAGCACTCATCACGCCTCAGGGGTCAATTTCCAAGGAGAGTTTAGATCAGAGTGCCCCTTTAAAATTTTAAAAAGTGGGGAAAGTTGTGCATTGGTTAGTCCCAAATACGGACGTAACCAATTGACGATACCCAGCAATTTTTGGGCGTCATTCAGAGTCTTAAGAGAGTCTGAAAACTGCACTTCTTGATGTTGTATGGTTTGATCCAAAATTTTGACTCCTAAATATTTCCAAGGAGGCTGCTGTTGAACTTTCTCCGGAGCCACTTGCAACCCATAGGAATGCAAGGCATCGAGCAGTCGAGGCTGTGACCTCTGCAACTCGTCCTGGGTGGATGCTGCTACGAGGATATCATCCATATAATGGTAGCAGAGTGCCTCAGGAAACTGCTCACGGATTCTGGACAAGGCCTTAGTGACCTGCCATTAACAGATGGTCGGGCTATTTTTCACACCATGACGTAACACTTTCCATTGAAATCTCTTTACAGGATCCACATTGTTAATTGCAGGCACAGTAAAGGCAAATTTTGGTCTGTCATTGGGGTGCAAAGGGATTGTGAAAAAACAATCCTTCAAATAAATGATCAAGATTTCCCACCCTGTGGGAATCATTGTAGGTGAGGGCATGCCAGGCTCTATGCTCCCCATACTTTCCATCACTGCATTAACTTTTCAGAGATCTTGCAACAGTCTCCATTTCCCTGATTTTTTCTTAATTACGAAAACAGGGGTGTTCCAGGGACTAGTAGAAGGCTTAATGTGTCCCTGTTGCAGTTGCTCCTGAACCAGCTGACAAAGGGCAACTAATTTGTCTTTTGGCAGGGGCCACTGTGGTTCCCATATGGGTGTTTTGGTCAGCCATCGAAGAGATAGCGTGGAATACGGTGCGCTCTTGCACACAGTGACCCCTATTAAAAATTTGTCGTGATTTGCGCCCCCCAAGCTGCCAACACGTCCCATCCCCAGAGGTTAATTGGAGCTGAAGTAACAAAGGGCCATATTGAGCCCATGTGTCCCTCTGGGTCCTTCACCAACACAGGTCGCTTACTCAGTCTGCTCTGTGTGGTTCCTTCCAACCCTGCTATAGCTGATCCCACAGGGGCTAAAGGCCGTGAAGGAGGCCATGAAGTGGAGGAAAGAATCGTTGCATCAGCACCTGTATCAATCAAACTTTGGATTCAAATTCAGTGCTGATGCGCTTTCGGCATGATGAGGGTACATGTGATCTGTGGTCTCTGATTAGAGATGGCAGCAGCCCAGTAGACCTGTGGAAGTCTCGGCAGTTCAGTGCTGTTACCTCCGCCAACTTGCTGGTCTACCCTGGGAACAGAAGACTCAAAAGACAACAATTGAGCAATATGAGTCTTTTCAGGAATAGTGACGGGGGATCTGATGTGGAAACCGTAGCATGAATCTGGCCTGTAAAATCAGCATCTGTAACTTCTGGAAGAACAAGGATCCCTTGGCTGGTAGCATCAGGCCCTCCCACAAGCAGCATACTGAATCCCTGATCTAGGGGTCCATGCACATCCAAGGGAACCCCATGGGCATCGCTAGACTCTAGGATGACTGTTGCTGCGGTGTAGGCTTCGACTAGGGCTGAGCCTTGGGTGCCGTCTCCACATTGACTGGATAGGCCTGTGCCGCCGCCCTGTTCTGGGGGAACTTTTGTGATGGGGGGAAAATCCCCCTTTTTGCACCTCTTTTCATGTTTCCCGACAGGTATCGACCATCTACATGGTACTGTGACCTGCAATAGTCTGAACAGTGATCTGGCTTACCACACCTCTTACATTGAGGAGTCTCAGTCCCCGGATCTCCTTTCTGCTTTGATTTGACTCCATTTGTTTCCATTTGTTCCCAGCTTTGGGCTGTTTTTGTCCCTAATCAGGGGGTTCCTGACCAGGCAATAGAAATGCAGCCAAGGCGGATTTCCTTGGACTGTCTGCCTGCACCTTAGCACAAGTTATCTGTCTCAATGTATCATCTTCCACCTGCTTTTCCAATGCAGCTGCTAGCTTCTCTACAAAGGTCAGGAAAAGCTCAGATTACCCCGATGTATTTTTGAATACCGTGTTTGTGGGGCGACCATCTCCATAGTTTTTGTGATGGCTCCCACACCGAGCCTTTAGGCTTGAATTCTGAGCTTGCTCCAGAATCTGAGGATTCCAAGGATTGGGGTTAGTGAAATGTCCTCTACCCATAAGGATGTCAACCCCAGTCGTGCGCCTACGGTCCTCAGGAGGATATTGCATATTCTGACTCACCTGTTTTTCAAACATCATTCTCCAGTTGTCCTCAAAAACTGCATATTGCACGGGGTGAAGCAAGACTTGAGTCAAATACAAAATATCAAATGGAGCAAGAAGATCACTATTTATCACTCTAATAATTTGCGTAACATGAGGTGAAGGGAGGCCATAAGTTGCTATCTTCGAGTAAAGATCGTTTATGACCTTCCATGCAGTGACATCATGCCTGCTTTTCTCATCCAAATTCAGGTCAGGCTTAAACACCAGAAAAGCCTGAACGGCTCCTTGCAGGAAGCTGGCATCACTTTGATCTGCTGTAGCAGCCAACAGGTCCCTTTCACAGTTCTCCCATTGTTTTGGCAACCCTAATCTCTCTATAAGTTCATAATGTCCCGCCTCCAGTGTGCCCTGCTTTACTGATTCCCAGAAATGCAGGGAGTCCCGTGGGCGTAATGGCTCCACGCTGTTCCGGTGTTTCCAAGGGTTGCTCAGAAGCAAGTGCTTCTTTTGCCACCCTGCCAGCACAAGCCTCCACCCAGGAGGAAGCATCCCATCTAAGTCGCTGTCTGAATTGTCAGAGTAGGGCTTGCTATCTGCAAGCCCTATCACAAATGATGGGGTCTGACCGGACGCAGTTCCTGTGCCGAGAAACGGCATAGTGGTGGGGTTGGAGGAGGGGCAAGAGGATGGCGACAATACAGGCAGGACGTCGGGTGTCCCTGCCGAGTTCACTGGCACAGTGTCAGGTAAAATCACTTGCTGCGTCGACACAAAAGCGGCTGGATCAGCGCGCTGTGCTGAGGCTGCGTCTGCCACTGAAACCATCAGAGGGACCGGCACTTGCAGTCTTTGTCCCGGATCCCTCCACACTCCCACTGCCATATTGTCTGCCCCCATGGCATGGAGCCCAGACACCTTCCCGGGTCTTGGGACAGGCACTTCCACCCTGGTCCAGCCTACGTGCTCGACGCCCCATGAGCAGATTTCCACCATATCTTGGCAGAATCCAGCCACTTCGGCCAATAAATCCATTAAAAGCCAGGACGAAGGGGGCAAATCTGACAGAGATCCAAAATCCTGCATACCTGGTCTGCGGAGGGCAGTGCCTCAGTGGTCATGTCAATCAGGTCGCCTTGGCCAGAAGCACCAGCTGCCGGAGATTCCTTTTCTGGTTCCTGTGGGACTCGCGGACCCTGCGCAGTCCGCACAGCAGTCTGGATTTCTGAGTCCACGGCTGTTCTGGACGGAACTGGGGTCTGTTGCTGTCCTGTCTTTGTCACGGCAGGGCATGCAGTTTCTGCACTCTCAGTTCCTGCAGCCAGGGCAGCCTGCACTGTGGCTGGGAGCAGTGGTGGGGGCCCTGATGGAGGAGGAGGGGCAGCGCCATTCCGTGGAGGCAGAGGCAGGGGAACGCTCACTGCCACCATGGTCCCGTGGTCTCCCCGATCCCCCTCTCTCTTCAGCATCTCCATTAACTGTTCATTCAGATGAGGGTAGGTGGGTAAGATAAAATCATTTGGAGAGTTATACTTGCGCTTTTTGGACCCATCCGCTACTGTGGGGTTGGTCCGGGGTAGGGGTTTCTCAGTGCGGTCCTCATCAATCGAGAACAAGGAGTCCAGGCAGAGAGAAGCATTAAGTACTGCAGTGTAAAGTTCCTGTCCCCTTAACGCCATGTCCAGTGCAAACGAATGGTTTTCTCGTCTCCAAATACCATTTCTTTCCACAATGCCTTCCCAACCTTCAGCCAAAGGACACCGTCCACGTCCGTCTCCCACACTTCTGGGACCCCATTTTCCACAGCCCACTCCATTAATATTCTGGTCAGGTGTTGTTTCCCCATGACCGCAGGATCACACCAGGGATCCTCCAAGAAGGATCACAAAAGGTTGTCTTTTGGCATTGGGAGGTCCATCTCCATCCCAAAACCCGAGCTGCGCCGCGCAGCAGGTGGGGGCGGGGAGAGTGCCAGCATAACTTTTGCCATGATTGTAGTATGCGTTGGCAGTCACCAGATGTCGCTGTTTGACCGATAGCGGAGTGAAGAGCTGTGAGTCCTTTCAGAGTGCTAAAAGAACTACTTTATTAAATAATTAACAGATTTATATACACATCAGAAGGCTATTCGGATTGGCCAACAATCATCCAGCCCCCAGGGATTGATTGGCCCAGGCGTTTGAGCGCATGTGTCCAAAGGGCCATTTCAATAACATGAAACTTTATCTTTATTTAGAAAACATAGAAGAAGAAGAGAAAAATTCCTGTGGGAAAGGATCTGTGCTGCCACAGCTTCCCGAAAGCATTCTTACAGAGAGAAGAGTAAACCTAATGTTTTACCTGACAAGCTGATTATGTGCTGCTACGTAACAGCTTTAAAATGACAATTTATTCTAAGAATAGAAGCATAGAATTATTTCATTTAGAAAAGATCCTTAAGATCATCAAGCCCAACCATTACCCCAGGAATGCCAAGTCAACAGCTAACGCATGTCCCTAACTACCACATCCACAAATCTTAATTCCCTTCAACGATAGCGACTGTACCACTGCCCTGGGCAGCCTTTTCCAGTGCTTGACAGTATAATTAAGAGCAAAGAAATAAACATAAAAAACATTCAATAAACCAACAGGAATAATCAAGTTGGGCTTTGAACATGTATTTAGAAATAATGTACATGTATTTAGGCTAATTTCTCCAAACAATTCTGTATTCGAATAACTTGAAAGATCTTTTTGATATGGGTAAAATTCCTTACCTAAGTGTCTGTGTGATCATCCAGAAACCAGATGGCTGGAGAAGTGGATTATTTTGCTCCTTAGTCATTGCTGTTTCAGAGAGAGATGGGATACTGTCTCCTAGTTCAACATAACCAGACAAAAACACATTAACTTGACATGTGTCATGTCGCTTACCTTTAAACTAAACCAACCTAAAGGAAATTGTGTAACTCAGTGTAGCTTCTTTTATTGCATTGCGCACCCAAATGAACTGTCATTGAAGGACTGGGATTTTTGTCTCCAGGACAGTTTTGTCACTGGGACACCAGCTCTTGTGCTCCTCACACCATGTCCTGTACAACCTATGGCTGTATAAGGGAAGGGGTTATTCTTCCTTAGGAACACAAAAGAATCTCTTTTATCACATAGGAAACTTGATTCTGAGAGTGGCTGGTTAGGTACATTTTGTCTTTTGGGGAAAAAGTGAGTCAGATTTTTGTCAGAAATACAAACTGCAGGTAAAAAGCCTATACATATGCTTGACATTTGTGTGAAAGTCTCCAGATAGCATTCACATAACTACATAATGATTATTTGAATGTTTGATACAGGTAACTACTATTTATATACCTTGATATATATATGAATCACCATGTAGCAGCTATGAAGTATAACCCCTTTCACACAGAAGTATATATTCACTTCTCAGAATGGTTCTGGATTTTGGGTGCTTTGCGTTATAACAGAGAGAGGGTCTCTGGGACACAGGCTGCCCTTACAGCCTCTCCTGTGGACATCTGTGCACAGCTCCCACTAATAGAAGGCAGGTTGGAAGGAGACCTACATCGAACTGGAAGGTCAGGTCTCTCCTAGCTGGGCTCAGGTACTCCCAGCTTCTCTGGGTAATATCTCCCACTTTTCCTCCAAATTAGGCTTTTCCTTTTGCTGTTTCCTCCAAATTAGGCAGCGTGCAATGGCCGCTCTATCAGTTGCCCAGCTGTGATGACATGCCTGTTAAAGGCACCATCAGGAAACACATTTCATTTCTTCTACTTGCACGGTGCAGAAATGTGCTGCCCCTACCCCCCCCCCCCCCCCCCAAACTGTCCCCTAAGATCAGCCAATCTGTCCCCACGTACAGAGTTGATGTCTGGCCATCAATGAAGCAGCACACTGTGGGGGTTCACAGCTCACTGTGCTTTAACAGTTCTTGCCAGACAGCTCTGCTGCCTGTTCACTGAACAGGAAAGAGCATTATCGTGAGCCTGGCAGATGTAATTCCTTTATCTTGTTCTGCACAGCTTCTTTCCAGCAGAGTAAAGCCAGGATATCCCCTAACTGTATTAATCACAGGGCTGTGCCTTTTATTCTGATGCTGCAGCACAAGCAGCACAAGCAGCGAAAGCAAACAGAAAGGAAATACTGCAGTGGCAGTGTAGGAAGGAGAATGGATTTTCCATCCAAGTCTTGGAAGGTGAGGCAAAGCCAAGAGGACACCTGCTTTTGGAAGATTCACACACACTTAACAAACTAATACATACAGGAACTGTAATTAGGTATTCTGAATTCTTCTGTCTCATAGGATACTGATCAGCAGGTTGCAGTCTCTAGGATGCCTGTTTTTATTCCCTGAAGAAGAGAGCTGAGATTTAATCAGGAACATGTTCAGCCTGAAAACCAGTAAGGAAATATTGAAGGATAAGGTAGAAGGAGTCAAATTGAAAACAATATAACCCCCATGTCTTTTATATGCAAGGTTAGGATAAAATACAAAAAATGGGAACCAAATGCAGAGGTTGTCCTTTCCTCCTTCTCCATGCCTGGAAAAGAGATGTTTTCAGCAAGATTGATCCTGTGCAGCTATATTTGTGGGGTTGAATTTGTCTTCTATTCATTTTTTTCCCTGCTGCTCTCTTTTGCCGCTTGCCTATCCAGTAAACCTTTAAAAGGCCCAACCCTGCCTTTATATCCAAGACTCTCTGCTGACCACAGCCTCTTTAACTAGAGTTTTGTCATCAAAGCCCCTAGGTCAAATCCTGCCATAATTCTTTCTCCTGCATGTTTGCATTCCTGATAGTCCCACTTCAAACCCTTCACTGCATGACCTCCTCTTTGTGACAATACCTAGGATATATAAATATCTCAGGAAATGCTTTTTTCTTCAGGTTTTCTGTCTCCCTGTCAGTGGATCAGCAGGACCAGCTGGCCCCACAAGGCAATTCAACCCCAACATGCTTTCCTGTGGGATCACTGCAGCCATACACCAACATGAGATTTTGGAATACACCCTCAGCAGTTTCTTTGGGCATCTCAGGCAGAATTGCTGCCTCAAATTCTCTGCAGTCAGACCTTTTGGACTTTTGCTTGTGGACAAAGTGATGTTTTCAAAATTTCTGGGCTCCTGGGAGACAGATTGTCTTTCCATGTGACATGGCAGCAAGTTCTCATGCTGCCCTGTTCCCTCTTCATTGTCCTGACAGTAGGAAAAAAGAGAGAAGACTGCAAATTGGATGGCCCAGGAATTTGGGCAGTAATTAGGAAATCTACAAAATGTGGCAGCTGGTGGTGTTATCTCACCTATTTCCCTTGTAACTGGCTACTTTGCATACACTCCTAAAATTCATGCCTTTCATAATTACACATACTCCCTAGCCTTGGGGTGTTTCCAACTGAAGGTGAGCATGCTCAGACCTGAGAAAAGAGCACAGGAAAGAGAGGGTGTGGAGGTTATTAACCAGGAGACAAAGGGAAGAGCAATTACTCAAAAAACCAAAGCTTTTCTGGAAGGATTATCAACAAGGAAAAATCATTTCAGCACAGGAACACTGAAGAGGC
Organism: Entomyzon cyanotis; assembly: GCA_024500445.1. Classification (NCBI taxonomy): domain Eukaryota; kingdom Metazoa; phylum Chordata; class Aves; order Passeriformes; family Meliphagidae; genus Entomyzon; species Entomyzon cyanotis. The sequence goes on along the minus strand of JAKEPQ010000998.1, from coordinate 28,551 downwards.
AGAAGAGCACAGGACAGTAATGCCAGGGAAGGAGCAACCATGTAACTCCCAGAGATGGCTGTAATAATCAAGAGTATTATTAGTTAGTTAGTTATAAACCAATGTTTATAGAGTACTTCATCTTTTGAAAGACAAGGGAAAAAGAGAGCAGAAGTAAAGAAATAATTGGGGAGAGGATGGCAGCAACAGACAAAGGCAGGGTAAAACTGTTTCTTTGGCTTTCAGCTGATGACAGTAGCAGGAAGAGATGAAAAAATATATTGTCTTCCATTTGGTTTCTGCTGCCATTTGCTTTTTCCTGCCCTCACTGCTCACACAGCATTGCCCATATCTCTGTGCAGGTCTTGTAACAGAATTCCAAGACAAACCATCCCACAGTGGGAACCAAAAGTAAACTTCCATGGAGCCAAGTGCGCCAGGGCAGGGGAAGGCGGCCAGCAGGGACACCAAGAGGGATTCATAGAATCCCAGAAGAGTTTAGATTGGAAGGGATATTAAAGATCATCTTGTTCCAACTCCTCCGCCATGGGCAGGGATAATTTCCACTAAACCAAGTTGCTCCGAACCCAGTCCAGTCTGGCCTTGAACACTTCCAAGGATGGGGCCACCACAGCTTCTCTGGGCAACCTGTTCCAGGGCCTCACCACCCTCTCAGGGAACAATTCCTTTCCAAGATCCCTCTAATCCTGCCCTCTGTCAGTGTGAAGCCATTCTCCCTTGTCCTGTCACTCCAGGCCTTTTCGTCCAAAGTTTGTCTCCAGCTCTCTTGGTACCCCCTCCCAAGCACTGGAAGGGGGTCTAAGGTCTCCCTGGAGCCTTCTCTTCTCCAGGCTGAACATTCCCTACTCAGCCTTTCATTTTTGGTGGATTCTCAGTCTGTGTGATAGTCCTGTCCTTACAAGAGGCAATCCTGTCCCTCCCCATGCAGGGACCAGATAATGGTGCCACTCAGTGGCCAGCCAGACAGGTCTGTGCTGTTTGCATCAGGGCTGGGCCACAGAGTGTCATTGCTTTCTCACCATTTTATAAAAACTTCCTAAAAATGGAAGCATCCCATTCTTCTGCATCAGTAGGATGGGGATCAGCTCATCTGGGAGAAAAAACTCTCCAGGTTCTACATAAGTATCCAAATTTCAAGAGTTCAGTTAGCTAGTGTAGCTTGCCTTGGGGGTGATGCCTTGGAATTTGGATCTTTCACTCTAAGGTGGGATTAAGGTAGGGTTCATGGACATGAACATGTTTTAAACTTTCACCAGATCATTTCTGAACCCAGTTACAGTACCATTGAAGCTAATACAAAATTTAGATGAACAAGTAGATCAGGGAAAATTCACGAGAAGGTGAAAATGAACTTAAAATCCTCTAGACTGTTCAGTATATGTAGCTAATGTCAGATAAAAGAAACATTCTTTTTCAAGCATTAAAACTCATTCTGGAGAAAAAAAGGAACTGCATGATCACCTTGGAAATACCCAAAGGGGGTTTTAGGAGAAGAAAACTTTTTCGCTTCTCTTTTACAAAATAACCACAGTAAATTCCAGAGAAATAATCTGTCAGCACCAACATACCTAGTGCAGATTGCAATAATGACTTGAATGCTCTTTCCCTGTTTATCACAGCTGTGAGGATTAAAATTTAACATACTTTTGCTCAGTACATTATGTATTTCTCTTTGGTTGAAGTCTCTATACACAGATTGTCAAAAGAAATTTTAAAAGACCCCAAAACACAAAATAACCCAAAATAAAAATCCACTCCGCCAAAAAAATATAGCATGAAGGAAACCATATCGCAGTCCGTAAAGGGGGCTGATATCTCCATCCTCAGGCTATTATGCCAGGGAATCTGGCTGTTTACTTAAGGCGACCTCTGTCATCTGCAACTAAATTTCCAAGCAAAGAGCTGGAATCAGCTGATGAATTAGCACAAATGCTCAGATCACTCCAGCTGTTGGGAGAGGGAGAAAGGGGAGAGGAGAGATCTTCAGATTTCACTTTACTCTGGTATTCAACCCCATCTGTGTTGCCCTCAAAATTACAGTTGCTAGAGCTGCTACTGCCTACAATTTTGCTCACTGCCAGTTGAAATGCTACTTTTCCCTTCACAGCCAGCCGTTGCTCTTTCCAGCAGTATGAGAAGGATAGGCAAAGCAAAGGCAGCTTCCAGGTGGCAAGCTGTTATCCCCAGTGGCAAGAGCCCTTGGCACCAGGCTTCCACAGCAGAACTGCTGCCCTCTATCTCTCTGCCGTTCCATGTGATGCTACCTTTAGATCTGGAGAAACTAACCTTTAAGACATCAGACACAACCCACTTGCACAACCACAGATTCATAGGAACTGCAGTCCCAGTACAGACAGTTGTGAGTGGGTAGCAAAACTGAAAATAAAATAAGCTATAGTCAGGGAAACATTCCAAGTGAACTGTATGGACCATGGACATGGGTCTGATCTGGTGGAAGGTGATGTGGTACACGGGGCTGAGTGATTCCAGCTGCCAGATATCTTCAAGCTAAAATTAGCATGCTACTTGTTCAGACATGTGGCCTGAACAGAAAAAAAAAATCCCAAACCAATACAAAATAAAACAAACAAAACCACCAGAAAAAGGGCTAAACTGAGTTAAATAGTAATGGCAAAAGATTAATAGGATCCACATGGATTCCTGACCCTTCTTTCTCTGGTATGTGTGAAGATTGCCTGGTAAGTTGCTGTGGCCTTGAACACAGAGTTTAAGAGTTTCTTATCTTCAGGAAAGCCCAAGAGGGCAATTAGAGCAATTAGGGATCAAGCTGGCTGGAATAACTTGCTGGATGTTTTTAACATGTTTACCCCAATTTCTATACTGGAGGGAGAAATAGTGCACATTTAGTCTCTATCTTTAAGAGAGAAATTATCTCTTGTCCAATTTTGAGATGAGTATTCAAATTTGAAGCATGTTTACAAGAGAAAAAATCTGGAACAAGTCATTTTGCAGCATGACTGAAGCAGTTCCTGTATTCTTCCCCAGATGCTCAGATCATGCTGCAGGCAGCCCATGTGAGAAAGGACCATCAGCCCTCCATCTCTTAGAGAGATTTCAAGAGGACAAGAAATAGTGAAATAGAGAAGGCAAGATGTGTAATTAGCCCAGAATGGATGAGTTTCCAAAGTTCAAGCCAGAATTAACTAAGTTCAGGTTATTTGTAGGAAACAAAGGACAGAGAGTTAGCTCTCCCTCCTTATCTAAATATGTTTGTCTCAAACAGGAAGTAGCTTGGAAAGAACAATTTAGGTTTCTCTGTTGTAAATTGTAGATGCAAGTTCACTTCCCACTCTGCTGAACTACTGTGGAAAGCAGGGAAGGGAAGGTGGGAATTCATTTTTGCAGACCAGGAATAAGGTAGGCATTGCTCAAGAAGGTGATGTCGAAATTGCCTAAGGCAAAAAAGCTTCACAAGCAGGTCTGGAGGAGCTGGCATCAGATGAAAAGCTTAACACCTTGCTGGCAGAGATGCACGGGGTGTATCCCCCCATAGGAGGAGCAGTGGGAAGGTACTTACATCCTTCCACATGCTCTGAAAAAACAGATCAAGTTATTTGACCTGAGCATGTAAAATGAGGGAGGATTAAACCCTCTCCTTTGCTTTAGCTCCTTCTCTTTAAAACAGGACTCAAAATATCCCCTCCCTCCACAGGGCTGAAAAAACAGATGCGGTGAAACCTGTGCTGGGTGCCATAGCCAGAAGGATTTGGTAGTTTTTCACAGTTATCATGGATGCAGGAGGTAAGACTTGAGTCATCCACTACACGTGAGAAGAAAGTAGTTTATTAACCACTTAGTCACAGTTGCTCTTTGCTGCTCTGCTTGGTTGAGCTGAAGGAAGTCCCAAGAAAACATATTTTTCAAGAAAGGTTACTAAAGCTGACAGCCTTCATCTGCACTGTAATTTCCACAGAAACATTGAGAGAGGGATCTGGAATGCATGTACTGTTCTAGTATCAGCAGGTTTTTAATGCCTAGATGCATTTTCTGCAGATTTACAAAGTGTCATGTGACATATCCATACTCCACATGGATCTTATTTCCCAGTAATTGTAACTGACAAGCTGCTCTGCCTCTTGGAAAGGGTGTGCCTTGATTGGAAAGTATTGGGGTGTTCTATGCCTTTAAGGGGGAATAGAAAACTTGTATCTTTGGCAGAGATATTGCCATTGTAGGGTTAATTTGGCATTAACAGCTTTGGTGGGAAAGCATTTTCTGGGGATTAGGGACCATCTGGGAGAAACCCATGGCCTAAGAAACCCTGATTATTAGTATATCGGCTTTGTTTTTCCTCAAGGTAATTAGTAGGGCTGTAGGGTATGGATGGATCAGTCCCAAAGTATGTTCAAAGGCCCTCTCTGACTCCTGAGGAGTTTGTGCCTGGTTCGCAGCCAGCTGCAAATAAACTGGTACTGGTGAGAAGGTTTTGAAAGCATTCAGAGACCATGTTTGAATGAGGGATAAAATGATCAGATAGGTAAGTTTTAATTTTTTCAGTTTATAATATACATCAATTAATTTATTTTACAATAAAGGCTTTACCCCGGAGCTCTTTAGAAGCAGTGTTGCTGGTGTCAGTCCCCAAAGATGACAGTACCTTGGTGTCTCAGATTTCTGCCTGTCATATCCACTAGCAAGAGATGTTTCGCAAAAGAAGTGGGAATTGCAGGATAACCCACCCAAACAGGGAGATTTTACTGCTTTGGTATGAAATTTGAAAGTTTAAATTTTCAGTATTTTTACACACACACTTTGTGTACGTACACATAGGTATGTGCATACAGAAAGAGAGAAAGAGGGAAACAATGTGATGACAATGAAGTCCACAAATCTCTGATCATTCTGGACCAAATGGTTGGATTATTTCACCATGTTCCTCTGGCTCCCCCAGACAGGTGATGCAGCATGGTTTTGGGTTTGTCAGCACGCCTGACAATTGCAAACATCCTCCTGATTTTTTTGCCTTTATCTTGAACTCTGGAGCAAAGAAAACACAATTCCACTACTTTCTCTCTGAAGGCAATATTACTTCTTACTCTCTTTCATGCATGTATGTCTAAACTCACCTATAAATCATTTTGCCTCTCCCTCTCTGGAGGTGCTCTAGACAGTTGGCAGGAAGAAATGAGGTTTCATGGGGCTATGCTCAAAGGCTCGGATCTTTTCCCATGTGCCCGTTGGCACAGAAACTCCTAATGTGCATGTCAGATTGTTCTTCCAACCTACAGTAAGAACTACTCACCAGATGTGTCATCTACCACAAGGTGCCCAGTTATCACAGCTCTGTGTCACTTCCATTTTTAACTAATCTCAGTTTTATGTCACTTTGTGTCTCCATTCTCAGTTGACTGAGAGGACCTCTGCTCTAGCATACAGATGCATGGCACAAAGCTGACGCTTTCCTTCTGGATCTAAGATGCTCTGCTTCATTAGGGTGCCCCAATAAAATTCTGGAGGCACTTAAGGGGGTAGATCTATTTTGTCAGTTGCTCTTCCTGTCCTGCTGGAGATTAAGTCTCTTTTTCCCCCTTTCTATAATAAAATTAGCTGAAATGAAAATGCTCTGGCTTTTCAGCTGCTTCTGTTCATCATCTGCTGCATTGACTGAGACACTGAACAAGTTCATCCCAGCAGGACTGGCTAGAGATTACTTAGCTGGTAAAGAAGTTCATTTTTACTTGACTACTTTATGTCCCTCCATTACTTCCAGTCAGGAAATTTTTCAAGTTTTCCTTGAAAATCAGAATATAGTTTGTTTTGGTGGGTTTTTGTTAGTTTGTTTTTAATTTCTTTGTCTTTTAGTTTATAATTCAAGATTTTATTTCAGAATATATCCCACTGCCCTCCCCACAGGCTGAGGTGCAGATTGATCCACAACTCAAATAGTTGTGAAGTAGGTATGCATTTATTCCAGCTGGGGTGCATGGGGGGTAGCCCCTCCAAAGGCATGCACACCGTCAGCAGCACTTCACTAGGTTTATATTAGATTAAAGGTTACATATGCATGAAGTTACACAATGCCCCAATACATATTCATTACCTATCCCCACTTCATATTATAATGAGTTCAAAGTTCATTTAAGTATGCTCACGTAAGCGCAGTGTCACAGATTAATTGTGGGCGAGGGTCCCAAAGATAAATGAGGGATGAAGTTAGTAGTCTTCCTCAGGATAAACTCTTCACCCTGTTTCCTTGCGCATGCTCCCTTGGTTCTTTGTCTAAGTCCAAGCCTTAGAACTAACTTGAGCCAGTTCTGGGGTTTGACAGCAGGATGTTCAGTCACATTCAGTAATTTTTATCAATAGCCCCGTGTTCTTCTTTGCATCCTCCCCTTCTGCTTGGCAAGCGCAAAAACCATTAAGCAAGCAATATATTGTTTTAGCAAGTAGCCTCTAGTAAATCATTATCCAACCTCTGGCCTCCTAAATTAGTTCCAAAATATTATTATTCAGCTTCTAGCCCCCCCTAAATTAGTAACTTCTAGACCCCCTAAATCAAGGCAGGTCCACTATTCAGCACTGCCGTTGCCACTGCACTGCTCTTCAAAATTTTTAACTTTTGCTCAAGTTATAAGCATCTGGGCAGACATATTTAGAGCTAATTTCTGCTTGATCAGAAGCAGAAGTGGTTTGAGACATCATAAATGGGTCACTTCAAAAGCAAACTCCCTGTAACCTTTATTTTTCCCCATCAGAAATGATCAATTGTGTTTTAAATAGCTTCAGACTTCAGCAAAGTTATGTATTTGTCCATTATTTGGCTTCACCATCCAGGTACAGACAAGTCTGGCCTCAATCCCAAGCAATGCATTCAGGTAGCATCCTGCTCCATCACTGTTCATTCTGGCTCTTCCATTGCTCTCCAGTATTTGCACACACATTGAAATAAAATTTATTAAAAAAATATGAAAAAATACATTATTTACATGTTTAACCCCCAGGGCCCTTCAGTATATCTCCAGACATTATTGTTGGATATAACTGTCTCTTGCATGGCAGAGACAAGTTGCATGTGACAAGGCCATGTGTGGGCAGGCCATGCTCAGGGGTGGGGACCGTCACCTTTTACTGGGAACAAGTTTTTGTTCCTGGATAATCCAACTTTTTGGCAGCTGTCCATAGGGCCATTTAAGTACTGTCTCCTTTAATGTATAGTGTGTGTCCTGACATCCTTACAGGCTTAACCAAGCCCCAATATACTTATGTTCCATTTCTTCATGAGGCTACTGAATACAAATAACGTTGTGTTATCAATTACAAATCTGATCAGCCAAGTTGTATTGGTTTGAAAACAAACCAGTGGGAGATCACAAGTCAAGATTGAAATTAAGAATAAGTGAAATAATACAAGGAAAAGCGCTGACAAAGTCAGATAAAACCTAACACCCTGTTAGGGTGGTGGTAGCAGTCCAACTGAAGTAGTCCTGTTGAAGCGGTGATCCTGTGAAGGTCTAGTCTCCAGCTGAAGATCCAGTGGTAGCTCTTGTCCTCTGGGAACCCAGTAGACAGGGCTAGCTCAAGCAGTTCCAAGGCCAGGTTATATCCAGGTGGGAACACCTGGCTCCTCCCTCCTGGGCAGAGCATCCCACAATGGGATGAGATCAGTCCATGAGTGACACGGTGGGTCCCTGATGGCCCATTGCCTGTCATCCGGGGTGGGTCATTAGCAGGTGATAACAGCTAACAGCCCACAGCTGGGGGTAATAGAATACTTAAATACATCTATATGGCAACCTAGGACACAAGTAAACAGTTATTTTTAATATTATATTGTTGTCTTGGTTTGAAAAGACACGTGTCTGTCAAGGAAGGCGGGAATCTCCCTTAGAATAGAGACTATGACCCTACCCCCGCCACCTTCCCTCCGAATTATAACTTTGAAATTAAGGGGCTTTCAGGCAAAACATATGGGAAAAGGAATAACAGCTCTTTACTAGTATATATAAAAAGGCAATAATGTGGAAAAAAACGCTTCAAACTGACAAAGTCAGAATACAGTCTGCCTCCCTGTATTCTGGTGGTATCAGTCCAGTTAAATGGTGACTGCAGTCCCTTTGGAGTGATGGATTTGGTCTTGTTGAAGTGGTGATCCTGAAGAAAGGTCTGCTCTGGAGATCCAGCGGAAAAGGTGTAGTAGTGTTCCAGAGTCTCAGCTTATATGCAGGTGGGAATGTTCAGTTCCTCCCCTCTGGGCAGGGCATCTCACAATGGGTTGATGCAATTTTAGGAGTCACCCCCAGAGGCCTTGATGGCCCATTAGCAGAGATAGCGCCCCCCGCCCCCCCCCCCCCCCGCAAGGCGTTATCAGGGCTGAGTCATGCTGAAGCTAAAGAGCACTACCCCACCTGTTTTTAACCACTTATGAAGATGGTAATAGAATACATACTTTTTGGTTACACCTTCCATGTAACCTAAGACAATTGTTTAAAGATTTTGACATCTTTATTTTAACTTTTTACTAAAGGTCTTTGGAAGTAAAAACAGAAAGGAGGAGAAAGGGCAAACATCTATCCACCCCTCGTCCCCAGGGAGGCATCCTGGCCCCCGTGGAATACTCATCAAAATTCACTTTGTTTCAAGCATACATTTTTTCAAGCCTTATTCCTTGTGGGTTGAATTAGATTGCAACTATTCAACTAATCAGAGAAAGATTACTGCAAGTGTAGACATCTTTTGAATGCCTGATATAAAATTTCATTCTATCTTTTCAAAATAAAACCAAAAAACCATGGAACAGATTTGGTTTAAGAACATAAGCTAACATAGCTAACATATATTTCTCAGATGCTGGCAAAAAAGACTTTTTCTCTTTATATCTTGCCTACTATATCAAGGTCTTGGCCACCCTTTCCAGCCTATGCTGGAAAAGCTGCCCAGAGAGCCTTGTTTGCCTATAACATCCTTAATGCCGTGACAGTCCGTTCAAAGCAATCAAACTAATTTGCAACAAATGCAATTGTTCCAAGTGAAAAAACCCCTTCATGTTCTGGAGCTTATTTATTTCATTTCTTTACATGGAGCACATTCAAATAATAGTAAAATCTTCACATTACCATGACATAAATAAAAATAGTAAACAACATTTTTCAATGTATGCATTCCTTGCTCTCTATTTGTGGTTGAAGCATCTATCTGTAGGTGCAGGTAACATACAGCAACTGGAATTCCCTCATGTGGATGGCTGGAGTAACTGGGAGAAGTGCTGGACTAACACTAGTTACAAAGCAGCTGTGCTGCTGTGTTAGGGCACAGCAATCCAAGAGCTGATTTTGGCTTTATTCAGTCAGTTATTCCGAAGCTGAGCAGACACAACTGAGGTCTTTCTAAGCAGGAATATTCAAGATGGTAATTGCAGATGATCTATCGGTATTAACTCAATGGCCCTTAACCACAGTTTGAATTCTTATGATCAGCCACAAGAACTTGAATGCAAATAATATAAAACAATCTTATTTTTAGGATATGCAAAGCTGATCTTTAAGCTGTTCCTTTGCAAGGTTATTTGCAAATTTTACAGGGGCTGTGACTCCCAAAGAGGAGCAGCAATTTATAATGCCATAGGACCTTTGACAAGGTTATTCTCGGGGCTACTGTGCTGTTCTAATTAACTTTTATTGAGGTTCTTAATTTTCAGAGGGAAGTATCAGTAATTTTATGACTTAGTGCAGAGAATTCTCTTTTTAATTATGGCATGATTTTTTATCTAGCTCTGCCATACATTCTGTTCACAAGCATGCATGCATAAACATGGACAGCACATAGTCACACCTTTTTTTTTTGTCAGAAAAATGTCTATCCATTAAATTTCCTGGGTTTATATTAAGGATGTGATATTTTAAGAGAGCACATCTTATAAAGGACAGGTAAGCAAGGTAATATTCAGAACATTGTTTCAGTAACCTCTAGCAGGTATGCCTGGTATCAGCCATCTGACAAAACCCCAGTTTTGGAAAAATTGGCTAGTGCTCACCCAATAGCACACTTGGAGGCCTTCCTTCAGTTCTCATGTAACACACATGTGTTACTCTTTGCTCTTGTTTATCTCCTAAGGCATACAGAGGGTGAAGAACCAGCTCTTTCTCTGCTGCAGATCTGCACTCCAGGATCTGTCTGCCCTTGCTTCCATCTGACTTTGCTTTTAAGGTGAACTCTTGCATATGCTGATTAAGGTTTCTCTCTTTTGTATGAAAATATTGCAGGGATCACCTATAGCCCCAAGTCACCTGCTACCACCTGCCCCATGAATATCACTTACGCCACTTAAAACCTGTGTTTCTCCCAGCTCAGTTGAAATATGAACACTTGACCTTTTCCAGCCCTAAGATAAAGCGGTGCACCAAAATATAACTAGAAATCACAGACACTTACAAAACCAAAACACTTACAAGAACAAGGGACAGACTATTTGGGCTCAAAAATGAAAGTCTGTGTTGAAGAAAAATAGCTTTCTATCAACCCATTATTAACCAAATTATTTCAGATATTTGAATAAAGATTCCAGATGTGTGCAGTGCTTTGAAACACCAGCAGACTTGGGCTCTTTTCTCTTTCCTCTAGCACCACTGACCACAATGGTGTGCTTGAGGTTGGTTACACCTTGCGCTCCAGCTGTGCGAAAAGATAGCACACTGCCATACAACCTCTCTTGACAGCTAGTGTTTCACCATCCTCAGTGAAAAAAATGTCTCCCTTATATGTAGCCTGAATCTACCCTCTTTTTATGTAAAATCATCACCCCTTGTTCTATGCTACAGACACCGCTAAAATGTCTGTCCCCATCTTTCTTGTAAGCAGTGTTTCTTCAGGCACTGGAAGGGGCTCCTGAAAGAGAAGGCTCTTTCAGGAGCCTTCTCTTCTCCAGGCTGAACACCCCCAGCTCTCCCAGCTTGGCTCCAGAGCAGAGGGGTGTCAGTCCTCAGAGCATCTTCATGTTTTCATGGCCTCCTCTGGACTCGCTCCAGAAGGTCAATGTCATTCTTATGCTGGGAGCCCCAGAGCCAGACACAGCGCTTCAGGTGGGGTCTCACTTGAGTGGAGTAGAGGAACAGAATTCTCTCCTTTTACCTGCTGCCCACACTGCTTTTGATACAGCACAGGACACTGGGGTTTTCTGAGTTATCCAAGCACATGGCTGGGGCATGTCCAGCCTCTTATCCACGAGCACCTCCAAGTCCTCCTCGTCAGGGCTGGTCTTGATCTGCTCATTCCCCAGTCTGAATTGATACCAAACCTCGCACCCTGATCTTGTTGAACCTCATGAGATTCCTATGGACCCACTTGTCAAGCTTGTCCAGGTCCCTCTGGATGGTCCCGTCCTACAAGTAGTGTCACTGCACCCTCAGCTGGGTCTCATCTGCAAATTTTCTGAGGGAGTACTTGATCCCTTCATCTGTGTCTTTAATGAAGATATTAAATAACACTGGTCCCAGTATGGACCCCTGAGGGGTCCTGACGTCCATCTGGTCACTGAGCCATTGACTACTACCAACTGGATGAGCCCATACAGCCAATTCCTCTTCCACCAAACCATTCACCCATCAAATCCATTTCCCTCCAATTTTGAGAGAAGGAGGTTTTAGGTGACTGTGTCATAGGCTTTACAGCAGTCCAGCCAAATTACACCTGTGACCCTTCCCTTGTAAACTGATGTACTCATTACATCATAGAAGATCACTGGCTGGGTCAGGCAGGAATTGCCCTTGGTGAAGCTGTGCTTGCTGTCCTAAATCACCTCCCTGTCCACACTGCCTTAGCTGAGCCTCTAGAAAGATTGCTTCCATGATCTTCCCAGGCACAAAGGTGAGGCTTACAGGTTGGTAGTGCCCAGGACCCTCCTTTCTACTGTTTTTAAAATTGAGTTAGTGATGTCCACACCTAAACAATGTGATTGATTCATTCATTCATTCATTTCAATTCCAGCTCCAGCAGCTCTGTATCTTGACCTATCTGATTGGGTCAGAAGGAGAAAAATAGGTTATGACATTGTCAAACAGGCCATGTAATGCTGCAATACTTTCAAATTTGCATGTTGGACAAGATTAAAGCATTGTACTAAGTTATAGGCCAATGTTAAACAAGCAAGTCATACTGGTCCCACTGTCCATGCTGGTAAAGCCAAACACAAGAAGCATTTTAAAAAAATGAGCCCTGAGTGTCACTTGGCAGCTCTAACAGACTAATCTCACCAGCATAGTTCATGGGACACTGGGTGGCAGACAAAACCCCTGCATGCAGCTGAACAGTTCCCATTGCACAAACATCCCCTACCTATAACCCTGTGCAAGAGGGGTCATAGGGATGGAGAAAGGATTCTCCCCAAAGCTGGTTTAATCTTGATGCTCTGTATACATCGTTGATAGTGCCATAGAGAAAAGAGAACAGATAGTCAGTGCACATTCTTGGCTTCCCCAAATAATTTGAAGACTTGCAATGATTTACCATGGAATAGTCAAATCCAGGCAGCAGGACCCTTGAGCTGATGTGACGGATGGGATACAAATGCAGCTCTTTGCCTGCTGTGAGTCAGATGATCGACAGTCAAGCAATTCCTCTGCTTCTTTGCAATGTCTATTAACTCTAACAGCACTCAGCATCAGGCCATGGCCAATGTGGCCAAAAAATAAAAGTCTAATAGGATATAACCTAAAGACAGGATCAGAGCACAGGTACCATGACATTCATATATCAGTAGAATATATTTAGGGGCCATAAAACTTTGTAATTTTATTACCTTACATTAGACAGCCATAAAATAAGGAACTGTCTCAAGCGTGTCTTGACAAATCACAATTTGATTCATGTGTACATAGAAGGTAAGAGCCCATCAAAGATATTCCCTGAAACTGTTTTGTATCAAAAGTTTTTCTTTCTTACTGAAGGTTCCCTGAGAGAGGGAAAATTGGCTGAGAAAGATGAGCTTCATCAGTTCTCCCTCCTCAGTACACTCAGCCTCCACAGGACTTCCAATCATGGCTTGATTAATGCAGCACATTCCACTTTCTATTTAAGAGTATAAAAAGGTAAGAGGCTTGGCTTTATTTTTAGCCAGTGACTCCTTACCTTGCATCTGTTTAGAAATATGGAAAAAGAAACAAATTGCTCTTGTCTCTTTGGAGTTTTCAAAACCAGAAATAAATGACACTGAAGCACCATCCTAATTCACAATTGGTCTAACTCTGGTTCACTTTTGCCAAAATGGGTCTGATAAATAGTAAGCAAAGCAAACAGCTCCAACAGCACATTTTCACCTGACTGTCTTGAAAAAACAGGCTTGAGATCCTGATTGCTCACTTTGCCTTGGGAAAGTCCCATTCCTCATCTGAAAGCTACTGTGTGCCAGGCTGCGTAACAGCCCACACAGAGTGCAAACAGAGCTCAGCCTGCACCAGCAAGGCTGTCAGGTCCTTTGTTGCACACTCTCAGCAGCCAGCAAAGCATCTTGAAGACAGACTGGCCTCCAAGGGCACAGCCCATCTCTCTGCCCCCATTTGGATGCACAAGGTTTGCTTCTCTCCATGTCTAGCCAGAATCACAGCTGCTTAGCATTCTCTCTTGTGTCTCCAAATTACTTACAGTTCAGAAGAGATTACAATTATTTCATGTTGCAGTGGCTCAGCCCCATGGGGGGCTGGATAGGCAACCACAGGGATAGCCCTTCCGGTCACGGTGACAGACCATGGTCCCCTGCGGCCCCCCGGACTGGTTATGTATCTTGTAAACTGTTGGTTGGCCCCGCACCCGCACCCTCCCCCTCCCCAGTTCCGTTTATGGGTTTTGCTCTAGAGAGTTCTCCCCCAGTTGGCACCCCATTGGACCCCTATTTTGTACCTTTCCCCATTGTTCTGTTATTGGTTTATACCCCTTTGTCCCTCCCTCTCTCCTCCCACCTGTCTCTCCCTGGTTGGCTCCTCGGAGCCAACCACTCCCCTTTCTTCGTCCCTCAAAAACCCCTGTCTGGAGGTCTTCGAGGCTCTCAGCCTTCGACTCTCCATCCCCTTGCTGCCCCTCGCTCATTGTCCCTTCTACTCTCAATAAACTTCCCTGGAGAGTCCTAGCTTGAGAGTCTACATCTCTTATTTCCACATGCTTCATCGCCGGTTCTTGTCCCTGTGAGCTCCACTGCCTGCCGCGGTGCCCGGCTGCCGCCCGTGTACCGGCGTGTTCCGGCTCTGGACCAGCACTCTTCCTTGCAGTGTGGAGTGCTTGTGGCGTGGAGGAAGAATGCCGCAATTTCAAACCTGGTACTGTGATAAATTATGATGCACAAAGCATTTTTCTGGATTTGTAAGGTTTCTGATAGGCAAGTTTGCAATGATATTGTTTTAATACACAATTACGTATTTGCACAGTAAAACACTGAATTTGGCTGTTTATTGTATGTACTTGTAGGAAGAGCTTTAACCCAAAATATATTCGAAGTGTGACAGCATCCCAAGCAATTTTGCACTGAAGCACCTTGAAAAAGGCAGTGTGCTTCTCTCATAATACATGCTGAGACATGCACACAAGTATCTTTAAGGCAGAGATGTTCCTTGTAGAACAGGAGGTGATCCGACTCTGTTCAATGGATTGTTCATTAAATCTTTCTGAACTTAAGCACAGAAATATTTAATTTACTGCAAGTGGTATAATAAAAAATTCCTCAAACATTAGTATCACAAATGGGATTCCCAGCACCACTGCTACACCTAAAGAAGCAGTCAGACTAGTATCAGAGATGCATCAGTTCCTCAACCTGCAAAGCTCCTCAGCTGCTGGTGACATCAGAAGCCCCTGTACAAGCCAGACTCCCGCTCCTGTCCTGTGAAGCTGTGGTACCAATGGGCTCACAAGAAACAGCCCAGGCCATGGACCTGCTCTTCCTTATTTTCCACTTACCCACCCATGAGCTCACAGGCGCCTACAAAAGCCAATGCCTGCCCTTCTTCTAACATCTGCTCGGACAGCAGTGACTTCAGGACTGTGACATGTGCCAGGTTTTGCTCCTTCCCTGTAGCTACTAAGCCACAAGTGACAACACAGTCACCTCTATAAGCCAGTCCCAAGTTCCTTTTTACCACCCAGACTGATGCTGATGGGATCACTGATGCTTACTGAGACCTTCCATTGCAGTGGTGGTGAGAAAAACACCAACAAGGTCCCTGAGCCCTCTTGTCTAGCAGGGATGGAAGACCTGTGTTCAAGGGCTCTGGATTCTGCTAGTGTAGCCATGATGGAAGTGAACACTGCTGAGAGTGTGCATTCCCCAGCCCCTCTGGTGTACTCTCTGGGTACACTGCTGTGAGTCAGCATCCCTGGCACTACCCCAGAGATTGGAATGCTGTTTTGTGTGAGGGCCACTGTTTGAGCACAGAGCTGTGTGCCCGCATCCCAGGGTATGCTTGGTATACTGACAGTGGGAATGCTGCTGCTTGAGTGGAACATCACTGCTGAGCACTGTGCTGATCTCCACCATTCTCCAAGCTGATCAGCATGCTGTTGTGTACAAGGTTTCTTGAGCAATGCTGCTATCTCTGGTCTGGGAGAGATGCTGTATGTAAGGATCCCCGCTACTCTTGGGATAAGGAGTAGCCTCCAAAAATGTGAAGGGTACAGCCCCAGCCCTCCCACAGTGATTGTCCCTCCAGAAGGGCCCAAAAGTTCCTGGGGTGCCTCGTGGCTTTTTCTCTGGTTTGTATGTGGAGGTGCTGCTGCAGCTCTACCACTGGGCTTTGATTGAGGTAGGGGCTGTAGGAAAAGTCTCAAAGCATCAGTGTAGTTTTTGGAGAGAGTTTATTTTTAAAGTCTTACCTTTATCCTAGGGTATTTTTCTAACATGGAGAGGTGACATCCTGGTGTTTTGTCAGTGGATCAGCACAAAAGACATAGACATCAACCTAAAGAATAAGTAAGTGTAATTTACTATAGCTCAAAGCAGCAAAGAATCAAAAAAGGAGAAGATCAGCAATGCACCTCATCATTACTACAAAAGGTTGTCTGTAGTGATTAAGAAAGATACATCACCAGTTACCCTCAGACTTTACCATCATCCAGATCCACACATCAGCTGGCGAGCCCCTGTTACAGTGAAGCACTGGAGAGCCATTCTTGGTAATTGGGAAAGCCTACACGATGCATCCACCCACAGGTGAGGCTTCCAGCCTCGCTGTGAGAGGGACCAGCTTTTATAGCGCTGAATAAACAAGCTGACATCACTTTCAGTGTGGGACCATCCGGTTTCATCTTTCTCTTGGATTCCAGTCAAAGCCGGTCCAGGGCTTAAGGAGGAATCAAGGGAGTTGGCTTGGACTATGCACCTCCAAATAAGGCCAGATATCTGATTTCATGGCCTTGTTCAGCTTCTAAATACAGAAATTATGTTTCACTAATGAGCTAATGATCATGCATATTTTGTTAATGAGCGGATACAAATATAACATTTGGTTCAAAGGTTCATATAAAGGTCAATTTTGGCTCAGGGCCTGTTGTTCTGACCTTAGTACTTCACCTGAGACATCCTTTTGGAAGCACCGGAGGACTTTGTGCTGAGCATGTTCAAGAAACTTAAGTTTAAATTACCACACATGGGTTATGAAGGCAGAAACAATCTGTCCAAAATTTGCCTGAAGAAGCTAAAGATGCAGTCAAGTCTTCTGAGTACATATAAAGACACTAGGTACCAGATGCTGCTGGTCTTGCCTCCAATGGTGAGGAATCACATGGACCTTCCCTTGCTGTTGCTCTGCTCACCTACTTCAGGGACTTCAGGGTTCTGCTGCTACGGTTCCTCAATGACTCCTGGGAACTCCTATGCGGAGTCTGCAGAGGTGGACCTTAAGGATGGGTCAGGCAGGGTGGGCTGGGGGAAGTGGAGTGTCCAGGCATCCCTGCAGATCAACGGGCAGGGCAATGCGCTGCCTTCACCCCTGGCTGCGGGATGGAGGAAATACATGGAGGACGGCCCCGCAGGGGAATGGGGTGTCACAGACCCCAGCTCGGGGCCCTTCAGCTCTGAGAGCTGGGGCCAGCCCTTAGCCCTGGGCACCACGGGGTGCCGCCGTGGCAGTGGGGTGACAGAGGGCCCCGGAGGGGCGGTAAAACAGGCCTCCGGAGCTGGACTGCTGGGCTCTGCGTGGGAGGATGGTCCTGGCGATGATCGAGGTGGGAAAGGCCTTGGGCTCATCCCCGGCTCTTCAGTGCTGGGGGAGACAGAGAGCTGAACCCGGGGGCCTGGGTAGTCGGGGGGAAGCCATAGCGTCTGCTTGGAAGCACAGGCCAGGGTTTGGATGGGGCATACGGCAAGGACTGGGGGTCCGGGTCAGCCCCAGCAGCCCGCCTCGCTTGCCACACGCCCGCCCGGCTTCCGGCGACGAAGGAGCACGAATGCCATTGGTGGACGGGCCGTAGCACAGCCAATGGAAGCGTGGGGCGGGCGAGGCAGCTGCACCGGGGGATCCACCTGGCACCACGTGGTGACGTCACGTGGTCACTATTGGCAGCTGGCTCGGGCGCGGTCAGGCAGGGACCCTGCTGGATCTGGCGCCAGGGTGTGGGGCACGGATCCGCAGGGACAGAGGAGGGACGAAGGGTCCTGGGGAATGGGAAGAGGAAACAGGCAGTTTGAGAGGAGGAAGGGGCCAGTGCTAGGTCTGGGGATGGGTGGGGAAAGGGAGGGATTGTGGGGGTGGGGAAAGGGACAAGGATGAAGGAAGGACACACTGGGAGGAGGGGTGAGGAGGCATACGAGGGCCGGTGCCCGGGTGGGCAGGCAAGGGGGAGCCACTTGCCCATGGATTCACCTGGGGTCATGGGACTGACTCGACCCATCTTTTCTACTCCCGGTACAGATGGATGTGCTGCCTGGCCTTGGGCTGCATCCACCATCCCTGACTCGAGGAGTGTGGCTCCAGAGCATCCCTGTTGTGTCTTGTCCTCTCAGCTCTTAGCTCCAGCAGGAGAGGAAGAGGTGAGTAAGGCTGGACAAGGGCAGGAGACTGTGGTTTGGCAGCTCCCATCTGCCGTGGTGTGGAGCCAATGGGCCTGGTGCATCTTGGAGGAGGAGACCTCACCTGCACGTGTAGCACTAGATACAGTGGTGCGGCACCATGGTGGAAATGCTGATGCTGAGAGCTATCTTGGAGCAGTCTTGAGGAGAAGGGAGAGAGAGGGGTTGTGGGTGCACAGGAGGCCATGGCTGGACCTGCCATCAGAGCTGGGCTGACCCTCCTCCAGACAGCTGCATGGGCCCCAGCTCACATTGTGGGTGACACCTACCCCATAGGATGAGAAGGCTGCGGGTGCCCAGGCTGCGGTGGCGCACGCGGCAGACATAGCTGTGCCCGTCGTGGGGGACCACGGCCAGGACACTGCGGAGCTGGTAGGTGAGGTCAGCGTTGGGCAGGATGCTGCTGGTGTTGAGCGCCGGGCCTGGAGGCACCTCCTGGCCATCCCGCAGCCAGGCCACACTGATGGGGCGGGGGTAGAAGCCGGTGACATGGCAAACGAGCAGCAGCTGTTCTAGGCTGGGGGTGCGGGCGAAGACCATGGCCACAGGCAGCTCTGGGGAATGAGACCAGAGGGGTGGGGGAAGCCCCGTTGGGGCACGGCGTGGCCCCAGTGTGGGGGACTTTGGGGTGGCTGTTGCAGGGTCAGAGTGGTCTCACCTTTTCTCTCCAAAGCTGCTCTTTCATAGTCAATGTGTTTGACACGGGTAATACTGGAAAGGGGCTACAGGATTGCAGAGAAGCTGGTGAAGGTGTTGAACAGTCCCACAGCTTGCACTGTGGACCAGTGCATGAGAGCCAGATTGCTCTCATGCCACCTCTCCATACATCTGTTGTCTGTGTTGAAGCTGAGAAGTTGTGGGCATTTTAGGCAAGATGGTAGAATTTGTCATCCAAGCCATTGGGATAAAAGTTGCAGCGAGTGCTGCACTGGAACACAAAGGGGTCTGTGGCATGATGGGTGGCAGCCTGGCACCCAACTGCTTGAGCACAGCCTTTCCCTCCTTCCCCCTGCACCCTGAATTATTCTCCCCAGGGAGAAGACACATAAGGCAAATTGAGTTGAAACTGGCCAGTGTTGTATCAGAGAACAAAAAAGGCTTTTTTATGTCAGTAAATAACAATAGGAGGACTAAAGAAAATATTGGACTGATACCTGTTGAAGATGGCCACCTGACTAATAGAAGAAAAAACAGAGGTGTTCAGTGACCGTTTTTTGCCTCAGTCTGTACTAATACTTCAGATGTATTATATATATTATATAGAGGAACTGGTGGATGTTATGGCAGGACACCTCTTGATCATCTGTCAAAGGTCGTGGGAGTCAAGACTGACAGGAAAATAACCAACCTTATTCCAATCCAGAGGGGATGGGGATGACCCAGGAAGCTAGCTGTTGGTATAACCTCAGTACCTTGAAAAATTATGGAGAAGATCATAGTGGGTGCTACTGAAAGACATTCAAAGGACAATGCAGTCATCAGGCCCGGTCAACATGTGTTCATCAAGAGAAAGTCCTGTAACTAAATTCAGTAACTGTCTATGACATGGTCACCTGCCTAGCAGGTGAGATGAAGGCGGCAGATGTAGTTTTTCTGGATTTTAGTAAAGTTTTTTGATACTGTCCCTCATAGCATCCTCCGGGCAAGCTGTGAAGAACTGGTGGAAGGGCAGAGCTCAAAGGGTTGTCCTGAGTGGGGCTGCATCTGGCTGGGGAATGGTCACCAGCAATGTTCCACAGAGCTTGATCCCCAAGCCAGCGCTGTTTAATATTTTTATCTGGAGACAGAAGCTGAATGCATCCTTAGCACATTTGCTGATGAGACTGAACTGGGAGGTGAAGTTCACTTGATTGAAATTGCAGACCTTGAAGAGGAATCTAGATAGATCAGAGAACTGGACAATCATCAACAGCATGAAATTTAAGAAGAACAAATGGCAAATTCTGCCCTTGGGACAGAGTAACATTGGACACAAACTGGAAGGGGAGTGGCTGGAGAGCAGCTCTGCAGACAGAGACCTGGGGATGCTAGATAAAACTCAGCAGGAGGCAGCAGTGTGACCTGGCAGCCCAGAGGGCAAATCCTATCCTGAGAGGATCACACACAGCATGAACAGCCACAGAGCGAATGGTCCTGCTGTGCTCAACCTCACCTGAGGCACTGTATGTTTGGCTGGTGCCAGCTCTGGAGAAGAATGTGGAGGTCCTCAAATTTGTCCAGAGGAGGCAACCAAGCTGGTGAAGGGCTGGAAGGTACCTCCTGATTGTCCCTAGACAAGACTCTCAGGGAGTGGGGGAGGAAAGCAGACCAACAGGCACTGTGGGCTCTCAAACTGCAGCTGAACCAGAGGAACAACTTGTGACAGCAGCAGTCACTCCTACACGAAAGACAAAATCCAAGACCAAATCAGTTCAGTTAGTGAGGGGTGAAGAGGAAGCAGGGCCCACACAACAGGAGGAAGAGGCAGGGCTAGAGATAATCACCCAATCCTTATCCCTGAGTGAGCTGTAAGATACGTGAAAAGGTTTCAGCTGCCAGTTGAGAGAGAGCCCCTGGTGACCGAGCTGCTTCAGTGCTGCCATAGAAGAAAAGACTTCACTAACAACTTTAGAAAACCAGAGAACTTTGGCAAAAGGTTTAGTGCATCATTCAATCAACATAAAACACTTCTCAAAGCATTGATTTAGCGCGTTCAAATTAGCAAATTGTAAATCCATTGGATTTTAAGTTACTGAAAAATTATGAGAAGAGAGAACTAGAAGAAGAAAGAGAAAGAGAAAGACAGAAAAGATATAGAAAGGGCCACACATAAGTACCGCTCCTGGATTCCAGCATTGTTCAGCTGACAGAAACTCCAGGAGATAGGGTCAAGACATGTGCTTGCTTCGTGTTTTGGGTTAAATAGCCCTTGGCCTTCCTGGGCTCTTCCCCCCAGGTGGGACTTCCAGTCATTTGGCCACTCAGGAGCTGTGTTAGGGGCTCCAGAGGTGGAGTGTGGAGCACTGCTTCCAGTGTGCCTGTGGCTGACAGCCACTGCAGGTCTGGGATACAAGCTTTCAGGGGGTGGGGGCCCAGCCTGCCCCTTCCCCCACACACATGCACCCCAAAATGTCTCAAGACATTAGTCTTTCCAGTCTCTCACAGCAACAAGTTCATTCTAGTAGCACAATGGCTCCCAACTCCTCCTGTTTGTTGCCCATGCTGTGTGCATTGGTGTAAAGGCACCTCAGATGTGTTGTTGGCCATGTCACCTTCCTGGAGAAACACGCCTTAACACCTTTGAGATATTTTGTCAGTGTTTCCCTGTTGGCTTCTGTTATCTCAGGAGTCCCTGGGTCACCCCTGTAAGACTGCAGGTATGCTCCAGTGTGTCTAGTACCTCTTAGAGTGGCCTGGCCTTGCCAGCACCCTGTCCCTCTAACCCTTCCATGCCACCCCACAGCTTGTCAGGGACAAGCCTGATATCACCCTTCCTGCCCCCTCACATCTAGTTTAAAGCCCCACCAATGAGCCCTGCTAATTCCTGGGCAAAGACTCTCATCCCTTGCTGAGAAAGGCGAGTCCTATCTGATGCCAGCATGCCTGACACTGCAGTAAGCCATACCATTGTCAAAACCCACAAAATTACGGTGGTGACACCAGCTGCAGAGACAGGTATTAATAGACTGAGCCAGTTAGTTTCTTTCAATATTGCTGCTTTCCGCTGGAAGTATGGACGAGAAAATAACTTGTACCCCAGAATCCCTTACTAAATCTCCCAAAGCCCCAAAATCATTTTTTGATTGCGCTTAGACTGCATGTTGCCATTTCCTTGCCTCCTACATGGAAGATTAATAATAAGTAGCTGTCAGTGAGCTGCGGCAGGTTTAGAAGTTTCATGAGAGGGAGACATGCTGAGCTCTTCTCGCTGGGATCCAGAGACAGGATGCATGGCAGTGGTTCAAAGCTGCATCAGGGGATGTTCAGACTGCACATTAGGAACCTTTTCTTTACAGAGGTGGTTCATGCCCTAAGCCTGTTGCTGTTCAAGAGGCATTTGGACATTGTCCTTAATAATTTGCTTTAACTATTTGTCAGTCTTGGAGTGGTCAGGCAGTTGGAATAGCTGATCTATTCTATAGTCTATAATCTGTTTTCTATTCTATTCCCATCCCACAACTATGAGCAGAGAAACTCCCTTGACCTTCTACACCACTTTCTCAGATGACTCCTCCAGTGGATTTTTGGTGCCTGGAGAACAATATGGGGGATTTGTGTGAGGCCGTAAGTGGAGCTAAACATGGCCCAAGGTTTGTGCTGGGGACCAGGATGGCCCTATGTAACTTCTGCACACAACTGGGTGGTTTGGGGGTCTCACTGATGCAGAATGAGGCCCATTCTCTGCCCTTCTGCCAACTCCATTTTGGGAAAGCTGTTGGTAGTGTCTCTGAGGACGTTCTCATTGCTCCCTGCCTTGGGTGAGGAGATTCTTAGCACCTGCTACTCGCAGGGTGTCTGGTACCTCCTGGAATCAGTGGAGATGGACAGAATGAAACTGTGCACATAGACGCTAAACAGGTTTTGCAGGTTGTTCCAATGTGCTGTGGGCAGGGTCAGGTAGATCCATGGGTAGAGGTAGAGGATGTTCCAGGAGTATTATTTCTGCAGGGCAGCAAAGAGGATGTCATTCGAGGTGGTCCAGGCTGAAATTTTCACAAAGCTGGTGTTGTGGAAGACAAAGGCTTGGAAAAGGTGGAGTTTACAAGTGCCTGTGGGAAGAGGAGGGAGAGGAAGCAGCATTGGGGTGCATGAGGATGAAGAAGGAGGACAGGGGACTGCTGGTTCCAGTGCTGCTGGGTGGTCTGGGGAGGTAGGGTGGCTTGCAGTGTCACCAGGGACAAGAAGAGTGAAATGGGATGGATAGGCAGGGTAGGAGAGGTCACCCAGTATCACTCAGTTTGCTGTTTCCTTCCACAGCCTCTCTGAGCTTGTCCCTGCATCTCTAATTTCCTTTTTTTAGCTATCCACTGCTTCAGTGACCTTCTGGGAGCTGTCACTTAGCCACATAGAAGGGATGACAGAGGGGACCTCAGTGCTGGTTTGGGTCAATGCTGCCTCTGGCAAGGACCACCTATGCCAGAACTCAGACCCGCTGGACACAGTGCAGGGGCTGGAGGGACGATGGTGCTTTCACCCCGGCTTAGGGATTCCCAGGCAATTCTTGAGACCAAAACGTAAGTGTAGGCAGGATGCTGCAGTGCTGAATGAGGTTTTGATAGTAAGGAGGGCAGAGTGAACCTGTTTTGGAGCAGTGGGTGCCCCTCTGACCAGGGCACGGGGAACATCTATCTCTGGAAGGGGGAAGCACGCTGTGGATGCAGGTGAGGGCTTGTAGCTGCAGGAGGAACATCTGAGCATTTCACAGGAGGAAAATTTAGAGGCTCCAGGGACTTTTTGATTGCAAGAAAAATGCAGGCTGAGGGCAGTGCCCAGGACCTAGTCCAAGTCTTGGAATCCAGTGGGGGGCTGAGACCCCCTGCTGCCCACAGTCTCCCTGCAGGAGGAAAGCACTTTTGGGGGAACCCCAGTACTGCAGGCTGGGCTGAAGGCTCCTTGGGTGCTCAGGTGTCTGAACCCCTGTGCCTGTGATACTGGGCTGGACAGAAAGATGTGGGACCAGGAACTCCAAGCAGGCAGGCAGGGAATAGGGCCCCTTTTGGTGAGGACGGTGGCCTGTCTGTGCCCACCCTGTAGGATGCCGCAGTGTCAGGATGGGAGCAAGTGAGGGTGAGCCAGGTCTTGCACTTAGCCTCTGGATCTGACCACTGCCCGGGAGGAGGGAAAGGAAGAAAAGGAGGCAGTGAGGGGGCTGCATGGTGCCAGCAGCAAGAGTACAGGAGCATGTGTAGCAGGAGGAGGAAGGAAGTTCTCAGGAAGGAAGTTCTCCTCCCTGGTAGCCTGGGCCAGTATCATAGGGCAGCCCTGTAGCCAAGGAGGCAAGTTTGAGGCTTTGGGGAAGGCCTGTTCATGTGTGTTTGCTAGGGAAAGCGGTATGGCTGAAAGAGGGCTGGGGCACTCCGGCCAACAGCTGCAAGTGTCAGTGAAATTTATGTGTGTGCGAAGTCACCACCTTGTCCCGTGGTATTCCCCTGGGGCTTACACTGGCAGAGAGTACTGGGTTTATGTGGGAAAGTTCTGGTGGCAGTGGGGCTGCAGGGGTGGCCTCTGTGGGAAGACACCAGAAGCTGCCCCCATGTTGAGTACAAGCAGCTCCAGCTGGCTCCAAGATGGACTGCCACTGGCCAAGGGCAAGCCCATGAGTGGCAGTACTATATTTAAGAAGGGATAAAAACTGCTGCATAACAGCAGCTGGGAAAGAGAAGTAAGAATATCTGAGAAACAACTATGGAGACACTGAAATCAGTGAGGAAGGAGGGGGAGGAGGTGCTGCAGGCACCCAAGCAGAGATGGTGCCCATGCAGCCTGTGGTGAAGACCATGGTGAAGCAACTGTCCTGCAGCAACGCATGAAGGTCCACACCAGCAAAGATCCACCTGCAGCCTCTGGAGAAGCCCCATGCCATAGAAGGTGAGTGTCTCTGAGAGAGGCTGTGACCCTATGAAGACCCTGCGCAGGAGCAGGTTTCTGGCAGGACTTGTGACCCTGAGGAGAATTTACATTGGAGCCTGTTCCTGAAGGACTGACCCCATAAAAAGGAGCCATGCTGGAGCAGTTTGTGAAGAAGTGCAGCCCATGTAAAGGACCCATTGTGGAGAAGTTTGTGGAAGACTGTCTCCTATGGGTGGGACTCCACACTGGAGCAGGGTGAGGAGCAAGGAGCAATATGGACAATACATAACGAACTGATGACAATCCTCATTCCACATCCTGCTGTGTGGTGTGTTGCTCAGAGTCTCCCAGAGCCTCAGCATGGCTCTTTCATGGCTCTCAGGCATAGTGGAAGGGTGACAATCCCCCATCCCTCCAGCTTTTACAGAGATGGGGGGGATGCCTGGCATGGGGGCAAGAGCCAGGCGTGGAGGAGATCCTGATCCAAAACCATTCTGGACAGAGGGTGAGATCAGGCCTGGAGCTGGAGCAGCTCTACGTGGTCAAAATGCCTTCCTTTGTCAGGGGTGTCACTTGGGTCCCCCCTTCCCCTTTTCTCCCCAGTGAAACAGCACACATCTCTCTATCTCTCCCTGGTTTATGGCCTGCTCCATCCCACATCTCACTCAGCAGCCCCACAGTGGTCTGGCCTCAGGTTGTAACTGCCCTGTCAGGAACAGACACTGGCCATGGAGAGTTGTGGGAGAGGCTGTCGGAGGACTGGCTTCTCCTGACATGCCAGGTGGAGATCAACCAGAGTCTAGGTAAAGGAAGAGTCTTCTTTGCTGCCATATGGAATCTCTGTAGTGTGCTGAGGAGTTCCCTGGGAAAAGCTCCTGAGGGGGAAGAAGGGTGAGAACCACAGGTGCCACATGTATCAGGGGAAGTTTGTAGCTGTTTAATGCAGAGGTTTTGAAGAAAAAAATCATGTTGGTGCTGATGGGTCAGGGGTGGGACATGAAATAAGCAGGGAGAGCAAGCGCTTCTTGCTGGGTGGGCAACCAGGCCTCAAATGATGAATTCCCTGGTCTCCCACGTAGCCTCGTTACCTTTCCTGCAAAGGGGGGACACCATGGGCTGTGCTGACAGTCAGGGAGTTCACTCCTACACAGCTGCTGCTGCTGCTTCAAGCCTGGACTGGCCTACATGCCCATAAATCTTACAGCAGGTGATGGGAGGGAGAGCTCACCTGCGCTTCCACCACCAAAATCCCCCGGCAGAGGCTGTGGCTGTAAGAAGCAGCACTGCTAGGGTGATGCTGATGGTTGGAGCTGTGCTGTGGTTTTCTGGGACAGGGAGAGAAGAGAGCAACTTTGTGAGGATGGCAGCGCCAGTCAGATGGAGCTGCCTCTCACAAGGGCCAGTGCCTGCTATCAGCAGCCTGCACCCCATCTCATCCCCATGGGTGGCACCTACCCCATGGGATGAGAAGGCTGCGGGTGCCCAGGCTGCGGTGGCGCACACGGCAGACATAGCTGTGCCCGTCGTGGGGGGCCACGGCCAGGACACTGCGGAGCTGGTAGGTGAGGTCAGCGTTGGGCAGGATGCTGCTGGTGTTGAGCGCCGGGCCTGGAGGCACCTCCTGGCCATCCCGCAGCCAGGCCACACTGATGGGGCGGGGGTAGAAGCCGGTGACGTGGCAAACGAGCAGCAGCTGTTCTAGGCTGGGGGTGCGGGCGAAGACCGTGGCCACAGGCAGCTCTGGGGAATGAGACCAGAGGGGTGGGGGAAGCCCCGTTGGGGCACGGCGTGGCCCCAGTGTGGGGGACTTTGGGGTGGCTGTTGCAGGGTCAGAGTGGTCTCACCTTTTCTCTCCAAAATTGCCCTCCCATGCCTCTTCAGGGTGAGGAAGTTGCTCTGGCATATCCAGGTGCCGAGAAGATACTCCAGGAACACTGTGACAGACTTCTGCCTGTTGAGGCTCTTGCTGACCAGCTCTGCCACCTGTGATGGCTGCTGGGTCTCCCAGCGCTGTTTATCTACCTCAAAAGCTACAAGGTCTCTGCCACCCCAGCCAGCATTCAGGAAGCCCCAGCTTGTCCTATTGGGGTACAGCACACAGCCTGCACGGAACTGGACCACCAATGGGTCTGTCAAGGGCAAAGCCAGTGAAGAGGTCCCATGAGTGTGTGGAATGTGGGTGGCATGAGGCGGGATGTGGCTGAGGGTACAGACCGGGGTGCAGGGGAGAGCAGGGTGCAATGAGCAGCAGGGCATAAGGTCATGCTTCAGGAGACCCTGGACATGCCGCAAGCCCTCAGCCCTCTTGGAAGACTGGAGTGGATACTGGTGTAGGGTGCTTGCTTAAAAAGAACTCTGTCCCCCCAAATATTTTCCCCCAGTTTTGTCTTTCATGATCTTTGCTGTGTCAATCCTGCACCTCGAGTGAATTTGGTGGCAGCTCCCTGACATGCAGAGGGGTTCCCTGTGCCAGATGGCAGAAGCCCTGAGGGGTATTTTTGGTCTGCTGCCCTACCCACTCCTGCTAGTCATATGCCCCAGCAGCTGCAGTGTTTCAGGAGCTGTTGCACCGTGTGAGACCCCCACAAATGCCATCCTGGTGAGGGGGAGGCCACAGCCAGAATGTGGGGAGAAGGACTAGGGCTCTGGCAGGGTTCATTTCATACTCACAGTGCTGTTTTGTCTGCTGAACTGTATCGTGCACAAATCGGATCATATTGCGCAGAACAATTTTGTACTGGGACATCATCTTTTCCCCCATCACCCTCAGCTGCAGCCCAGCTGACCCAGGGCCAGTAGAAGTGGATACTCCAGTTGGCAGGATCCAGTGTAAAGATGGGTATGTCCCCTACGACTGCCAAGCATGACACCTCAGCAGAGCTGATGTTGACAAAGAGGCCAGTCAGGAGGTACTGGATAACCTCTGGCTCTGCTAGGAGAGACAATGGAGATGGAAAGGGGTGCAGGAAGGAGATGAGTGGAGGTGCTACAGGGGAAACAGGGGAAGTGGAGGTGCTGGAGGGGGAACACAGTATTCAGGCTAGGTAGTAAGAAAGAAATCTTTTACTGTTAGGGTAGCAGTGAGACACTGGCACATGTTACCCAGACATATGGTGGATGCCCCATCCCTGGAAACATTCAAGGTCGGGTTGTTCAGGTCTCTGAGTAGGGAAGGTGTCCCTGCGCATGGCAGGGGGGTTGGACTGAATGGCCTTTAAAGGTCCCTTTCACCCCAAATCATTCTGCAGTTCTATGATCCTATGCTCTTCATCCTGCTCAGGGTTGCTTTCCTGTCTGAACTTCCTCTGACTTCACTGCTCTTTTTCCTTCTCTATTTTGCTTTCAATGAAGTGGTTGTCTTCTGCAGGGGATTTTTAGCCATTTTGTCCCCTCCCTTCCATGCCTCCCTCCTGGCCAGTGCTGCTGTCTAACAGCAGAGCAGATGAAGGGGCACCTTGTTGCTCGTTTGGGGTGATGTTTCCCCCCAGGAGAAGCACCTGTGCTGGGACCTGTTTCTGCCAAAGACTGGCACACAGTGCAGAGGATATGGAGGATGGTTGATAGGAAAGGGCATTTTGTCGAGGTGTGGGGCTCCCTGATAGGGCCAGGACATCAGCCCAGCCCGGAGATCAGTCCTGCCTTTCCGTCTCTAGTGCTGCCTGCACCGGAAGCATGAGGTCTCATGGGGCTGTGATAAAACGCTCTGTAACAGCAGTGCCTGAAACACTCTTGCAGGTGCAGCTCCCTAACGAACAAGGGGCTGCTGGAAGGGGGCCCTCAATACCATGTGGAGCTGAGACTCGCCTGGAACCCATGAGCTCCTGGCAGGGAGAGGACATCTTGGGGGAACCTCAACACCCAAGGCCTGGATGGGGACCCCTGGTGTTTCTTCTCGTGTGCCCAAGGCCCTGTGTTGGAGCTGGTGGGGCAGAAGTCCTAAGCTGGAGGCAGGAACAGAGAGGGTGGGCAGGGACAAAGTAGGTTTGAATGCTGCACAG